>OY979694.1:137842852-138451571 GCA_963855945.1 Thereva nobilitata
GATTCAGACAGGAAGAAAAACGCTAGAAGGCAGGAGAAACCCGAGTCCAGAGGAAGAAGATATTGCTACAATTGCGGCTGAACAGAACACGAGTTTCATACATGTCCACAAAAGGAGCTAGGGCCGAAATGCTTCCGCTGTAATCAGTTTGGGCATAGGAAAAATAATTGCCCAGGCGAGGGAACCTCTAAACTTAACAAGTCAGTAAATAATGTAGTCGTCAAACGTGGTATGTACATTCCAGTTAGTGTAGATGGCTATTCAATACAAGCCCTTGTGGACCCTGGCAGTGATATTTCTCTCTTAAAAGAGAAATTTTTAAAGCTTATTAATCCTAAATATTTTTGTAGAACGTCACAGCTGACGCTAGATGGTGTTGGAGCTACTACTAGAACTAAAGGGTCTTGTTTGGTCAACTTAGAAGTCAACAAAGATATTTTTAGCAACACTGAAATTCATATTGTAGAAAATCACCAAATGAAACCTGATTTACTTTTAGGCCTTGATCTCCTGGCATTCGTCAACATTGAAGTTGAAAGGGGAAATTTAATTAATTTTAAAAGAAGCGCTGGAAAAGAAGAAGATGCCGAACAGAATGAAGTGGAAGTAGAAGAAAAATCGCCATCTTGTTTTCTGGTTAAATTAAAAGTCGATACCGTTGATAAAGATGAAGCTACCTTACCTGATTTAACTTTGATAAAAGAAAAAGAAGTACGATGTGAAGTGGAACGAATGGTACGAGAATACGTTCCTGTAAATCCGCCGACATCCCCAATACAAATGAAGATTATTACCACAGATGATGAACCCGTTTATAGCCCACCGAGGAGGTTTCCACCCACTGAGCAGCGAATAATAGACGAGCAAATAAAAGAGTGGATCAGAGATGGAATTGTACGAGAAAGTTCCTCCGATTATGCAAGTCAGGTATTACTTGTTAAAAAAAAAGACGGTTCTTATAGATTATGTGTCGATTATCGTCGACTCAACAAGAAAGTGATCAAAGATCGTTACCCACTGCCAAATATTGAAGACCAGCTAGATAAGTTGCAAGATTCGTTTTATTTTACAACCTTAGATTTGGAAAATGGATTTTTTCATGTAACTGTGGAAGAAGACAGCAAGAAGTATACGTCGTTCGTCACTCAGCGGGGCCAGTACGAATTTAATAGGGCACCGTTTGGACTATGCAATTCGCCAAGTTTTTTTCAGAAATATATAAATTTTGTATTAAAAGATTTAATTAATCAAGGTATCGTTATAGTTTATTTGGACGATATTGTAGTCCCATCAAAGACGTTAGAAGAAGGAATCGAAAAGATGAAAAAGGTATTGATCGTAGCAAAACAAAGTGGACTAAAGATCAAATGGAAGAAATGCCAGTTTCTTCTGTACCGGCACAATGGAGCTCCTTGCTGGTGACAGCAAGGCTACTGCCATCGTGCTTGGGTAAACATAAAAAAATTTAGAAGACTACATCCTCCCTAGTTTCCTAAATGGTTTTAGGGGATGCTAAACCGGCCACACGGTTTACGCTAGCTCGCCGGTGGGGGCGTGGGGTTGTGTGACCGGGACACTACACCTATGATTCACCACTTACCTATTGTTTAAAAGGGATATCTCTTCATATCATTCTTTTCCTAGGTTAGCCAAAGCGATTCATCGCTGGACGTTTCCATCGACCTGGTGGACCTGTAAATGTTCAACGCGACTTTGAGAGGACCCTGGAGAGAAAGCACAACCCAACCATCCTGGACAATTTATCCCCTTAGGCTGTCATGCCTTGTAATACTAGTGGGGTTAAAGAAAGTGACAACAAATATATTTTAAAATAATTACAGTATAGTACAATTACTCAACAACAAAACAGAGGTAAGTTTGCTTTAACTAATAGATGTAAATCAAACAACAAAATACTCCTATAATCTAGGTAATGTGGACACAGCCAACTATTACTACCAAATAATAACGGTAATGCAACAACGGAAGGAAACAAATCAATCGTCGCGCTGGTACCAGTCGAGGATTCTTTTCTTTCGTACAACACCAAACCGAACGATGAAATTTATGAACAAGGGCGTGTACTAAAGTAAAAAAGTATCTAGATTATATTTTAAGAAATTGTTAAATATAAGAGTATAATAATTATGGTATGAATATATAATTGTTTGATAAGTATTGTAATATATGTAAATAGTGGATATATGTAAATAAAGTTTTAAATATAATTATTTAAATGTGAACATAGATAAACAAAATTTTAAATATAGTTATTTACAAGTGAATATATGTAAATAAAACTTCCAATGTGATTAATTAAAGGTGAAAAGAGAAAAAAAAAACCGAACTGTATCCTCATGTGGCCAGTACGTGTTATTTTAACACCCAATAAGTACACTAAGTGATCTATTATTAAGAAGAAAAATGTTACACCCGCAATCTACTTAACAACTCAAGAGTATCTGATGTGCAACTGATGGATGAACAAAGTGTGCAAAATGAGTCAACTTAGTAACACTAGTTAACTATGTGAAAAAGCTCTAGTTAAATGTTCACTTCTTCTTGAAGACAACGTCATCCCGGCGCAAGGTGTTGTTTTTCCTACTTTGGTTGAGACGATATCTTGCTAGGCGATGTTTAACTGACACTACCATGCTCCTCTCAAGGTGGCTTAATATACCTTCTGCCGCCCGGAAAGATTTGACCGTGCAGGCAACGACTACCTATAACCTAACGTTCCTCCACCCCGTTGATAACGGAAGACCTTCTCCTTCACCTTTTTTGACGCCTTGGACTTATTTTCCTCGGAGTATAGTTGGGCTGTTACCCCTCGCTTGATTAGGTATTCAACATTCACAGCCGCTTAAGTTATTTAGGTCAGAACAGTCAGTTAGTTAGCTTCAAAAAAATGTGGTTCGTGCAGATTCCTTTCCGCTTCTATGCCTTCTCATGAACACCCAACGAACAGATAAAGAAAGGTTGGTACATACCAGTTTACCGATTACCAGGCAGCAAAGACCAGGCACAATCCCTCCCGGGGATCCGGAATTTTTCCCTTCTTGGTTGCTTTACTGCTACCCCAACGACAGTGATGACTTCTAATTACCCCTAAGGTTGCCTCCAGTTGACACGGCGCGGATGTATATAGCGGCCTCAACACATCTGCGGAGCTCCTCTGTTAGCGGGTACAGGTTGGATCACTCTAAGGATGTGCAGCGTCTACTTTCCTTCCTGCTAGTGCTATGGTCCTTCTGGTTCCTCAGTGTCCTGACCAGATATCCACTAGTTTTAATATAATTATTTCTCGTGCAAAAAAATCGAATTATTTCTCGTGAAAAAATTGACCGTTAACATTCGCCCACTTGTATGTGAAATTAAGTGTACCGACTTTAGATAGCACCGTGGTCGTCTCTACAAGTTTTTCGAAGAATCAAAAAAAAATCCGGTCGATAGCACCTTCGTCAACTTCTAAAAAATTCATCACACACTCAATTTTCAATTTTTTTTTCTTCGAACAAAAAAACTATTTTTTTTTCGACTACTAGAATTTAAAAAATTTTTCAAAATTTTTTTGTGTGAAGTAATTTTATTAATTAAGCCTGAACTTTCCGATAGATGGAGGACCATTAAAAGAGAGAAACTTTCGGTAAATAACCGACCGTTACACTTCAAGAAGAAATCGAATACCTAGGCCATTGCGTTCGTGCAGGTTCTATATCACCATCAACCGCGAAAACGAAAGCCGTGATAAATTTTCCTACGCCGTCGACAGCGAAACAGTTGCAAAGCTTCCTTGGATTGGCTAGCTATTTTAGAAAATTTATACCGAACTTTGCTTTAAGAGCGCGTCCGTTGACAGATCTGTTAAGGAAGAACAATAAATTTAAAATAGCAGAAGAGCAGTTAGTTGCGATCGCAGATTTAAAGAATGCATTAACGTCAAAGCCTGTGCTACGAATTTTTAAATATGGTGCCTATACCGAATTACATACTGATGCGTCGAAGGAGGGATATGGAGCAGTCCTGCTTCAAAAAGATCCAGACGATAACTTACTACATCCTACATACTACATGAGTAAACGAACTTCAGACGCTGAAAAGAATTACAACAGCTACGAATTGGAAGTCCTGGCTATCGTAGGCGCTTTAAAGAAATTTCGAGTTTATTTGATAGGTCAACCATTTAAATTAATTACCGATTGTAGTGCTTTTGAATGTACGATGAAGAAAAAAGATTTAGCAACGAGGGTTGCTAGATGGGCCCTTCTACTAGAAGAATTTAACTACGTGATTGAACATAGATCCGGTAGTAAAATGAACCATGTGGATGCCTTAAGTAGAAATCCTGTCATAATGTGCGTTACGATAAATAATAATTTCTTAAAAGGACTTAAAGATGCGCAAGAAAAAGACGATCGGTTACGTGCAATTATAGAAATTCTAAGGAAAGAACCATACAAAGATTATGTGTTGAATGATGATATTTTGTGCAAAAATGTTAACAATAATTTTGTATTTGTAGTTCCAGACAATATGACAAAGAGTATAATCAGAGAGGTGCACGATAGGGGGCATTTCCACTTCAGGAAGATGAAGGAGATAATAGAAAAAGATTTTTTCATTCCAGGTTTGCAGTGGAAGATTACAAAGCATATCGCTGGATGCGTTAGCTGTATACTAGCTGAGAGAAAGAAAGGGAGACCAGAGTCATTGTTGCAACCAATACCTAAAGGCGACCAACCATTACAGACGTTTCATCTCGACCACTTTGGACCGATGCAAGTTACGAAGAAACATTACAAGTACATACTAGCCGTGGTAGACGCATTTACAAAATATTGTTGGCTGTTTCCAACCAAATCACTAAATGCCGAAGAAGCAGTGCAGAAGCTTGAGATCATCGCTGAGACGTTTGGTTACCCAGAAAGAATCATCTCTGACCGTGGAGGAGCTTTTACTTCTAATTTCTTTCAAGATTACTGCAAAAATAATAACGTTTTATTATGTTATATCACCGTAGGTACACCAAGAAGTAACGGCCAAGTAGAGCGACTGCACTCCACTGTAATAGAATCACTCACCAAATTTTCAATGGATGACCCAGAAAAATGGTACAATCACGTCAAACCACTGCAACAGATACTAAACTCCACGTATCATAGAGCGATAAAGATGACTCCATTTAAACTTCTAACAGGAATTGAAATGAGAACCAAACACGATTTACAAATGGCAGAAATCATCCAACAGGAAGTGATAAAACAGTTTGAAGACAACAGAACCGAGCAAAGAGCACAAGCAGTTAAAGACATATCGGAAATTCAAGAAGAAAATCGAAGAAGCTACAATAAGAAGCGCAAAGAAGCCCGAGTTTATAAAGTAGGAGATTTAGTCGCGTTAGAAAGAACGCAGTTCGGTACAGGACTAAAGATACGCCCTAAATTTCTAGGACCATACCGGGTGATTAGCGTAAAAGGATATGACAGGTATCAGTTGCAAAAAGAAGGTGAGCATGAAGGCCCAAATAAAACAAGTAGCAGTGCAGACAGGATGAAAATGTGGCTGGAAGACGATGATGACGACATGGAATTTGAAGATGATGAAGAATCTGCTGAGGGCAGCAGAAATTCAGGACGGCCGAATGTGGGGTTGTGATGTACACATCACCACAAGCAAATATTCCGCAATAACAGTAACCGACTCTGATATGGACCAATTTTTATCCGAACAGGACGGCACAGTTAAAAACTGACCGTGGACGTGGAAGGAATAATTTTCATAGCAGAATAGAATATTTTCATAAAGAATAGTTTTTATAGTTTCCTTAGTTGCTAATTGTAGTTTACTTGCTTAGAGTTTCATTTAAATTATCATTTACTTCTTTAAAGCTTATTTTGAATTTGTATTGCATAGAACTTATTTTTGAATTTAAATTAGTATAATCATTTGTTGCTTTTTTAAATACATTACATTGAATTAATCAATAATTATCATTTATCAATCCTACATATATATATATATATATATATATATATATATATATATATATATATATATATATATATATATATATATATATATATATATATATATATATATATATATATATATATATATATATATATATATATATATATATATATATATATATATATATATATATATATATATATATATGTATATATATATATATATATATATATATATATATATATATATATATATATATATATATATATATATATATATATATATATATATATATATATATATATATATATATATATATATATATATATATATATATATATATATATATATATATATATATATATATATATATATATATATATATATATATATATATATATATATATATATATATATATATATATATATATATATATAATATTTGTCCGCTTTATCGCGATTGATTTTTCTAGCGTGGTTGTCTTAACAGAGCACGAGTAGAAGAGTGGAGATGCCGGAAGCTGGCTTCTTTGATAGGGACGATAGGGACAGAACGGAAAGCGGCTAGATCACTGAACTTTGAGTTCGGTGATCGATGAAGTGTTCCGATTGATCGTTATTGATCGTGTTTACCATTTCGGAATATGTTGTGTGACTTTGCGTAAAACTTAGTAATTAAGTTTGTACGCGGTCACCACAGATCTAATTGAGAAAAATCAAGAAAAGCAAATTATTAAACAAGCACTTTTATTTTAAGCCATAGCACAGTACATAATCTATAAGACATATATTCCCCTTCTCTCTTGGATGATGTTATAACTTTCAAAGCCAAAAAATGTATACTACATCATTAGAAAGCAATAAAAAATACTTCTCACCTTTTCGGGTTTCGGTCTAAAATTTCTAGCATCACTATCTCCAGCTTGAATCAGTGGCGGTTCCTCTTTGGAAGCAAAGGAAGCACTGCTTCCCTTGACCAAATAGGCAACTTCATAAAAAATTAATTTAAATATATTAAGATTAATCAAAAACAAAATCTTAATATATTTCTTCATCTGGAAACACTAAGCAAGCAATGTACATATTTTTTCATATAAAATGTACAATTCATACTACTGTATACAAAGAATAAAGCCTCGGCCACGATACGAGCGGAGAGCGGTAGAGCGGCAATACTAAAGTGCCGCTCACCTCTAATCCGAGACATTAAATTTTTCTGGTGCCGCTCGCCGCTCTTATCGTGGCCGAGGCTTAACATAAAGTAGGGAAGCTGTAATATCTCCAGCTTCTTTGGCACCGAAAATCAACGTGAAAAGTCCAACACATTCAATTCAATTGAGCTCACATTCACGCAAAGGTTTGCGTTGATACAGGTCCCTGAGAAGCTGGGATATGAGAAGTCGAACATAGACAAATTTTCTCTATCCACCATATTCTCTTGTTTTCTTGGTTTCATTTTCTGGTATTCTGCTCTGGTTTCGCCTGCTGTGGAGTTGCTCTTGAAAATTATGCTTCGAAATTTGTTTTGACTCTTAATATGAATTTTCGTTTGAGTCAATAAAAACAGAGATCGATGATGGGTGAACTTTCTCTTTATTCTAATGGGGTGGCAGGAGGTGTGTATTGAAGAAGCTGAAAATTTGTAGCTTCCATTTGTTTTTTATGATTCTCTTTAATGATGATTTAAAGGGATAGAGAGATTATTTTTTTGAATTGTGTTATACAGTGGCGAACAAAAGTCAACGTACACCATATAAAATAGCGAAAATTCGTTTACTATAGCATAAAAAAATTGTGATATTACAAAATATATAAGTACAATCCTCTGTACAAAAACATTATATTGAAATTGCATAATGAAATTGTTTCTACAAAAAATAATAATAAAAATTTTTAAGTGTACGTAGACTTTTGTTATTTGTGAATTCTGTATATTTCACTTTTTTGTTATTTTTTTTGTAGAAATAATTTATTATGGAATTTCAATAAAATGTTTTGATAAGTATATTGTGATATCACAATTTTTTTCAATTTTTAAAAATAAAATAAAAATACGAATTTTCGCTATTTTGTATGGTGTACGTTGACTTCTGTTCGCCACTGTATGTACATCTACTATATTATTTTTTATTATATTAAAATAAAAAGAATATAGATTGGTAGTACGGGTTTCTACTTTTTGCATGAGGTTAATTACTTAATTTGTTTTCAAATTTGTTATTTTCAGTTTTTCTAATTAAAGCCGCCGATACCTTTACTTTTATCGCTCGCGGGGTACATTAGCTTTGACGCCCTACGCATTGCTTCCCTTATCCTGAACCTTACGAACCGCCACTGGCTTGAATCCTCAGCATTTTTTATTTCAACTTTTATCTGACAAAAAACTTTAACTACAAAACTTTCGCAGAAATGAATGTAATAACTTACTTTGGCTCCTGTTTTTCCTCAGCTATCACAACTACAAGCTCTGGTTCCGGAATTTTATAGTTTTTCCTCTAGGAAAAATACAAACATTTCAACATTCATTGTTTTTCACTAATAATTAAAGTTATAAGTTATTAGTATTTATTAGAAAATGAATAACATCACAGTACCTTGAAGTATCTCCAAAAGTTTAAATTAATAAAGTTCCATTTCATTCATCTTGAGGTGCTAAATAAAGACAAGAAATTTTTTTATCGTTGACTGTTTTGGTTTGATTTTATTATAAAAATTAGTTTTAATTACCTGCAACACAGTCTTTCTGATGCCCCATAATTTATAAATAACTCCCTTTTGCCATTATATAATAAATTGCATTAATTTATTTAAAATACTAAAAAAAATCACGAATTAAATTGAAAATAACGGCCAAACAGCGACACGACCAAATTGTCAAATCGCAGGCAGACAGCAGTTAAAAACAAAAAATGTGCGCTAAATGTGTACTAAATCAGTTTTCCATGGTTGGTATCACTTGGTGGCGGCGGCAGAATTCGGATTTGCTCTAATTTCACCGTGCCGGCCATCGCCTCCGTGTCATTATGTTAGCATATATGGCGATGCGTGTATTTTAAACGTTTTGGCCGTCACGGACACCACCGCCGCCACGGTCGCCGTGCCATTCTGTTTCTACCTTTAATGACTCGTGGCGTCGGGTGTTGCCTAGAAACACACTGCTTGGGCCGCGTCGGGTGGAGTGTTGACCACCACCATCGACAACACGTCAATCTGGAACTATGGGATCGGGTGGCGTCAGCGAGAGTCGCGTCGCATCGGGTGTTTTTTGTGTGATTCTGGTCTGAACAAATATATGGAAAATTTACGATTTGATTTGAATGAAAACGCGTCGCATCACATCGGATCGGGTGGCGTTTTAAAAGTGTGTTTCCGCCTTTATATTTTCACATTTGTTATGCGTTTGTACTCAATGAATGTAACTATGGGCTTATGGTAACTAAAATATGATACAAAAGTTGTTTCAATTTTGTCAATGTATCTACTGAAAACAGCGTCTATAGTTGTCCCATATTTAGCTGCCTAACAGTTTGGATTATTATTCATTCTTAAATTACATTTTTCAAAAAGAAAGTTAACCAATGGCTGTGATTTCTCATCTTGGAAATTGCAATTGAAATCTCCACCTAGAATCGACAACAACTTCTTTTGCTGCCAAAAAGTACCTACCCGCATATCCAAGTAATTGTACAGACGGTGTTACTATTGACTACTGACTTCTCTAGCCTCAGGTTTTCCTTTCAACCATTCTCGTACTTCGAACTCTTCTGTTACTTTTTTTGGATCCTTACTTTCGCCAATGGGCTAATCGCTGGGCATTAGACCAATCGCACCAGCTTTGAGGGCACCTAACTCAACTCAACTCCACTCAACTCAACTAAATTCATAATGCATCTATGTATAGTTGCGACATATTTACATAACACTGAATACGTAGTAAAGAGCTCATAGTAAATAGTACATTGCACATAGTACACAGTTCATAGTACACAGTACACACTGTTCACATTCTTTCTGCTTTGTTAAAGTTAACGGTGATGATTTTTAAAAGTTAACCGTGACGATTTTTCCAGGTTTACTCCGCATAAAAAATCCCCATAAAACGTCCGGAAAAAAGCTTCGCTTCAAAAAGTTAAATAATAAAAGAAAAGTGCAGAAGTATACGTTCGTGCTCTAAACTGTCCTATAAGTTAGGACATTGATTCTCAACTGGTGGTACGCGTGGGGGTACGCGAAATTCTGTAAGGGGTACGCTAGATACATGGTAGAATTTAATTGTTACAAAAGCTCTAAGTAATGGTTTAAAATTTGCAACCAGTAAACACGACGTTCTTTACTACTGTATTTGTGGCTGTAGTATAGTATTTTGGAACACTATTGTCCAAGTATGGCAACACAGAGTCACAGACAGGGAGAGCAGCGCAGGTACATTAAAGCCACAATTATACTGGCCGCAACGGATCACAACGGAACGGAGAGTCAACGTAATGCAATTTTGCCGGTTATACTGACGGAATCGAAAGTATGCGAATGCCATTTGTTCATCTGACTTATGCTTAAAATTTTTATATCCGTGCAATTTTTTATTATATAGAATTTCATTTTCTCCCATTTCAGATATTAACTTTTCAACAAACTGACGACATTTTGGACTAAAATAAATGGCAAAATCAGCTGTTTTTAATGCTGCTTTTGACACTTCAATCCGTCGGTTCCTTCAAGTTCCAAAGTTTTGAAACTTAATCCGGTCCGTTTCGTTCCGTTGCGTCCAGTATAGCCACTTCTTTAACAGTTTAACTACTATAACGCATTTTAAAGAAAATAAGGGGTTTTTGGTGGGGGTACGCCTAGTTACTGATACACAAAAAGGGGTACGTGCGTTGAAAAAGGTTGAGAATCCCTGAGTTAGGAGATTAAAAGACGCTTCCTGAAGATGGGTGCTGAATCCTCGCGTTACAAATCAACTGGGAGAGAATTCCAAAGCAGAGCTGCGACGACAAAGAAAGAACGTTGACCAATTAGGGTGCGGAAACGCCCCTGAAGTAGTTCTTTCTTCCTTAATAACTTTTTCGTGTCCCTTTGTGCTACCACGAAAACCTCTTTGTTATGAGAACTCAAGAGCAAGAAACCGGACGGATAACTCGGCAACGACCTGGCATACAAAAAAGGCTAACGATTTGATATTATGTACTTGGAACATAAGATCATTGTATAGGGCAGGAGCACTTAGGACACTCCTGGAAATATTTGATAAATACAAAATGGACATTTTAGCTATACAGGAGATGCGATGGACCGGGCAAGGTATAATGGACAAAAGGAAACACACCGTATACTATAGTTGCCAGCGTAGAGAACATATAATGGGAACACATAGTTGGAAATAAGTGCCACATAGTCCACATAGTTGGAAATAAGTGCAAGCATTTGGTAATAGATTTTAAAGCCATTAATCCAAGGAGATGCTATCTACGAATAAAGGGAAACCGGTTCAACTATAGCATTATCAATGTACACTCACCTACTGAAGAAAAATCGGAGGCAGCGAAAGACGAATTTTACGATAACGTAGAATCAGCCTATCTTAGCTGCCCACGTCATGACATTAAGATAGTCTTAGGTGATTTAAATGCCAAGATTGGAAAAGAAGGAATATTCCGCTCCACAATAGGTCCTTACAGCTTACACGACGAAAGTAACGGCAATGGAGAAAGACTTATAAACTTTGCAGCATCCGCAAACATGATCGTAAAAAGCACCTACTTCCAGCATAACAGAATACATAGGATGACATGGCTTTCACCAGATAATCGAACTTGCAACCAAATCGATCATGTCCTCATTGACGGTAGGCATAGTTCGACCATATTAGATTTCAGAACGCATAGAGGGGCCAATGTTGACTCAGACCACTTCATGGTCAAATGCAGGATTAGAGCAAGTCTAACAGATGAGGTAAAAGTAAGCGAAATTGAAACCAAATTAAACGAAGCATTTAATGCCATTAACAACCATGATCCGCACAATATCGTAAACATAAATGAGACGTGGTCCAGGTGGAGTGGTTCGACGATGAATGCAGGATAGCAACAGAACAGAAAAACAAGGCGTATAAAAGAAAAATAAAAAGACATAACACTCGAAACGCAGAAGAAGATTACGGAGCTAGACGAAAAGAGGAAAAACGAGTACATAAAAGAAAGAAAAGAGAACTAGAAAGAACTAGAAACCCTTCATAGTGAGGGAGAAATAAGACAGTTCTACAAGAAAATAAAAGAGGGTAGAAAAGAATTTAAACACATCAGCCTGCAGAGACATGCAGGAAAAAATATTATAAGCGAGACAGACTCAGGACAAGTTCTAAATCGATGGGTGGAACATTTCAGTGAACTCTTGGATCAACATGAAGAAGGGCATAGTGGACACACATTTGATAATAACGAAAGAACCAGGAATGCTGAAACAATACCAGAACCTACCGTGCAGGAAGTAGAAGAAGCTATAAGTAAGCTTAAAAATAACAAGTCTCCAGGTGTAGACAATATACCAGCCGAAATATTTAAAAAATGTAGTAATATACTAAAAATACACATGCACAAGATTGTACAACACATTTGGAGGCATAAAGAACTACCTGAAGAATGGAACATAGGAATAATCTGTCCTCTTCACAAAAAAGGGGACCAGCTTGAATGTTCAAACTACAGAGGTATTACGTTACTGAACGTAGCATATAAAATACTCTCGTATATCCTGTATACTCGCTTATTGTACCAATATGAAAGAGTGATTGGCAATTACCAGTGCGGATTCAGGAAACAAAAGTCCACAACCGATCATATATTCGCATTACGACAGGCAATTGAGAAGACGAAAGAATTCAACATAGAGACCCACCTCTTTTTCATAGATTTTAAAACAGTATATGATCTTGCCCTACGACCAAAAATCTACGAAGCAATGGTGGAGCTGAATTTTCCAGATCAATTAATTCAGCTCACTAAAACCTCATTGAGTCGAGTGATAAACAGGGTAAGAATACAGAGCAACGTGTCGGTGCCTTTTGAAACGAACAGAGGCATGAGACAAGGTGACTCTCTATCCTGCTTACTATTTAACATGTTATTAGAAAAAGCGGTCCGAGAGGCACGCATTGAAACCAGAGGGACAATTCTAAACAAGTCTGTTCAGGTAATGGCATATGCAGATGATATAGTCATCATAGGCAGGACAATGACTGCAGCGAAGGAAGCCCATGTAGCGCTAGAAAAAGCAGCATCGAAGTTTGGACTTATTAACGAAAATAAAACGAAATATATGCGGATCCCTAATGGAAATAGTAGAGGAAGAACAGGACAAAATATAACAATCGACAGATATAACATAGAATCCATAAGCGAGTTCACCTATCTAGGAACGCAAATTAATAAAGATAACAACATTACTGCGGAAATTAAAAGAAGAATACTGCTAGCGAACAAAACATACTACAGTATTTTGAAATATTTCAAGTCTAAAAGAATAAGCAGGAGTATAAAATTCAAGTTATATAAAACAGTAATAAAACCAGTACTAAACGGATCGGAAGCATGGACGCTTACTAGGCATGACGAGCAGATCCTCGGAAGTTGCGAAAGAAAAATTCTCCGCAGGATCACAGGCGCAGTAAATGAAGAGGGAGTCTGGAGAAGAAGATACAACCACGAGTTGTACCAAATATACAAAGAACCAGACATAATCAAAAGCATCAAGATATCACGCCTACGCTGGACATGTAATGAGAAAGCCGGAAGAAGCGCCCCCGAAAATCCTGTTCCTCCAAACGCCAGAGGGAAGAAGGTCACAAGGAAGACCTAGGAAAAGATACAAAGACGACATCGAAATGGACTTACGCGCAATTGGGATTACCAACTGGAAGAGGTGGGAGGAAGGGTGGGACCACACTACGCGGACTTGTCTCGTACGCGCTTTTGCCTTTTTTTCATATAGAGTTTTATGACTTTTTTACGACTTTGTCCATGGTAAAGGTCGTGCGGCACAACGGCGGACAAAAGGCTGTTCTTAAAAAGGTACATTGTGCGTCCACACACTATGAGCTTTTTCAGTGTGTGGACGCACAATGTACCTTTTTAACCACAGCCTTTTGTGCGCGTTGTTTGGCCGCACGGCCTTTACCATGGACAAAGTCGTAAAAAAGTCGTAAAAAAGTCATAAAACTCTATATGAAAAAAAAGGCAAAAGCGCGTACGACCCAAGACCGCGTAGTGTGGCCACACCATTAAGGCCCGTCCTCACTACGCGGACTTAAGAATCCACGCGCTTTTGGTCGTACGGCCAGCCAAAAGCGCGCGTGATCTTTTAATTTTCTGAATCATGAGTGAGAAAAAATCAATTCTCATTTGAAACGGCGTACGCGCTTTTGAAAAGCTCATAGTGTGTGGACGCACAATGTACCTTTTTAAGCACAGCCTTTTGTCCGCGTTGTTGTGCCGCACGACCTTTACCATGGACAAAGTCGTAAAAAAGTCATAAAACTCTATATGAAAAAAAAGGCAAAAGCGCGTACGACCCAAGACCGCGTAGTGTGGTCCCACCATTAGGCCCTTCGCAGACTTGTCCATTACTGTGTTTCCATGCAGAGTTTATCCTGAGTTTACTCAGATTAGCGCCCATGGAAACGGGGATTGAGTAAAGTGTCGTTAAATCCAAGTAAACTCAACGAAGCCAGTCCGATTAAGCCGGGTTTTGTATATGTGTGTGTTTCAGTATCGTTTACTGCACATATACCAACGGCGACGCAATGTAAAATTACGTATCTGTCACTTTAACCCAGAACCGTCATGGAAACAGCATCGAGTGATCTTGAGAGAAAAAGCTTTCTGTTTGCTTAACGAAAACTCTACCCTGGCTCATGGAAACACAGTACATAATTTCAAACCGGTTTTAATAGCTGTTTAGAATTTATTTTGATTGATAGTTTTATTTGAAAAAGTGCAAATTAATATAAAAAATAACATTTTCACATGGAAATTTAAAGGGTCGCTCACGATCTTGTCTATTTCGAAGATTAACTTCTTGGATGGCGCTACAGTCCTTGCAGGACTCGGGCCTCTCGAAGTCTCCTCTTCCAGTCATCTCTACGTCTTGCTAGCTCTCTCCAATTTGTTATACGAAATTTCCGTATATCTGCTAGCACGTCATCTATCCACCTATTTCTTGGTCGTCCTACTCTTCTTCTTCCTGATGGTCTACCATTAAAAATCCTGGCTAGCATTCTATCTTCTGAAGCTCGTACAACGTGTCCGAGCCATCGCAGTCTATTCAGTCTTATGTATGTAGCTATATTAATTTCGTCATACATTTCTTGAAGTTCTTCGTTTGTCCTAATGCGCCATTCGTTCTGGTTAACCCTTACAGGACCAAATATTCTTCTTAAGATCTTCCTTTCGAAGCTTTTAAGTTGATTTTCTGTTTGTTGGGTCAATGTCCAAGCCTCAGACCCATAGCATAGAACTGGGCGGATTAATGTTTTATATAGTCTGACCTTGCACTGTCTTGAAATTTCTTTGTTTTTTAGGACCGGGACTAGTGCGAAATAGGTTTTATTTGCGGCTACGATGCGTCTATGGATGTCGTCCTTTATCTTATTTTCTGCTAGTACCTGAATGTTCCTTGTGAAGATGCTATTTGCTGCATTAAGCTGTGTTTCCCTCATTATTGCTTCCAGAGCAATGTTAAAAAGTATTGGTGAGATCGCATCTCCTTGTCGCAGGCCTGATTCTTGAGGGAAGTTGATCGAGTTGCATCCTCGTATTCTCACTTGTGTTTTACAATTTTTGGTCGTCATTCTGCATAGGTCTATTAATTTCTTCGGGAAACCCATTTCACTCATCTTCTTCCACAACTCTCTTTTATTAAGCAGGTCGTAAGCATTTCTATAGTCAACAAAAAGAAGATGAATATCAATGCTTTCTTCCCAGCATTTTTCAAGTATTTGTCTCATTATGAAAATCTGGTCTGTTGTCGATCTATTTGTTCTAAATCCTGCTTGGTAATCGCCTACTTTATCCTCCAAATGTGGTTTCAGTCTATTAAATAAAATATGTGAAAGCACTTTGTAAGCTGTGTTCAACAAAGATATTGGTCTGTAGTTTTTGCAGTTCATCAATTCACCTTTTTTATGGACTCGGACTATTGTACCTAAAAGCCATTCTTCTGGCAACTTGCTACTTCTCCATAGTTTTACGATGAGGCTATGTAAGACATGGCATAACTTCTCCCCACCATTTTTTAAGATTTCCGGGGGTATGCCATCTGGACCTGGAGCCTTATGATTTTTTAGTTTCGCTATGGCATTTGCAACTTCTTCTATTGTAGGATCTGGCGTATCGTTTTCTGGGTCATCTGTACTCCGGTTGTCTGCTTCTCCCTGTGTTAGGTTTATGTTCTCTTTGAAGAAGTCTCTAAAGTATTTCTCCCACACCTCGAGTATGTCTTCGATACTACTAGCTATAGTACCATCTTCTCTTCTTACCATGGTGCAGGTGGGTTTGTATCCTTTCTTAATCATGTTGACTTCTTTGTAGAAACTCCTAGCGTCTTTATTAGTGTAGCTTTGCTTAATCGCACTTATTCTATTTCTAAAGTAGTCACGTTTTTTCTTCCTTAATAACTTTTTCGTGTCTCTTCGTGCTGCTACATGTTTCTCGTGGTTTCCTCTGGTCATTCTTTCTAGGTACACCTGTCTTGCTTGGTTTTTTATTTCAATGCTTCTCTTGCATTGATCATCAAACCAGTGCCTCCTTCTCTCTTGGTTTTGTGTGCCTAATACACTGTTATTTGTCTCTGTGATTTTTTCTTTTATGGAGTTCCACATCACGCTCAGATCATTTTCCATTTCCAGACTCCTTGCTATTTCCTCTAGCTTTCCTGTTAACATTCTTTCATACTGTTGTTTTGTTTCTTCATTTTTTAATTTTTCTATGTTCCACTTTGTTTGTCTATCATTGTTTGTTCTATGTCTTGTCGCTAGTTTTTTCGCCCTCATTTTCCCAACAACTAGGTAATGATCGGTGTCTACATTCGCTCCTCGGAAACTCCTTACATCCAGTATGCTACTTCCATGCCTAGTGTTAACTAGAACATGGTCGATTTGGTTATGGTGCCTGCCATCTGGTGATGTCCATGTCCTTTTGTGTATATTTTTATGGTTAAACCAGGTGCTAGCTATTGTCAAACTTCTTGCTATAGCGAATTCGGCCATTCTGTTCCCGTTATCGTTTGATTCTTCGTGCAACGAGAATTTGCCAGCGTAGGGGTAATAATATGGTTCCTTACCCACTTTAGCGTTAAAGTCGCCTAATACGATTTTCATGTCGTAAGAAGGGACTTGGTCATAAGTCACTCTAAGAGTTTCATAGAAGTCATCCTTTTCTTGTTCTGGTTTTTCTTCTGTAGGCGCGTGCATCGTGATGAATGTTATATTATGAAATCTGGATTTGATTCTTAGGGTCGCGATCCGATCGTTAAGCGGGGTGAAGTCTATTACATTGTTGAGTAGAGGTTTAAGTACACAGAAACCTACCCCAAAGTTTCTTCTGGAGTCATTATTGCCACTGTAGAATATCGTAGCGTCTCTTCGTTCTAGGACTCCTTTACCAGTCCATCTTAGCTCCTGTAATCCTGCAATGAGTATTCTATATCGTCTAAGCTCATCTATCATTTCTGCCATTGCTCCAGGTCTATATAATGTTCTCACATTCCATGTTGCAAATTTTATATCGTTAGTCCTTAAATCATTAGTCCTGGGACGTTGCTGGGGTCTTTGCCGTAAATCCTGACTGTTCCGAGGCTGATTTCTCGATTCCATAACAAGAATTGTTTTCCGAGGAGAGGTTGTCAACCTTTCGCCCAACCCCCGAACCTGGGGGACCGGATCCGTGAATTATACCCCATCGGACAGGGTGGCCCAGCTATACCCCCGGGCACTGGGTACGTCCGTCGTCGGTTGGTTATCCAGGAGGCACCAGCGTGGAGGTGACGGTACGATTTTATCCCCCGAAGATTAACAGTTTACGATTTCTCGACGTTTTAATATAGATAGAATACCCTTATAAATTCAAATATTCCTAAATATTCCCTATGAAGACATGTACTAATTTGGAAAGTAAAAGTAAAAAATATTTAAACCTGGTAATTCTGTTCAAATGTATTCAGGATGAAATCCAATAAATTGTCGTCAGATTTCCGTCCTTTTCTTTATGTAGACTAAGGTCTTCCATCCTTTGCTAGATAAAATCACACTTTTTTCAAAATTTCCTTGGGTTTTCCAAGTTCCAACTTCAGATGCTTTTCTGGTTGAAACAAGCGCCTCAATGCTAACACCTCGTTGAGGTAATTACGTCAAATTATGGGGATACACAATGTACCGTTCCAATAACGGTTGTAATTATTAATGATCAATTTATGCAAAAATGGTAACTCGAGTCAGAAATTAACAATTTTAAAATCGATATCATTCCGACAGAAAGCATGCGTTTTCGAAAACTAGTAGAATTGTTAACAGACAGGGACGGTATGTTTAGCTTTTGACTTTCATGGTAATGCTTTCCCGCTCTTGCTTACAAATCACTCAAATATGTTTTAACATCGACATTTCTAGAGATTGTTATACCTCCATCTCGTTCTGTAGCACGTATCCCAGCGCATCAACCATGAGATGAAGCGTGGTATAATTGACATATCCCACTCTTTTGTTGTAGCATTTTCTTTTTCTTTCCTTGTTATCGTCGACGGCAGCCATCAGCTTTTACCATATGCATGTTTTTCCATCATTTTCTCAGTTTGCTCTGTAAATTTTTCTAGCTCAGTCACGCTGTATTTTCGGGGTGACGGGCGTATTTCGTTGTTAAATAGAAAAAAAAGGTTACTTTTATTAATATAAATACATAGTTGTCTTCTAAAAACTAAATAGTTGGGTGTGCATAACATATTTTATAATAAATTAGTTTTGTTCTGAAGTTTTTCATTATTTTTTTGTGTGTGAAAAATTCCACTGCATTAAAGGCAGAGAAGTTGGTGGAAGTCGGCCATTTGTTTCGAATTTTTTTTCCTTTTATTTTTTAGATTTTTATTTTGCTTAATTTTTATACCCTTTGGTTTGTGCTTGAATCATATCAAAACTGCGGGTATCTTGCTTATTTCAAGTTCTTTTATATATGTGGAAGAGTTATCAAGTGAAGGCATTTAATTATAAAAATCGAAAAAATTAAGAATCTCCTGAGAAAGAGTGAAATTTTGTGGTAATACTGTGGTGAGATTGAATTAAATTGTTTTTCGTTTCATTTTAAATATTATATAAGTGAAGATTTGTTACTTAAAGTGTACCTGGAACAAATTGTCGTATAATAAGAGAAAGTTTCAGAAAAATTTCAGATCACAGAGCCTTCGCAGCCTCAAATTTTCAATTATTTGGTAAGTAGCAATTCTAAAATGAATTTAACCCCACTTACGGTCATCAATTTTATGCAATTTATTATTAAAATAAATAATCTTTGGAACGTCACTGAAGAAATCGAATAGTGATTTATGTTTCCTCAAGTTGCCATACATGCAAATTGTCCTCTTGTGCTAAAAGCAAATTTTTATACTTTTTTTCCTGTCTGAAATTGAGGAAAACATAAAAAAAATCTCGATAATGTTGTCATCTCTTTCTTTCCGATGCATTATTCATTTACGATAAATAAGGGAATCTGCTGAGTTTTTGGTAAAGTAGAGTGGGACGAGGTTGAAAAACTTTTCAGCTGTGCTTGGTATAATGCAAGATGATCGCGCTGACAAACTAGTATAAACAGCTGATGTTGACACATCAAATGTTTAGCAACATTTTTGTACTTTGAACTTGACTTGAGCAACTGGGGTCAATTTTTGTTTTATTTTTCTTTTTCGTTTTTGTTCTTTGGGGATTGGATAACAGTGACGTAGAACTTATTTTGATAAGTACATATTCTTTGTGCGTTTTTTTTTCATTGTCATAATTACTTTTTTATATTTAATACAAAGTATTTTTCAAGTTAAAGAAAGGCGTAGTTAGTTATGACGTTGTTTGATCTTAAATTGGGTTTTTAGGTGGTTATATTTAGGGATTTAGTTACTGAAATTAATTTTTTTCAACTTATAAAAACCCCTTTTTATGTTTAATAGTTATTGAAAGTATAACGTAAAATTTTTATTAGCAGCGGTAATCCTTTTCACAAAAAGTAACGGTGATGGGTTGCCTAACGAAATATGTTTAAGGCTACATTTTATAGGCGTTTTCTTGCCATTTTCCGCCTTTTTCTCTATTTGGAGGAGAAACTATGCATTTTGGTGAAAATATGAAAAGAGCAAAGTTCTAGAACAATGTGCCTGAAGATCCGAACGTTCAAATGAACGATTTCGGAAAAAAAATTAAATTTAGAATCGGACGTTTGGACGTTAAAAACGAAGTAAATATTTATTTTTTAACAACGGACAGACAGTGGAGGGGTCGAAAATTATCAACCCTAAATTATTAACCATAAATAATCATCTCTCTTAGAAATCTTAGATCTTAGAAAAGTACACAAAAAATTTCAACCCCATAAGTTCCCCGGAAGGCACCCCCCACCCACCCCCCAAAGTAATTTTTTCTGAAAAAATAGTTAGAGGCTTTAGAGCGAGCTGCAAATTGGTGTGTTTGTTAAGAGTGATCTTAGAAAAGTACACAAAAAATTTCAACCCCATAAGTGCCCCGGAAGGCACCCCCCACCCACCCCCTAGAAGTAATTTTTTCTGAAAAAATAGTTCGAGGCTTTAGAGCGAGCTGCAAATTGGTGTGTTTGTTAAGAGTGATCTTAGAAAGGACACAAAAAATTTCAGCTCCATAAGTGCCCCGGAAGCCACCCCCCACCCACCCCCTAGAAGTAATTTTTTCTGAAAAAATAGTTAGAGGCTTTAGAGCGAGCTGCAAATTGGTGTGTTTGTTAAGAGTGATCTTAGAAAAGTACAGAAAAAATTTCAACCCCCTAAGTGCCCCGCAAGGCACCCCCCACCCACCCCACAAAAGTAATTTTTTCTGAAAAAATAGTTAGAGGCTTTAGAGCGAGCTGCAAATTGGTGTGTTTGTTAAGAGTGATCTTAGAAAAGTACACAAAAAATTTCAGCCCCATAAGTGCCCCGGAAGCCACCCCCCACCCACCCCCTAGAAGTATTTTTTTCTGAAAAAATAGTTAGAGGCTTTAGAGCGAGCTGCAAATTGGTGTGTTTGTTAAGAGTGATCTTAGAAAAGTACACAAAAAATTTCAACCCCATAAGTGCCCCGGAAGGCACACCCACCCACCCCCTAGAAGTAATTTTTTCTGAAAAAATAGTTAGAGGCTTTAGAGCGAGCTGCAAATTGGTGTGTTTGTTAAGAGTGATCTTAGAAAAGTACACAAAAAATTTCAACCCCATAAGTGCCCCGGAAGGCACCCCCCACCCCCTAGAAGTAATTTTTTCTGAAAAAATAGTTCGAGGCTTTAGAGCGAGCTGCAAATTGGTGTGTTTGTTAAGAGTGATCTTAAGGTCCCTTAAGGTGGCGGTGCAAAGTCCTTGAAAAAACCCAAAAATATTTTAGAAATTATAGGCTAAATAAATGCTAATTAAGTGCCTTAATATCGAATTTGAGGCTCTTCTGTTTTTTTTAAATTATAGGTTCCGCTGACAGAAGAAATACTTAGCGAAACTTAATATAAACTTTAATTAAAAAATATGTATTTTGATGCGAATGTTTATTAAAAATTTTAGGCTAATTAAAGGCTTTTAAATACAAGATACAGGATCGAATTTATCAGATAAGTTACATGTTTTCATATTCATATTCGCCCAGCCACTTTATACATGAACTTCTAAACAAATCCTACTGGAGATTTTCCAGCGGGATTCTCTTTATTTTGGGGTCACAAATAATTTCCCAAAAGTCCATAAAGCCAGCTGACCGGCCACTCGAGTTACGGAGGGTCAAAGGTCACGAAAATCAATTTTTCTCAAATATCTCGTAAATGCTCGGTTTTACGTAAATTTTGGCTAAATAAAATTTCTTCGTGAGATAAATCTGCATAAAAATGTCCTATATAAAATTTACGCAGAACCAATAGTTTTCAAGATATGGGGCTAAGAAAACTGGGGCATCATTTGCATCGCAAAAAGTTTAAGGGTACAAAACATTCAAGACTTTGTCCAGATCACTTTAGATGTGAAGATTATATTAAGGAAAGATTTGAGGAATCAGTATATGAATATTATAATTTAGTTGTTGTTGTTTGCGGTGCCATCTGAGCTTACCTTTGCGTAAGATCCCCTATTGTTAGTAGATCGTTGAAATAACAACGGAACTTAACATTTACCTATGAAAAAAGTCCATCGAATAAACGTTATTTAGCCAAAATGGTAACTGAAAACAGATAATTTACGAGAAAAACTGATTTTTGTGACCTTTAGCCTTCCGTAATTTGAGCAGTCGGTCAGTTGGCTTTATGGACTTTTGGCGAATTATATGTGACCATAAAATAAAGAGAATCCCGGTGGAAAATATCCAGTTGGCATTTCTTAGAGGTGAATGATGGGAAGTGGATGCAGGAAATCGTCAGATTTTTCGGGTACGCTGAAAACGGGGAGGACAGGGCACACGAGGCGAAGAAACTCAAGTTAATAGCCTTATGACACTGGCTTTTTCGTAGGCTGAAAATGCTGCCTTGGCTAGGCTGAAAATGACGAAATCTGTTATACTGTGTGACAGAGATAGCATGTGAGAGTAAGAACGATTGTCTGATTATTATAACAGATAGTTGTGAGTGAATACAGAAGGAATCCCCCAATTCGCAACCCCCTCACGTTTTAATAAGAAAAATATGTCTTCTCCGCCTTGAAATTACTATTGCGACATTCAAAAATTACCGTAAACACCTCAAAATTTTTTTGGAGCGATTTTACTCCGGAGCCCCAAATCTAAAC
The DNA here is from genome assembly GCA_963855945.1 of Thereva nobilitata. Taxonomy (NCBI): domain Eukaryota; kingdom Metazoa; phylum Arthropoda; class Insecta; order Diptera; family Therevidae; genus Thereva; species Thereva nobilitata. The sequence continues at coordinate 137,865,830 of OY979694.1, forward strand.
ATTTACCACTTCACTTCAAATATATCTATTGTCACTTCAATTATATATATTGTCACTTCAATTATATTTATTTCCACTTCTCATATATTTATAATCACTTCAATTTATTGTTATTCACTCACTGTTATAAAAAGTCGAGAGATGCAGCAAACTGTTATAAAAAGCATAGAAAAAAGAACATGAATCTCATTCTTTTCCTATGCTTTTTATAACAGTTTTCTAGACTTTTTATAACACTTAAAATCCAGCCAAGAAAAGTTTGAGTATACTCCTCTCACTCTTACACATGGGAAAATCTCCTTTGAATTTTTTCTTTCACGTTTCAGCCTAGCCAAGGCAGCATTTTCAGCCTACGATAAAGCCTATGACACTGGCTTTTTCGTAGGCTGAAAATGCTGCCTTGGCTAGGCTGAAACTTGAAAGAAAAAATTCAAAGGAGATTTTCCCATATATAAGAGTGAGAGGAGTATACTCAAACTTCTCTTGGCTGGATTTTAAGTGCTATAAAAAGTCTAGAAAACTGTTATAAAAAGCATAGGAAAAGAATGAAATTCATGTTCTTTTCTCTATGCTTTTTATAACAGTTTGCTGCATCTCTCGACTTTTTATAACAGTGAGGGAATAACAATAAATTGACGTGATTATAAATATAATTTAAGTGATTATAAATATATAAGAAGTGGCAATAAATATAATTGAAGTGACAATATATATAAATGAAGTGACAATAGATATATTTGAAGTGAAGGGGTAAATGTTTAGAATTGGGGCTCCGGAGTAAAATCGCTCCAAAAAAAATTTTGAGGTGTTTACGGTGATTTTTGTATGTCCCAATAGTAATTTCAAGGCGGGGAAGACATATTTTTCTTATTACAACGTGAGGGGGTTGCGAATTGGGGGATTCCTCACTCCCAACTATCTGTTATAATAATCAGACAATTGTTCTTACTCTCACATGCTATCTCTGTCACACAATATAACAGATTTCGTCATTTTCAGCCTAGCCAAGGCAGCATTTTCAGCCTACGAAAAGGCCAGTGTCATAAGACTATTAACTTACAACAAATCGTTTAGTCCATTGAAAAATATAGTTCCTTATATGTTTTTTGGGTCGCTGATTACGAAAATCTAGGTCCCGCAGTCCTAAAATATGGGTGTCACCTTTAAAAATGCAAAAAACTCGATAATTTCAATAATAATCAAAAATAATCCAATGAAATACACTTTTTTCAATATTTATTCGCGAAGGTGGTTGATTTATACCTAGTCAAGCGGAATTTTATGAAAGGGATAAAACTAAAGGTTTAAAACCCCCTACATCTACCGAAAATATAAAAATATGTAAAAAATTGTTTTTCTAACTTTATGCTGCAAATTCGATTGAATGCGTATTTTTAGGCAAAAGTAAATTATTTTCAACCCTTAACTACCCCTACATTAAAGTTGAATTTGAAAAAGAATTGATTTTTTTTGCATTTCGTTTTCCTTCCTTTAAAATTGGCTCCTTAAATAATTGTATAGGATGAAAAAACGGGCAATTTGCTTGGATACAGATAAAAACTGCAGTTGGGCAAAAAAGGTCATAACTACTTTCACTGAAATAACAATTATGGTAAAAAGTATAGCCTCATGCCGATACAAAATTATTGGCAATAATCAATATGTATACACAAATATGAAGGTACTTGAAGAACTGAACGTTCAAATGAACGAAATATAAAAAAATTTTTTAACTGCGTGAGAGTTAAAACACCCCGCTGAAAATCTCACTTTTTACTAATTTGGGTATGGCGAATTCAATAAAAATAGAACCAACCCTCTAGCTTGATCGGAAACTACCCCCAGGACAACCCTTATTACTAAAATTGAGTGTTTCGCACGTACTTATGAAATCACCCCGCCAATTTTTTGTGCAGTAATAGCCTTTAGGGTAAGCTATTTTTTGAGACCAAAGTCAACCCTATCGGTGAATCGGAAGCCACCCCGACAGCAACCCCTAAATTTAAATTATTTTTTTTATGCCCAAAATAAAGATTCACCCCGCCAATTTTTTGTGAACATCCATCTTATAGTTATAACACAATTTGTAGACACCATACCTACCCCCTTCGGGCATCGGAAACCACCCCCGCCACAAGGGGTGAAAACTAAATTATTTAATTTCATACCTAAACTTCAATTCACCCCGCCAATTTTTTGTGCAGTAATAGCCCTTAGGGTAAGCTATTTTTTGAGACCAAAGTCAACCATATCGGTGAATCGGAAGCCACCCCCCCAGCCACCCCTAAACTTAAATTATTTTTTTTATGCCCAAAATAAAATTTCACCCCGCCAATTTTTTGTGAACATCCATCTAATAGATATAACACAATTTTTAGACATCATAACTACCCCCTTCGGGCATCGGAAACCACCCCCGCAACAAGGGGTGAAAACTAAATTATTTAATTTCATACCTAAACTTCAATTCACCCCGCCAATTTTTTGTGCAGTAATAGCCCTTAGGGTAAGCTATTTTTGGAGACCAAAGTCAACCATATCGGTGAATCGGAAGCCACCCCCCCAGCCACCCCTAAACTTAAATTATTTTTTTTATGCCCAAAATAAAATTTCACCCCGCCAATTTTTTATGAACATCCATCTAATAGATATAACACAATTTTTAGACATCATAACTACCCCCTTCGGGCATCGGAAACCACCCCCGCCACAAGGGGTGAAAACTAAATTATTTAATTTCATACCTAAACTTCAATTCACCCCGCCAATTTTTTGTGCAGTAATAGCCCTTAGGGTAAGCTATTTTTTGAGACCAAAGTCAACCATATCGGTGAATCGGAAGCCACCCCCCCAGCCACCCCTAAACTTAAATTATTTTTTTTATGCCCAAAATAAAATTTCACCCCGCCAATTTTTTGTGAACATCCATCTAATAGATATAACACAATTTTTAGACATCATAACTACCCCCTTCGGGCATCGGAAACCACCCCCGCAACAAGGGGTGAAAACTAAATTATTTAATTTCATACCTAAACTTCAATTCACCCCGCCAATTTTTTGTGCACAAATAGCCCTTACTGTAAGCTATTTTTGGAGACCAAAGTCAACCATATCGGTGAATCGGAAGCCACCCCCACAGCCACCCCTAAACTTAAATTATTTTTTTTATGCCCAACATAAAGTTTCACCCCGCCAATTTTTAATGAACATGCACCTATTAAATTAAAGACAATTTTTAGAAACCATAACTACCCCGTTAGAGCAACGGAACCACCCCCACCACTAGAGGGTGAGAACTGAATTATGTTATTTTATACCTAAAGTAGAATTCACGTCTATTGATTTTAGTAGGGATTGCTATATTAACCCTCCTCGTTTTTCTGGCTTGGGACCAGCAGTAGGACCAATATCATTTCTCTCCGTGCATCGGAAACCACCCCTACCCCTCGTTTAAAGTTAAATAATTTTTTATATGCCCAAATAAAGATTCGCCCGCTAATTTTCAATGAACATACACGTACTATATATATGACAATCTTTAGATACACAACGTAATCCTTTCCTGCATCGGAATCCACCCCACGAATAGAGAGTGAAAACTAAAATATTTAATTGCATACCTGTATTGGAAAACAATGCGCAAAATTAATAGCCTCTACTCTTGAGACCAAAATTGACGCCCCCTCCTCCCCGCCGAATCCACCACCTTCAAAGAAACTGCCAATTTTTGTTGCACATACTCCTTATAGATATAACAAAATTTTTACAGTCAAAACCTATTCCTTCGTGCATCGGAAGTTGAATATGAAAAATTGAATTGATTGAAATTCCTTTTTTGCATATAAATTTTATTTTTAAGAAAATTTTATTAAAAAATTTGGGAAATTTATTTATCCCCTTAAATCGAGACAGAACAAAAAATACATTGAAATAAAATTTCTTTCGTAGTTGCAAATAAAATTTGAATGCAAAAAAAATTTCAATCTTTTTTCGAATTCAAATTTAATCTAGGATTAGTTTTACCCCCTTAAGGGTTGATAATAAATTATTTTTTGGGTGATAATACTTATTTATCCAAATTACAAGCAAAAACCAAAAAAAAATTTACAAAGTATTTGCAAATTGTTTTTTTACTTAAAGTTGATTTTTAAATTTGTAGGAGTAGTTTTAACCTCTTAACGGTTGATGAAAATAATTTATGCGCATTCAATCGAATTTGAAGCATAAAATTGGAAAAAAAATTGCTTACAAATTTTTCTATTTTCAGTCGATTTAGGCGTGGTTTTAACATTTTAGGATTATCCCATATCATAAAATTTGGCTTGGTTTGGTATAAATCAACCACCTTCGCAAATAAATAGTGAAATAGTGTATTTCATTGGATTAGTTTTGATTATTATTGAAATTATCACGAAACTCTTAAAAAGGGGTGTTATTTTTGCATTTTTAAGGGTGACGCCCATATTTTAGGACTACGGAACGCCGATTTTCGTAATCAGCGCCCCAAGGAAGGAAGAGTATTTTGTCGAGGCCACTAGCTGTTCCACTATTTGTTGAAAGTTTTTAATTCACGAAATGCATCGCCTGATGAAACGTTTTTATCCCATTAAGAATGCCAATTTTGTACTGTTTCATAAACGATTCAGCAATTTTCCAGATGTGTTTGAAGAATGGTGAATTTGAATAAATTGAGGTACTATTGCCATAACAATTGTATATCTAATTGGCAGGGTGAATCTCTATTTTGAGGATAAAAATAATAATTAAACTGTGGGGGTCGGTTCCGCACGTCCAATTAAGTTGATTTTGGTCTCAATAAATAGCTTACAGTAGTGGCTATTTGTGCACAAAAAATTGGCGGGGTGAATTGAAGTTTAGGTATGAAATTAAATAATTTAGTTTTCACCCCTTGTGGCGGGGGTGGTTTCCGATGCCCGAAGGGGGTAGGTATGGTGTCTAAAAATTGTGTTATATCTATTAGATGGATGTTCACAAAAAATTGGCGGGGTGAAATTTTATTTTGGGCATAAAAAAAATAATTTAAGTTTAGGGGTGGCCGGGGGGGTGGCTTCCGATTCACCGATATGGTTGACTTTGGTCTCAAAAAATAGCTTACCCTAAGGGCTATTACTGCACAAAAAATTGGCGGGGTGAATTGAAGTTTAGGTATGAAATTAAATAATTTAGTTTTCACCCCTTGTTGCGGGGGTGGTTTCCGATGCCCGAAGGGGGTAGTTATGATGTCTAAAAATTGTGTTATATCTATTAGATGGATGTTCACAAAAAATTGGCGGGGTGAAATTTTATTTTGGGCATAAAAAAAATAATTTAAGTTTAGGGGTGGCTGGGGGGGGTGGCTTCCGATTCACCGATATGGTTGACTTTGGTCTCAAAAAATAGCTTACCCTAAGGGCTATTACTGCAAAAAAAATTGGCGGGGTGAATTGAAGTTTAGGTATGAAATTAAATAATTTAGTTTTCACCCCTTGTGGCGGGGGTGGTTTCCGAAGCCCGAAGGGGGTAGGTATGGTGTCTAAAAATTGTGTTATATCTATTAGATGGATGTTCACAAAAAATTGGCGGGGTGAAACTTTATTTTGGGCATAAAAAAAATAATTTAAATTTAGGGGTGGCTGTGGGGGTGGCTTCCGATTCACCGATATGGTTGACTTTGGTCTCCAAAAATAGCTTACAGTAAGGGCTATTACTGCACAAAAAATTGGCGGGGTGAATTGAAGTTTAGGTATGAAATTAAATAATTTAGTTTTCACCCCTTGTGGCGGGGGTGGTTTCCGAAGCCCGAAGGGGGTAGGTATGGTGTCTAAAAATTGTGTTATATCTATTAGATGGATGTTCACAAAAAATTGGCGGGGTGAAACTTTATTTTGGGCATAAAAAAAATAATTTAAATTTAGGGGTGGCTGTGGGGGTGGCTTCCGATTCACCGATAGGGTTGACTTTGGTCTCAAAAAATAGCTTACCCTAAGGGCTATTACTGCACAAAAAATTGGCGGGGTGAATTGAAGTTTAGGTATGAAATTAAATAATTTAGTTTTCACCCCTTGTGGCGGGGGTGGTTTCCGATGCCCGAAGGGGGTAGGTATGGTGTCTAAAAATTGTGTTATATCTATTAGATGGATGTTCACAAAAAATTGGCTGGGTGAAATTTTATTTTGGGCATAAAAAAAATAATTTAAGTTTAGGGGTGGCTGGGGGGGTGGCTTCCGATTCACCGATATGGTTGACTTTGGTCTCAAAAAATAGCTTACCCTAAGGGCTATTACTGCACAAAAAATTGGCGGGGTGAATTGAAGTTTAGGTATGAAATTAAATAATTTAGTTTTCACCCCTTGTGGCGGGGGTGGTTTCCGATGCCCGAAGGGGGTAGGTATGGTGTCTAAAAATTGTGTTATATCTATTAGATGGATGTTCACAAAAAATTGGCGGGGTGAAATTTTATTTTGGGCATAAAAAAAATAATTTAAGTTTAGGGGTGGCTGGGGGGGTGGCTTCCGATTCACCGATATGGTTGACTTTGGTCTCAAAAAATAGCTTACCCTAAGGGCTATTACTGCACAAAAAATTGGCGGGGTGAATTGAAGTTTAGGTATGAAATTAAATAATTTAGTTTTCACCCCTTGTGGCGGGGGTGGTTTCCGAAGCCCGAAGGGGGTAGGTATGGTGTCTAAAAATTGTGTTATATCTATTAGATGGATGTTCACAAAAAATTGGCGGGGTGAAACTTTATTTTGGGCATAAAAAAATAATTTAAATTTAGGGGTGGCTGTGGGGGTGGCTTCCGATTCACCGATAGGGTTGACTTTGGTCTCAAAAAATAGCTTACCCTAAGGGCTATTACTGCACAAAAAATTGGCGGGGTGAATTGAAGTTTAGGTATGAAATTAAATAATTTAGTTTTCACCCCTTGTGGCGGGGGTGGTTTCCGATGCCCGAAGGGGGTAGGTATGGTGTCTAAAAATTGTGTTATATCTATTAGATGGATGTTCACAAAAAATTGGCGGGGTGAAATTTTATTTTGGGCATAAAAAAAATAATTTAAGTTTAGGGGTGGCTGGGGGGGTGGCTTCCGATTCACCGATATGGTTGACTTTGGTCTCAAAAAATAGCTTACCCTAAGGGCTATTACTGCACAAAAAATTGGCGGGGTGAATTGAAGTTTAGGTATGAAATTAAATAATTTAGTTTTCACCCCTTGTGGCGGGGGTGGTTTCCGATGCCCGAAGGGGGTAGGTATGGTGTCTAAAAATTGTGTTATATCTATTAGATGGATGTTCACAAAAAATTGGCGGGGTGAAATTTTATTTTGGGCATAAAAAAAATAATTTAAGTTTAGGGGTGGCTGGGGGGGTGGCTTCCGATTCACCGATATGGTTGACTTTGGTCTCAAAAAATAGCTTACCCTAAGGGCTATTACTGCACAAAAAATTGGCGGGGTGAATTGAAGTTTAGGTATGAAATTAAATAATTTAGTTTTCACCCCTTGTGGCGGGGGTGGTTTCCGAAGCCCGAAGGGGGTAGGTATGGTGTCTAAAAATTGTGTTATATCTATTAGATGGATGTTCACAAAAAATTGGCGGGGTGAAACTTTATTTTGGGCATAAAAAAAATAATTTAAATTTAGGGGTGGCTGTGGGGGTGGCTTCCGATTCACCGATAGGGTTGACTTTGGTCTCAAAAAATAGCTTACCCTAAGGGCTATTACTGCACAAAAAATTGGCGGGGTGAATTGAAGTTTAGGTATGAAATTAAATAATTTAGTTTTCACCCCTTGTGGCGGGGGTGGTTTCCGATGCCCGAAGGGGGTAGGTATGGTGTCTAAAAATTGTGTTATATCTATTAGATGGATGTTCACAAAAAATTGGCGGGGTGAAATTTTATTTTGGGCATAAAAAAAATAATTTAAGTTTAGGGGTGGCTGGGGGGGTGGCTTCCGATTCACCGATATGGTTGACTTTGGTCTCAAAAAATAGCTTACCCTAAGGGCTATTACTGCACAAAAAATTGGCGGGGTGAATTGAAGTTTAGGTATGAAATTAAATAATTTAGTTTTCACCCCTTGTGGCGGGGGTGGTTTCCGATGCCCGAAGGGGGTAGGTATGGTGTCTAAAAATTGTGTTATATCTATTAGATGGATGTTCACAAAAAATTGGCGGGGTGAATCTTTATTTTGGGCATAAAAAAAATAATTTAAGTTTAGGGGTGGCTGGGGGGGTGGCTTCCGATTCACCGATATGGTTGACTTTGGTCTCAAAAAATAGCTTACCCTAAGGGATATTACTGCACAAAAAATTGGCGGGGTGAATTGAAGTTTAGGTATGAAATTAAATAATTTAGTTTTCACCCCTTGTGGCGGGGGTGGTTTCCGATGCCCGAAGGGGGTAGGTATGGTGTCTGAAAATTGTGTTATATCTATTAGATGGATGTTCACAAAAAATTGGCGGGGTGAATCTTTATTTTGGGCATAAAAAAAATAATTTAAATTTAGGGGTTGCTGGGGGGGTGGCTTCCGATTCACCGATAGGGTTGACTTTGGTCTCAAAAAATAGCTTACCCTAAATGCTATTACTGCACAAAAAATTGGCGGGGTGATTTCATAAGTACTTGCGAAACACTCAATTTTAGTAATAAGGGTTGTCCTGGGGGTAGTTTCCGATCAAGCTAGAGGGTTGGTTCTATTTTTATTGAATTCGCCATACCCAAATTAGTAAAAAGTGAGATTTTCAGCGGGGTGTTTTAACTCTCACGCAGTTAAAAAAAATTTTTATATTTCGTTCATTTGAACGTTCAGTTCTTCAAACCTAAATATGAAAGATATGTTGGCGTTATTGTGATAATATGTGGTCAGATTTACGCAGTTGGTACGAAATTAATACGTAACATATTAGAATGAATATGAAAACATGTAACCTATCTTTTATTTAAAAGCCTTTAATTAGCCTATAATTTTTTATAAACATTCGCATCAAAATTCATATGTTTTAATTAAGGTTTATATTAAGTTCCACTAAGTATTTCTTCTGTCAGCAGAACCTTTAATTTAAAAAAAAGCAAAAGAGCCTCAAATTCGATATTAAGGCACTTAGGTAATTAGCATTTATTTAGCCTATAATTTCTAAAATATTTTTGGGTTTTTTCAAGGACTTTGCACCGCCACCTTAAGGGACCTGTGATCTTAGAAAAGTACACAAAAAATTTCAGCTACATAAGTGCCCCGGAAGCCACCCCCACCCACCCCCTAGAAGTAATTTTTTCTGAAAAAATAGTTAGAGGCTTTAGAGCGAGCTGCAAATTTGTGTGTTTGTTAAGAGTGATCTTAGAAAAGTACACAAAAAATTTCAACCCCATAAGTGCCCCGCAAGGCACCCCCCACCCACCCCCTAGAAGTAATTTTTTCTGAAAAAATAGTTAGAGGCTTTAGAGCGAGCTGCAAATTGGTGTGTTTGTTAAGAGTGATCTTAGAAAAGTACACAAAAAATTTCAGCTACATAAGTGCCCCGGAAGCCACCCCCACCCACCCCCTAGAAGTAATTTTTTCTGAAAAAATAGTTAGAGGCTTTAGAGCGAGCTGCAAATTTGTGTGTTTGTTAAGAGTGATCTTAGAAAAGTACACAAAAAATTTCAACCCCATAAGTGCCCCGCAAGGCACCCCCCACCCACCCCCTAGAATTATTTTTTTCTGAAAAAATAGTTCGAGGCTTTAGAGCGAGCTGCAAATTGGTGTGTTTGTTAAGAGTGATCTTAGAAAAGTACACAAAAAATTTCAACCCCATAAGTGCCCCGGAAGGCACCCCCCACCCACCCCCTAGAAGTAATTTTTTCTGAAAAAATAGTTCGAGGCTTTAGAGCGAGCTGCAAATTGGTGTGTTTGTTAAGAGTGATCTTAGAAAAGCACACAAAAAATTTCAGCCCCAGAAGTGCCCCGGAAGCCACCCCCACCCACCCCCTAGAAGTATTTTTTTCTGAAAAAATAGTTAGAGGCTTTAGAGCGAGCTGCAAATTGGTGTGTTTGTTAAGAGTGATCTTAGAAAAGTACACAAAAAATTTCAGCCCCATAAGTGCCCCGGAAGCCACCCCCCACCCACCCCCTAGAAGTAATTTTTTCTGAAAAAATAGTTAGAGGCTTTAGAGCGAGCTGCAAATTTGTGTGTTTGTTAAGAGTGATCTTAGAAAAGTACAGAAAAAATTTCAACCCCCTAAGTGCCCCGGAAGCCACCCCCCACCCACCCCCTAGAAGTAATTTTTTCTAAAAAAATAGTTCGAGGCTTTAGAGCGAGCTGCAAATTGGTGTGTTTGTTAAGAGTGATCTTAGAAAAGTACACAAAAAATTTCAGCCCCATAAGTGCCCCTGAAGCCACCCCCACCCACCCCCTAGAAGTAATTTTTTCTGAAAAAATAGTTAGAGGCTTTAGAGCGAGCTGCAAATTGGTGTGTTTGTTAAGAGTGATCTTAGAAAAGTACACAAAAAATTTCAGCCACATAAGTGCCCCGGAAGCCACTCCCACCCACCCCTAGAAGTAATTTTTTCTGAAAAAATAGTTAGAGGCTTTAGAGCGAGCTGCAAATTTGTGTGTTTGTTAAGAGTGATCTTAGAAAAGTACACAAAAAATTTCAACCCCATAAGTGCCCCGGAAGCCACCCCCCCACCCCCTAGAAGTAATTTTTTCTGAAAAAATAGTTAGAGGCTTTAGAGCGAGCTGCAAATTGGTGTGTTTGTTAAGAGTGATCTTAGAAAAGTACACAAAAAATTTCAGCCCCATAAGTGCCCCGGAAGCCACCCCCCACCCACCCCCTAGAAGTATTTTTTTCTGAAAAAATAGTTAGAGGCTTTAGAGCGAGCTGCAAATTGGTGTGTTTGTTAAGAGTGATCTTAGAAAAGTACACAAAAAATTTCAACCCAATAAGTGCCCCGGAAGGCACCCCCCACCCACCCCCTAGAAGTAATTTTTTCTGAAAAAATAGAGGCTTTAGAGCGAGCTGCAAATTGGTGTGTTTGTTAAGAGTGATCTTAGAAAAGTACACAAAAAATTTCAACCCCATAAGTGCCCCGGAAGCCACCCCCCACCCACCCCCTAGAAGTAATTGTTTCTGAAAAAATAGTTAGAGGCTTTAGAGCGAGCTGCAAATTGGTGTGTTTGTTAAGAGTGATCTTAGAAAAGTACACAAAAAATTTCAGCCCCATAAGTGCCCCGGAAGCCACCCCCACCCACCCCGTAGAAGTAATTTTTTCTGAAAAAATAGTTAGAGGCTTTAGAGCGAGCTGCAAATTGGTGTGTTTGTTAAGAGTGATCTTAGAAAAGTACACAAAAAATTTCAGCCCCATAAGTGCCCCGGAAGCCACCCCCCACCCACTCCCTAGAAGTAATTTTTTCTGAAAAAATAGTTAGAGGCTTTAGAGCGAGCTGCAAATTTGTGTGTTTGTTAAGAGTGATCTTAGAAAAGTACACAAAAAATTTCAACCCCATAAGTGCCCCGCAAGGCACCCCCCACCCACCCCCTAGAAGTATTTTTTTCTGAAAAAATAGTTCGAGGCTTTAGAGCGAGCTGCAAATTGGTGTGTTTGTTAAGAGTGATCTTAGAAAAGTACACAAAAAATTTCAACCCCATAAGTGCCCCGGAAGGCACCCCCCACCCACCCCCTAGAAGTAATTTTTTCTGAAAAAATAGTTCGAGGCTTTAGAGCGAGCTGCAAATTGGTGTGTTTGTTAAGAGTGATCTTAGAAAAGTACACAAAAAATTTCAGCCCCAGAAGTGCCCCGGAAGCCACCCCCAACTCACCTCCTTCAAATGGTTATTTTTGAAAAAATAGTTAGAGGCTTTAGAGCGAGCTGGAAATTGGTGTGCTTGTTAAGAGTAATCTTAGGAAAGGACACAAAAAATTTCAACCCCATAAGTGCCTCGGAAGCCACCCCCAACTCACCCCCTTCAAATGATTATTTTTGAAAAAATAGTTAGAGGCTTTAGAGCGAGCTGCAAATTGGTGTGCTTGTTAAGAGTGACGTTACAAAAATACACAAAAAATTTCAACCCCATAAGTGCCCCGGAAGCCATCCCCAACTCACCCCCCCGAAATGATTATTTTTGAAATTATAGTTAGAGGCTTTAGAGCGAGCTGCAAATTTGTGTGCTTGTTAAGAGTGACGTTACAAAAATACACAAAAAATTTCAATCCCATAAGTGCCCCGGAAGCCACCCCCAACTCACCCCCTAGAAGTGATTATTTTTGCAAATATAGTTCGAGCTTAGGTAATTTCCTACAAAAAATATTTTATAACTTTTTTTTTGTAAGAGTAACCGTTTTTGAGATATTTTGATTTTAGTCCACGGGTATTAGACAAAAAAAGCCCAACCACGGAAGACGTACTTGAGCCTAATCAATAGCAATCCAGCAAACTTCCTGCATCGCGATGTATTACTTATCCACGAATGGTGTAAGAGGTCATGTAGTAATTAAAATGTCCTTCTTCAATATAAGTCCATCGGCTTTCGCCGTGTTTTTATGTTATTACATAGCCGACATTTTCTAACGGCAAAAAATGTACTGTAAATTTAAAGGAAATTTCGTTCCTAACGAGTGTTATACGTAATTCTACGTTTTTCTTCATTTGTGGACTTTCTTCGAACATTGAGAATCACTTCCATCGACAGTCTACTGCGAATATTCCCAGTTTTGTTATCGTAACAAATAAGTCTGTGTGCAGAAAAATTTATAAAAAAATATCGAAATTTCCACTCACCACTCGCCTGCACCAATCTGTTATGCAACATTCTTTGTTGCTAGCCGTGTTTGTTTTGAAATCAAAGCTCAACTAAAAAGCAATTTTACAATAAAACAGCTTTTCATATTAAAATAAATAAATTTGCTTACATTATTTAACATGTCACGCTATGGTCTTAATTAAATCCGCCGCAATAAATTCTAATGGTCACCTTGTGATAGTGCAAAGTGTTTTTGTTTCTTCTTGAAGCTTGATTATTTTTTCTAGAAACTTATTTCAGCCGCAATCTGTAATTGAAGTGACGATTTTGTATTGTTTCATTTTCTCACATTCGGCTACATATTGGCGTTCAGCAGAAAATGGTCGTTGTTAAGTTGCTGCCAAGTTCGCGTGTTATAGTGCGTCATCGCGAAATAAAATTGTTTTCGTTTCATTGAAAAATCCGGAAACGTAAACTTTTTCTTTTTATTTTCATTATTTTTATCTTGCCGAACAACAATGTGCGTTAATATTGAGTGAGCTGAGAGGTATTATCATGTTGTACACGTTGCTGCGATAAAATCTTAAATAGAAAACACGCTTTTCTTGTTTGTATATCCTTCCTATTTTTTTAGATGGCTTACTTTGCGTAAGGTGTGAAAACATGAACTGTGCATTGAGCACAATATGTGAAATGAGTAAACAAATCCAACGAATTTCTAATTTTTAAATCCTACGCTATTTTGCTACGCAATGGAGGTGCGTCGTGTCTACTTCCTTGTGTAAATAAAATAGTTGTTTTTTTATTATTGCATCTCTCCTTGGATGTAGATAGAACTTGATGCTACCTTGAACTTGTCACCAAATTTCTACACGGCGTTTTGATTAATTTTACCATGCACTTACGACGAAGAGATTTAGAGAGAAAATAGAAAAATTAACGCGATTTACGTTAGTGGCACTCGAAAGGTTTCAATTTGCATGGCACTAGCTTCATTGGCCCTATCTAAACTAGTATTGCTTCAGCAGTAGTAGAATCGGGTTTTTAGGAGAGAGGTATAGAAAGGGCAAGCGGGAACTGTAGTAACCTGTTCACGAGAAAATTTTGGCGTGAAAACTTAAAGCCGGCTCCAGACTCACGCCGTGAATTCACCCAGAGAATTTACGGCGTGAACTCCGCGCGACGCGAACGTCTCTCTACACTCGCAGTGTTCACAGTCTTCTTCACGCACTTGTACGAAATGGACGAAACGATGGTTGCAGCAGCTTCAACTCATATTAAATGTACAAAGGAATCTAAAAAACAATGGAGAAAAAGGAGATGGTGGATGACGAGTATACGCCAGCCCCTGAAAGCATGGAATTCTTAAGGAGTATCCACACACATCAGGGGGTAGAGTATACTGGGCGAGTACTAGCTATCCTGTGAACTAGCCTAATGAAAACGTAAGTGGTAGTGTAAAGTACTTGCTTATAGTAGAGTAGAGTGGGATAGCACCGTGGTAAAGTTTCTCTACAACTTAAAAGTATGCCAGTTACTGTAGCACTAACTCGACTAATGAAAACCCGGCTTAAATAATGGATGCTTAGCGTCCCATATTAGTGGCTCTCTTAGGTAATATTCCAGAAATTTAATTTCTAAGTCGTTATTCCACAATGTACTCTTTTTTAATAACTTCTATCAATTTGCTTTTCCACACACGCCTACTGCGAATTTCGCGTTTCTCGGCCGCGAGCCTGCGAAAAATCCACTCGAAACGGGGAACAAGGCGCGAACAGACACGAACCCCGTGAATTGGCGGGAAAAACATCCACACTCGCGTTCACGGGTGAGTCTGGAGCCGGCATAACACATACCCAATTCACCTTCGCCTACTTTTCTTAATCGCTAGTAGCAAGTATAATTATCGACACGCACACAGATATCTGCGTGTAAAAAAGACAAGAAAATTACTCGCGATGAAAAAATTCCAGTGTAGACTAGATTAACTTCCAAAAACGGTTTCGCTGCTGCTGAATGAATACTAGTTTAGATACTAGTTTAGATAGTTTAGAATTGGTCCACAGCTTCCTTGGGGCTTTTTAAGAAAACAATTTCGGAATCACGAAAAAATCATATCACTTTTTGGCAAAAAAATCACTCAAAAACTGGTTGTTTCGAATTTTTTTTGATCAGTCAATACGAAACGTTATTGCCTACAAAAAAGCCCTCTTGTTATTGTTTCGAAAAACCCGAGTAAAAATGAAACTAGCCCGCAGCTAGCCTGCATCAGGTACACACTAGCACGCACGGCGCCACAGATAGCGCGCATAGCGAACAAATGCGCACGGCACATTTTTACTCGGGAACAATACATTTCCCAACTTGTGGATTGGTAGAGACGGCCAGCACGGTCCTCAGACCTAATGCCCCTGGATTTCTATATCTGAGGACGTGCAAAAGAATTAGTGTACTCGACAAAGGTACCGTCAAAAGAAATTTTAATGGAAAAAATTAACGCCGCATTTAAAAAATTAAACAAGAAATGCGGCTTGAAACTACTACAACGGAAGTAAGAAAGTGTTGTGCCTGCATAATCTGTTTAGGCGGTTAATTTGAACAAATTTTATAAAAAAAAAATAAATAAAAACATAATAACATACAAAAAAAGTTTTTTCTTAAACTTGGCTCTACCAATCTAGTACCTCGTATTTTGACCCCATTATTAACAATTTCTGTATCATGTAGCACACCGTTGGAAAGGGGATAAACTGAGAAAGTTTTTAAAATAAAGCTAAATTCAAAATAGCTTGTAACATCTTTTTAAAATAAATTTAGAATTTGACACTTTTCATAACATTTAAACCTTTTTATGAATTTGAAATGTCATAAGTTTTTTTCTTAATATCAGTTGGATTAAGTATTGATTGATTTAGAGTAAGAATACATTGGAGAATATAACAAAAGTGATTTCGTGCTATTACAACTACAAACAAAAAAGTTATGACGATTTTAAGGTTAAATTTTGAGTAATTTTGAAAAAAACGAAAAAAATCATTTCTCAGCTACCGTGGCCCTTACCCGGCGATTACACGAGTCAGTTCTGCTGACTGCCAGTACTGAATCTGTTTGTCAAATTCACTGAGTCTGCGTTGATTACGTTCGGTCAACTGACAAGTCAGTTCATTTCTAAAATGTCGTCGACCAGTGTACATGCTTCCTTGAATGCGTTATTATTAACACAAATTATTGAAGACATGGAAAGGGAAGAGAAAAGGAAGTCTAGGAAAAAAAAATATTGGGCCAATCCTTTGTTAAATCCCATAAACAAGGATTTTTCTCGTACTTTTCAATTAATTTGATGATTTCCAAACGGCTTAATTTTTTTTCTGGCATTTTTTCCTAAAATAAACGAATTTTGAGATTTTTTAATTACTTATTCTAGCAAGCCATACACAGTCTAATTTATTTGAAAACCTGTTTGCAAATAAGTGAAATTTGAACGTGTGGAGGCTTGTTTGCAAACAAATTTTCGCGTTTGACAAATAGTTTGAAGAAAATCAAATTTTTTTGGTTTTTTGGGGGCGTGACTAGTTATGTGATGTGGAATTTGTTCGTGTATGCTACCGTTTGCAAACATTTCCTCAAATTTATCAGTTAGATGCAAATTTCCGTTAACGTGTACGCATCGTTTTTAAATAGTTTTTTCACTTGTCAGGATTAAATAAAAGATTTGGTATGTATTTTTATTGAATTTTCTTATTTATTAAATTTGAATTTTATTATAAATGCAATGAAATTTATTATATAGCTATGGCTATCCCAAATAATGAGTTGTGGGTTTAACGGAATTGTGGAAAATAAAAAGCGACGAGTACAAAAATAAAGCCAAAAAAAATAAAGCGTGGGGAACATTATTAGCAGAATACAAACGTATTGATCCGGATGCTACTATTGACAAATTAAAACCAAAAATTGATAGTATTAGAACTACCTACAGGCGGGAATTAAAAAAAATTAATGATTCGATAAGATCTGGAGCAGGAGAAGATAATATTTATACTCCGTCAATTTGGTATATTTCGCATTTAGAATTCCTTAAAGATCAAGAAGTGCAAACGCCTGGGACTTCTACAATTGATTTTGAGGTAAGTTCAAAATATGTTCTTGCAAAATAATGCGAATATGAAAAAAAATGAACAGAATTGTCAATTTTATGTTGTCATTATAGAATGATGCGGAACTACCAGAATTACCACCAAAAGCAAAAAGAATCAAGCCGGGTTTAACTGAAAAAGAGGTTTTTTTGAAAAGAGCAGTTGAACATTTGGAAAACTCTCAGAAGGAATCAAAGGATGATGCTGCGACGTTTTCTGAGTACTGGGCATGTTTATTTCGGAAATTATCTGAAACACAACAGATCTATGCTAGAAAGGTTATAAAAGACATCCTTCTACTGGGACAGTTGAATCAATTAACATTGAACACTGTGTCCACGTGTCTTCAAACTCACCTTCAATTGCAAGCTCTGGGACTTCAACACCCTATTCATATGCATCTTCTTCTCCAGTACCTGTCATACAACCAAAGTCCTTTCCGATTGTTCAATTACCTGCTTTCACACCCAGAACCAAACAATTTCTATCTCAGCAGGAAATACAAGAAGCAGAGAAAACATATGAAAGCATATATGAGAGATTTTATAGTAATAATTAGTTATGTAATTGCCATTAAATTAATTGTATTACAAAAAGAATATCTTGTTTTTTTGCTACATTGGTAGAATTTCTAGAAGTTGTTGGTTCAAGTGACATCATTTGTAAATCCTGCGATTCTCCATTATTCCTTGTGAAATTTGTTGTACCTGGTGAATCTAATTTTCTTAAAAAATTATGTAAATAGCAGCAAGTTAAAACTATCTTTGTTGCCTTTTCTGGACATAAATTTATAGGCTTTGACAGAATCTGGAAACGATTTACCAATATTCCAAAGACATTTTCAACTTTAACACGAGCTGAACTGAGTTTTCGATTAAAATTTTCTTGCTGTGTGCTTAAATGAATCCCTGTATATGGTTTCAAGATATTTTCTTTTAATGGAAAGGCATCGTCAGCTACGAAAATAAATGGTAAACTTTCTCCTCCAGGTATCACTACATTGGACTCAGGAATTTGAAGAAGTCCTTCCCCTAACAATCTGGCGAATATAGTGTTGGAAAAACACCTCCATCTGACACCCTACCATTCTGACCAACATCGACCATTAAAAACTGGAGATTAGCATTCACGACTGTCGTTAGAACAATACTGAATGCCTTTTTATAATTAAAGTAAGAAGATCCCGAATGTGGTGGTTTTTTTATTTCTACATGCTTTCCATCGATAGCTCCGATGCAGTGTGGAAAATCAGAAACTTGTTGAAATAATTCTGCTTCTTTACGCCATTCATCAGGGGTTTTAGGTAGCTAAAATATCATTAAAACTTAGTATTCCCAACCTAAAACGTGACAAAGAACAATTTCAATACCTTAATGCAGTCTTTCAAAACGTGAATAATTGCGTCACATGTTTCAATTACAATTTTGCCTATGGCTTGTGGAGACACGGCATTGACAAATTTTAAATCTTCAAAATCATTTCCCTTCGCTAGAAATCTGAGAGTAATATTTAACCTTGTTTCTGCGGTTATTGCATCTCTCATCAGAGAGTCATTTCGGCTTATGAAAGGTTTAACTTTGAGGAGGAGTTCGTCGAAAGTAGCAGAGGTCATTCGGAAATAATTTTTATAATCAATCGGCTCATTTTTTCTCAAATGTATCAAAAGTTTTTCATTTGAAAACTTTTTTTCTCCAAAAGCCAATTTTTGACCCACTTTCTTTGTTTTCTAGGTTTTAAATCCTCTTCATCCTCACTACACAATTCAGATATAATCATTAAACACAACACCTTTTGTTTGCTACACATTTTTTTCGAAAATCTTCGTAATTAATAAATTTATCCGATATACGGCTACGACACGCTAAACATATGAAATGATATTTGAAATTCTATTTGACTATTTGTTTGATAGTGTGTAGTCGAAACATTCAAACAATATTGCAAACAGGCTTGCAAACAAATTTGACTGTGTATGGGCTTGGTAAGAACATACCTATCACATCCGTACTCAGCCAATTAAAAATAAGAATTTGACATTTCACTGACTAGTCAGTACTGACTCGAAAATTGTCTCGTCCGTGCTGACTTGTCAGTAAAAAAGGCGCGTCAGTGACGGTTTACACGAGTCAGTGTCAGTAGAACTGACCCGTGTAATGGTCGAGTTAGGACATAGCGGCTACCGGTGAAAACAAGCAAATGGCGTTGCAAGACGCTCGGAGCGGTAGCTTCCATGCGAAAGTGAACGTGTCAATGAGACGGGCATAAAAAGTTAGTGGTCCGATTTCAATTCTGCAAAATGGACTCATATCCCGAATGAAAGTGTAATAGATTATCATTAATAGTTATACAATTTTGTATGCCTGCTCATAGTAGTATGATAAAAAAAAAGTTTGCTGATTAGGACGTGATATTTTTCTCCTTTTAGTCTCCTTTTGTTTTTAATGTTTTTATACACTCCTCAGTTAACACATATCCTACATCAAGCAGCCCAAGTTTGCCCACTTTTTTTCTAGGACCCTTTTTAATTACTGTCCGACCGAAGGTCAGTTTTAGGCCGAAGCCGATGCCGAATGTTCGGCTCTTGCCATAACGTTCGGCCGTAGCCGAAGCCGAAGGTTCAATCATATTCAGAAATCTTAGTATGATGGCTGAAAAGTATACAGAATATATAAAAACTTCGGCTTCGGCTAACCTTCGGCTCGTTTGGCCGAAGCCGAATGTGCGTCCGAATGTGTTTTTTTTGGCCGAAGGCGAAGCTGAACCTTCGGTCGGACACTACTTTTTATTATACGCTTCTAGGTTGCACAGTACAATAGTTCAAAACTTCACAACACTGCCAAAACTAGATGGAATTAAGATAATTCAATGAAGTTTGGTGTTCAGGGTCGCTGATTTCGAATCCGTTATCAATTTTTCGAAAAACAAATAGGCGACCATTAATGTTAAAAAATCATAATTTTTTAATGAAACGGGGTGTCGGGTGTTTTCAAGGTGTCAGAATTCGAATTCGTTATTATTTGTTTTATCTTAATTATTGTTTCATAAAGATTGGGAAGCCGGAAAAGCTATTTCTCTATCGCGGAAAGAAATATTCGAACTCGCTCAGGAAAATTATAAAAATTATACAAAAGTTTTTCGTATTGTGGAGAAGTACGTGCCACATCAAATCGGTCGAACAGTTTCGGATAACCAAAAGATCCAACTAAAAAAAGAGCTATCCAAAATTCGAACTAAATGGCAAGGAGTTCATTGAACGAAGTTCCGCTTTTATAAAATAATTAATTATGGTGTTGGTTCTCCATCTACAAGTTTCGCTGAAGCCACTACACGGACAAAATGAAGAAGAGCGGAAGAAATGCGACAAGAACACTTCGGATGAACTCGAATTTTTTATCCAATCGACTCCGCGTGCAGTGGGAAAGTGACCGATTAAACATTTTAGCCGCCATTATGAATTCGAAATCCGCAGCCTCGAAAAGCCCAAGAAACAAACCAAGTTTCGGCCAGGAAAACTAATTTTCAAATTTTTTTGGTCGCCATGTTAAGACCGCCATTTTCTTTGTTTTTTGAAAAAATTATGTAAAATTTTAAATCGGTCTCAGTTTTCATTAAAAAAATTGATTTTTTAACATTGATGGCCGCCATTTTGTTCTTCGAAAAACTAATCAGCGACCTCGAAAACCCATGGACACTACATCACCAAATTTGCAACGCGTTCTTGAACATACAGGGACAAATAATATAACGTGGATAACCGTGGATAGTAGGATTGATAATAATTGATAATGATTATTATGTATTTACTTTTTTTAACACCCGATCACCTGTTTCTAAATTTAATTTTTCGAACATTCAGGTGGGATGTGGAACAGTGCCATAATAAACTGAGAAAGATAATTAGTGAAACTACCATCGACACACGGCAAACTTCGTTACAACAAAAATTCGACGTTACGACGAATGCCATTTTTGGGGGTGACAGGGTTAAATAAATTATTTCTTTAAATAAATCCTAATTCCACTTAATGTTGCCTAAAAAACCTTCTGCTAAATTCAGTCAAACATTATTAAAAAATTCGTCCGCCAAAAATTCTAATATTTAATTCACTTTAAAAAAATTTAAATTAGAATAAAATGTATCTTAAATTTCCGAACTCAATTCAGTAAAACTGACTGAAATGATTGACCCAGCTTCTTGCTACAGTTCAGACAGAAATAGGGCACACGAACAACTTAACTTTGCATCCAAACAATCAATGTTGTGCTACAGGCAATAAACACACACAACCCTCGCGTCCTGTCTACAGAACTGGAGTTCAACCCCCAAGTGTGAATGCATCATAAAATTGTTTCGTAATATTTTGTCTACACGTAATAGTCCGGTAAGTTTACTTTAAATCTTCGCAGTTTTCTCTTTTATACTGAAATGAGATGTAAAACTAGTTTAATGGCTTTTGGTGACTTTTCAAGCATTGAATTTAATTTGAAGAAAATTTTATAATTTTATCGAACGATGGTGAATAAGAGTGTGTTTTAGTTAAATATTGTTAATACAAGGTGAGGCAAAAGTAATGTCATTATGTAAATGTGCCATAATTTTTGCAAAGGCCATGGCATTGTGCTTTGACATTTATATTGTAGACAGATAGAGAATTAGTTCACAGCAAGGAATGAAGCGATAAACACCCGAAGAGCGCGGAATTATTGTTACTGCCTATTTGACCAATTTTCTGTCTGTTGGTTTAACGCAGCGGGAAATTCGTCGTAATTTTCCTCGTCGTCCTGCACCACTTGCGCGAACTACTATGCCGGTTAAAAATGTTAAAGTTCTAATTTTACTATGTGCAGTGAACAGTGTTAAAGTGCAACTTTTGGACAAAATTAACAAAATGTCAATAACAGCTGTTAAATTAAAAATATTCACAAAATGTACAGCCCACAAATAACTCTAAACAATCGCACAAACTTGCATTTCGCTCTATAAAGCCTCTAACTATTCTTTCAAAAATAATCACTTCTAGGGGGTGAGTTAACGGTGGCTTCCGGGGCACTTATGATAGGGTTGCAATTTTTTGTGTACTTTTCTAAGGTCACTCTTAACAAGTACACAAATTTGCAGCTCGCTCTAAAGCCTCGAACTATATTTTCAAAAATAATCACTTCTAGGGGGTGAGTTAGGGGTGGGAGTGGGATGATTATTTAGAGTTAATAATTTAGAGTTGATAATTTTCCACACCTTCACTGTTTGTCCGTTATCAAAAAATAATTATTTACTTCTTTTTTAACGGCCAAACGTCCGATTTTAAATTACATTGTTTTTTCCGATATCGAACGTTCGGATCTTCAGGCACTTCCTCCTGAAGGGTACTGAGAACGTCGGTGCCACACTGCGTCGGATGTGTATGAACATGTCGCGCATTTCCCAATTTGTTTCCATGGAATTACATTGTGCTGATATTTTTTCTCCCTGATGCTCGCGGTACTGCACTGAAGCAGCTCAATCGGCCTCATCCGTTAATTTTTTCGGCGATAAAGATAGGCCCGGCTTCATGTAAGGTGATCGGTGATTATCACCAATCGCTTATAAATGGAATCAGCCCAGTATAAGTGATTGATGATAATCACCGATCACTGAGCTCACTGAAAGAGAAAAGCTTATCGAACAAAATGTGCAACATATCATTGACTAATTTTTGTTTTTGATATACTAACTAAATAATTGCTCCTTTAATCCCTCATGGGACATAGGGCGGAAACAGTTGCCCTCCAGTGGACTCTGTTTTGCGCGACAGCTTTCAGCTCCGACCAGGATCTCCAAGTTGTTGCGGCCTCTGATAATAGAGTACTCCTCCATGTTGTTCTAGGTCTAGGTATCCATTCTTGGCCGGCACGGCGCCATAGCACTGTATTGGAAATTCTATCTTGCCAGCGGATTTTTAGGATACGTCGTAGGCATCTATTGATGAACACTTGTACGCGCCCCGTGATGAATTGGTGACTTTCCATGTCGCAACCGTACAAAAGAACTGCCTTAAACTTTGAAGTTGAATAGCCGCAATTTGGCGTTAATTGAGATCTCCGTCGATATCCATATGTGAAACAGGTATGCATATGCGCTTCTTGCTTTATTTATTCTGGAACTGACGTCTTCTTCTGCACCGCCGTTTTCGGTAATAACACTACCGAGGTAACAGAGTTTATCTACCAGTTCCACGTCGCGGTTATTTAGCGCTGTCCGGTCAATTGTTTAGCATGTGTTTGAGGTCCTGGTGTCTGTGGGCCAGCAAACAGATATCATCCGCGTAGTCGAGGTCCTTAAGGCGGTCTAACAATCCCCATTGTATGCCACCTGTTCTACTATCTAGAGCGCTGACAAGGATGTCGTTTATTACTATAAGAAATAGTAATGGCGAAAGTAGCATCCTTGTCGTACTCCTGAGCTCACTTCAAAGCTGTCGGATAGTTTTCCATTGTAAAGAACTCTGCGTTTGGAATTGTTGTATAGGCATAGAGCTTTTAGTTTTTGATATAAATAAATAAATTAGTTTGAAAAACAGAAAAAAATCGTCATGACTTTAGCGAGAATCCAATATCTTCTATAAACCCGTAACAACTATAACAACGTACATATAAATAACACAACCAGCCAACCGGAACAAAACTTCACGGAAAGAAAAAACCAACATGAATATATTTTTCCTTAATTCTTCTTTCAACAATAGGTGAGTTTCATTTTTATTGGAGTATGTACGCCATCGTAGTTGGGCGCACATCGGCGTAGATGCTGCTACACCACAGTATGTGCTGGGGTAGCTGCAACTACGCCGATGTGCGACCAACTACTCCGGAGTACGTACTCCAATGAAAATGAAACGCAACTATTATGTCATACTCTGACATAATCATTCCATGTCAACAACTACAGTTCAGTGCTTTTCGTATTACAAAAAAATGATTAATTTTCCTCGATTTAATCCATACAAATTGATTTTCGTCTAAATTGCATCACTGTTTACTTAACACCGCATCCTTGAAAGAAAAAATTCCGTCTCCATTTGAAAATATCCCTAACTATTAATCCCTCGTGCCTTACATAATGTCAGCCAAAGCAATCACGCCATGGAAGCCAGACTGACACATAAACAAAACAACGTGAATGCTTTTTTAATGCTAATAAAACAATAACACGGCAAATTCTTCAGTAGAAAGTGACCAAAATGCCTAGACGCTAATTAAACACCTGAGTTGAACCTCTTCCAAGCCTCTGTTTGTCTGCCACCGAAGTGGTGTCCCCTGTGCTAATATCGTAATTTGTAGTGATTTACGATAAATCTGGCTGCGATATGCGCTGGCACGTGGATGTTTTGTTCCTAACCCGATTTAAATTTTCTATTTTGTTTTTTTATTGCCATATTTATAAACAGTTCGGAGTATTGTTGGGGATTTATACAAGATACAATTTAATCTCACTTTGCATGTGAGCCAAGTTTTTGCGAAATTTATAAATGCGCGTATAAAAGATTAAGTAAAAATGAATTGTACAGCGCTGAGGTGACACTAAGGCGGAAATTGCTTATATTGTGGGCCAACCATTTTGTTTGAATTGTCAGATTTTAACGTTCTTCTTTAACGGCTCTACAACCGGGATGCAGTAATGGCCTCTCGCAGCTGTTATTTCCCTTGGTGCCGGTTCTGAGCCGCTGGCATCAATAAGCACTGAGCGTCCTGGTCTCCGCCATCCTACCAGCGGAGGTTGGGTCTCCTTCCCTTTTTTACGAGGGAATGCTGAGAATCTTACATCGGTCAAGTAGCCGGGAATGTGTGGAACCGCCTGCCTAAGGCTTCCATGCCTATGACAGGAGACTCCGTTGGGGGTTCCGCACCAAGACGGTTGTGTCAGATTCCTACTGATTAAACTCGCCCACCCTTTTTTGCATGACGTTCAATTCCAGACCGGTACGAGCCGTTAAGGCATTACTTCAGTCGAGCGTCATCACCATGACTCTTAAAAACAAAGGGATCCCTCAAAGGTGCTTACAGTCTAGCCATCTAGCTACCTAGCTGCTACCTCTCCTTGCATTTCTTTGCCTTTCTCTGCTTCTTTTGGCTTCGTAATGCTTAAGGGGTTATACGCAGTTCCAAGGCCAAAAAAGTTGCTTTTTTACGTTTTTTTCTGAAAAGGGATTCAATTTGAGAAATACAAGAAATATTAATACACGTTCTGGTAACGTTTTACTTTATATCGGCATCTTTCATTTTTAAACATATTGACTTACAATGCTCGTGTAGACGATCTCCTGGAGGTCCTCCATAAAAAGGTGTCGGGCAGTGAGCACGCTATTTTCGGTATATATGAGTTGAGCAGGCCCCCACCACAATTATGCCTACAGGCCGCATGCATGCTCATCCGGCCCTGTAAGCACCCAAGTTTCAAATGCATATATGAGTACGGGTAAGACCATCGTCTTATATAGTAAAAAAGTTTAGACGTTATGGTTCGATGCCTGGATTTGAAGAGCCTTGACACACTATAGTAGGCCTTGTTGGCTTTTAGCAGTCGTGCGCGTATTTCTAGTTCCATGCTATTGTCGGCTGCTACTATTGACCCAAGGTAGGTAAATGATTTTACCACTTCAAACTCATGTACCTCTACCTTGAATGTGGGACAAATGTTAGGTGTTCTTGCAGAAGAGCTACCATTTACTTTGTTTTGCTTTCGTTGATGTGCAGTCCCAGCTTTCCTGCCGTCCGCTCAATCTGGGTGAAAGCTTCTTGTACAATTGTTGTTGTTCTACCAATGATGACAATGTCGTCTGCATAAACAAGTAATTGGGTGGACTTGTGGAGGATTGTGCCCCTTGATGTCACCCCGAATCTCGGATCACTTTCTCCAACGCCAGGTTGAAAAGGAGGCAGGCCAGACGGTCCCCTTGTCGGAGTCTATTTTAGATGTTGATTGGTCTGGACAGTATTCCGGATACCTTTACTTGGCTTGTCACAATGGTGATGGTCAACCAACATAGTCATGTCAGGTAATTGCTCTCTAAAAACGAACCAGTAACTATTCACTGGTTTCCAGTGAAAATTCACTTTGCTTAGTCAACCAATAAGAAACAGTGAAATTTCACTGGTGGAGCTTCTTTCTAGCGCCAGTGTCTTTTTCCCAAGCGGGCCCCCATCAAAGCACTGAAATGCTGCTTGCCCTCCGTGATCAAACGAGAGCCGGTTTATTGAGCATGCTAAATGGAACCCTTTACCGCCATGAAGATAATTGACTAGAATATGAGTCATATTTTTTTTTTCACTGGTTGAAACAGTGAAATTATAATTCACTGGTTGAATCAGTGAAATTTCTACTAATTAATTTTTAGAGAGAACTTTTCATTGGTCAATCAGTAAACAGACGCAAATGCACTGGTTTTCCAGTGAAATTATGGTTTACTGGATGAACCAGTAAAATTTTCACTGGTTCATTTTTAGAGAGTGGTGATTCTAAATTCTCTCATGGCTTTTTAGAGTTCTACTCTGGCTATGCTATCATACGCGGCTTTAAAGTCTATAAAGAAGTGGTGGATTGAGTTTTGATACTCGAGACATTTTCCATAGCCTGCCTCAAGGTGAAAATCTGATAGGTTGTTGATTTGCCTGGGCTGAAGCCAAACGGTATTGGCCTATGATGTTTTTAGCGTTAGTGGCAATCCTGTTTTGTAGGATAGCGGACAATATCTTATACGCTGTACTCAACAACGTTATATCGCGATAATTAGTGCACGCTGTGATATTCCCTTTTTTGTGTACCGGGCAGAGGATGCTTTTTCTCCAGTCTTCTGGCAACGCTTTCTGCTCCCGTACTTGCACAATTATTTCATGAATCGCTTGGTGTAGTGTAGGCCCTCCTACATTTTATTTACTTTTAAATAAAATGGCATAAATTGAAATAAACAACCATTGAGCAGTGTCTCCAACACATGAAGGCAAATCAATTTAAGGAAGGGAAGTCCATGTAAAAATTTAAAAAAATCGATCAGCCCGTAAACAGCTACAAATTGAAGAAGATCAGCTTTTTTGAAAAGTCAGAAGGACTATTGTATGCACCTGGGGGATTGCAGATTAATCGGTAGTAACTAAAAGTGGTCGTTATACTGTACGAAAACTTTAAACGCGATTATCTCGAAACTGTATTTTTAAAAACTGCTCGTGTTGTAACTCAAAAAGTTATTGACCGATTTGTCTGAAATTTAACGAGGCTTTTCTCTACATTATTATTGGAAGGACAGACCTAAAATATCAGATATTTTGCGTTAATAAAATACTTTTTGGGAGTCGAAAATATGGAAAAAATAGCCCAAAATTCTGACTTATTTTTCAAAGGCTTATTTTATAATGATTTTTTTTATAGTGTTATAGGTTTATCCTTCGCGTTAATCTATCTATCTATTTATATATATAAAAATGAATACCGTGCCTTAGTCTCGCAAAAACTCGAAAATGGTTCGACCGATTTCAATAAAAAAATTTTTGTTTTGTTCGCCTCAATACAGGGGTGTTTTTAGAAAAAACAACATTAGGAAAAACCAAAAGGAACATCTGGAAAATCTAGAAAAAAAGGTAATTTTTGGGGTTTTTCACTTCACGTTAGTTTCAATAGCTTCATGGCCTACCTATATATTGTTTGACAGCTGCATAAATGTGAGATTGTCATTAAATTGAATCGTTCATTTCTCAAAAACCCCAATTTAATGACAATTTCACATTTACGCAGCTGTCAAACAATATATAAGTAAGTAGGCCATGAACTATTAAAACTAATGTGAAGTGAAAAACCCAAAATTACAAATTTTTTAGATTTTTCAGTAGTTCCTTTGTGTTTTTCTTATTTTTTTTAAACCACACCTGTATTGAGGCGAGCCACTTTCGAGTTTTTGCTAGACTAACGCACGGCAATTGATTTTTATATATATAGATTGAAAATTACACTTAAACATTATCTTATTAACATCTTTAAGGTGCAAGATCATATTCTCCATCATTCTCATCTGGATTAGCTTCAACATTTGTAGTTGGCCATAAATATGTTCTGATAAAAAGACGTATGAGCTATGATTTTTAACTTTAGTATGAATGAATGTTTAATGAATCCATCAACAAATTCCTCGGCTGTCATAGTACCTTTTTTATCTGAATCATGATAAGAACTCATATAATGTCGAAGGCTAAATGATTACGCGGTATTATTTGAAGAGGAAGGAATGTGTTGACTTATGTAGGAACATGACTCACGAGGGTTTTGAAATGACCGATTCAATTATTATTAACTGTTATTACATTAAACATCGTTTTTCCATAAAAAAGGAAGTGGATTTTGAGAATAGATGCGAATTTATTTGCATTTTGCGAACATTCATTTTAATCAGCAATTCAATTAAGGTAAATTGACTTTGCCGGCCGTATACCTAAGCTGCAAATCATCATATGCTGCTTTGCAACATAAATCTCCAAGCAATAAGTGACGAAAAGCTGCATATGAAACTTTGGAATACGGCCGGCCTTAAACATAGCCACAAATTTGGACTTAGTTTCAATATTGTAAAGTTCTCAAGGAAAGTTCGACAGATTTGAGTGACTGTGAAAACAATTCCGAGTCATTTTACATTTTTCATTACAATGCCGAGGAGAACACGAGCTTGCATAAGTCGTCGAAGTCAGTCAAATGTGCGGCGAACTAACTACTTCACGTGCAAACCGCACTGATGACCAGCGAGCGACGGATAATGAAAATAGTCGTATTGGCATGTCCGAATTACGTTCGAGAGCCACTGAAAATAAACGAGAAACGAATAGATTGAGAATGCAACAACTTCGTGCACATCATACACAACACCAGCGAGCACGCCAAAATGAACATGACCGATTGCGCCCACTCGGTGCTCCTGTGAACCTGAACGAGCGGCATTCCATTACGATCCGGAAATCGATTACGGTGGGGACAGATAAGTAACGATTAGAGAAATGTTAGTCGTTTGCTCGCATTGTAAAGCGTTAAAATACAGCGGTGAATCTCCTGGATTGTGTTGTGCAGGTGGACAAGTGAAATACCACAATTGGTCAGCCACCACAGCCATTACGTTCATTAGTTTCTGGAACGGGAAGTGATTCTACATATGTATTTCCTGGCCAACATCCAAAAAAAACAGTTTCAGGATGACGGACGAACGTTTACTTTTTTTAATATTGTATTTCTAAATAGTCCCAAGATTTAAATCCTCAGTTAAAATTGGCTAAAACTGCTTTCTCCTTATATTTTTGTGATAATCTTATCTTTAGCACTTTTATCTCATTTCTGTATTTTCTGATGGTAATAATATCTTTACGTCAGAATATAATCGGTGCCAAATATTTTTTTGTTTAGATAAACTGAAGACATTTAATCCTTCAAACGCGCATTCAAT
The DNA here is from genome assembly GCA_963855945.1 of Thereva nobilitata. Taxonomy (NCBI): domain Eukaryota; kingdom Metazoa; phylum Arthropoda; class Insecta; order Diptera; family Therevidae; genus Thereva; species Thereva nobilitata. The sequence continues at coordinate 137,895,135 of OY979694.1, forward strand.
TAATTATATCTTTTCATGTCATCAAATCAACAATAATCACAATAATTACAATAATTCTTTATTTCCACAATAACAACTTTAAAAATATCTCAATTTTTAAGAAAACCATCAATTTCATAAAAAATATATACCTATTTTTTTCTGCACACTTTTTGTGCATGTAGAGAGTACATTTTCATAATACTAATGGGTCAACCTATTATAAAATAATTTTGAACCTCAAGGACTTCTAATCACCTAATTTTTTCTATACTTATTCTTCTGGTGAAAACTAAGAATATACAAAATTTTCAAATTTTTTGGCCTTCTAATTTTTTAGTTATTAATTTTCAAAACATCGAAACTCGAAATTTTTTAACAATTTTTGAAATCTCTAAATTGATCTAGTTCAAAAAATGTTTCACATAGAAGATAAAAGTTTCGACTGTGGAATAATCTCTCGCAGTTAGTATTTCCGAGCTTCTACAACATCCAAGAGTTCAAACGCAAGGCTCATCGCCACCCGTCTTCAACACACTCCGAACCCTCATAACGCTTAATCCATCGAAGAGAGGAATAAAAATTCAAAAGAAAAAAGAAATATTCATATTTTAATAACATGATCGAATGTTAATCATTCTACGAATAACAAATAAAAATTGCCTTGAACACTTGTAGTTTCAAAGAATTGTTTATAAAATCACTTCATATCAACTATTAACACAAACAGCATTATTCGGAAGTCTACTGCTAATAATACGTATAACCGCTCTCTACGTGACTTCCCTCACAATAAACAACTGCCGCTTTTCCTCTTCCTCTTTTTACTGCTGTACTTTACAGATATGCCTGTAACCTCAAGGTTCTGTCGAAAATGCTAGTGAAATAACAATAAAAAACAAATTAGTTTCAATATCGACGTCCTACATGTAGGACCGATGCCAAATCGTGTGCACGTATATTCCATATTTATAACTAAACAATTTATACATTTTACTTAATAAAAAATGTTTTTAGGAATAAATAACACTCGGAGCAAAAGCGGGTTAAAATAACAAAGAGAGCGAAAACGGTTCGGTAATTTTTTTAGCGCAAAACAGGAATATCTTCATGTTCTTAGAGTAAAAATGGTATAACTATACTTCAGCGCAAGAACGGTGTATAAAAAAAACCGAGAGCAAAAGCGGGTTAATTTTTTATTCCACTTTTGCTCTTAATGAAAACTTATACCGCTTCTGCGCGGAACTAAAATTTGAACTGCTTTTGTTCTCAGTTTTCATTAAAAATGCTTTTGCTTATGCTTTGACCAATAAAAGCATAACCAAAGCCTCAACCTCCTTTAGTCGAATTTTTCATAACCCGAAGATTTTTTACAGTCCCTTGCAATTAATGAGGTTCCACTATAGTTTTTGCATTTTTACAATTTGTTTTTCATTTCTGAGGTTAATTTTTGCAACAATAAAACATTTTTGTTATTTTTGAAATTGTCGTTTTTCATATTTTTCGAAATTATAGAATATTTCACTTGGAATTATTAACGTACATTTTTACGATTGTTGTAATTTTTCATTTTTTATTACAATTGTTATAATTTGCCTCTAGTTCTAGTTTGTCCACTTTCTGATATTTTATCTTTAATTTTAGGGTAAATATTCTACATTTTTTTCCGGTCATCCATGCCATTTTTGTATGGCCTTACTATAATTTGTAAAAAAATTGCTATTTTTCTTTAAGTTTTGGATTTGACACTTTCAGTCTCAAAATGATTGCCCTTTTCATTTTAATTAACACAATAAATTGCAGTTTTTGACTTTGATGTTTGCAATTTTTGAAATGTTAAAAATTCGGAATTTTTGAAAAAATTTAACATTTTTTCTACTACTACTATTGTGTAAAAAAAACGTAAATTAAAAAAATTCATAAAATGCAGCCGAAAAAGCGAAATATAGTAGCGGAAATAATTAGATACATGCTGAAAATTGGCAGAGAGCTTCCTTTTAGGATTCTTAATAAGGGGTTATAAAGTTTACCAATTTTCTACGCAAGACAGCCCACTTTTTAAGGGGTTTTAGCCCTCAAAATGGGTATTCTTGCATTTTTCTGCAATTTTGTTAATTAAAGGATAAAAATACTTGAATAAAAAAAACTTTTTAACCGACTTCAAAAAAGGAGGAGGTTATCAATTCGACGCGTAGGTATTTTTTGGTCCTGTTCACGCATAACTTTGTAACGCAATGACTTTTTTGCTTTTTTTCTTTTTTGTTTGAAAGGGTAGTTTCCCACGGTGGTCCCGTACAATTTTTTTTAAATTCTGATAAAGGAGTTCGAAGGTAGGCGTAAAAAGCTGGTAAAATTAGTACACCTTGAACGGATAGAAGTATTTTCAAAGGCAGCGAACAAATTACTTTATTGTCGCGTGCTCGAGAAGAGGCCGGTGGATGAATCGGCAAAGGCGTTGACCTGACTTCCATGAACCCCTGTTGTTCTATCAAACTCGGATCCATGGAAGCCCGTCGCCTGGACGGGGGCCACCTGAGGCAGTAAAACCTCCGCTGCCCCCCGTCCAGATAGTCTCTTTTAGTATTAAGTTGCCTTAAGACCTGAATTGTTTATTAGGGGAGTAGATAGTGCGGGCTTCCATGAACTCTTGATGTTTTGTATATCTCGAATCCATGGAAGCCCGTCGCCTGGACGGGGGTTAGCCGAAGCAGCGTTGCTTCTGCTATCCCCTGCCCAGATAGCTAGGCTAGTTAGGTTAAGTAAGTTAAGTTAGTTTAAGTTTTATTTTATATAAAAAATATATATATATAGTTTCTAAGTTTTTTTTGTTAGTAATTTTTCTTAGAAGTAAGCCAAAAATAAAGATATTTTTTATAAAGTAAAAATACATATATAAGTTTTAGCTGAAAGGCATAAGTTAGATAAGATAGTGAGTAATTTAGAGCGCCTGCTGAGGGCCAGTAAGTTAGATAGTTTAGAATAGGATAGAATAAGTAGCTTTAAGCATTAGCTGCATTTATGTTAGGTTAGATATAAGATATGAAAATAAAATGCTTTTAAAAAAAAAAAAAAGGCGTTGACCTGCAAATAAAAATTGCGGGTTCAAATTCCGGAGGGTAGTTCGACTTTTTTTCTCTTTCTAAAATCCATTCTGATTGGATTAATGTTGTAAAGAATTACAAACTCTTCGGTGAGAAATTTCATGCATACTCTACTCATGCAGACTGTAAGAGAGTATTCCTTTGGAATGAAATTCTATTTAAAGCAGCTTCTGAAAAGCTTTATTTACGAATTTAGCCATCTTGTTCTAAGAATCTCCCGTAGCACAACGACTGAGAGGCTTGCCTCTCGTCCTGGAGGTTGCGAGTTCGATTCTTTGACCTGGAGCAATTTTTTTTTCAATCGACACAATAAATATTTCTTTTTAATTTCCTTTGGCGAATTTTGTTTCATATTAAATAAGTTTTTTTTTAAATTGCTCCGAAAATACGCAAATTCATTACTGCAAAAACTATTTAGCTACTGCCTCAATTCTTTTCGACGGCGTGCGGCTGAGTGTCATACTTCTCGTAATAAATAATTTTTTTTATATTACCCCCGAAAAAAAATTAACGGACTAAAAACTACGAAATAAAATAAATTTTTAAAAACCGACTTCAGAAAAACCAAAAATAATGCACAAAAAACCAAAAATAATGCACAAAAAAGGATAAAATAATTGTTTGAAATTTTTTACAACATTAATCCAATCAGAATGGATTTAATAAGAAGAATCACTTTTGAAGACGGTGCCAACACCTGTTTTCGGGGTGATGTATTAAGGGCATAAGGCTAACAAAGAAATGAATACAATTTTCGCAGCAATAGTCAACTACTACCTGGCACCGTCTTCAAAAGTGATTCTTCTTATTAAATCCATTCTGATTGGATTAATGTTGTAAAAAATTTCAAACAATTATTTTATCCTTTTTTGTGCATTATTTTTGGTTTTTTGTGCATTATTTTTGGTTTTTTAATATAAAACGTTTTTAAAACGAACTAAAAAGTATAAAATAAAGTCTCCCCGCCCCATTCAGATTTATAACCCCAGAAATATTCCAAACACCATACAGATAGTCCTGAAAATTTGTAATTGTGAATTTGTAATAGCTATGGAAATATTTGTAAGATTTAAAACGAAAAAACAATACTAAAGAGTGTAGAGTAGCTGGGTTGAGAAATCATTCGCATCAATCATGCATGCGCCCCACGTTTTTTCGTTTTAAATCTTACAAATATTTTCATAGCTATTACAAATTCACAATTACAAATTTTCAGGACTAACTATCTGTATGGTGTTTGGAATATGTCTGGGGCTATAAATCTGAATGGGGCTAGGCGACTTTATTTTATACTTTTTAGTTCGTTTTAAAAACGTTTTATATTAAAAAGTTTTTTTTTATTCAAGTATTTATTTTTTGCTTTTTAGTTTTGTGTGTGAAATTTTGCAATCAATTTTGAACATCTTGATGATATTATGACAGATGTATGGGAAAAATTGTTACCTAAATCTACTAATAATATATCAAACTGTTTAATTTTGATATTCCTGAAAAATTAAACAATGAAGTAAGCTAAATTTTTTTATATGATCTTTATTTCAATATTAGCTGATTGTGTTTAACTGCTTTCTTCATATAAAAACATCTATAAATTAAATTTCAGTCGTAATTATCTACAGATATTATCTTTCATTTTATTACTTTAAACAATTTACCGTATTAATTTCGATTATATTGTAAATTCTTCTAGTTATAATTTTTTATTTGTATAAGTATATGTAAATGAAATAAGGTCAAAAATTTTATCAAAAACTTGGTGTTCCTTTTCTGTTTTACTCACAAGTACTAAAAAGTATAAAAAGCACATATTAAAACAAATTAATACCAGATTCTTCTTGGTTACCAATTTCATTGTTAAATATGATTCACTTATGGTGCTGAAGTCCAAGTTTTCGCATTCTGTCCATTTCTTTCATTGCATCTTCATTGCACGGTGCCTTGCCAGTGAGTTTTGAGCAATCTAGCTCCTCTATTCTTAATCCTTCCAATGTTCTGACACGACTTAGTGCCACATATGCCTGTCCTTTAGCAAATAATGCTGATCCTAGGTGTACAACAGCATGGTCTACTGTACATCCTTGCATTTTATGGACTGTGCAGGCCCAGCACAGTATTTTTGGGAGCTGTGTTCGTTCGACTGTTCCATAGTTTCGGAGTGCCGGAAACTGTATTGATTTCGACTTGATTAAATGAATTCCATCTCTGCCAAAGTCAATACGAACAGATGGAATGTCGGTATCGTACATCTGATCACGACGGAATAACGGCCAATGAATTTCGGTGATATTGCCCATTGCACCATTCACAAGTCCCTGTTCTATATTAATATTTGAGCGAAGCATCACTCTCGCGCCGTTGAAAATGTCCAATTCCTTTTGTAATCCTCCAGTCTTGTTTTTATCGCCTGACACAATGTTGTCCATGATTACATTGTCGGCATTTCTTGTCGCATTCACCAGCACATCCTGAGCCCGAATTCTGAAAATTCGCACTCCTTGGGCTCGATATCGTTCAAGGACAGCCGTGTTGTGTGCATCAACTTGTGCACGAGTTGGATAGATGCGAATTGCTCTATGGAAATCAAAATCACCAGATGCCTCTATTAACATTTTTGACATCAATAGAGCAAAATGTGGGGCCTTCAATTCACTCACGCGAAGAGCATTCAGAAGATCGGCAAAGGTTGTGTCGCCTTGTTGTCGCATGTTCTCCGTCAACTCCACAAGGCTGAAGAGTCTCCACAAATGAATTGCTGGAATAAATCTTGTCGGCTGGTGAAATGCCTGAGCTCCTCGGATAGGTGGCAACTGAAAGAAATCTCCAAAAACCATAATGTTGGTACCACCGAATGGTTCATTTTCCCTTTTTTTCAGTTGTCGCAATCTCGAATCGATCATGCACAACATTTCGTATGAAACCATGGAAATCTCATCGATGAACACGAATTCAATGTACTTCCACTGATTTCGCAAAACTTTCAAATAGTTACCAGTTAGCGGTGCCAAATATCTTACCATTTCCTTCTCAACGGGTAATTTCAGTAATGTGTGAAGCGTTGTTCCACCAACAAGTCGTGCCGCTACACCGGTCAATGCGCCAATTTGAACTGCTTTCTTACCATAGCAGCGATTGACCTGTTCTTTTAGTGCATTGAATGTGAATGTTTTGCCAACTCCAGCACCTCCGGTGACAAACATTCTGATGCGACTCAGACTTCCATTCATTTGGTCCTCGATTCTGCGAGTGATGGTGTTGAATAATTCTCGCTGTTGTAAATTCATTGCAGCACACACATTTTGAAACTGTTCGTTTGTCATAGCCTGTTCAGTAACTTCATCTTCAAGTTGTGCCTCAACAATTTCTTCTGGATTTTCAAGAAGATTGAAAGCCTGTGCTTGATTGAATGCAATTTCAAGTTGTCTATCCCTTGCACGGTGTATTTCGAGGTATGCATTTGTTCGTCTTAATTGGTCCTCTCGAGCAAGAAAAGCCTCAGGTACATTATTATCGTCATCAATTAATTCATCCTACGAGTAAAATGGTACATATTGTACGAACAGGCTATAGAAATAATTTCCCGGATCTGTCTGCATTTGAAAGAATGGCACTCGTACAACAGCTGGAACATTTCTAATTATCATTTTAGTGTTGTTTGCCAGCTTGATCAGTCTACGTCTTGTTGGCTGCTCTTTCTCTTCTGCATCAATGCTTTCTTCACTATCTCCCGATTTATTTTTATAATAACGGTATATTGAGTATTCTATATTGCTTATTGTATTCTACTTATCATACCCTTTAATTTGATTCCCATGTCGACGGGGTTGTCAAGAAAATATTAATCCGCCCTCTTGAGACGACCGCCATGGATCTAACGGTATATTGAGTATTCTATATTGCTTATTGTATTCTACTTATCATACCCTTTCATTTGATTCCCATGTCGAGGGTGTTTTGAAGAAAATGGTATTTCGCCCTCTTGAGACGGCCGCCATGGATCTAACGGTATATTGAGTATTCTATATTGCTTATTGCATACTACTTATCATACCCTTTCATTTGATTCCCATTTCGAGGCTGTTGTGAAGAAAATGGTATTTCGCCCTCTTGAGACGGCCGCCATGGATATAACGGCATATTGAGTATTCTATATTGCTTATTGCATACTACTTATCATAACCTTTCATTTGATGCCCATGTCGAGGGTATTGTGAAGAAAATGGTACTCCGCCGCCTAGAGACGGCCGCCATGGATCTAACGGTATATTGAGTATTCTATATTTCTTATTGTATTCTACTTATCATACCCTTTCATTTGATTTCTATGTCGAGGGTGTTGTGAAGAAAATGGTAATCTGCCCTCTTGAGACGGCCGCCATGGACCTAACGGTATATTGAGTATACTATATTGCTCATTGTATTCTACTTATTATACTCTTTCATTTGATACTCTTGTCGCGGGGGTTGTGGAGAAAATGGTAATCCGCCCTCATGAGAAGGCCGCCATGGATCTAACGGTATATTGAGTATTCTATATTGCTTATTGCATACTACTTATCATAACCTTTCATTTGATGCCCATGTCGAGGGTATTGTGAAGAAAATGGTATTTCGCCCTCTTGAGACGGCCGCCATGGATCTAACGGCATATTGAGTATTCTATATTGCTTATTGCATACTACTTATCATAACCTTTCATTTGATTCCCATGTCGAGGGTGTTGTGAAGAAAATTTTAATCTGCCTCTTGAGACGGCCGCCATGGACCTAACGGTATATTGAGTATACTATATTACTTATAGTATTCTACATATTATACCCTTTCATTTGATTCCCATGTCGAGGGTGTTGTGAAGAAAATGGTAATCCGCCCTCATGAGACGGCCGCCGTGGATCTAACGGTATATTGAGTATACTATATTGCTTATTGTAGTCTACTTATCATACCCTTTCATTTGATTCCCATGTCGAAGGGGTTGTGAAGAAAATGGTAATCTGCCCTCTTGAGACGGCCGCCATAGATCTAACGGTATATTGAGTATACTAGATTGCTCATTGTATTCTACTTATTATACTCTTTCATGTGATACTCTTGTCGCGGGGGTTGTGGAGAAAATGGTAATCCGCCCTCATGAGAAGGCCGCCATGGATCTAACGGTATATTGAGTATACTATATTGCTTATTGTATTCTACTTATCATACCCTTTCATTTGATTCCCATGTCGAGGGTGTTGTGAAGAAAATGGTAATCCGCTCTCATGAGACGGCCGCCATGGATCTAACGGTATATTGAGTATTCCATATTGCTTATTGTATTCTACTTATCATACCCTTTCATTTGATTCCCATTTCGAGGGTGTTGTGAAGAAAATGGTATTTCGCCCTCTTGAGACGGCCGCCATGGATCTAACGGTATATGGAGTATACTATATTGCTTATTGTATTCTACTTATTATACCCTTTCATTTGATTCCCATGTCGAAGGTGTTGGAAGAAAATGGTAATCCGCCCTCATGAGACATCCGCCATGGATCTAACGGCATAGTTTATTGTATTCTACTTATTATACCCTTTCATTTGATTCCCATGCCAAGGGGTTGTGAAGAAAATGTTAATTTACCCTCTGGAGGCGGCCGCCATGGATTTAATGGTATATTGAGTATACTATGTTGCATTGTCATCGGAGATAAAGCTGTGTGCAAAATTTCAGCATGATAGGATAAGCGGAAGTATTCAAAAAATCAATTGCAAAATTTGTACCGGACAAGAAAGCGAGCTAATAAAAACGTTTTAAAAATGGGCAGAGATCTTCCTCTTAGGGTTCTCAATAAGAGGTATTAAAGTCTACCGATTTTCCACCCTGGGAAACTCCACTTTTAGTGTTTCGCTCTCAAAATGGATATTTTTCGATATTTCTGCAATATTTTTGCAATATGGCTTAATATCTTTCTGTTTTTTTCAATTTTAAGTACAATATCTGATATCTTATGAAAAAAAAGATTTTCGTTTTTTTTGGTCATGGAGAAAAAGGTATGATGGAAATGTAAGACAAAATTTTTGAAAACATCAAAACTATGCGTTCAGTCAGTGCCATAATGTATTCTTCTGTAAAAGTGAATAATAAAATTATAACAGTAGAAGATCCTTATCAAAGAATGCTACTGTTAACAAATCTGATAAAGAGCTTGAAGAGTACCTTCGGTGTGAACTGGCTCCATTTCCTATGTCCCTTATTAAGAAAGGTGAAATGTGTAAAACTGAAAAATCTAATCTTTACGATGAATTTAAAATTCTAGACGAAGCTACATTAAGGGATACAGAGATAATTGATCTTGTGTTTTTATTTTTCATAGTTGTAATGATAACACTAGCACTAAAGAGCCTGTCAGCAGCGACGCAGAAATGCTCTTCTCCAGATTTTAAAATACAGAACGACACGGCAGTTACTATAAGTCAACAAAAATTCATATTAAATGCATTTAATAGAGAACAGATAATTCAATTGCTAACTCAAGCATTTGCTGTGAAGAGCACATCGAAGTTAGAAATGCAACAGCAGATGCAGGTTTTGATTGTTAATACTGCAATTGAAAAATCGTATGCAATGCAAGCAACTATTTTAGGAGAGGATGTTGATCTACTTGTTCTTTTAACTGCATTAACTCTAACACAAAATTATATTTATTTTTTGAGCCAAGAAGTGGTAAAGTTAAACCAAAATTTAGATGTTCATATTCAATAATGTCGAATCCACTTATGAAGAACTACAAAAGGCCGATGAAACTTGATTCTTATAAAACTGGAAAGCAAACAACAAACAAACAAACTAAACCTTTCTAACAAAAGAGGTAAAAAAAGAGAAAATCTTCGTTTTCTCATAAGATTTAAGATTGAAATTGAATAAAAAAAATATCATTGGGATAAAAAAACACTGGACAAAATCGAGAAATACCGATTTTGGGGGCTAAAATCCCCTAGAAAAGGGGTTTCTCGAGGTGGAAATTGTGAGACTTTAATACGTCTTATTAATAATCCTAAAAGGAAGCTCCCTCCCAAATTTCAGCTTGTACTTAATTTTTTCCGCTATTTTTTTTCCTATTTTACCTGTTACTATAAAGATAAAAGATATAAATGACGAAAATAAATTTATGTCAGAAATGCAAAAATTCCCAAATATGTAAGTAGTCAAAAATGGGAAAATGGAAAAAACATAACACTTATCATAAGTAATTACAAACACTTCAAACATACAAATTCCAAAAAATTCAAAATTATGAATTGACTTTCATTGTCTTGTCTAGTAAAGTGAAGAAAATGTTGTCTAACTATAGATTTCCAAGTAATAATGTAAGCAACTGCGGTATAAATAAAAACTGGGGGCAAAAGAGGTTTAAGTTTTCGTTCCACGTAAAAGCGGTATAAGTTTTCGTTAGAGGGCAAAAACGGTTTAGAAAGTTAAACCGCTTTTGCTCTAAGATTTTTTCGCTCCGTTCTTACAGATAAGGTAAATTGGCCAACAAAGACCTCGGAAGGTGGTGGCACCCGGCTGTCAAAACCCGAGAAGAGTCACTGTTGTAGACGAACACCTAGCAGCTTTGTTAGCAAGTCCTAATCCCCCCTCCCCGCGGTGCCCCTGGGGAACTTCTTCGGAAGGAGCTAACGGGGGACGGTCGAATGGCGAGTTCTCTGTGACAAAACAGAGTTTTAAGTCGGATGGGCTGAGGGTTAGCAACCCGCTCCCATTAAGCAAACAATTGCTACGAATCGGCAAACAATGCCTCGGAACCGGATGGACAACACGACGACGACCTTTTCTTTTCGAACCAGGACACGAATAGGATAATGGAATGTAAGAACACTGCTTGCTGATGGACTACTGCATGAAGTCCTCAACAAGTTGAACCGCTATAAAATCAAGGTCATGTGACTCAGTGAGACCAGATGGCCCGATGCGGGGGAACATATCTGCCCAAACGGTGAGTCCTTCTTATATTCTGGGAGAAACGAAACGTAGACAGCTCTCGGGAAAGCACTCTACTAAAAAACATGCCGTAAAGAGTGCGGATGGAAGGCTGCTGTGCAACGACGAGGACTAACTCCAAAGATGGAGACTACTTCTTCGGCGCCCTGAATGGTTCTTTTTCGGAGGAACCTGAAGAAAATAACAACAATGCACAGCCAATAAGATTCGCCACTCGTGCACCATCCAAGACAGAAATAGTAACCCCAATTCATGCAATGGCCAATGGTAAAGGAGCTGGAAGAGATGGTATCCCGCCAGAATGGTTGAAAGCCGACCCAAGCCTCATAGCAGATGCGCTACATCCAATCCTGGAAATAGCATGTAACACCTTTCGGGGGATTGGACGGAAGGTATCATAGCTAAAATGTGGAGAGGCATCTGTCTATTATCTACTGTGGGCAAAATCTTGTCCCACACATTATTATCAAGGATAAGAGAGGCTAAGACCGAACGCTTAGAAGAAAGCAAGCTGGATTCAGCAAGGGCCGCTCCTGCATAGATCATATTAACACCTTGAGAATCATAGTGGAGCAGTCTACTGCATTACGATCCCTATTTACCTTGCTTTCGTAGACTATGAGAATGCGTTCGACTCGGTTAATAGGAATTTTATATGGCGAGCTCTACGGCAACGCTCTATACAACAATTCCAAATGCAGAGTTCTTCACAATGGAAAACTATCCGACAGCTTTGAAGTGAGCTCAGGAGTACGACAAGGATGCCTACTTTCGCCATTACTATTTCTTATAGTAATAAACGACATCCTTGTCAGCGCTCTAGATAGAAGAACAGGTGGTATACAATGGGGATTGCTAGACCGCCTTGGGGGTCTCGACTACGTAGATGATATCTGTTTGCTGGCCCGCAGACATCAGGACCTCAAAAACATGTTACACAACAGCAACAGAAAGTAGTTCGGCTGGCTTAAGGTTAAATCCGACTAAAACCAAAGAAATGCGTATAAATGCAAACACCATTGAACGGACAGCGCTAAATAACCGTGACGTGGAACTGGTAGATAAATTCTGTTACCTCGATAGGCAGTTCTTTTGTATGGTTGGCTAAGGCAGTTCTTTTGTATGGTTGCGAAACATGCAAAGTCACACAATTCATCACAGGGCCGAGGTTTTCATCAACAGATGCCTACCTCGTATCCTAAAAATCCGCTGGCAAGATAGAATTACAAATGAGAAACTATGGCGCCGTGCCGTCCAAGAAAGGATAGACGAGCAAATCAGGCGAAGGAAATGGAATTGTATTGGCCACACCTTGCGACGCGAAAACAAGAATCTAGCGAAGCAGGCCCTTGAGTGGAATCTGCAAGGATCCCGTCGAGTCGGAAGACCTAGAACAACGTGGAGAAGAACCGTATTAGCAGAGCCCGCAACAACTGGCAGATCCTGGTCAGAGCTGAGAGCTGTCGCGCAAAACAGAGTCCGCTGGAGGGCAACTGTTTCCGCCCTATGCTAGTTATGCTCCAGGTATTTTTCAATCCGCGAACACCTCTACTTCCTTGCGGATTCCATTCAAGGGCTCTTCTTGTTATTACATTATTTTCTTGTCCTATCCATGTCCATTGTCTTTTCTTTATCTGTTTGATAGTCAGTGTTGATAGCTCATGTTTTGTCAAGTTCCATAATTCTACGTTTGTTATTTTTTTGGCCAGCAAATTTCACATTAGTGTAGGAGATTTATTGCCGAAAAATATTTAACTTAACTTTCTTCTTCTTCCTTCTTTAACGGCTCTACAACCGGGATCCGGTCCTGACTTTTCGCAACCGTTCTCTCCACCGGTCCCGATTCTGAACCGATGACATCCAGTTTGGCATCCCTAAGCTCAGCGGAGGTTGGGTTTCCCTCGCTGTCGCAGCCCAGGTCTTACCGCAGAGAACTTTTCGAGCAGACTCATCTTCGCTCATTCGAGCTAGATGTCCTGCCCACCGAGCTTTATTTTCTTCACAACATCTACATATGTCGCGATAGCGCTCGTAGATCTCGTCATTGCAGGGTCTCCGGAATCGTCCTTCCTCACAAAAAAAGGGGCCAACAATCCTCCGAAGTATTTTCCTCTTGATTACCGCCAAGAGGTTAGAGGGCGTTCTGCTAAGCATATGTGAGGACCGGTAAGACCATCGTCTTATATAGTAAAAGTTTAGACGTTATGGTTCGATGCTTGGATTTGAAGAGCCTTGACAGACTATAGTGTATAGGCTGCTTTGTTGTCTTTTAGCAGTCGTGCGCGTATTTCTGGTTCCATGCTACCGTTCTCTCCACCGGTCCCGATTCTGAACCGATGACATCCAGTTTGGCATCCCTAAGCTCAGCGGAGGTTGGGTTTCCCTCGCTGTCGCAGCCCAGGTCTTACCGCAGAGAACTTTTCGAGCAGACTCATCTTCGCTCATTCGAGCTAGATGTCCTGCCCACCGAGCTTTATTTTCTTCACAACATCTACATATGTCGCGATAGCGCTCATAGATCTCGTCATTGCAGGGTCTCCGGAATCGTCCTTCCTCACAAAAAAAGGGGCCAACAATCCTCCGAAGTATTTTCCTCTTGATTACCGCCAAGAGGTTAGAGGGCGTTCTGCTAAGCATATGTGAGGACCGGTAAGACCATCGTCTTATATAGTAAAAGTTTAGACGTTATGGTTCGATGCTTGGATTTGAAGAGCCTTGACAGACTATAGTGTATAGGCTGCTTTGTTGTCTTTTAGCAGTCGTGCGCGTATTTCTGGTTCCATGCTATTGTCGGCTGCTACTATTGACCCAAGGTAGGTAAATGATTTTACAACTTCAAACTAGTGTACCTCTACCTTGATTGTGGGGCCAATGTTAGGTGTTCTTGCAGAAGAGCTACCATTTACTTTGTTTTGCTTTCGTTGACGTGGAGTCCTAGATTTCCTGCCATCCGCTCAATCTGGGTGAAAGCTTCTTGTACAGGTGTTGATGTTCTTCCAATGATGTCAATGTCGTCTGCGTAAGCCACTAATTGAGTGGACTTGTGGAGGATTGGTTTGTGCCCCGAATCTCGGATCATTTTCTCCAACGCCAGGTTGAAAAGGAGGCAGGCCAGACGGTCCCCTTGTCGGAGTCTATTATAGATGTTGATTGGTCTGTACAGTGTTCCGGATACCTTTACTTGGCTTGTCACAGTGGTCATGGTCAACCTACATAGTCGTATCAGCCTGTACCTTTACACCTACAATAATCGGTTGAATGCACCTCCAGCTTTTTTAATCCTATTATTAATGGGCTAGTGTTTGTAGTATTAAATCTTATTGATTTTGTTTTTTCTACATTTATTCTAACACCTGGTTCTAAAGGTGCCTGTAAACGAGCAACATTCTTCGGCTATGTGTGGCCGGCAACGATCCCTGAACGACATTCGCATAAATTCAGCATTATTTCTATCAATATGTTCAAACTTGCCTGCAATATATCCGTATAGCCCGACGATACTGGCCATATTGCAACTACTGGCCGGCATTCTGCTTTTGATATCGCTCGTAGAGCGAAAATATTTAAATATTGCTGGCTATTTAAAAATTATTCCGAAATTTATTTTATACTAGGTGTTCAGTCTCAAACTAATAATCTGAAAATTGAAAAAATTAGAATCTAAAAACCCACTTTTTTTTATACCTCCGTGTGAAGTTTTCTCCAGAAACAACTCCTAAAAACTCCACAATTAGACGGCCATCACAGCTACAACTAATCCCTGAAATGTAAACAAACAAAATTATCACAAAAAAATAGGTCAATATTAAATAAAATACTTATCTGACAAGACCAAAAGCAGCAAACAACGCCAGAAAGGAAAACACCATCAACAAATGGCCCCTCCATCCTAAAACCACATAAAATATAAATTAAACAAATAAAAATAAAATAAAAATCACGTCTTACCTAAAACCACATCTGACAACCGCAGCCGATGTCCAACACATACATCAACAACTTTATTCACAATGGATGGCATGGATTCTAAGTTCCCCACCATCTCCATTGTGAAATTCAGAATAAATATCGGTGCGCAGTGAACGCCAAATCAGATCACCATCGATCTTCAAAGTGACTTGAGCTTGGAAGAAACTAGCTGAGGCTATCGTGATCTCAAACCCAAATGAAGGCAGTTCTGAGGCCTTTCTACCACCGTATGCATTAACGCCCTGAGTTAGTGCAATCCTACTGAAGGCAGTTCTGAGGCCTTTCTACCACCGTATGCATTAACGCCCTGAGTTAATGCAACATTACCCGCATTCCTGAGGTATTGATCCAGAACCCGCTTGAATATGTTACATTAGCTGCGTTCCTTTTCTGCTTATTTTTGCTCGTGATTGCTTGCAGCTACTCTTGCTCTAAGATATGAGCAAAAGCACATACAATTACGCAGCTATCATCCGCCAGAGGAAAAAGTCAATTTTTGAGTCTATTGTGAATTATTTTTATTATTTTTCACCCATAGATGGCTTTTTCAGTTTGACATTTGTTAAACCGCCATTTATGAAGTGAAAATTGGAAAAGTTGGACGTTAAATATAATTTGTTTCAATGGTAAGTATTGAGTGCATTAATTTTATATTTGCAAAATTGTAACGCAGTTTTATTTAAAGGAAAATTTAAGAGGAAAAGCTATAAAAAACTGGACGTTTGAAGAGGCAAAGGCTCTTATAAAAGTCTATAAAAATCGAAGGGAGGAATATTTCCGGACCAAAAACAAAAAGCATTTTTGGGCTAATGTTTTAACTGATTTAGAAGCCCTAAATGTTCTTGTAAGTTGTCTTCATTTATTATTATAAATAATGTGATATTTATGCTGTAAATATGATTGGGGCGATAACTACAGTCACAGCGGCAGTGGCCGCCGCAGTTGCTTGTGTGCACACAATTGGAGTGATGGTACAATAACTTCTTTGTTGTTATGGCTTATTCAATACCATAACTTAATGATTGTCTTTTCAAATCTAATTTCGTTGTCCCTAAACAAAAAAAAACTCATTAAATGAAAACGTGACAGACAGAAAGTAGCAAAAAGTTATGTGCCGAAGTGACAGTCACAAAATCGAAAATTATAGATTCTAACCGTAACTGTGGCTGTCGCCGTTTCCGAATTTATGTGCACTTTCATATAAAGCAGAAGATTCTTTTCGTATTTGACAGGAATCGGTCGCTGCGGCTCGAGTTGCGGTTCCAATCGCGTTTACAGCATCATGTATATATTTGTTCATAAGAAAACTTTTTCAGGTTTCAAGTACCACTTCGGAACAAGTGGAAGTCAAATGGAGGTCGCTGCACAGGGCATACAAAAATGCCAAAGATAGGGGGACAGGATCAACTCCTTCGAAATTTATGTTTATGGAGGAGCTGGATGATATCTACAAAGATCATCCGATCATGTCTGCTCCACATACCGTAGGTTTGGGAGTACAACCCGCAATCCCTTCCGCTTCCACTATAAAAAAAAGCCGAGACAAGCGATTCAAGGAAGAGGAAGATGAAAACAAATTGCCTCGATGTAAAAAAACAATTTTTTGAAGGCATTTTAGAAGAAAAAAGAAAAAAACAGAAATTTCTAGAAGAATATTTAAGCAAAAAAGAAAACGCTAAAGAGGAAAGGCATAAGGAAGTTATGTCTCTTTTACAAAATAAATAGTTTTTGCTTAAATATTCTTTCTAGATATAACTTTTTATGTATATAGGTCAAGGAGACTAGTTTATTTAATGCACATTTATATGTTTATAGTAATGAACTGTTTTTATTTTTAATATACAAAATGTTATTTATATTTTAAGTATATAGTAGTCATGAACTGTTTTTATTTTTTCTGTGAAGAACACTATTATTTAAAATTTAAGTATTTATAAGTCATGGAGACTCTCTTTATTTTATGTATGTGATGAGAACTGTTTATTTGAAAATTAATGTATTATTATATGTGTTAGTAATAAAGAAACTATTTTATATATTTTTTTTACTTTTATTTCATATTAATAATATTAAACAAGATAGGTACATAGCTTTTAACTAATGTCTTTCCAATAAATTCTGGTTGTCCAGCTCTAAAAAAATTTCGTTTCTGATGCTACCAGAGCCTTGATGTCCACTTTCTTGTACTTCTGCCTCATTTTCATTATCTTGATTTACATTGTTTTCACTTTCAGGAACTATGTCTAAGTCCTCTTCTAAAATGCAGATATTATGCAATATGCATGTAGCTAGTACACAATTGCAAATGAAACCTATATCCGGACTTTCGAAAAATTTTAGCCTTCGGAAACGCTGCTTCAAAAGTCCGAAAGCATTTTCTACTACCATTCTAGTAGAAGAATGTAGATAGTTGAATACGCGCTGCTTCGCGGTTAGCGTACCGTAATCCTTAAAAGGCGTTACTAAATATGGTTTCTCAGGATATGCCGAATCACCAAGTAATACACCACCAGGAATTATCAAATTTCCATCGTTGTTTTCTTGGTGATGATAAAATGGTGATTTTCGAAAAAGACGTCCATCATGTATAGACCCTGGTTCACCACAATAAATATCCATAAAGGATTTTTTTGGTCCTACAATCGCTTGCATTAATATACTGTAATATCCTTTTCGATTACAGTACGCTTCTTTATTTACGAGTGGACAACGTATTCTGATATGCGTCCCATCAAGCGCTCCCACTACTCTTGGAAAACGCTTCATTGCATGGAATTTTTGTTGATTTTCTTTCATCTCAAGCGCTGTTGGCCATCTAACAAAATTGTGTCCTATTGTTACAATCCAGTTGATCACTCTATGTAGGATTCGGTACACGGAACTTTTGGTAACACCGAATCTATCGGATATTTCCCTATATGTTTCTGTATTGGCAAGATACCATAATGTCAGGTATATTTCTAATTGCGGTCCAACTTCTGGACGTCCATGTACATTGTCTTTCTGATTATATTCTTCATACATATCTGAAATATGAATTACAATGAACTGTATAAATGCTTTTTAAAATATATTTTATGTATATACGCTTACGGATTAATCTTACAGCAATATTTCTCGTTAAACGGAAATGTTGTTTGAATTGTATATTGGAGTATCTATCAACTACTGATAAATAATTTTCCACTTTCACATTTGTATTGATAATCCCATCCTCGGACTCACTGTATGATGAATATGATGAGGAGGATTCAAATAAATTAATGTCGCTATCACTGCTCTCTTCATTTAAAAAAATCTGTAAACAAACAAGACTGTAATAATTTTTTTTAACATTATTACTTTAAAAACTCACCGCAATTCTTTCCATTGTTTTTTAATCTCTTTTTTATTTTTTCAAAGTTTCTATAATTTCTGTTTTGATTATACGCAAATCTTAATTGAAAAATTTAACGTAGTGCTTTTATTATACACAAATCTAAACGTCAAAAATTAGAGGCTATGTTTTTTTGCTCATAAACACAAATTTCGCGTTCCTTTTCTCCTTTGCTCACGAGTGCTCAAAAGCAGAAATGGAACGCAGCTATTAACGCCCTGAATTAATGTAACATAGCTCATCAATAATTTAACTTAAACATTTTGAATATTTTAGCCAGCTTACAAACCAAGTGCCGAACCAACCTAAAGGAAGTTTTATCGGACTCAAGTACAAGCAGCGTTGAATTTATGAATTGAGATTGATTTAAGAGGAGAAGTAAACCATTTTCGTGAAATATTGGATGTATTTGCATTTATACTTGTATAGAAAGGATTACGCATCTAAATTGAATTTTAAGGTTTAAATTATATTTGAGAAAAATTATGAAATTGAATTTAACAAGAGATAATATTTAAGTATAGTTTTGACAAAAATCTAACTATTTGGTAACAGATTGAGTTAAAGTTGAAAATTTGTATTTAACATTTGCGAACCCAGTTTTTTTTGAAGAAATATTTAAGTCAAAAGAAAGTAATTCGTTTTTTCTAAAATAACACGTTGTAGCCATCCAATGAGCGTTACGAATAGGCAAAGTTTGGCCCATTCACGAGGGGAATGTAGTATGCTCTAAAGATGGCATATCTGTGGACGGTGCAGGGTGTACTTTGTCAGCATGCGGCGAACCAAGTCGCTGTAGCACCCAAATACGTGCAGAGTTCGAAGAGATCCCCTTGACTGAGGCCATGCCGTCTCCCAGCAATAGGTTGCATTTTTTCTTCAATTTATAATTTGGCAAATATTACAGCACGACATCGTTAATGATTATATGCTGATAAGCTCGTCATCCTTGATCCTTAAGACCCTAGAACACATGTTAAGTTATGTACCTTATGAATTCTATAACAGAGCACGCATATTATAAAGGAAAATCGATTGACGCCGTACTGGATGAAGTAGCGCTTTCACCAATGCCAGCATATGGCCCTGACGGATCTACAATGGTTTAAGTTAGCGGAACCTCCGCATTCTTAGAACTATGATATTCAACCGCAGCTTAGACAGCAGTAGAGTGGTGAACACACGGGCCTCTGCATACCCCAGGAAGGAGTATACTCTCACCGCTGGTAAGGTTGTGGATTAAATATTCAGTCATCTTCGTCATTCTAGTGAAATTTCTTAACAAGTAGCTGTCTAGAATTAACTCATTACTTATGTTATTAAGTGCCTCTGTTTTATTTAGGTAAGGTCGAATTCTCTTCTATTTTTTTAATAAGCAAGCATAATATATATGCTGCACTTACAAGTACTTCTTCCCTGTCAGCCATTGTCATACGTATACGCGTGAAATTCTCGGCAACACTGTGGCCAAAACATTGCGAAAACATATCTGACTACAAGTTGCCCGGCAATAGCTTATGCCACACATTTTAAAAAATATTTCCAGGCCATATTTTTCAGAAATATTACCGGCAATGTGCATTTTTTATTGCTCGTTTACAGGTACCTTAATGCACATATTTCTAAACTGTCTATTTTCCTTTGCATGTCTTCTCTTGAATGAGTTAGAAGTGCATAGTCGAGAGATCTTGTAGTCGTTCTAGTATTCCCCAACGGATTCCTCTAGCTTCTCTGCTAACTTTCTTCAGTATTTGGTTAAGTACAGTAATGACGAGTAATGGTAAGGGGGTAATCTTGTTTCACTCCAGTTGTCATAATTGTCCATTATGAAGAATTCTACCTCTGTTAAGTTGGCAGGACCAACTCGGAAAAATATTTCCCGCTACGGCTCAAAATTATCCGCTTTTTATCCGCTAGCGATCGCCGCAAAAAAAATTTCAGCTCTTCCATTTCCCGGGAAAATGGGGTCCCGCTAACTTAACATAAAGTTAGCGGGACCCAACCTAACAATTATTATTTTTCAGAAAATAAAAGCACTGGAATTATCCGCTTTTTATCCGATAACCATCGCCGCATAAAAAAAATTTCCGGCCTTCCCATTTCCCGCGAAATCCGAAAAAAGTTATTTTTTTGAGGAATCAAATGCACCAGAATTATCCGATTTTTATCCGCTAACAGGACCCTGGTAAGTACAGGCCTGGAAGCAGAGTTTGTGTTTGTGTTGGTAATAGACCCATTATCTGTCAAATCGGAAGATATTATATGGAGGAGGTAAAAGTTCGGGATATTTTGCCGTAAAAAGTCATAAAATAATATATTTAACCAGTTTTTATTGCAATAGGATTACCAGTGAATAGTGCTTCAGTGATTTAATTAAGAAAATTTAAAAAAATCGAGTGATTAAGTGTGTTTTAAGTGAGTTAATTGTGAAGGTGGCCAATTTTGTTTACATTCGCTGTGGTTTTTTCTTGTTTATTTAGGGGGAAAATGTTGAATTTGTGTAGTAATATAATAAAAAGTGCTTTTTGAGTGATTAAAGACTATTATAGAATAGTTATTAAACACATTAAGTGCAAGTACCACCACACAACATACATAACAATAACTTTTTCACTTTTCCTTCACATTTTTCTGCACTTATGTTTTTAATAACTATTCTATAATAATCTTTAATCACTCAAAAAGTACTTTTTATTATATTACTACACAAATTCAACATTTTTCCCCTAAATAAACAAGAAAAAACCACCGCGAATGTAAACAAAATTGGCCACCTTCACAATTAACTCACTTAAAACACACTTAATCACTCGATTTTTTTAAATTTTCTTAATTAAATCACTGAAGCACTATTCACTGGTAATCCTATTGCAATAAAAACTGGTTAAATATATTATTTTATGACTTTTTACGGCAAACTAATGCAAAAATATTCCGAACTTTACATCACGGCGTATAAATCCAACAAAAATGACAGATTCTGGGACTACGAGCAGCTGCGTTAGTGTTAGTGAGGTAGGCAACTTCCAGGCCTGTACTTGAGAAGGTCTTGCCGCTAACGAATGCCGCGAGAAAAAAATTTTCCGCCATTTTCATTTCCGGAAAAATTCGTTGTGTGTGTGTAGAAAAAGCAAAAGAGAAGGTCGACGGCACATTCGCTGAAAATCATCCGCCGCCGACGAGTTTCATTCATTCATTGCACTGACATATAGAATGAACTGCTCATCAGGAAATTTTCATGGCACCAATTCGTTCCATAGGTGACAAACCTTTTTTCACTGATAGGTAAACACGTCAGTTACTTTTGTAAATAAAAATTTTTTATATTCGTTTTTGGACGATGGAAACAAAATAAATTTTTGTTAAAAAAAATAACAAATGCAATTTTGATGTTATTTCCCTTTTAAAATGTTTTTTTTTCATTAATTACAAATGTTTATATTAAACCATGCGAGGTTCTCTACCCCTGTTTCATCTATATGTCAGTCATTCCAGGGCTTATGGGGAAAAGAGACAGAAATAAAAAAATCATTATATTATATATCATCTATTTTTTGTAAATATTCTGACATTAGTTCAAAGGAAAAAAGGAAATCAGGTATGGCAACTTTAATATCGTGCAACCGTTGTGGCGGTTTTATTTTAAATTTCCCTTAAAATCATTCTAGAATTTTATTTACCGTTCTTATTTTACTGCAAAAGGAAAAAAGTTTATTTTGTGATTTATTGAAAGTGAAGAGTAAAAATATATAAGAAAATGGAAAAGTGCGCAGTTTTAAATGTCAAATTTAATTTTTTCAATTTTGGCACTAACTGATTTTAGTTCTGCCAGTGAATGCACTGAACTCTTAACACGAAATTTCACAAAATTTGAGTTCGTTAACAAAAGGGGCTTATGGATGAGCGAGAGGACTATACTTTTTGGTGCCATGAGTTTGTATAGAAATAATGTCTGATGAGCAATCCATTATTATATGTCAGTGATTCATTGAAATCCGCGGACGACATTGCGAGATTGTCAAATGCTGAGAGTCTCTCTCTCAGAGGTGGGAGTTAGGGGTGTGGTGGGGGGTTGCGAGGGTTGAAAGCGATTCTCAAAAAAAGTTGTTGTGAATCAGGATCTTTTCACACGTTTTTCTCTTTCTTCGCCTGATTATTTGACATTTTTATTCTCTTTAGAGATGGGCAGGTCATGAGCGAACTAGTTCAAATGAACTAATCATTTCACTGAACTAATCATTAGTTTAGTTCATTTGAAAATGAACTAGTTCATTTTGTCTCTTTTTTATTCTCCTTTTGCATAATCACCACTGTAATAATATTGTAAGTATCGAAACTCAATCAAATGAACCGAAACATGTGAAATGAACCAAAACAAGTGGAACGAAGCAAAAACTTGTAACTGTTAATATACGACGGGTTTAACGATTCCCGATTTAATTTGACACACTACATCCGCAAATTATCAAGTCAAATGATGATGCAACTATATATTCGCAACAAAATTATTCAACATCTCGTAGATGTGATTGTAATTTTGTAACATAAACTAACCGAATCTAAAATAGCTTTTCCAGCCAGTATATCTAAAAAAAATTATTTTTCATTCGTTTTTGGCATTTTCTATATTTTCCCGAAAAACTGACATCTGTCACACTAATTTTCAACAGAAAATGGAGAAATCAAACTGAAAAATGACATAACTATCCCTAATGATCATGTTACTCTGTTCTGTTCTATTAAATGAAATAGTTCATTATGAACTAATCATCTGAACTAGTTCATTTTTATGAACTGAACTTAATGAAATAGTTCACTAAAATGAACTAAAAGTCCCATCTCTATTTTCTATACTTTTTGTAATTTTGATTTGTAATTTGTAATTTTGCATATTTGAGGAGCAAGCATTCAAAACGCGATAAATCCACTTAAACTAGTTTTGAGTAAATCGCAAAAATGTTATAACTACAGGTCCGTTTCAAATAGAAATATTTTTGTAAACCAATGTTGTAGAAGGTGTTGAGGTAATATTACTACTAATTTTTGAAAAAAATGTGTGGGGTCGTTTGGGTGATATACGCACCTTTGTTTTGGATTTATCCCGTTTTGATTGATTGAAATGGATTTCATCAAGGTAATGATATTTAAAGTTTCGTGAATTGTATGTGAATTTTTGTTTTGGACTCCACATCCATCGCAAAATAATCGTCCCTTTTTTGTACCCTCTAGGTCTAAAGAATCTAAGTGAGTTAAAAGTGCTGAACCTATCTGTGCAGACGCTCGTCCAGCTTGGTCTTCGGACCACGTGAAGAACGTGGGATTTCGGGATTGCATATTATATTTTACTGGTAATTGTCAAAAATCGTGTTCCATAGGTGATGTACTCGCAAGTACTTACGAGGAGAAAAAATCGCTGCCATCTAGTAAGCTAAGGGTTTAACACGTTTTGCTCGAGTTCGTTTTTCCTTTTGGACTTAACCCGTTATGCTTGATTTGCGAGTTTTTAAACGAGAATTTCACTAGGTTTTAACGCGTTTAGCTCGATTCTGACATCGCCATTGGATTTATCTCGGCCCAAATATATAAAAACTGCATCAAATTCCCAAAATGTTAAAAATGGATTTAACGCGTTTTGCATGCTTGCTCCTCATTTATGCTAAATAAAAAAAACAGATTCGAAAAAAATCAATCCTAAAATAATTGCCCCTGCACGAGCAGGTTTCAATCGACGGTACATGTAACTACCGATGACGCTCCATAATTTCGTTTGAAACTTCGCTCAGCTTTCAAAAACGAATGCGAAAAATTGTATTTTATCATTCTTGAAAGCCGGGAAATGGACTTTTCCACCGGGGAAAATCGGCACTTAACAATAATTATTTTAAGGAAAAAATGCACTTGAATTATCCGCTTTTCATCCACAAACAAAAAAAAAAAGGCGGAAAATTTTTTACTCGCGGCATTCGTTAGCCGAAAAAAAGCGGATAATTCTGGTGCATTTGATTCCTCAAAAAAATATTTTTTTTCGGTTGGGTCCCGTTGGACAGAGGTAAGAATTCTTAGCTTTGCTTCATTTGCC
Source organism: Thereva nobilitata (assembly GCA_963855945.1). Classification (NCBI taxonomy): domain Eukaryota; kingdom Metazoa; phylum Arthropoda; class Insecta; order Diptera; family Therevidae; genus Thereva; species Thereva nobilitata. The sequence continues at coordinate 137,919,617 of OY979694.1, forward strand.
GTGTTTTTTAATCTGTTCTATTCTGTTCTGTCCTGGAACATTAAAAAAACGGCAAGGGAAATTTTCATTTTTATTTACATAGATTGCGGCTTTGGGCATTTTAATTTCTTCTAATATTGCATAAAGATCTGTCTTATTTATCTCTCCATTAATTTTTCTCGTTTTTCATTCAGTAAACAAAACATTTTACTTTATTTGTTAACTGTCAAGTTAAAAAATGTATGTGAGAAAAGGGAAATCTAAAATTTCCCTTTGTGCTGGATAGTGTTCTTGACAATTATCAGGGACAAGATTTTGGTATGGAAGCTGTTCTGTTCTGTCCTGGAACAGATTAAAAAACACCCCTATTGTATAGCATTATGGTTATTTTGATTAATTGTGTTAGTACTTTCTTCTTTTTTATAGCTTCCCAAATAGTTTTAGTCAGATACATAAAGAATAATTGTTTATTTAATAAAAAATAAAATTGCTTTTTGTAATTAAATTCACTCAAATTCAATACTAGGGTGCGGTCAAAAAGTCAGCTAAATGGGCAGTCACTTGATGTTGAATGCCGAAAATGCACAGCTGATTTGCAGTCACTGTTAAATTAAACCAAAAGCGTGCAATTTGTTTACAGTGGTTTTTGCTCATTGGACGACTAAATGCACGGAATGCGCATTTAGCTAACTTTTTGACGCACCCTATTTATATTTTATAATAATAAAATATTGTATTTTTTCATATTTAAATATTTCTAACAATATTTATTTTCTTTCAATTGCAGGAACTTGATTTTTGTCTTTGCAGAAGCTTCAAAAATTTAATTTGTTGCAACACAGGTAAATATGACATAAAATAATCCACCGAAATGTTATCTTGAATCAGACTCTATAAATAGAATAAAAATCCAAATCCAATCGCGCTCTGTTCCCACCTAATTTTGCCAGTTGCGAGTGGAAATTTCCGTTCATATACTCACTCAGTCGCAAGTGGAATAAAATGAAATTGGCATTTCTTATTCTACTGTTTTTTTACGCAGAGGTAATAATTTTAATGTTTTCATTAATTAATTTATTAAAGATTGCAATTATTAATAAATTACATGTCACTTCTGCTAAATTTATAACACGAGAGCGTTTATATAGGGCATCTTACAAGTCATTTACCTTTCAAAATATCTTTGTTTTCGACGGTTTGTAGCTACAGAAAAGCAAATTTTTTTTTATTAGTAAACATTTCTTAAAAAGTAATGAACTTTCTTTTTTTAAAACTGCGTAAACGCAGTTATTATTTTATTTCCGGTAATTTTTTTTTCTTCTTTTGGTCATTCAAGTGTTCTATAAAAATTAAAAGCCATTGCCCCCTAGGAAATAAAACAATTTCACTTATAGTCGTCATCATAAATTTTCCCACAAGAAGATATTTTTCTTTGTTGCGGCTTAGTTTCACCGCATAAAAATTTGATTGTGTTATTTACGTTCGTGTTAAATAAACAGTTTAACGACGGCAGCAATAAAGGCAAAACACGCGCCACATTTAAGACACAACGCATAACGGCAATCTGCAGTCGACCCGTCGTCTACATGCACAATGAAGTGAAGGCATTCAACTGAGCAGCTGAATAAGATTCAGCAAATCCAGACTTTTGTATGCTTGTGTCCTATATCATGGCCTCATTCGAAGACATCTTAACTTCTGAGAAATTCAGTTTTGGACCGAATTTATCTTCTTATTTTGGTTATTTATTTGTGAGAAAACTATAAACTGCGATTCGTGAAAAACTTAAACTTAGCATAAAACTACTACGAATTACGTCTTAAGTTGTTATTTTTCTATTGTGCAAATAGTAAAAAGTTTATTCAACCCTCAACAACAGCTGAGATCACAACATGAGAAACATTATTCGAGTCCCCTGCTTCCGCAAACTGTTGCCAGGTCTAAATTAACTTTTAAAAAGATCATCCAAAATGTTCCATTTTCTAAAATAATTAAATATTGATTAAAAATTCAATTCAGGACTAAAAATGTGACCATCAATCTTGTTACTTACCACGAAATTCGTTCACCTTGACAGGTGACAACTTTTTTTAATCACAGCAGTCAAGTCATTGCCATTTACGTAATAATTTTTGTTGCACATTTTATGCATTCGTTGACAAAAACCGCATAAAAAACAAACAAAAAAATTTCCACTCTGATAATCTTTGCATTTTAAGCAAAATTTTTTTAATCGCTGTTGTGAAAGATTGCTAAAAAATTAGGATTTTGTTAAATAATTTTCAATTGTTTCTTTAAAGCATTACGAAAGGAACATGCCAAAAAGGAACATAGCTAGAACCCAATAAGAGAGCGAGCAGAGCATTTAGAACAGTTTTGAATATTTATGCAATATTGCGACGTGTTCATGGTTATTTCTGTCATGGCAGCTTTTTTTCGGGGGAATACCGCTGTTAATTTAAAAATGGGGAAACCGGCATCAATACACTCTGCTGTCCAAGAAACAAACTTTCAAGGTGTGGACTCAATGAGCCCGATTTGTGGCGATTAAGATTTATTTTCAGTTTCACTTTCGTTTTTCTGAATCAAGTTGCAAGCTGCTGTAGATTTTGTGGTTGCGGAGCAGCAAGTATACATACAAATGCGGCGATTTGACCTGTTTTTGTAGCGTTGCCAGGTTTGAAATTTCTTATATTGTTGAATAATGATTTAACTTCGAGTATGTCAAAATCAAAATTATTGAAGCGTTTAAATAATATATGCAATCAGGAAATCAAGCAAGCACATCATGTTAAATAAAAAAAAAGAAAATTTATTTCTGTAATTACAACGAATTTTTTTTGAATTTGTTCACTAATGGAAAAAAGATTCTGGGGTAATACATTAATTTGAAATAAACCACTAAAAAATTTTTTATTAATATACTACATATTCTAAAAACTATATTTCCAACTAGCAAAAACCCGCGTGCGTTGCAACGCCTTTTACTAAAAAAACTTATGTGTGCACAGTCCGGGATAGGAAAAAGGTATAATGAAAAAAATAACAAATCTGAAAAATTTTGGGCACATAACTCGACTGTAGAATGATCTCTCCTCGCAGTCAGGATTTCCGAACCCTTACAACGTCCAAGACTTCAAACGCAGGGTTAATCGCCACCTTCTTCAACACCCCCATAACCCTTAACCTATTCTCCCCTTACTAAGCTCACTGCTAGACATTGCATCATGGCGTGACAAACGGCATAACGGACTGGTAGTACAAAGGGTGATTCCTGAGCTTAGCACTGCCACATAAAAAAAATTAAATAAATTTAGAGTTATAAAAAATTGAGTTACAACTTTTTTTAAATTCACAACAATCATATTCAGAATACGCCTCTCACCCTGTGCAGAACTTGCCCCATGTCGTCCTCAACATTTTGTTCCCCATTGTTCGATATATTCTCTGTTTAAATTATCATCAGACTGGCGGAGGTGGCCTTAAGCCATAATCTTCAAAGTATTTCCGCCAATTGAAAGAACAATATCTCGCCGTGACAGCATTTCATTCGCGTTCCTTCGATTATCAAGTCATGTTTTCGGTCTGACCCGATAGTCGGATCAAAGTGAAAAGTAGGATGAACGCGAGTTCTAAAATCGGATTAACCGTTCCGAGCTTTGAGGTTTACAATTAGAATGATAAAAAAAAGTGTCCGCTCGCTTTTCTCCGACTATCGGATCAAGTTTTTCCGTCTGAACCAATAATCGGAACCGACTGAAGCCTGAAACATGCCCAAGAAAATACTGAATCTTTCCGTGAAAGTCCCATCGCAATCGGATTAGCCTTTTCCAAGATTAGCCCGGACAAACACACTTTTTTACGTTTCGAAAGGTAGGTTGTTTCTATATACTGGCTGGAGCAATAAAAACTTTTAACTGTTCAAAATTATTTTTTACTTTTTAGTTAATTTTAAAATAAAAAAGTTGTTTTTAGTTTTTTTAAACTATATTTTTTATGTTTTTTTAAACTATATGTTTTATGTCTATCATATGTCTTCCGCCATTTTGTAGTGACCGCTATATTAGATTTTAAATGACGGCACACCGTTTACTGTACTATACTCATTACACGCTTTCATTTGATATCCATACCGAAGGCGTTGTAAAGAATAAGGTAATCCGCCATTTTGTGTTGGCCGCCATTTTGAATTTTGAATGATGCCACATAGCTAATTGCATTGGAAAAAAATTCTCCTGAATTCCTAATTTTTCAGCTAACTGCTTTAAATGTTCTTTAACTCGTTGACGTAAATGCCGTCTATGAACGTTCAATGGCCATTCTCTATTTTTAGAATTTTAAATAAATGGTTAAAGGGTATATCAGTGTAGAATTCATTTCCTTTGAAACTATAAATGGATCGTGCAAGAATTATTTCTAATGAAGTGCAATAGACATTTTATTGCAATTGTTCCAAAAATTGCAAAGTCTTCGCTACAAGCGTGCTCGTAGAATCCAATGACGTGTATAGCCGCAAACATTTCATTTTGCCTTACTCCCTTTATTTATAAAAGTTGCTGTTTTCCCCAATTTCTGGAGTATTGTATTGCCCTTATGGACCATCATGAAAAATAAAGATTGCAGCAGGACCATTATGCTGTAAACATGCTAAGGCCGACGACGAAACTATTTTCCTCGTCCACGGCGAATGGCCCGACGAAATTTGTTGTGTGCACACTATAAGAGCGACGGCGACACGAATTAAAAAACACACACATAGCAACACAACCCATGCCACAGCTCCCATGCAACTTTGACAGGCGACGGCTATGAAATAGAAACTAGATTGATTCGGTAGCACATTTCCAACGTCAGCGTAGCCCTGTTTCAAATAACAGCAGTCAAGTTGGTTAGAACAAGTCGGCTGTTTCGAAATTACATTATTTTCCAAATAATTTAATTGTCAAATGTCAAGTTTTCTTGTGTACCTACTTTATATATACATATTAGACTTTTCGTTTATTTAAGCCCCTTTTTTAACCGACTTCAAAAAAGGAAGAGGTTATCAATTCGACGCGTAGTTATTTTTTGGTCCTGTTTACGCATAACTTTGTAACGCAATGACTTTTTTGCTTTTTTTCTTTTTTGTTTGAAAGGGTAGTTTCCCACGATGGTCCCGTACAATTTTTTTTAAATTCTGATAAAGGAGTTCGAAGGTAGGCGTAAAAAACTGGTAAAATTAGTACACCTTGAACGGATAGAAGTATTTTCAAAGGCAGCGAGCAAATTACTTTATTGTCGCGTGCTCGGGAAGAGGCCGGTGGATGAATCGGCAAAGGCGTTGACCTGCAAATAAAAATTGCAGGTTCAAACCCCGGAGGGTAGTTCGACTTTTTTTCTTTTTTTCTCTTTCTAAAATCCATTCTGATTAGATTAATGTTGTAAAGAATTACAAACTCTTCGGTGAGAAATTTCATGTATACTCGACTCATGCAGACTGTAAGAGAGTATTCCTTTGGAATGAAATTCTATTTAAAGCAGTTTCTGAAAAGCTTTATTTACGTATTTAGCCATCTTGTTGTAACAATCTCCCGTAGCACAACGACTGAGAGGCTTGCCTCTCGTCCTGGAGGTTGCGAGTTCGATTCTTTGACCTGGAGCAATTTTTTTTTCAATCGACACAATAAATATTTCTTTTTAATTTCCTTTGGGGAATTTTGTTTCATATTAAATAAGTTTTTTTTTAAATTGCTCCGAAAATACGCAAATTCGTTACTGCAAAAACTATTTAGCTACTGCCTCAATTCTTTTCGACGGCGCGCGGCTGAGTGTCATACTTCTCGTAATAAATAATTTTTTTTTATATTGCCCCCGAAAAAAAATTAACGGACTAAAAAATAAATTTTTAAAAACCGACTTCAGAAAAACCAAAAATAATGCACAAAAAATTAACGGACTAAAAAGTACGAAATAAAATAAATTTTTAAAAACCGACTTCAGAAAAACCAAAAATAATGCACAAAAAACCAAAAATAATGCACAAAAACCGACTTCAGAAAAACCAAAAACAATGCACAAAAAACCAAAAATAATGCACAAAAAAGGATAAAATAATTGTTTGAAATTCTTTACAACATTAATCCAATCAGAATGGATTTAATAAGAAGAATCACTTTTGAAGACGGTGCCAGGTAGTAGTTGACTTTGATTGCATTAACTATTGCTGCGAAAATTGTATTCATTTCTCTTTGTTAGCCTTATGCCCTTAATACATCACCCCGAAAACAGGTGTTGGCACCGTCTTCAAAAGTGATTCTTCTTATTAAATCCATTCTGATTGGATTAATGTTGTAAAGAATTTCAAACAATTATTTTATCCTTTTTTGTGCATTATTTTTGGTTTTTTGTGCATTATTTTTGGTTTTTCTGAAGTCGGTTTTTGTGCATTATTTTTGGTTTTTTGTGCATTATTTTTGGTTTTTCTGAAGTCGGTTTTTTCCTAGGACAATTCTCGTTGCGAAAGAAAATCGTTGCGAGAAAAATTTCGCAGTCTGTTGTGCGATTTTTTGCAGTTATGTTCCTACGAATTCAATTCTCGCAACGAGATTTAGTCATGTAAACAAAACGTAACCATGACGAAAACTCAAACAATAAAAAGTAAAATGCATATATACAAATTTTACAGCCAACTTTACAATATTTCGCATCGAAAAATATGTGTTAGTTCGGAAACGTCAAAAACTGCAGCAGCTATGCGGTCATACTGCAAATCAACTTGCAGTGAATTCGGAAACTCAATCCGAGTCGTGTAAATGCAGCGTCAAAGCATCTTCAAGTTTTATGTGACGTTTCTGGACTCGTGATTGTATACGAAAAGCAGCGGTCAATATTTTAAAAGAAATAATGGAGAGCGGTTTTCAGTCTTAATTATAAATATACAAGTGAAATGAGTAACTCTAATAATTCTAATTTAAAAGAATACGTTAAATCTTAAATAAATTAAACGAAGTTAGAAGTACATTATTATATCCCTTAAAGCAACTTCCCATAACGCGGGTTTTTCCTCTTTCGGCTATTAAAATCGACTTTGTTATAATCGAGTATTAATTAATAATTTTATTTCTAAATCCGACCAGTCCTTCTTTGGTTTTTACAACGAAAAAAATTTAAATTATAATAAAACTTCAGAATATAACAAAATAAAACCTACTCTGAAAAGTCCACCTGAGAGTCCATTTTTACAATCAGCAAAAGCAGCGCCACTTTGTGAACTCCACTATCTGCACAACTTTGCTGCAGGGTTACGTTTATACTGCGTTTCCGAACTCTCAACTTGCTGAGCTGCAGAGCTTTCTGCAACCCGTTGACGTTTCCGGACATCTGATATGCAGTATTACGGCAGTTTGACGTTTTCGAACTCACCCTATCTCTTTGCGAAAAGGATGGTTGAATTCATTCTTTTTTTCGCAACGAGAAAGAATGGAGATTTTTGATTTGTTTCGCAACGATTTTTTTTTCGCAACGAGAATGGTCTTATACCTGTTCTACACGTGCAACTTTTTCATTCAATTTTTCGGACTATCAGATTTCTTGACTTGAACGAAACCGGTGTCTACGTACGCGTTCAACTTTTTCTTTCAACTTTTAAATACAGTTTAAAAAATGAGTTCATCCGAGTCGGAAGAAGAAATCGTGATCGCAGTCGCCGCTGCGTGTTGTGGTGTTACTCTCCAAAATTCTGAAACTGATGAAAGTGCAAAAAAACGGATCGAGGAATGGAGGAAAAATTAAAAAAATCGAAATTCTATCCATTTTTTACAATATGACTTAAGCCGGAACTATAATAGACGTGAAAGAACGTACGTCAATCCCTGCGTTGCCAGGGCTCTATGATGAAAATGAATGATTGACTATAATAAACGTACATCACATGTACTTGTTTTCGTTAATGTTTCGTTAAACGTAGTATTACGCCGTCTATGGGACCTGGACCCCAGTTGACGGCGTTGTTATGTCAAAATCGTAGCAAATTCAAACAATGTTTACTGCGATTAATATGGTCGATTGTACTTCACGGTTTACGATGACAGATATGTACATCTACATTCGTTAAAAACGTACGTCGATCTACGTCTATTATAGTTCAGGCTTTAGGGTTAACCGATAGAAATCGTATAAAAACTAACATTTTAAAACAGTTGAAGGAAAAACCAGGACTGGAACGAAAATTTTCGTGCAACTTTTAGTTACCTTCAATTTTCGAATCACGACGATTCTCTTTCTAACTCTACATGCGAGCGAAAGAGAAGGAACTTCCTAATTTCGAATAGTTGAATGAAAAGTTGAACGTGTAGACATGCTCTTAGGAAAAAGGGGCTTTAGTTTTTGCGAAATTTGTTAAATTTTGTGTCATATTAGTTATAATAAAGGAAAGGGAAATTTCGGTAGCTCTTTTAGGAGCTACTTAACAAAGCCATTTTAGTATCGATACTTTCCGGTAATTGGACAGTTTGCCAGAGAAATAATTCAAAAATAATTTGTAAATGCGCAATACAACTTTTTCGAAAATACAAGTTTCAATAATAATTTTTACCTTAAATAATGGCAATTTTGCTTAAATTATATTTTCTTTTAACAAATTATGAAACAGAGAATTGAATAAGATCAGTTAAAAAGAGTTTTTCTTGCTAATTTCTTCACTCAACAAGTACATTGCGCCTTTGTACCATCTTGTGTCAAATAGATGCAGCTAAATTTTCGAAAGCTAACGCGAAAGTAGAACTAGAACCAACTTTCGCGCTGACGTCCAGCGTCAATGTGAAATTTTGAAAGAGAAAAAAAATACGATTCTGTCGTGCGAAACGTGGACATACAAAATAACTTGAAGCTCCACGCTGTATTGGAAACGCGCCTTTACTTGGAAAGTTATGAGCTATCTTTTTCGCACAGTGTTAAAACGGAGGAAAGTGATATTTCTACTCTCCGCCGGGTGATTCCTATAGTTTATAGTGTCGTGGTAGTTCCCTTAGGAATAGTCTGCGCGAGTTAATTACTGCATTTTGTTTTTAATGAATTGGAGATATCGAGTTAACAACTCGATTTTCTTAAAAACATTCCCTATAGACTCTTCTTAAGCCATTTCCAATTCTAAATTGACGTTTCTGCTACTGCCGTGCCACATTCTAAATTTCCCGGTAACCTGTATAGAAACCCCGATTTTCGGATTTGTGTCGGGAACAACTATAAAGTTTGTTAAAAGAGCAGCAATTAATGAACATTGAAGGCACAGCTGTAATTATAGAATTTAACCTTAATGAGAGTTACCGTAAAAAATCAACGTCGATATGCATTCAAGTTCACTAGCTATTTTTAATGAAATCAGCTTACCACATTACCCATAAAATTGTTGATACAACAAACAAAAATATGATAAAAATTATTCAAAGTTAATGGACCCACAGCAAGAAAATCACACAAAATTAAATTCGTCGAAACCAATGAATACGAATTGAAGATGTTTTTTGGACTGTGCTTGCTGCAAGCTCAAATTAACGGACCATCCATTAGTAGCATAGTAATGACGTCCTATATTTTTTAGCAATATATGAAAAGACCATGCCAGGATTATTACGATGGATAATACATATTACGTAAATGCAGAAGTAGATAAAATTGAAAACATACATAACAATAAAAAGCAAAAGACTTTCTTATAAAATCATTAATTCATCAAGAAAATATTTGAACTGTATTTGTAAACTATTAACGCGATTGGCTCCTTTCTTTATGGATATCTTGTCAATAATGTTTGATAATCGTTTATCTAGTATTTCCTATATTGTTTCAGTCTATTTTATAAAATGTATGATAGAACTTTATAAGATCTGTATAATAGTGAGTTTATCAGTTCTCCTTTTTTGTGAATTTAAACGTGCACCGTCTTTCTGCTTATAGCTTACAAATTGCAATCTGTGAGGCATAGTTTCTCTCCACCACATTTTAACATTTTGTTGCTTTATCATGTAATCCTGGAGCTTTAGGATTATTATTTTTTCTTATGGCTTTTGTAATATCTTCTATGGAGCCGGAAGGAAAAGTAAGTTGATGTCAATTTGTAAAATTTTAAATCCATGCGTGAATTTAAATTAAATAAGCAAAAAATACTTCTGGACATTTGGAATTTACCAAAGAAGGTCAACAAGTCAAGAAATTTTTTAAAAATAATGTTACTCGATGACGGATAACCAGCGATTGAAAGTGAATGACATCGATGACCTCTTATGAACCTGTGTATTATAATTTAGCTCATGAACATGGTAAGAGAAGTTTTATGTGAGTTTTTTTTGTGCTTTGTTTCAAAGAAGGGGAAACATTAAATGTGGGAAGCGTTTGCAATTATATATCAGATTCGGGTTTAGTACGATACACCATAAGACAAAATAAAAATCAAAATTATTAGAGTTCATTTGTTTTAAATGAACCAAAGTAATTAAGCTCGAATATGGCATTGAAATATGGATTGAAATTCGCGGGTGGAAAAAATGGCAATCTAATGTTCAAAGTACTTTTTTTATACTGTTCACTAAATTTTGAAAGTTTTCTCTGGTATCGTATTTTATAGCTTCTTTTCGATTATTAACTATACTAGATACATATGCCTGTAGTCTACTACTGTGATCCAGAAATAGTAAGACCTTTGCCATTTAAATCACGCGAGCTTATCCAAACGAATAGTTTTTCTTAGGGTAGGTAGCACTCTAACTGAACTGTGTCAGGCCAATATCTTCAGTAGTTAATCAGATACGGTTGTTTACTTCTTCAGAATCGTATGGAAGAAACGGTAAGAATCGTGTCGAATTCATTTCTTCCAAAACTAAGTACAGTCTTATCTCCAATACCATCTGCTCCAGTATTTAGAATATCAAAAATGAAGCTATTTTCATGACTTTTTGATGTGAAACATATTTGCGCGCGTTGAGAGTAATTTTTGAAGGCTGTGACGCTTAGCATTTGCAACGATGAGGTACAATTTCGTCTCGCGAAACGTATGGATGATCTGTATTGGAAAAGGGAGAATAAGATGGAAATATTACAAAAAAAAGTGAAATCTAAGAACCGCACATTCGGAGAATGGACGAATTGGTTGAGTGTTGACGTTCTAAAAAAAACCGGCTTCAATTCTTGATCTCAACACTTTCATTTTTATTTATATTTCAAAGCTTTTATTTCCATTTGCTTTCAAAAAGGTATAATAAAGCAAGGAGTGCATACGAGTTTAAAAGCAAGTAAACGGTCTTTTACTATTAAATGTAAATTGCACAAAATATTACTGAGACAGTCAATTTCTTAACCAGAATAATTTACAAAAATTTAGATGGAGCATTCGGATTTCTAAGAATTTTGTATGTAGAAGGGAAGAATGGCAGGAAGCTACAACTGATTAATGAAAATGATTATTTAACTTAATTTACTTGATTTTCTATAAAAATGGTTAATGGGCTTAAATTAGCTAAAAATTTGAGTTATGGAATTATGCATGCGTGCATATCTTTTATATTATTGTGTATTATTGTGCTACAAAATAAAGACATTTGTTAATACAATAAACAATAAAAACTTTTTAAAATTTTAATTTATTCATACAAAATATATTTAGTTCACCCTTACAAAGGCTTATATATTCAAGCAGAAGACTATAACTACCGGTTTCGTCTATCGCATCCCAACGGCGTTGATAGCCCAATGAGAAAAATGTAGGGTCCTCGAAAAAAGGGGTCGGGAGTTCGACGCGCAACGGCGGCGCGCGCTTAAACTTTTTTTATAAATATTTGACACCGGTTTTATAGGCAAGGGGTCTCAGGGAAGTTCCTGACTTGTGCATCGCAAAATAATTTCGAGTGCAGCGGTCATCACCCTCACCCAACCATCCCCTTGCCTATAAAACCAGTTTATTGGAATTATTGGAAGTGTTGATGAAAGAAATGATACGCCGTGTAATTTGGTTCATTGATTGAAATTTTCAAAGTTAGTATATATTTGGAAGTCGATTTCAATGATCCCAAAAAAGTACAAACCCATTATTTACCTCTTCTGTTGTAATCTGTCAAATATTTATAAAAAAGGTTTAAGCGCCGCCGTTGCGCGTCGAACTCACGACCCCTTTTTCCGAGGACCCTACATTTTTCTCATTGGGCTATCAACGCCGTTGGGATGCGATAGACGAAACCGGTAGTTATAGTCACATCTCTCACAAATCACATATATCCAGGCATAGCTCAAATACAGAATAAGCTTATAGAATGGTTTTGTGAGCGGGCCATTTTGACTCCAAGAAACGATCAAGCTGCGTTCATGTTGATAAAGTCCTTTGATGGGGAAGAAAAGGTCTATAAGTCGATCGACACTGTTTGTAACTCAGATCAAGCCATTAAGTATCTAGCCGTAGCATAAAAATTGTCCATTTGGGACTTTTTAAAAAAACGATTTTGGAATCACAAAAAAAACAAAATGGCCGCCGGAAATATAGTAGGTTTCTGGTGTTTTCTTTGTATCTCGGTTTCTATAAGTCGTACAACCCCGTACGATAGGTTCTACCCTATCAACTTCGAAAGCAATGAGTCCTCAAAGTCAAAACTTTGGTTTTTTTTCACTAAAATTTCAACTAAAACCACACTTTTCTCCAAAAAATCCGCAGTTAATCCATAATTTTTTTCCCAAAATTGGAAAGTTTGAACAATTTGAATAATGTCCAGACAATTTTTATGCTACGACTTTTACTTTTGAAGTTATTAGCACACACTATATCTTTAAGTTTTTATACCACCTCAAAGACTAAGAGTTAATTCTCGAAGGAAAACAAAAAAGTATAAAAGTATTTCGCAAAGAATTTCACAATCGGGGCGCGGTAAAATTCGCAAAATGGCGTCCCACGCCGCAACACGAAATTTATTCTAAAAGTCACTATTTTTATGCCGATTTACCAAATTATCACTTCAGAATATTTAATTAATAAGTAAAGAACCAATCTGATTAAATACTCAACATTTAAATAAATATAAGTTTCGCGAGATTTCAAAGCTACCTTCAGCGTTTTTAATGTTTTTCATTTCCAACACATTAATATCGAAACTGTTTACAACTGTCAAACGTAAAATTTGAAACACGGTCGCGAAGGAAACCATTTAATGAGCTGCAAAGCTTTATTAAATTAATGTGTAGCAAAAAAAACAATTTTAGTAGATTCAAACATTTTCACATTTCGTTTTTGAAGTAACAAAAATTAACGTATTTTTCAAACCATCGTAGAAATGTTCCAGCTTTGCAAAATTTTACCGATAATACTATGGCGAATGTACCACTGAAATTAAGCCTGCCTCGACCACACCACTGCTCTCGCAACACTTGACTAACCCGTTGGCTCATTCTTACATCTTACAGTCCTCCTTTATGCGCAAACCACAGTCAAAAGACTCATGAATAGAACAATCTACTGTGGAACAACGTTCTGCAAGAATCATCGCGCGTTCTGTCCGAAACCTCTTAATAACCTTATGACATTGGCTTTTTCGTAGGCTGAAAATACTCCCTTGGCTAGGCTGAAAATGCCGAAATCTGTCTGGCGGAGATAGCATGTGAGAGTAAGAACCATTTTCTGATTATTATAACAGATTGCTGTTCGAGGACTCAAAAGAAATCCGTTGGTTAATATTTGAAAGTGATTAATATTTAAATTTATTGTTTTTAAAATTCCGTTATAACCCGCTGTCCTCATCCTCTATTTCTTTTAATAATTTGTGAGAAAAACGTTAGCTTCTCTGCGAAGAAGCCGCAATGAGAGGTACTTTTTATTTTTTTTGTGTTTTTTCTTCTAAGTTTGTGTATAAAACAAACTTTTTGCCTATATCTATTAAATAGGCAATTAAAATTCATATCTTTCTATACATTATTAATTTATTGTCTTCACTCACTTCACCTCACTGTTATAAGATGAAGCAAACTGTAGGAAAAATAACATGGATTTCATTCTTTTCCTAGGCTTTTTATAACAGTTTTTTCGACTTTTTATAACAGTTAAAAATCCAGCCAAGAAAAATTTTAGTATGGTGCTCTCACTCTTAGATATGGAAAAATGTCCTTTGAATTTTTTCTTTCATTTATCAGCCTAGCCAAGGCAGCACTTTCAGCCTACGATAAAGCCAGTGTCATAAGGCTTATTACCTCTTGTCTTTTCCATCTATCTTCAGAATTAAGCTTATTTCTAGACATTGAACCCTTGTACGACACGACGACGGTGTGTAGCAACAAGGCTTATTTTTAGCCTAATTCTGTCACATAAAAATCTCGGAACCCATAGTGCACTGTTCTTATGTGCCGAGTGCTGTTGTCGATTTTTAATGCCCACGTGATTGCGATGTTTTCGGATTTGGCTGGAGTGATAAGAATCTTGGTTATTCTCTTAAGTTATTACGCAATACTTACTATAAGGAATAGTGTCTGTGTATTGAACTATGGCTTCATTGCAAATGTAAAGTGTGTTAAAACAACACGCCTAAAGGTGCGTTTAAACTATACGAGTTTTTGCCAGTTATTGCACTGGCTATTGCCAGTGATGCAGTCAGTGCAATGTGAACATCATGTCAGTGCACTGGTGGGGGCACTGGCATAAACACTGACACGATTTTTCTCGTGCAGTCTAAACACGCAAAAACGTGCACTGACGACTTTCTCGTGAGCACTGGCAACTTTACAAACTTGTTAGTAAAGTTGTACGAGTTTTTTATTCAGAATCGTTGACGAAAAACGGTTTTAAATTGGAAAGTTCTAGAGCCACAGGCGGTTATTGGACAAAAGAAGAGATTTAAATTTTAATATATTTGTACGAGAATTGTCCAGAACTGTGGATGTTTCAATTGGGACATATCGAAATAGAGATTTGAAAACAAACTCTCTACAAGATATGTATATCTCTAAACAAAAATAAAATAGTTGTTGTCAATAAACGGCAAAATATAAGATCACAAACGCCTTCTTTTTGGCTTCTGTTTTTTTCATCATGAAATAACTAGTACGCAACACTTGCTGCAGCAATATTTACTTTTTCTGTCGCCATTTAACCGAAAAATTCACTTGTAAATAGTACTACTGAATCGCCACATCAAATCAATCAATTCTCTGGATCTCGCCACCTCAGGGAGTTATAATTTTTTTTATTTGTTCTTCTGGTGAAAACAGAAAAATATAAATTTTCAGATTTTTTGGGCTTCTAATTTTTTAGTTATTAATTTTAAAAAAATCCAGAATTATAACAATTTTTGTGATATTTAAATTTCTTTTAGTTAAAAAACAATTTCACATAGAAAGCTAAAAGTTGCACCAATTTGTTCTGCTTTAATATACCGCTTTAAATTGATATATTACATAGTCGTCTTATTAGTAGGAATATAACTTTTCCAGTATTTTAATTTTTTTTTTTTTTTGAAAAAACTCAAAAACAGGTTCTTTTATTATTTTGAAAAAAATATAATTTGTGCATACACTCTTAAGGTACAAATAAACCAAAATTTAAGCTGAGACGACATTGGGATCATATTGAAATAAAATATTTTGTACATTGTGATTTTTTCCAGTATGAAATTGCTTTTTTCTGCAATTCCGCACGAGATATCTTGGATGAACTGGATTCGCAATGTAAACACCATCAATTTCTATTACCAGTGCTCTGGAAAAAAAGTGTCAGTGAAGCAGTGGCAAACCCTCTGTCAGAGATATATTTGCCAGTATTCTCTGCTAATGTAAACAGTGTGCCAGTACACTGGCTGCGACTGCCAGCGAAAACTCGTATAGTTTAAACGCACCTTAAGTGTCATTTTTAATAATCCATTTTAAAGTGCGTTGTTTTAACACGTTTTTCTGTAAAGTGTAAACAACATACCTAAGTCGATTGAAACAACACACCTAAGTGTGTTATTTCTACACACCTAAGTGTGTAGTTTCTACACACCTAAGTGTGTAGTTTCTACACACCTAAGTGGTCTTGCTTACTTTACGGAAAAGCGTGTTAAAACAACGCACTTTAAAGTGGATTGAAAATGACTACACTTAAGTGTGTTGTTTCAACACACTTGACATTTACAGTGTTGTCAGTGCCAAGTTGCTTTGACAGATGTCATTTACGCAAAGATGCGATCCTTGATACTTTTTATTGGTAAAACTTCTCTTCGAATGTATGAATACGTCGTCAAACGTATAAAAAATACAATCCTCGGACAGAAGGATTAGGAAAATAGCAAGGGAATTTCTAATAGTAAATTTATTAAAACACTGTGTCATTTAATTTCGCTAACATCTACGGTGCGATTTGGCCTTGAGGGTATTTAGTATTTAAGCAACTTTTGGTTTACAGTATTCTTATTGCGCAGAGAAGCTCGCTTTTAAACCACCCTGATGTGCCTCAGTAATCATAGCAACAAACTGAATAAAACTTAAAACTTACTTAAAAAGTTCAATGACAAAAATCATGTTGAATGTAGTTTTGCGCAGTGCTTATATGCATTCTCAAAATAGGATACTAGCTTTTGGCAAATTCATGTCTTGTTCTAGATTGAACTGGTTATCTTACGTTTCCCAGTCGGGCAAAACGTTTCTTAATATATGTAATAAATGTATAAACTAAACAAAATATATAAGAACAGATGATGAGTCTAGTATGTGTGAAGGAAATATACCCAACCAAAAACAACGAAAGAGTGGAAGTCTAAAGTGTAAAGATAAATCTAAATTTCTTCAACTTAATTTGACATTTTCCTTTTTCAGTTGCACAAAATATATGTATTTTGAACAAACTCAAATATTGCGAAAATTCGCGCAAATGAAAGTTTGTCGTTTCTACCCTTTGACGTCAGAGCACAAGTTTAATGTATAAGTCGCAAGTAGCCCTTGAAACGCTCGCAGGGAAGGAAGACAATTTTGCGTTGGTAATAAAAACGTACAAGACTGGAATCTTAAAGGGGAGTCCCTGTGCTTGTCTGTTTACCAACAAAAGTCAGTCGTAATTTCCACATGCGAACTGATTTGTATTCACGTCCTGACATCGCTACTTTCGACCTAATGACACAGAAAAATGACAACGTCGCACTATACATCCGCCTAATCAGAATGGATGGCGCTGAGAATAGAGGGGCAAAAGAAGAGTGAATTTTGTATTTTGCTTGGAAACTTTTCCAGAGGCTTTTCCTGCGTGTTAAGAATACTTCGATATCTTCACAAAACTAGGACTGTGTGAACATGTATTAAATCACAGAGGTATGAGTGTTTATTTTGAGAGTGTTCACACGTTGGTGAGGGTCATAAATTGGCTTTTGATGGCCTCCACTACGAAGCTCCCCATCATGTGCTGTTCGCTCGGTTGCATTGCGTGTTACGAAATAAGCTTTTGTTCATATCATGTCGAAATGACCACGCAAAGACCTCTGATATGAAGGTGTTCGAAACGTTCTTATCGATTGAAAGCAATGATGCCTTGTAGTGATGATGTCATTGTTGTTGCTACCTTCTAGAACTTTTGCCGTTGTTTCCGGAGTGGCGGGGGAAGTAATATATTTAGGGATAACGAACACTATTTTTGGCAGAACATGTGAATTCTGGAGGTAAGCATAATTTGATGAGCTTTCTACACTGTGATATAATAATGGGGAGTGTTGGAATTGTGATAAAACTGCGATTAATTATTCAGTTGTTAGGGGATTCAATAAAACTCCCCTTACTACCACTGTAGTATTATTTATTATGTGTATGGCTATGTATAACTTTGTTATGGATTATGGAAGGAGATGTAGCCTAGTCAAAGTTAAGAATAGCGAAATATCTTGATCTCAAGTAATTAAAATGCCTGCCCTTCGGCAGTCGAAAAAACTTCACGCGGAACATGAGTGTTTATATGGTACAGCCCTAAATGGACAAGCAAACTTAACGAATGTACGTTAAAATTTTAAAATGTTACATGGATTTCGGAAGGTACTCAAAACAGGTATATGTTTAGGCCATAGTTTCTCAACCTGGGGGTCGCCATTAGATATAAGGGGGGTCGCAATCTGTCCAAAAAATCATATATTTTATAACCATGTAATAACAATCGTATAAAAGAATTTAGCCATGATTTTCGCGGTAATAATTCAATTTTAGGACCGATGTTGACGGAAGAAGATGGAGCCCGATTAAAGATGTTTGTTTTCCTGTCGTCTCCATTAGACTCAATTTTTTGTTTCTTACCGAGTAAATCGCTCAAATGCTTGGATTTTTATCTTTCAACCAATATTATAGGGTTTCAGCTCCGGGTTAGCCTTAGCTTGAGATATAATTCACCTCCACTGTCTCTGTTCATCAGTGTGTATTCATCAAATTCCTTTCATTCGTCGGCCACAATTAAGCATGGTATTTACACGAAAAAATGCAATTTGAGACATATATTTATATATATGGTCAGCCCGACG
The DNA here is from genome assembly GCA_963855945.1 of Thereva nobilitata. NCBI lineage: Eukaryota > Metazoa > Arthropoda > Insecta > Diptera > Therevidae > Thereva > Thereva nobilitata. Next base: position 137,938,063 of record OY979694.1, read on the forward strand.
TAACCTCAAACAAAGTATGCATCGCTTTGGTGAGTCTGGTTTGGTTGGTCTGGATACCTCCAAGGCTTCTGATAGGGTTTGGCACCGTGCTCTATTACCTAAACTCCAAGCTTTTGGTGTTGACTCAGTTCTGAAGAACTGGATCTTTCCGCCCGTTCAATCAAGGTAGTGTTGGTTGCCGTAAAATCTCAGGCCCGTATCATTTCTGCCGGTATCCCCAAGGGTGAATTTGATCACCCGCCCCATCTTCATAAATGACCTAGATTCTGTCCCTTCCAACCTCATACCACTTCGATAAAGCAAGACAAGCACGTGTCAGATCTTTTCTTGAAGATCGCGGACTTATCAACAGGGACATTGAACACATCGTCGATGGGACCACCAGAGTCGTCTTTTTTCCGATAAAACCTACAACACAGATGGTATAGAACTAATACCTTACCCACCCCTTCATATCTAAGGGGTAATTTACCCAAGGACCTACGATGGTATGACTGCATATTCCAAATGTATTTAAGTTGTGGAAGAAATATAATCAGCTTAGAAGTGGTCAGCAAAATAAATGGAATAAATTTCACCGGAAAATTGCTTGGGGACTGATGCCGCTTACGGATGCTTGCGTATTGTACCTTTCTTACGGCACCTTACGTAACATGCGCCAAACCACTCTTTGAACTAACTACGCGTTTGTTTTTATTCTGCATTGAGAGCAAACGCGACACTCATTTTGCCGAGATTTTTTCACGCCCAATTTTTCATGCAATATTTAAAACACTGTACCTTATGATATGCCTGTTTCCTAAATTATTTCGTGCTCTTTGATTCGGCGATCACTGGAAACCATGTCATGGATTTTGCTTTGAAACTCCCTGTATATGTGTAATCGTCTTGACTATAAACAAATATTAAGGGATTTGGCAGTGCATCATATTATATGTGAGTCTCTGTGATTCGTTGTAATTTGTTATCCTTTCTATGAGGTATTCTGTCCCGGTTATCACATTGTTTGTAGTCGGTTTATTATCTCTGTGATCTGTTGTCTGTCGGTCTGCATCTTATAATTTCACTCCAATTGTAGACCTCAAAGAGCTATTATTTAAATATCCATTGTTGCCTAAGTAAATATTGATCGGACTATAGGCAACCCTAACCACGAAACTCGCACCAAGAAGGCTGCATATAGTACCATCAAGATTTACTTAAGCGAACCTATATCGATAGAGCACTTTGAGGCCTACTATTGGAATGTTAAAAAAAGTGTTCATTCGCTTTCCTTTGACTATCGGTTCAAGTTTTCGGTCTAATCCGGTAGTCAGACACGATAGTCGGAATCGTTAATCGGATCCGAGTAAAAAAATAGCCAAAACATGCCCAAGAATATACTGAATCTTCCAGTGCAAGTCCCATCCCAATCGGATTAACTTTTTCCGAGATTAGTCCAGACAAACAGACATACAGACAGACAAAAATTTTAAAAATATGTATACTTGATTTCGTTTTAATACCATGCAAATAACCTTATGAGGTTAGAAAATAACAATTATTTTGAAATCACAGACAGACACTCCAATTATATTTATATAGATTCCATCGTTGGTGAATCAACCCTTTTTTTATTAACGAATTTTTCGGCCCGTTTACTGAAAAAATACAGATCCCAGATAAGATGTCTTCACTTTTAGTTTATACCACAGGTATCACAAAACTAATTTATGATTGCTAATCGATTGATGAGCAAACATTTGACCTAATTCGCACAAACATTTTGAAATTGTTAAAAAAGTTCGATGCTTATATTTAATTCCCTTGTTCTCGAAGAGTGATTTCAGAAGCAAATGTTATATTGAGTATCTGCTTGCGACCCAGATAAGGTCGAATCTTTATTTTTAGATTTCTTGACCCAATTTACTTTTAAAGCCCGCGATAATTTTCTTGGAAAGAACAAAACATCGGCCCTTGAAGCAATAATGGCGTCGAAGTAAAAAATATTTCACAAAAAACCTTTGTGGAAAATTTACGCGCATTTTTGTGATGCCATAATACAAGTATATTTATCAATTTTATTGTTATCTATTAATTAATTACTCTTGAAATAATGAAGGACGGTGAATATCCGAATTTTAGCCTGGAGGCACTTTTTTATATTATACATGGCTCGACTGGCTTCAATATATGTACTATAAATTTTCTATATGCAGTGGCGGCGCTAGTTGGCCAGTTTTTCTTTTTGACAACCTGGTTGTAAATACTTGAACACCGGTTTTCTTTTACAAGATGTTTTCGGAAAGTTGTTTATTCTTTGTTTTTATGCTTGTATTTCTTATTTATACCAGTGACGACATTCATTCTGAGGACAAATTGAGGCCAGACGTAATATTTTTCGAGTATTTGCAAGGTGCTTTTGTCTATCTGGTTGTTGATAAACGCTTTTTTTTAATAAACATGTTCACAAATAATTTTATAATCCACTATTTTTATTGTCTTGTTGTTTGATGTGGCAAAAACAGATGGTTGTGAAAGGAAGAACTTTGGATTTTGATACAGTATGAGCCCTTGATCCGAAAATAGTTTTCGTTGGAATAGACTTCATCTAGAGAGAATATTAAAATGTTTTATTTTAGAAAGAATCCGTTGTGACAAGTACAGCAGTCAACATAAAATTTGTCCTTTGAAAGTTATTTACAAGGTGTGTCTGGCAAGTTCAAGAACGTTGAGCTTCAGCTAATGATATAAATACTCTCTCAAGGGACAGATTACTTTTACCAATTAATGTCGAATATTTTTTCATTTATGAAATAAGATTTCGCTAAAATTCGACAGCTTTAACGTAACTTTAAACATTAATTAACAAGCAAAATTATAAATATTTAAATATTTCGATAAGCGAAAAGTTGTTTTATATCGTGTTTTCTACATTTTTTTTGTAAATTTAGAAGCAAATTTTAAACTACTGTGGGAGAACTAATAAAGATTCCAGTCAAGGGCCAATTCAATTCCATATCGTTCGCCTGATTTCATCGTTTATCCTTTCCTGGGAGGCAGGTGCCATAGTTCTTCGTTTCTAATTTTATCTGGCCAGCGGATTTTTAGAATATGACGTACTCCGAGAAAATCGCGATGTTTCATCGAGAATCGTCGGTTTTTGTTGGTACAGGGATACTATACGCTGGTTTGCAACAAGTGGATACCGGGCTTTAGGGAGGCAGTTAGATCTTGTATTCTTTACTGATTCAGTCAATATGATTGTTGAAACCAGTCCAATAGTCCTGACGTCCGTTGACAATTACCACCCTCCTCTCTTGCTTAATTACTGCTTTAACTCAATCCTTGTCCGGAGGTGGTAACCCATTCCTTCAACTTTCAAAAGGCTAACTTTGGTGAACTGTCATCTAAGCTTGCCTTGATAGATTTCAACAGTTTACTTTCCGCAAATGAGTTGGATATCGATGTGGCACGGTTTTATGCCCTACTATATGAAGCCGTCGTTTCTTGCGTACACTGATAAAAAATTGTCTTGATTCCAGCAATTCGATAGTCTTCGTTTCGTTCGTTGAGTAGAAAAATTGTTCAGTCTTAACATGAGAATGCTGTCTCAGAGTAAGACACTCTTGAACCAAGCAAAAGTATTTCTTCGCTCAATAGTTATATTTTTCGACCAAGATATTTCTTTCTCGAACTAAGATTGTTTAATTTTTTACTCAAGAAACTAAATTCTTAATTCATCGGACTTTTTTCGTTTACCGGACTTTCACGCTCTAAAAATGTATCACAACTATTAAGACCGATTTTAAAACTTGAATTTTTTTCAATTATAATATCATCGGTTTCGTAATTTTTTTTTAACTTCAAGTCAACTTTTGTCTTCAACCAAGACAATAAAACCAAGACTATAAGTATTGCTTATCCCGAGTTCTGTGCATATGAAAGTGCTAGCCTTTAACTACAAGGAGCATGTTTTATTTTAATTTTACGATACAAAATGGCGGCGCACGCGATGAAAAAAAAATCTCGGACGTTCGACATGGGCGTACCGCTACAGGTCATAATTTTTAATCTAGAACCAAAAACCAAAAAGTTTCTTAAAATATAGTCCAAAATCTAGCGAACGTCGAAATATTGATTTAGAAAAAATGACGTTCATTTCAACTTTTCTTGTTTTTTCGAAAAAAATCGGACGAAAATCGCTTATAAAATCTATAAATATCAAGATATCAAAAAAATCCTTCGACGTTCGCTAGATTTTGGACTATGTATATTTTAAGAAACTTTTTGGTTTTTTGCTCCAGATTAAAAATTGTGACCTGTAGTGGTACGCTACGCTTTTAAATCGCCTACAACATCCTTACTAAAGAGGTTAAATATGCAGGGCTCATCGCCATATAGTTTCATGATATGACCACAATGGTCATACATAATATATAGGATTTCTTCGCATATTTAACAAATAATTTTTACCTAAGAAATTCCGCCCAACCATCTTTGGAAATGCCACATAGTTGAGAAACCAGTATACAAAAAGCAATTAACAACGGACCGGATGACAACTTTCGAATTCCTAAAGGCGATGGCCCAATGCCAACGGCGCGTTATACGCGGCAGGGGCTTCATTCGCGTTGACGTCCGTTGAAGGTTCATTCATAGCGTCAGGACGTCAAAAAGGTTGCTTTGATTTAAATTCATGTATGGATTTTTGTCTTTATAAAGTTTTAATTTCGGCAGTTTGACAGTTTTGCAATTTTCAACGCCTGCCAACGCGCGAAAAGTTGAAAGTTGGTCGACTTTTGCCGTCGCTTGACGCCGCAAAGTCGTGAATGGGAGAGCTCGATTTGAATTTCATACAATCAAATATCGACGTCAAAGCGCGTCAACGCTTTGACGCGCGTAAACGCGAATAAAGTCGTGATTGGGCTATTACCTTAAAGCAAATTTTAATTTTCTTGTAATTGTTTTGCACGTCTTGATTAATCTAAATTCGCGTCCAACGAATTTCGATTTTTTACATTTCCGCATTTTTTCCTTTATTGTTATGACGATAAAAATATCAAGTGACAATCAACTGGCATTTAATTTAGATATTTCAAAAAGATATTCAGTTAACGCTTCATAAAATTTCCGTTGTCGTTTTTTAATAAACTTAATTAAATAAACGCAGTTGTTCCAAAATAACAAATATTTGAAAATCAATTCTTTAGCTTGATATTATTTTTGATATGATGTGATGTCAAACAGCCTTAATATTAAATATATATGTTGCATGAAGTTGCAGAAACTATTAATCGTAAATGTCAAATAAGAATTAACATTTTTTTGCTTCCTGAGAGAAATAACTCAGATACGTAATATGACGTCTGTTCGCCTTATAGCATTTAAAATGGCTTTTGATTCGCAAATTGTATTCAAAAATCCGTAGCTTGTTAAAATATTTTACTATGGATTATGGAATAATCTATAAAAACACTTGTCGAAAATTGGAACAGTTGTGTTTCATCTCCTCGAATGTGAACTGCGATTCACTCCTCAAAAAATTCCATTTTTCATTTCCTTGTTCTGTTTCTTTCCTGGGGTCTGTTCAAGATTTCTGCTATAGCAGCTATTAGCTGCTTTTTTATGCTTTTCGTTGTTCAAAACAGAAAAAAAGCTGCTACCAAAGCAGCTTTTTCTGTGTCCAAGATTTGAAAAAAGCTGCTCATGTAGCTGCTTTTTGTTGCTCGCAGTTTCGAGTGTAGCAAAAAAGCAGCTATTTTAAAACTTATATGTGTGCGTAACTGTCATTTGGAAATAATTAAAATGACTGGTTCAAATGCTATTTTGTTTGTTCTAATAATCAATAATAAATTACGGTATTAATTAAATGTGATGCAAGTGGTAAATATTTCTTTAATAAATCAAAGGAATGGACATCATGATACACCCATACATATGTTCGACTAAAAGCAGCTTTTTTGTGTCCAAGATATCATAGCAGCTTCTTACTGCTTTGGAGAATTTGACAGCTTGAAAATAGCTGCTACCAAAGCAGCTATAGCAGAAATCTTGAACAGAGCCCTGGTTTCAATTTTTGTTTGGAATTTCAAAAGCTTTCAAAATCAGGGCAAGTGTTTAAATTTTGTCAACGCTTTTTAACAGGTGTTGTGTTTTAATATTAGTTTAGTTATAAGGCCAGCAAGGCAATGTGAGAGTGGTGGTGCCGAAGAGCAGGCACAAAACCAAATGAATTTCAATTATGTATAGTAATAGACTAAAATAAACGGATGTACGGACTAAGGTCCAGCTAGAATTGTAAGAGATTGTAAAAGGCCCTGACATACAGCGAAGTCGGCCTCTAATGTCACATTTGTAAGAACTGTCAATAATAAACGAAGCTCAATAAATTTTTTAAAAAATTAAAAAAAAAAATTAAAAAATTCAACAGAGCTTGTTTCAAAGACGGAAGAAAGAAATCCGAATTTTTGTACAATTTTATTTTGCGAGTGAATTACTTATAAGTGACTAATCTTGTACTCCTTTGTTCTAAATTCACCACATGTGTTCGATGTAATATCATTAACATAATCCGACTACTTTGAAGAAAAGCGCAGTACGTCTGGATTGTAAATTGACAAGTTAGTGCTTTGACAATGTGAAAATTTTCAAAAAAATTAAATAATTTTTCCTAGATATTTTTATATAAGGTTTATATGATCTCTCCGAAAGATGTAACTGTAAAGGTATGAATTACTAAAAATTATTACAAAGAAATCAGTTTGGGTTTTGTTTGTTACCGTGTTGTTAGATAATTGTGTTCAAAAGTAGCGTAAATTCAAGGATGAACAAAGTTCCTGTTTTGTAAGAAGTGATTGTTGTATGGTTAATATATGTAACTAATATTTGCCAGATATGTAAAAGTCTTAAGATTTTATGACAATGTCCGCGAGACATTGCTTAGTTCAACCTCTTGTTCGCGGAGAGGACCTAGTTGCAGTTTTTGTAGTGAAAATGACGTATGGCTTTGTTGTACTAACCAGATGTGAACATACATATAACCTGTACATCTGTCGGTGTTCCTTTTGGAATCAAGTGAAGAATCCATAAATGATAGGGCGGATTTTGAGGGAATACACGCATTGTAGGCGCTACCTTTGCCACAGCAAATATTTAATTTGTAACAAGCTAGAATAATAATAAAATTTGTGTTTTTAGTTCTTTATGGACCGTATGAAAAGCAACGGAAGCGGAACAATAAGAACGTTTCATCGGCGTTCAGGAATATTACGAAAATTGAAATTTTATTTCTTAACATTTCTGTAATAAGTGAATTTCGTCAATGGTATTGTAGAATTAGTGAACAGAATAGAATTGATTTTCTTAACCAATAGTATGACATTTTCGCCGTACCAAGCCCAACCATAATTTATCCTCTAGTCCATCACAGAGGGAAAAGTTCGAGGCCTTCACAGCAGCCTGCGCCTATATTTTTTCTTAGTTTGTTATTTTTCTCTCCTTAACTGTCTTTTCTTTTAACAAAAATTTCTTGCCTTCACTCTTCTCCCTTCGCTTATAAGCATAGCGAAGAGATCGTCTCCTGTTCGCTCACCGAAGTCAGTTTATAGCAACGGTGGGCAACCTCCGGCCCGCGAAAAGTTTCTATCCGGCCAGCGAAATGTTTAGAAGAAATTATAAAAAAATATTTTTCGATGTATTTCGTCTAGTTTAAATTGAATATTACATCCATTGGGGTAAGTTACACATGCCTCATTTTTCTTATCATCCCCAAACCGGTCTTATAGACAAGAGGTTGCAGGGAAGATAGTTTTTTCCTCATTTTGTCTCAGAAAATTTGCCAAACTCACCCATCTATCACACTAACACGCTAGGAGAAACTCCCCGTCTCATTCGGGTTTATTGGAAAACAATCGTTACATGAAAAAGAGACAGAAAAAGGAATATTTAGAGGGTTATACCTACATTATACACAAACCTGTTTGAGTTGAGGACCGAGTGATGGATAGTGTGATTTACCCCATTAAAGCATCTTTTACTTCATATACAGACTAAAAATTTAGTGTTAGGTAGGACACGATTATAAAATGAGTTGGTAAGAGGCGCCTCTTTTTCTTTTGAGCCAGTACAATTGCATACTTCAAATTAGGGGGGGGTCATTGTAATGACAAAAACAACCAAATTAAAGAAAGAATCTTATATATGTACATTAAATTGCTTCAGAATAAGTAAGAAGCCTATGCCTCCACAATGTATATGTATTACAATTTCACCTCACCTAATTTCAAGTTGGAACTTTTACTCCCTCAAAAGAAGTAAGAAATGCCTCTTCAGTTCGTATTAAAATATCACCTCGCCTCAGCTCAAATTGGATATTTTACTGCCGCAAAAAAATAAGAAAACTCGTATTTACAACCTCACCTCATCTCGCCTCAATTTAAATTGAATTTTACTGCAAGAAGTAAGAAAGAAAAACTCTTGTCACTCCACTACGTAATTACAATTACACCTCACCTCATTTATCTCGATACACCGGCTCAACCCTAAAAAAATACAGGTCACAAGAAGGTGCTTATTTATTACTACGGCCCGCGGAGAAAACGTAACATTTATTCTGGCCCATGTTATGAAAAAGTTGCGCAGCCTTGGTCTATAGTATAGAATGGAAGTCAGTGAAAATAATTCTTCTTTCTACTGCCTTTCTGACTAGGCATGCGGTTGTCAACGTACTGCCTATAGTCCAGTAAGTGAGGATTTTTACCTACAAAAACTATTAACAGGCTACAAAGGTATGTAAAAAAAAGGAAATTTTCCGTAGAATTCAATGCACTATTTTTAAAACAAATGACGGGCTTGCGTCCTTTTCAAAATGGCGGCCAAAGTTGGCGAAAAACAGTTTTTTATTTTTAAAAAAAAAACTTGGCGTTGTACAAAAAAGTGTAAAATGGCAAAGTTGTGTAGCTCTTTAATACGGATCGAGCTGTCCTTGTCCGGTCTCAAAATATTGCAAACTCAATTAGTTATTGCAAAAAAACCGCTAAAAATCGCATTTTTTTGAAATACCTGTAGCTCCGTGAAAAGAAGATATTTTTTAACGAACCACGGTGAAAGCCTAGTCCAAGATAAGTCGAATAAAATCGTTTTTACAGATTTGCAAAATATTGCAAGCTTTTTGCAAAAATTGGTTTTTTCGAAAAAAACGCGTTTTTTTCAATGTCCAATAGCTCATACAGGCCATGATACTTTTATACCCTACCGGTACCAAAATTTTCTTTAACAGTTGCGCTTACATGTGCAATTAATGCGCATATCACAAAACGATCCCTAATATGCGCAAAATCAGTCAAAAAATCGATTTTTTTTATACCGCAAAAAACATGAATTTTTCTGAGATTTTTATTTATATTGGAATGCCATCATTGCCAATCGATAGCTGACATTTTTCTACAAATTTCGAAAAAAAAAATTTTGCTCTCCGACCTTCTGGAGCCGAGATAATTTTTTTTTTTGAAAAAAATCGTGTGGCGCCATCTTTTAAGATAAAGTGCTGAAATTTTCAGGGGTTATTGTTCAATACTTATATTTTCAATAAAAAATTCATGGAACTTGATCGGCCGTTGCTGAGCATGGCAAAATCAATTAAACTTGGAGCTGGATGCATACAAAAACCGTAATACAATCCTTATAGTATTTTGTGTGAATCATGACAGTGTTGCATTACATAAAATTAATTTTTTTCTTCTTTTTAATAGGCACTCATCTTCATTACCACTACTACTCTCACTGTAAATTTTATTTAATATAATGTCTAATGTGTCGGCATTATTGTCATCACAGTCATCATTATCGTTATCATCTCGCTCAGTCTCGGTGATATTTGGCTCGTCTATTTCTCCGTCGATATCATCACCGATAGCGATGACTCTGCTCTCCTCAATATTTGAGCAACTTTCATCGTCACACGTTGAACATACGTTTGAACATTTTATGCCATGTTTTCGGCAGCTGCAGGTGTTTGTTTTGCAGCCGCTTACACACCTACACGCTATTTTCTTCATCACATCATCTGGAATCATTGGATGAGAGCTCAATTTTGGCAGCAAATTATTGCCATCAATTTTCCAACCCCATTTTTCGAGGTCCAATGAATTTCCAAGCCAGGCTTGCAATTGTAGATATTCTGTTAATCAATATATCGTAAGCGAGAATTGTTTTTCAAGAATACAAAATATTTAAAGGGTACGAAAACAACGGTTCGAATGTCTTACGCGACATAAACTACAAATTGAAAAATTGTATAACGGTTTTTGTATGCATCGAGCCCCAGTTTAATTGATTTTGCCATGCTCAGCAACGGCCGATCAAGTTCCATGAATTTTTTATTGAAAATATAAGTATTGAACAATAACCCCTGAAAATTTCAGCACTTTATCTTAAAAGATGGCGCCACACGATTTTTTTCAAAAAAAAAAATTATCTCGGCTCCAGAAGGTCGGAGAGCAAAATTTTTTTTTTCGAAATTTGTAGAAAAATGTCAGCTATCGATTGGCAATGATGGCATTCCAATATAAATAAAAATCTCAGAAAAATTCATGTTTTTTGCGGTATAAAAAAAATCGATTTTTTGACTGATTTTGCGCATATTAGGGATCGTTTTGTGATATGCGCATTAATTGCACATGTAAGCGCAACTGTTAAAGAAAATTTTGGTACCGGTAGGGTATAAAAGTATCATGGCCTGTATGAGCTATTGGACATTGAAAAAAACGCGTTTTTTTCGAAAAAACCAATTTTTGCAAAAAGCTTGCAATATTTTGCAAATCTGTAAAAACGATTTTATTCGACTTATCTTGGACTAGGCTTTCACCGTGGTTCGTTAAAAAATATCTTCTTTTCACGGAGCTACAGGTATTTCAAAAAAATGCGATTTTTAGCGGTTTTTTTGCAATAACTAATTGAGTTTGCAATATTTTGAGACCGGACAAGGACAGCTCGATCCGTATTAAAGAGCTACACAACTTTGCCATTTTACACTTTTTTGTACAACGCCAAGTTTTTTTTTTAAAAATAAAAAACTGTTTTTCGCCAACTTTGGCCGCCATTTTGAAAAGGACGCAAGCGTGTCATTTGTTTTAAAAATAGTGCATTGAATTCTACGGAAAATTTCCTCTTTTTACATACCTTTGTAGCCTGTTAATAGTTTTTGCAAAAAAAAGCGATATTTTCGACAGATTTACTGGACTACTATAAGGTAAATGTCCCATATTCGGGCTATTAAGATTTTTTAAAATTCTATATTAGTTTGTAAATGTTAGAATGAAGCTGTGGCAAGTATTTCATCATAATAATACAGGGTGTATACTCTTAAGTTTACAAAGCGCCCGGCTGTGGATAGGTTTTGGATAGACGAACAAAAAATCGTATGGGGGGGGGGGGGGTAAATCGTAACGGTTTAGCAGCTAGGGCGTTTTGAAGTTTTTTTGGTAGAGTTTTACATATCACCCTGAATTTTTGTAACCCTATGAGCTATTTTCATGAATAAGGTATCAGGGTACGTAGAATACTCCCACCTATTTAAAACTGTAAAAGTCAAGGTTCTACCCTATCAACTACCAGAGCAATGAGTCATCAAAGTCAAAATTAACCCTATTCATGAAAATAGCTCATTTGGATACATTTTGAAACCAAGAACTGTCTGGCACTATGTATGCGAAAGCAAACTGGTTGGGGTTTATTCACTTTTATCAAGCAACTGTCGTCGGAGAATTCTGTTTCCATGGTTCCAGCGCGAACTCTGCTGCTCCCTCCCTGTGTCATACGGCCAGGAAAGCGATCATGCTACCAAATCTATAAAGCATAGGCCGAATAGATGGTTTAATGGGGAATGTATGAACGCAATTAAAACAAAAGAAGCCGCCTTAGAGCATACAGACATTCTCCAAATGAATCGCTTCGACGTAAGTATATTAAGTTGAGAAATTCCTTTAATTCCTTCATCAGGAAGGTCAAATCATTTGGACGACAGGTTGAGAAGTAAGATTCTTGACTGTGCAAGTAGTAAAAACTTTTGGTCCTTGGTTACTTTTATCAAGAAGGATTCTACCTTTCCCACAACCCCTAATTTCATTTATGAGAATGAAGTGATAACAGAAAGCAAATCCAAGGCCGATTTATTGGTATCTCTGTTCACATCAAACTCTTTACGCGAAACTGCTACGCCACCTCCCGTTATCGACTACAAAGCGCACTCAATAGGCGGAGTTTTCTTCAGGGCTCGCGACGTGTAGAAATATCTCAAAGAGCTTGACCTCAATAAATCGAGAAATCTGCCTCAGCTTTAGCTAAACCTCGACGCAAACTGTTTGCCCTGTGTGGAAACTCGCTCATATTCAGTCCATTCCCAAAACAGGTGAAGCCAACGACCTTTATAACTATCGCCCAAGAGCATCTGCTTCTGTTTTCTTCAAAATCATGGAGACAAAAATCAATAGAAAGTTGATGCACTATCTTGAATCTAACCGAAAACCTGCACGACATGCAGTATCGGTGCAGACCCTAAACCGGAGTTTCTACTTAGCTGGCTACCAGCGCTGGTTATACTGCTGGTGGGTTGTAGCCAGCAGCTGGCAGCTATCCGGAATTTGGAAATTTCTGATTATTCTCGAGCTGGTTGAGCCAGCAACTGGTACAGTTGACCACTATTCTGGTAGTGTGCTGGGAGCCAGCGGAAGATACAACCAGCGCTGGTAGCCAACTAAGTGGAAACCCCGCTTAAAGATCTACTGTTTTAGTTTTCAAAAGCATTTAGTTAACTTAACAACTAGCCTGATATAATTTTAACCAAACGCTTAAAGTTAATTATTCTAACCTATTTTAATCTATCTAACTTACTGGCCCTCAGCAGGCACTCTAAATCAATCTATATCTTAATTTAACTTTGCCTTTCGGCTAGGACTTATATATATTTATTTTTACATTTATTTATTAGTTGTAATTCTAAGAAAAATTTGAAAAAACTTAGGTACTATATGTAAATATATTTTTATATTTTATATAAAACTTACGTTATCTTATTCTATTCTACTAGCTAACTTAACTCTAGCGAATCTATCTGGGCGGGGGCATCAGAGGGGAATCTCTCTCAGATGACCCCCGTCCAGGCGACGGGCTTCCACGGTCTTGAGTTGCTAGAAATAACAAAAGCTCGTGGAAGCTCGCAACACTTACTTAGTCTAACTTAAATTTAGATTCATTACCAAGTAAAAACTATAACTAAACCCTATCTAAGTACTAAGCTAATCTTTTAAAACTAGCATGCCTTAAGAAATATCCTATAATTTAATTAGAGAGGGCAAATATCCAACTATGGGGATCCTCCAGCCACCAGTACACATTACTGGCATTAGAGGCCTCTTTTTTATCTTTTTCTGAGATTCGTGTGCTGAACCTCAAGAGATCCTGAACCTCTGCCTTCTTCAATAGCACGCACTCGCTTATTACATGCATGGCGATACATGTGATATAGGAGGGGTAACCCCGTATTATCCTGGACCAATTTTTTGGCATCTAGGTAAATGAATGCTTCTGGGGGGATAAATCCGCGTTCACAAGCTGCTTTGTGGTATTCAGAGTTCGGGTAGAACGCTCCCCGAATAAGAGGATTGTCGCTCTAGCAACGTGACGTCGAATCAACTTAATTATGAAGTTGTCCATCCTGTTAACAAATGCCTTATCGTAGAGGATATTGTTGGCGTGAAATTTTGTGAAGCCCGATTCGGGTGTTCGATACAAGCTTAGCACGCCCTTAAGCATTGTCTTTCGAAAACCCGAAACTTTTCCATGTAAGAAGGGGATATGTTGAACCATACAGGACAACCATAAGTTAAAATTGGTCTGACCAAGGCTTGATAGCAGATCACTTTGACCCGTAGGCTTAGGTGTCTACTGTAAAAAGGCCTTTTGGTCATTTGAAACACCTTGTTTGCCTTGGCAAGAGCAGCACTTACATTTCTATTGAAATATAAGTATTGGTCAAGCCAGAGCCCAAGGTATTTCACTTCCAATTTCTTTTCTAATGCTTGTCCAGCATTGTTCGAAATTTTGAGGGTTTTCCAGTTCTTCCGCACATCGCGAGAAGCTCTGTTCAGAGGAGTCCGGAAAAGGATCGATTCGCATTTATTATTTGGCACTCGGATTTTCAACTTCCAATCATCACTGTAGCGTTCGATTGTCTCGAAATCACGTTGCCGGAGCGTCTGGATTACTCTAATCTTCTGCCCCGTTCTGTACACGATCACTAGTGCGAATCGGAGTGAACTTATTAGGCCACTCGTAAAGATATTAAATAAGAGTGGCGAGTTCACCTCACCCTGTTGCAGACCATTTTTAAAGATCTACAGGTAACCGGTTCGTGTACCTGACGGAACATCTAAACAAAAGCATTCATCGCTTTGACGAGGCTGGTATTGTTGCTCTAGATATTTCCAAGGCTTCTGACAGAGTATGACATCTCGCTCTGTTGACTAAACTCCAAGCTATTGGCAGTGGCGGATCTAGAAATTCTTTTGGGGCGGGGGCAACCTCATCCAATGGCTGATCTTAAAACTGTTGGGGAAGGAGGTGGAGTTCGACAAATATAAATAAAAACTCAAAGCTTTTATTTTGAGTAAACTTTTATTCATTTCAATAATAAAGTTAAACCTTCTTGGTTTTTGTTTAGCAAATCGTTCGATAATTTTGTTAATATTCACATTAATGTCATGGGGATAAATAGACTGTAAGCCTGTCATCACCCCTACAGGCTGTTAGCAAAGTTTTAATCCTAGGTAGTTTTGAAAAGGACCGCTCAGCTGTCGCAACACTTGCCGGAAGTGTAAGCAATATCTGAATCATTTTGCTTATAATATAATACTGATGCTTATTGAAGATCTCAGTAGCTATTTCAAGTTCTTGTTGATGTTTCTTTTTCCCTTTTCTCGAGTCCACTTTTGTCTCTACGCTTCCTACTCTTTTTTCATTAGGATTCAGTTCCATTTTCATCTAGCACTTCAAGGAAATACTTCTATTGGATTGCCAATGACAATACTTTGTTGGCATCTTCGCTGCTATTAGTTATGCGTTTCGAAATGAATATGATCAGATCAAAGGGATTTAACGTTTCTTTAGGTGAGCGTTCTTTCAAGTTTTCAATAACGTAGTCTAAGACCAGAATATAAATTGGCCTTGGTTATCTGCGGGAGGATTAGATCGAGGTTCTTGTCGGGCTTTTGAGGAATTGCGTGGAGTGGTAATTTGAATACCTCTTTCTTCTGCAATCATTTTCGTTTCGCCGAAAAGATTTTCAAAGCATTCAGATGCCTTTTCTCGATATGATTGTAGAATAACGAGCACGTATGAAGAGCATCATTTGTACAAACCAAATCTAACGATTCAGACTGCAGAAGAGTGCTGAGTTGTTGTGTAGTTCCCAGAACATTGCAAAGAACCATTACTGATACCAAGAAGTCGCGGATCTCGAAGGCACTCCGAAGACAAAAAGCTTCTGATGGTGTTGACTGGTCCTGCCAATTCGCGATTTTATCAAGTGCGTTCATGATTTGTGGCACCTGCGAAATTGCTTAGCGCCATCGTGTCTTTCCCCAGCTAGTTTCGCAAAGACCTCTGAAAGCTATACCCAGTTCTTCTTGAAAAAATTTAGTCCGTTTGACTGAAGTTTTAGCGAACTGAATCAATTTTTTTATTGTCCCCATAGCATTTCTGCTATCCCACTGCAAGTCTATGGAAGAGAATTATTCAAAGAATGATTGTAGCATGGACATCTTTTGGCACTCGGTTTTTTTATGTGGCAGCATAGAGCTCAGGGAAAGCCCTTTGTACTGTCGACAATCTATTTTCTTCGTATAGAGTGCAATGTCAAACAGCAAGCTCTAGTCGATAGATAGTGAAGGCGAAGAGAGAAGTAGTAGGAAGGAACTGCCACAACCACCTAACCCCAACCATTTCTATCGCGACTCTGGCATCGGGGAATGAGAAACAACTCGCTGGAGTGTTATGCCTCCTGAAACGAGTTGAATCCCATCAACCAACCGATGACATGCGCTTGGTGGAGCGAGACAATGCTAGCGGAAGGCTATGACAGGGGCAATGAGGAATGTAAGGAGGGAAGAAGAAAGAAGGTGGGAAAGGCGACGGACCGTGGGGCTCTGCCGAGATTCGAACCCGGGACCTCTGGGATAGTAGCCAGGCGCCTTACTCCCTAGACTACCGAGGCCCCCAACCATTCGTTGCTTCAACCTGGATCATTATACTGCAGTTCTCCGTACCGAGCCTACACATTTCGAGGTATGAGGTATCTAAAGCAATAGACTTGACAATATCCAGCATTATGTGACCTAAAGCTTCGGCAGAGAGCGTGAGCGCCAAAATTATTCAATTTCGAACTCCAAAAAATCATATTTGATTATTTTACCGATAAACGGATCCATTATTTTTATTAACAGTAAAAAGGATTGAAGTTCGCCTTCCATCATAATATTTTTCAAACGCGCTTACTAGTTCGAGGTGATTCATATTGGTGTTGGGGGGTGCCCCCCCGGATCCTCCACTGGCTATTGGTATCGACTCAGTTTTAAGGAACTGTATTGAGAGCTTTCCTTTTGGCCGTTCAATCAGGGTAGTTTTGGATGGCGTCGCATCTGGCATGGCTGAATAAGGTGCAAACAAAACCGTGCCATGAAACTCATTGGAGATAGCAGCTTTTGCGCCTCCATAGAGTCCCTAAGCCCAAATATTATCGCTATTACCATAGCGACTATTCCACTGAAATTAAGAACCTCCTGCCTACCCGGCAACAATATTTTCGCAATGCATGACTAGCCCGCTCGCCCATCCATAAAACGAACCATAAAATGTACCAATGTCATACTCAACTTTATGTTAAGCATCTTAATACTCAATTAATTAACTATCTTGGGATACCCCAAATCCTTAAAAAATAGAACTATGGAAGGTTTTTTCATTTAAAACTGAAGGCAGTGTGTTTCGACGTTTAATCTCCTATTTTCATTGTACTATAATTTTCACTTATACTCTTTAAAAATGAGTGCCAGGGAAAAAATATAAAAATACAAATTTATAAACGTACATACATATATGACGCCACAAGCAGCTCATTTCTTATTACAAAATTAATAAAGAAAGTGTTAAAGGATGCAACTCACTATAGGATTAAGAATTGCGTTTGTATGTGGCTTTAGGGTTAACTGAAAAATAACTATAACTTTATCATAGAAAAAATCGAAAATTTGCTCTAATATTAAATTCCTTTTGAAAGGAAATCCTCCATACTTATCGTCTAGGAAACGTCTTTTTCATTCTGTCAAAATGATTAAAACCGAGACCCTTGAAATTGTCGCGTACGCCTTGTGATAATTTTTATGATAATTTCAAACCACGTGATAATTGAGTTGATTTTTTCTTGCCCAATATGCCTGAATCATTTGTTGATAACAAAAGAGCGTGAATTTCAGAAAAACTGCTCTTATCCCGTAATTTAAATGTACGAATAAAAATAAAGTGTGACATTTGACTCGTAGATACAGATTAGACCTGATAAAACTACAAATTTTAAAATCTCAAAAAAGTCGACCACAATTATGTAATTATATATAAAAGAAGATTTTTAAAATTTTCTTTCAAATTTTTTAATATCACGAAAGCCCTGAGTGTGTGCATTGATAATTTTAAAACAAGTTTACCGACTTATGAATTTTCGTGTAAACATTGACATTGCTTTTAATATTTACTTGTACTAAATTATTTATTTTTTAGTACTGCCCGATTAAAGGGTGCCGAAAACTGTTTATCCAATTTATTATGTCAATATATCTTCTCAATATTTACTCCGTCTTCTTGCAAATGAAATCATATTTTATTAATTCTATAGCTAAAGAATAAAAAATGTAATTATGTAAATATTTATCGAAAGACGCGACTTAAGCCAAAAAATATTTATGTAAAATTTTAGGTAAATTAGCTTAATGCTGTAAACATGCTAAGGGCGACGGCGAAACTATTTTCCTCGGCGACTGTCAAAAACGAATAGAACACACGGCTTATATATGAAGGCGCACAATCTGCAGACGACTGCGAAAGCGACGCCGCCGAGCGTGGCTACCGAATCAATCCAATTTCTATTTCGTAGCCGTCGCCTGTCAAAATTGCATGGGCGCAGTGGCATGGGGTTGTGTTGCTATTCTCGTGTGTTCCTGTGTGCGTGTGTAGCATGCGGCTTTCTAAGATGATTATTCTGGTGTGTGTTTTTTAATTTGTGTCGCCGTCGCTCTTAGTGTGTGCACATAAGAAATCTCGTCGGGCCATTCGCCGTGGCCGAGGAAAATAGTTTCGCCGTCGCCCTTAGCATGTTTACAGCATAAGAGTTGATTTATTTATTAAGAATGTATAGTTGATAATTATGTGATTAGTCGATTTTTGAATTTCTTTTGTAAATATGTTTTAATTTCACACAGTCAATTTATTAGTTCGTATGGCCACTTTTTCTAATGATTCATATATTGTTCTATAATATCAGTTGAATGCATCAAAAATGGTGCCGAGAAAACTACTACATGAAAGTTCGAGAAATTAACGGCTCATGCCATCACCAACAGTTGTATAAAGAGTTGCTAGACAATAAGGCAAAATGTCGACGGATGAAATGTGTGCTTTAAGGTAGGTTCGCACGCAACGATTTGCGCAACCCAAATTTCACAAGTAAATCATTGCGTGTGAGGTCAACGGTTTGGCTTGCGCAAGGCCTTGATAGAACATCGGCTTGAGGTTGGTACAACCCTCAGCATGCGCTTGGGTGAATGGTGACGATCGACGACCTGCTCCTCCGGCCTTATCATAATCAATAAAATATAATTTAATGCGTAGCTAAGTAAAAATATAATGCGCAATAACTAATGGAGGTAATTTTCTCTCATCATTTTCACCCAGTTTATTTGCACAAAATGGTTTGCGCCAACTACTTTGCACAAGTAAAGCCCGGGACACACATATTCGCCCCGCATGACGGAGAGAAATTAAACAAGTAAAATTTGACGTGGTGCGGACACGGACGGGCGGAAAGGTGGGGACTGACTGGTAAAATTTTACTTGTTTACTTTCTTTCTGTGTGTCGTCCGGTTAACTTCTTGGCTAGGCCACGATGGGGTTTGAGGATTATTCCCATAGATGTTCAATAGCTCAACACCTTTGTTGACAATGCTGTAAGAAAGTAAAATTCGCAAAAAAAAGGGGAGAAAGAAAATAAAATAAAGTTTCGTCGCTGGGATTCGATCCCGGTTCCTTGGATTTCGAACCTTGATGTTTCTGGTAATTTCTCCCTTGAGCCACTTCCACCAATGACTAGGACTATCCAATGAGGTAATAGGAAGAGTGAGCGTAGTGATCTTATTCCTTGTTGTGAAGTGATCTTATTCCTTGTTGTGATTGTTGTTTGAATAAAAAACCAATTTATCACAGATAATTATTTATTAAAGTGCGGATCGGGATTACTTATATTTATAATTCGTCTGACACTAGTAGATTTTAAGGTCTTTTTTATCGTAGTTGTAGTTTATTTGATTTTATAAGCAACCTCTTATTTTTATATGTTCTTTAATTCAATTATTCAATTAGATTGATTTTAACTGTAATGCACTATATGATATAAGGCTTTCTTTGCCAAATGTAGCTGGATCCGTTGACCTTTGAATCGATGGTTTTGAGTCCTCCTGGTAATGTTTTCACACTATTAATCGCCTAAATTGCTTTATTCACCGACAGGTTTGATGTTTCTTGTTTCACAGATAGAATAATAAGAAGACCGCAATCATGCCGAGAGCTTCTTTTATTTCCTTGGTTTTTTCCTTCTTGATTCTTCCTCAACGGTTTTCCTTTCTTCTAGGATCCTGTTGCATTGCATACAATCATTGCACGCGGGAAACCCGATGTAATTTCGCCATTTCCCCTTATTGGGTGTGACTTAATCCCGAAGTTGTGGAGGTTGTGGAACGTATTTATCCAAGCCTCAGTATCGCATTGCTATCGGCTTCTTCTTGGGTTTTCTCCCCTTCTAGGTTGGTCTTACTGCATGTCAGATTTTGGTGTGGTTATGTCAGACTGCTAGTGTGGAATATGAAGGTTTTCGTCGACATGACAGGTATTCTTTTAGTCCTTTAATTTTGTGCATGGTGTGTGTGGCCTAGTGACCCATTTTTTAATTCTATGTTTTTGCATAGGTTCCATGCCGGAACAGACAATTTGGCAAAATTCGCTTCATCTAACTTCCGAAAGTAGACGTTTGGCTTCTAAGAAATTGGTTCTGTAATCACTGAAGAAATTAACACCAAGTCCTCTCCGAGAGCAGAATCTAAACACATTAAGTGCAAGTACCACCACACAACATGCATAACAATAACTTTTTCACTTTTCCTTCACATTGTTCTGCACTTATGTTTTTAATAACTATTCTATAATAATCTTTAATCACTTAAAAAGCACTTTTTATTATATTACTACACAAATTCAACATTTTTCCCCTAAATAAAAACGAAAAAACCACCGCGAATGTAAACAAAATTGGCCACCTTCACATTTAACACACTTAATCACTCAATTTTTTTAAATTTTCTTAATTAAATCACTAAAGCACTATTCACTGGTAATCCTATTGCAATAAAAACTGGTTAAATATATTATTTTATGACTTTTTACGGCAAACTAATGCAAAAATATTCCGAACTTTACATCACGGCGTATAAATTCCAACAAAAGTGACAGATTCTGGAACTACGAGCAGCTGCGTTAGTGTTAGTGAGCTGGACAACTTCCAGGCCTATACTTGAGAAGGTGTTGCCTTCGCTAAGCAGTCCATTTAGAACCAACAAATGTCGGTGGATAAACTTGAAGTTAACTCGCTCACTAATTGCAAACGTAAAGTCTTGGTTGTCAGGCGAACAAACAGAGCTATAAAACCTAACCCGGCCTTTACACGGGACAGTGCTACTGGCGGACAGTTCTGTTTGGAACCTTCAAATACTGTCCAGCTGGCCGATTAGCGTTCGATCAACTGGCAGACAGTTCATTTTAAAAAGGTTTTCACACGTTGCGGGTGTTGCAGTAACCTCTTTAATGTGCTTAAAAGAGTTTGAGGATATCGAAAATGAATAAAAACGAAGACGCAGGAAAATAAAATGTTGGGTAAATCCGTTCCTTTCAAAGCGGATTGATTTTGAGATTGAAGGGAATTTGTTAAAGGACTTGCTTTATTCTGATAATAAAGTGCACACAAATTTCCTCAGGTTACCTTGCTACAAATTTTGTCAGTTGTATGAATTGCTAAGAGATAATGTATTTCAGGTTCATCCAATAATTAGAAAAGAGGACACCTATACCGTCAAAAGTAAGATTGGTTGTAACTTTAAGGTTTCTTGCTTCTGGAAATAGTTTTAAGTCTCTTGAATTTCTTACCCGCGTTTCATCATCCACGATAAGTGTTTTTCTTCCCGAAGTTTTAAAAGCAATTTTTGAAAGTCTGCAGCCTACAACAAGTAAAAACCACTTAACTTGAGTACATTTATTAGTATAAAAACCACTTCAAAATCACTTTTCGCCAACTTGGTTTCACAAATTGTCAAATTACTGCCCAGACAGTATTGTCGAGATTGCAGTCTTGCCAGTACCGTCTCGACAGTAAAAAAGACGGGATTGTAGACGTTTACACGAGACAGTGATAGCGACAGTAACAGTAATACTGTCCCGTGTAAAGGCCGGGTAAGTGGGTTGAACAGTTTTTAGAATTATAGGAGGAAATAAAAAATTTCAATTTTAATTTTTTTGCCTGTTGCCAACTATGAAAAAAAGTCAAATAATTGAAAATTGAAATTTTTTATTTTTTTTCAAAGCCTTAACATGGGGAAGTAACGAAAAACCTACAATTTAAAAAAAAATTCCGCTACGATGATTTGGCATAAAATGGCGGCAATTTTAATTGTTTTCGAAAAGTGCCAATTGTTGCTGTAAAAATCAAATTTTTTTTTTAAATTTCAAGCACGTATTTATAGCATCAAAAACACATTTTCTCCAATTTTTTTGAAAATCCCACTATTTTCCCGTTGTTTATTGCAATTTTAGTAAAAAAAAACAAAATTTCATACATTTTGGTTTTCTGAGGTAATTATTCATTTTTCAAGTATTTCTATCGAATCAGTTGGATAGTCTGTCTATTCATTCACGAGTATTTTTCAATTTTTTTTAATTTTCTACGACAAACAGAACTGGAGAAAATAAAAAAAATAGTGTAGCAATGCACTCAAAGTGCATCAAAAATGGACATTTATCCGTGCAACACTCGCCCGATTTTGCAGAAATTTTTTTTTCGCTTTATCTTAACACATATGTATCTAAAGAAAAAAAAACAAAAAATCCAACGTCCCAATACATCACTATGACAATTTCCGTTTACTATACTATGTACTATGCGGTTATGTCCAAAACTGCATACATTCATATTACAAATTTTTAGTGTGCAACGCATTTTACACTGTAACTGGAAAGACCAATTCATAAAACTCAACTTTTTCTAAGAAAAAGTTCGATGTAAAAGCCAATCAATCCAAAATATTGTCAGATCATGGCATTAAAAGTCATCATATAATTTAATAAAATATTGTTTTATAAAATCGGGCGGTATACACAGTCGTTTCTTTCATGTATTCACAGTCATGTCTTGAGGTGAACTTTGCTAAGCAATTGCTTATTGAGAATTTGTTATTTAAGGAAATGCTTGCGCATTTCCCATGCTTTTTTCAAGTAATTCCATATTATTATGTCGTCTCCAAGGTTACTTAAGAAATTCCTTTTATTGTAGCATGCGGAGTATTGCGCAATATATCTTGATATTTAATTATGTTTTGGAAGATAATGAATATGATGATACTGCTGATGATGATGATCTTCATCCTAATTTTCTAAATGCGAATAATGGAGATGGATTTGCGGTACGCGATGCGCTTGTTGCTCGTATGTTTGTTTTAATAATTACCAAATATTGCGGGAAGGCTTTAGATGCGATTCAAATGAGTTTAATACATTTGTAAACAGAAATATTGCAAATTTATAAAGAATATTTATACAATATAATAAAATACATATATGAAAATATTTATTATTTTTTCATTTTGTATGAAGTATTACATTTAATTTTTGTTTAACAATTAATAGTTTATGGGGCTTATTCTGAGAGTCATGTGACATTGCAAGTGACGTGACACTCAAGGAATGGTAATTCTCGAGTCGACTCAGAGACATCTATCATTCAAAATTGAAAACCGCCAGTTGCATAGGCCATTCCCAGAGTAGAATGAAGTGAGTTAACTGCGTTTCCACTCTGGGAATACATCTCTGAAATTGAGTTGATAGCCAATCGAGAAAAGTCATGTGAGTGATTCGACTCTCAGAATAAGCCCCTAAATTACGACTTGAATTGATGAAAGTTTATTGTTTTACTTGTCTTTATTACTTGATTCTCCTAGAAGTAATTCGACAAGATGCAATGTCATAAATTCAAGATGTTATGAAAAATCCCTGAAACTTGCTGTTGCATAATACCTCAAACATACAAGCAGCTACAATTTTGGGGCAATAGGTAAACCCCGATTATTTATTCCAGCTAATCCTTCATGAATATTTGGCAATTAGCATATGGAATCTTTGTTAAATCTAAACCGTTTTTTAAATTCATTATTATCGTAAAACTGAAAAGGGTTTTTTCGGTCACGCAAAGATTTACGGATAAATCTACCATTAGTGTTTCTTCTCGAGAATTCTTTCTCGAGAATTTCTCGAGAAATAAAACAATTTTCACTATCTCATTTCTCGAGAAATTTAATGTTGTTTCCCCGAGAAATTTATGACTGTTTTTTAATCAATTTCTTAAAATTTTTACCCTTTTCCCATAGCCATACATCTTTTTTTACTTTCATACATACGAACTTAGTTGGAGTATATTTGTTTTTGTGCGGCCCTTTTTTATATACGTTTTTTAAATGCAGGTTTATTTGTGTTTCGTGTTAAGCCGGCTCTACACGATGCCATGACCAGACCACCCTCCAAATGCACTGTCAAATAGAAGAGAAATGTGACATTTTAACATCAAAATTTGCTAATATATCCAACAGTAAATGGCGTAACACAAAAATTGTCCCAACATTATTCATAGGAAATCGCCCAAGCTTTCTAATTTATTGGTAGCTATACGTAATTTTTGGAGAAAAGGGTTGTCGAAATTGATGTTTTTGTTTAAAAAAACCAAATTTTGATTTTGATGACTCATTACTCTGGAAGTTGGTAGGGCAGAACCTTCACTTTTACAGTTTTAGATAGGTGGGAGGAAGTGAATTTATTAAACTAAGCTTGGCTCTTGGTTCTCGAGAATCTGGTAATAATTGGAAAAAAGCCGTTTTGCTAATACCTCGATAATGGTTCTGTGTAAAAGAAAATGAGTGTCATTTTCGTTCGTGCGACGTAAAATTACTCTAAAAAACACTTTTCCTATTAGGTACTCCGCGCAATTAAGAAAAAATTTGTAAACTAGTGTTATCAAATTCAACATTAGATCCGTTATCCTTTTTAAAAAATTACTTCAAATCACATTAAAGCGCATTATTTTATTTTCTTATTACTTAATTCTTATAAACATTTATTTTGTGTTATGAATAAAATGGAATTTTAATTTTTATTTCATGAATTTTTTCAAATTCAAAATATTTCTCGAGAAATGAGAATTCTCGAGAAGTAAAATTTATTTTTCTCTTTTCTCGAGAAATAGAAACTACCGAGAAATATTAAACACTGTCTACCATTATCTTCTTCATCACCATCCACGTCACTAATACCTTCAATATCAGTAACCGATGAAAACAAGTTCATTTTTTCACACTATTATTAAAAAATCATCTATAGAAAGAATTTTTTTAAGTCACCCTTGGAGACGACTTGAAAATAAATTCATTTTAAGGGTAAATAAGATCGTCTTTTATGGCAATTTGGCATCAACTATGAATACTTATTTGAATAAGGTTTGCTTGATTAAGATCTTGCTTGACCATTTACTTAAGACAGTGCTTAAGTTGCTACTGTGAATCGAAACGACACCTTAAGCACGAACTTTGCAATTAGCACCAACTAAGAATACGTTCCGTTGTATATGTCTTTTGTAAATCTAAAAACTTCACTTATGTTGCTTTTACACGAATGACACACTTGTCATTTTTTCTGTCATAATTTGTCATTATCGTCATACACGGTCATAATTTGTGTCATTCTTTCTGTCATAAAAAATAAACAACAACAATGCCATTAATTATGACCAGAGATTATGACAATTGTCATTTTTTGTCATTCGTGTAACTGGGGCATAAGAACCATTTGCGTAAAATTAATTACTACAAAGCTAATTTATAAAATGACTATCAAATAATTTGTAAGAAAATTGTGTGCAATAAACTTTAGGTATTTTTTTCGTACGATCCAAATGTAAAAGTGCCGCTTCAAATTTTTATTTCTTCACATTTTCCTTTGGCTTTTTATCATGTGGCAAAAGTTTATAATAAAATTTTCACACTTCTTTCATGGAGACTTTTCTTTCTAATAGTTGGCCTGTGTCAAGTCTCTCTTTAAATTTTGTCATTCGGATCTCCTATCACCACCTTCAGTTGTCCTTGGTCGTGTCTCAGCTATTTTCTTTTTGCATATTCCGTGTCGTGCGTGATTTATTGTGCGAAGAATTTTATTCAGAGTCGTGTTGAACATAATAGTTCAGTTATTGGCTTGAATTCTATAATATTTTGTGTAATGGACTCAACCTTATCCTAAATGACGTTCTCTTCTGCCAGTGTAGTTATCAAGTCACTTCTTTAATCTTTTTTACCGCAAGCATTTTGATTTTTTATCAATTCACTTCGTCGGTTCTGTACAAAATTCGCGAATTACATGTTCTGAACGTCATTTCCAGATGCTGTTGTCGTTGTTGTTACCATTTTCCCGTTAAGTGGCTCTTATTACCGGAGAATAAACTCCTTCTTATATAAGACGGCTTTTCGTAGAACTATGGGCGGCGAATCTATCGACAGGACATTGACTTACGACAGATGACGTCGGTATTAGTATCACATCAACTATATTTTTTTTATTTACCTCATGACTTGAATAATCAAAAGAACTCCTAACCACCACAAATTAAATTCGTTTGATCTTCGACAAATGCATGACAAATGCAAGTATATAGTACTCTGTGCAGGAAGTGTGACTAATTTTGTTGTTCAATATGGAACAACAATTTTCCCTGAACTGAAAATAAAAATAATAATATTTTGAAAATGATATTTTAAAATCTCACTCTAAAAATACTATTCCTCAAATAGTTTAAAAAATGTATTTTTTCAGTTTAAAATTGACTCAGTCTCATGACACGTTCGTTGCCATTTCAAAACAATTTTGAATTCATTAAATTTGAATAATATACGCAGCTGCATCCTAAACGCGCTTGTGAGAGAATATCTCGAAAAAAAATTTAAAATTAAATTTTTTCAAATAAAAGCGATGCCAAAAAATAAAAATTTAATAAAAATAAAACCAAGAAATTAATGCGCCAGAATACATTTCGCAGTGCTGCTCGCCCGGCATTCGATGATGGCGACCGTCACGGTCACATATTTTATTATTTTGATGACATATAAAAATAATTGCGCCAACAACACGCGGGAGCGTAAAAGTAATGCGAAAACTGATTTTCAGATGTTTTATGACGTTGCAAACAGAACAGGTGACTACTAAAAAGAGGAGGTAAAATTAGTTCAATTTAAATTGGACGTGGATGTTTTCAGATCCGGTTGCCAAAATCTGGTTTGGATTGATAAGTGTACACGCAAACACACTCACTCAGTTGGATTAAGAGCGTTGAGTTGTGTATGTGTGCGATGATTTTATGGAATTTTTTGACATATTTGATTCGTTCGATTATTCACAGTCTTTGATGCAAGTTATTCTGAAAATAGTTTCATTGACAGAGCAAATCAATTTTCCAATCAAAGAAACTTGTTCTGTGCCATTCGGTGCGCTCCATGCCGAAATGGTAAGTGCCTCTTTCGAAAGCGCCATAGCATTTTCGTTTTCGCCCACACCAACCAAAACCATGACCCCTGGAGGGAAGAAGGAATAATGGACTTGTTAAGGAGGTTTCCAAATTCGCGGAAATTCTAAGTGGTGTGTTATGTCTTAGCATCGCGTCGTATCAGCTGTTCCGTAGCTCAATCGACGTAAAGAAAGAAGCAGCGGAACTGCGTAAAGCCATAAAAATGTGTCAAAAATAAAATTCGTCGAGACACAATTCGTTCGTTATTTCTGTAGACTGTGTCTCTCGCGGGATAAACAATTCGCATAGGGTTGAATCAAAGAATTTGATAGCGAAGTGCCTTGAACTTATGCGGTCTTGAAACAATAGTAGCAGATTTTAAGCTTCATTGCTGTAGGTCAGGACATTAAGGTCACTACTGACAAAAACGAAAAATTTGGAGGTATTGACTTGCCACTTAAGAGTTCGTCATCAAGGATAATGGATAAAATTACGATTATGTGATTTTATTCACAAAACGTAATCAGTTTGGAACAAAAGCAGCGACTTGGGTTGATTTTGTAATTAAACCTCTAGTTGTAGGTACATCATAAAGATTGGGCAGATAGTTGTAAACTTTCACAACTTCAACAATACGCTTTGGGAATAGCTTCCTTCAGAAGGGAATAGCTGCACTTAGTGGATTCGAAAGCAGCATTAATTGAAGCAAAATGCCGTTGTGACTCGATTATAATTAAATGAACTACGGCCGATACAAGATAAATCTAACGAAAACTGGATTAATTAGCGACTTTATAGACCGCTGTGTGCTCTATTTTTATTTCTCTTCGCAGGATAATCCTGTTGGAAATAAATTTTCGCATAGTTTGATGAGCATTAGTTCCACATAAAAGAACCTCCTGAAAAAACCTTAAATGGTAAACCATTTTCGTTTAGGTATGTGGTGGCTTGGCACCGAATGTTCAGAAAATTGAAATCCTCTTTGATGGATGTTGTATTTCGGAATATGCAAATGAGATGGTAGACGATTCGGATATCGATCAAATTATGAAGTAGAGGAAACTATTTCCTCACATTGTCGATTTCAATAGTTGTACAAGAAGACAGGATACTGGTGAATAAAATCCATAGGACTTATTATGTGATTGATTTATTGAGTAATTGATTAATTAGAGTAAAAGTATTGTGGTCATTGATAGAACGTGTACTGCACAACATTCCAACTTAAATGGGTAAGTCGTACTCTTCATAAATTGGAAACAGTTGCCTGCTATTGAGATCTACTTGATTTTGGTAGAGCAAATTAGGCATCGATTATATGTCCCTGTAAATTGATGGAACACTGGCCACTGGCGGAGAAAAGTTTCCTAGAGAATGTTTCATGATAACAGGATTTAGAGAATTGCGACGATTAAAATGCTTTCAGGAAGTATATCTTCGCGGTCTTTGTCAAGAAAGAAAGCTGTGAAGCTTTTTTTATATCATATTTTTGTTGTGTTCAACGAAAAATCTGCCTCCAGGGGCCTGTTGCACGAAACTAGAAGTACTTGGCCCCTATTCCCATAGTCACGTCACCCACTGAAAAATGTGACAAACCAATTTTCGTATTCTTGTAGTCACCTGTTGTAAAAAAAGTGACGGTATTTCTATATACATGTGATATATTTCTATTTACATATCCTATTCGTTATTTTAATTCTAGGATATAAGAATAATGTTAAATCATCAAAAATATTAAAATAAAACATATTTCTTACCCTTTGTCACTATCCATTTTAAGAAAATCGTAGCGTCACCTACAAATTCCAAGTGATAAAAAATGACAATTATCAGTGACATTTGCAACAAAAAAGGACTTCGAGAATACCACACCTAGTTTTGTGACATTTTCTCTCAGTAACTTTTTCCTTGTCACTCGACTATGAGAATACCTCTTTAAAAGTGACGTGACAAAAAATGTGACGTGAGAAAAAAAGTGAGGTGACTATGGGAATAGGGGCCCTTATACTGCAAGCGATTTTTTACACGTGTAGAAAAATTCTGTTGCACAAAACTACAAGTCCGCCCCTCAACTTAAGTGTAGAGAGCGAATTTTAGAAGTGGGGAATTTTGATTTCTCTAGTTTCTGTTGCACAAAACTACAAGTGTAGGTTAAATTAGAGCTAGACTTGTAGAGTTCTTAGCAAAATTTTCTAGACAAACTGAGATGTGTAAAATTTGTACAAGTCAGCTAGTGATCAGCGGTTTGCAGCTGAAGCTTTTAAAATGTTTTTTTGGGATGATAGTGATTAAAGTGAAGACGACTGGGAACACATTGGTGAATATAAAATGAGAATAAATTTTTCCGCGTGCCAGAATCAGTGGTCGAAAAACTTAAACAAAGTTTACATAATAAATTAAACTCAGTGACTAATAGAAACCAATCACTTTCTGTAAGACAGAAACTGTTAATAGCACTACACTGGTTCGAAACGAGTGCACAATACCATAGCGTAGCAGACATGCACGATATTCATAAAACCATCGTCTGCAGGTGCGTGCACGAGGTAACAGCAGCTATAAATGAAGCTGAATTTCAAGAGCAAGTGCGTTGGCCATCTAATGCAGATGCTGTGGTTCAAGCATTTTATGATCCAGGGGGTTTACCAGAAATATGTGGTGCAATAGATGGGATTTTAAAAAACCACTTTCGTTCACCGTCATGGGAATCATTCACTAATTTGTATGGCTGTTTGCGGTCCTGATTTACTATTCTACTACGTCACCGCTAATTGGCCAGGGAACATACGCGATGCAAGAGTTTTAAGAAACAGTAATTTGCACTTTAAGATGGAAGGTGGGTGGAGACCATATCGCAACTCTGTCTCTAATCCTCGGAAACTCTACATATCCATTGAAAGCATGGCTAATTCCACCCGCAACAACACACCTCGAAGATGATGCTGTGGCTCAATCTACTAGGGCACACGCACGTAAGCAGACGCGACGATTAATTGAATGCGCTTTTGGCGTACTCAAAGAAAAGTTTCCATGTTTAAATCATTTGCGAGTAAATCCAGTTTTTGCCGCAAATATTTTCAAATGCTGCGTAACCATGTTGCATAGGGACAAGAAGTTACATTAATACTACAAACTTTTTGAATGAAGCAAATGACGATGCTTCATTTCAAATAAGCGATAGTGACTCCAGTCTTTTTGAACCTCCAACAGAACACGCCTATGTTCATGAATAAGGTATCAAGGGATTACTCCCACCTATTTAAAAATGCAAAAGTAAACGTTCTACCCTACCAACTTCCAGAGTTATGAGTTAAGTCAAAATTTTGTTTTTTTAACAAAAATGTCAACTTCAACTACCTTTTTCTCCAAAAAATACGTGTTAACCAATATTTTTTTTCCAAAATTGGAAAGCTTGCACAATTTCCTATGAATAATGTTCAGCCCATTTTAATGCTACGGTCTTTACTATTGAATATATTAGCAAATGTTAAAATTGGCTTTATTTGGTACTTTTCGAAAAACCTTAATCGAAAATTACCACAAAAGCAGCAAATAAAGCCACTTTTAACATCAAAATTGCTTATATGTATGTAACTTCAAAAATAAAGGCCGTAGTATAAAAATAGGCTGGACTATTTTCAGTTATTAGCACTTTTAGTAAGCTCGTTACTAAAAGCACCAAACAAAACCTTTTTATTTTCCCTTATTTTGGAAAGAACCCTTTTTTTTCTTCGTAACCTTTACGAGCCATCTTTACAAATTAATTTTATTGGAGTAGAAATCTGTCCGAGATAATTTTAAAAAATTTAAAGTTTAAAGAAAGTTAGTACCGCAAATAACGGCGAATTTTTTTTGTAAACATTCACGTTGCTATGGCTGTCCTTCTACACTCGTAAAATTTATTCCACATATAGTCCAGTCAAATTAGGAAATGAAATTGCATTTTAAGAGGTACAGAATTTTTTTTTTTGGCATTTGTTCGGGTACATCTGACAATGATAAAACCAAGTTTGTGGGATCGCAGTAGCTTGGGAAAAGCCGCCATCTTGAAAAAGAGGGAGAGCTTGTTTATATTAAATAGCTTGTTTGCCTGCAATCATAGCTGATAATCCTCCATCCTCTTTTTTCGACTAATTTGACTGGACTAATATTTTAGGAAATTTCAATAATTCTACAAGTGTAGCAAAATTATTCGTGCAACCAACATTTGGTGGACTTGTACTACAAGTAGTGACCGATAGAAACAGGATTTGCAGCCGAAACCGAAACTTCGGCCTCGGTCGCAGTTTCGGCAACCGAAACTTATTTAGACATATTCAAATTTCTATTGTAAGCTGAAATCTAGTATACGTGTTAGAGGTTATACACTAGGGAGCACTTGATCACTTGAAATTTCGATGTGAAACTTGCTGCAATAACTCGATTCGTTTGCTAACAACAATGTGGAAGTTCCAGATTGGCCAGCTTTGTCTCCCGACTTGAACATCCTTGAGAATCTTTGGGGATGACTACAAGAAAAATCTATGGAGAAGGAAGTCAGTTTGATCATAGGCAAGCCTTAATGGGGCTACGTACACTAGTCATGATTACTATGTAGTAAAACCGAATTTTAAGAAGAGAGAGGTGAAGGGGCGGCATACTCACCCCGCCCCTTCACCTCTCTCTTCTTAAAAATCGGTTTTACTACATAGTAATCATGACTAGTCTACGTAGCCCCAATAATTGTCATTTATAATGCCTTCGAGCTAATACCTGTACACTCATACAAAATTTTTACAAATCACTAGAAAATGGATTGTTTGAAGCTCTTAAAAAAATGTGGGACCAACAAAATATTAATAATACAAAAAAAATACATTCGTTTTATGGGTTTTTTAATGACTGAGGGTAATCAAGTGCTCCTCTTTCAAAGCACGTAAAGTGCCAAAATTACGATTACCGTTACTTTTAACGGACGAAATAACGGACTAGAACCAACTTCAAAAATGGTTAGTACAACTAGAGTCACTGGCAGCATGTTTCAAATCAAAATTTCAGGTGAGGGTAATCAAATGCTCCCTAGTGTACACTTAATTCGTGTTAAATGAAATAAAAAACAACAATTAAAGTATGTAAGATAAAATAGTTATTTATTTATCTAATATTAGTATTCGTAATTAAAAAGTCTTATATTGTACAATAAACCTGGCTTCGAGTCTTCGGTCGGTCACTAATTACAAGTATTATTTTACAGGCACTTGTAGACTTGTAGTAAAATAATACTTGTAATACAAGTCCATCAAATTTTGGCTGCACGAATAATTTTTCCACACTTGTAGAATTATTGAAATTTCCCAAAATATGTGGAATCATTTTACAAGTAGCACAGGACTGCATGGAAACGTGAATGTTTACAAAAAAAATCGCCGCTATTTGCGGTATTGATTTTTTTTAAATTTTAAATTTTTTGAAATGATCTCGGACATTTGTAAAGATGGCTCGAAAAGTAACGAAGAAAAGAAAGTGTTCTTTCCAAAATAAAGGAGAATAAAGAAGTTTTGTGTGGTGCTTTTAGTAACGAGCTTACTAAAAGTGCTAAAAACGAAAAATGGAAAGAAGTTTTTCAGTTAGAGTCCAGTATAAATTTAATTCCCAAAAACAAGGAATGGAATTATGTGAGGGACGTGTTGTGGCAAATTTAAAAAAAACTGCAATAGTAGTTTTCGTTAGTGTGGGGATAATAACGGAAGGTAACAATGCAAAAAAGCAACACGTCTGTTCGGGTCAAAGATTTATTTAGAACTCTCTTGATAACAACGATAGCAATTCTTATTGCTTCGAAATGGGCGAGATCGACACATAAGGGTTTAATTTTTTTCGGATATTTTTTTTGAATATAAATGATATACATTTATTCTATTTAAAACTATACAAGATTCTATTTACTATAATGAACAACTGAATATTCAGGCAAAAGTAGATAATGCAAGAAAAACGGGAGCCAAATTAACGTCGGTTGACGACCTTGTACTGGACATCATTAGTATTCGCGAATGTGTTCCCAGTCGTTTTCACTTCCATCACTATCATCCCAATAAAACATATTTTCCACTCAATTTAAAACACTTCAGCTGCAAAGCTGTTTTAACTCAAACCGCTGATCACTAACTGACTTGTACAAATTTACACATCTCAGTTTGTCTATAGAATTTTGCTGTGAATTCTACAAGTCGAGCTCTAATTGAACCTACACTTGTAGTTTCGCGCAACAAAAACTAGGCAAATCGAAATATCCCACATGTAAAATTCGCTCTCTACACTTGTAAATTGAGGTTTTGAGCAACAGACTTTTTCTACAATTGTAAAAATTCGCTTGCAGTACAAGTACTTGTAGTTTCGTGCAACAGGCCCCAGGTTTCCGGGTGCGTCTTATCGAGAACTAGAAAAAATAGCCGAGTAAAATTGCTTAACAGTGCCGACATACCGTCATAACTAGAATTTTGAAAGGGGTACAGTTAGGGTCCCTACGAGGCTGGCCACACTGCCTCGTGAAAGAAAGAGAGAAATTTAAGCGAATTAGAAATATGATTCACTATGAATGACTCACTAACGTCTCTTGTCTGCCATGAGGCATCAAATTTTCTTCGTTAGAATTTGCTAACAGCAATTCTTGTCGAATTCTGCTAAATCTTTCTGTTCTTAAACGTGTAAGCTATCATTGTTTATAAATATCCATATAATTTAAAATTTCTTATAGTAATTTTGTTAACATATGCATTTTTTATTTTTCGTCGTAGGTAAGTTTCGTGGAAAATTAGAATTAAGACGTTTTTATCAAAAGGAATGAAATTTGCAGCGCGATCTTTGATCCCATTTCATTTCAGGTGAGTGTAGTATTTTGGAAATTTTGTATGAATATAACCGATTCCCGATCCAAAGTATACAATTTTGTAAGTCAAAACTAATAGTAGGGGAGCCCAAGAGGGGATTTGGGATTTACTCGAGCGCGGGAGATTAACATATGGGGAATACCTTGCACCCTGTTGGGTACCTCTACCATATTTAAGCCTTCTATATAGCGCCGCGCGCATAGGGCAGCCGATCAGAATAGTAAGATCCCAAAAAATATAATTATTTGTTAATTTTTTTAATTTCAATCGAAGATTTTAGTTTTAACTTATTTCAAGACGATTTTTTTAAATCATATTTTAATAGTTATAATCGGACTTTTAATTTGTGTATCTTTCATAATACTTACAGTGTGACTTATATATTTTAAGTCCCAAAATAAAAGTCCCGAAGTGACTTTTAATTTTAAGTCATGAAATAAGACTTATTAGAACGATTTTATATTTAAAGTCTTAAAATTAAATATCTTTAATTAATTTCGCAATCAAAATTCTTGTACGACGGTTGTCGGGTGCACCCATTATTTAAGTGTTATCATATACCGAATTGGCTAAACATAAATAACGATCTTCTAGAATATTGGGAGGGTCAGTTCCCAAACTTACAAAAAATTTCTCTTATTTTACATGCGGTCCCAGCTACCCAAGTAAGTTTGAAAGAGCATTTTTCGCTTTAAATAGCTCTGATTGTTTCCATAATGACGGTATTTCTGCTTACTTTTGTTATTTCATTTATGAATGTTTTATATTCGTCGAAAATTTTGGTGATTGTCTTACCGATCTCAATTCTGCTAATAGGCTGGTAAAATTAACTTTTAGTAAGGAACAATTGCGTTCAAGCATTTTTATTGTTTTATATGGTAGCTGAGTACCTAAATATGATAAAATCACAAAGTGCCCCTTTTTTTAGGGGTGCGTTTTTGAGCGCCGACCCTAAATACCCCCTTTTCAGTTTTTTCAAAATAACTCGAAAACAAAGCGAAATTCGAGATTTTTACTAAAATACTTTTTTGTAGAAAATTAAATTTCCCATCGAAATGCGCCTTTTAAATTTTTTTTTACCATTTTTAGAACCCCAAATGTTTAAAAAACGAAGCCGAAAATTTTCGAAAAATCGCGTTTTTTTTTTTTTCACTAAATCGCTTGTAACTTTTTGAAAAAGCCTTTTAGGTATATATGAACCTTCAGAGAAAATAAAGTACTTAAAAAAACAAAGAGAATGGTGTCCGATAGATTTCTGTACGACCTAAGGTGACTGAGATATGGCCATTTGAAGTTGACCGTTTTTATCATTTTTCGCTGCACCCGAACTTAAAATGTTATTCACATCGATTTCCAGTGGACATACTTATTTTTTTATGATTCAAAAGCAACTGTAAGTTTATTTTATATTACCAAAATGAAAATAAATATATCGGGGAAGTATTAAAAATAACAAGAATGTACAAAATTTTAATTAAAAAGTTTTCAATTATTCTACACGAATTTTTTCAGTGATAATGTCAATATCGTCGTCTTGATCGATATCCTCTTCAGATACTTCTAAGACATCAGCGTTTTCGCAGTTTATTCCTGCACATTCTTTACAAAACATAGAGCATTTGATGCCAATTTTTCTGCAACCACAATTTCCATGACAGCCCTTTAAACATCCACATGCTATTTGTTCAAGTAAGGATTGCGGTGCAGCAGGTAGGGTTGTTTGAATTGGCATCAATCCATTCTTGGTATCCCTCCAACCCCATTCAAATGGATTTAACAGATTTCCCTTCCACTGTTGCAGTTGTAAATACGTTCTTTGTCCATGCAATCTTGCGGCGTCTGCTGTTGGAGGTAACTGATTTAGAGAAAACGTCGTATTTTTTGATAGTTTTTTAAATAATTGAAAGCGACACGTAGCCAGGCATTTTACATTCGATTTGTAACAACGATCATGCACTTTGAGGCTTTCAACACTTCTTAAGAATTTATGTTTGTCGTCATCTCTTTGAACACTTGCATGTATCACCGTATCTACACTTTTAGATTGTAAAATTCTATTTGTCTCATTCTTGATATCATCGCCGCAAAAAAAGCACGTTGCCATTATGAAGACTGTAGGTTAAGTATGTCCACTGGAAATCGATGTGAATGACAAGTAAGTTCGGGTGCAGCGAAAAATGATAAAAACTTCAATTGGCCATATCTCAGCCGCCTTAGGTCCTACAGAACTCTACGGGACGCCATTTTCTTGGTGGTTCATTATTTATAGTACTTATACCAAGTTCGAAGAAAATCTGACTAAAGAAAAAAAATTCCACTTACAACCTATTCAACCTCTTTTAACCCCCTTAGGGGATGGATTTCGAAAAATCGCTTTTTAGTGGATGTCCACGTCATTATAGCGATGCACTGTCAAAATTTCAGTCCTTTAGGTCGAGGGGTTTGGGCTGTCCCGTTCTCTGTCAGTCAGTTACCGTTTTATAGGGAAGAAGGTTTTTTCAAAATGTTACAGGCTTGCGTACAAAAAAAAACACGTTTCCATCTTTAGCTACTTTAACTGAACGAAATTGTAATTCTGCTGAACAAGGGGGGATTCCGCAATCTTCAAAAAGAAAAAATGTTAAGAATAAATAATTTATAAAAAATGGCTAAAAATGCTCAACTTTGAATGGCGATTCCTCGGTCACCTTTGGTCGTATGGAGATTCTAAAAAAAGCAATTTCTTCATTTTTTCATAACCTTTCTTTTCTCTGAACATTTATGTATACCCAGGATGCCGTAAAAAAAGTTATAACCGCATTAATAAAAAATAAAAAAAAACGTGATTTTTCGAAAAAAATTAGTTTAGTTTTTCGATTATTTTTTGAATTACAAATGGTAAAAAAAAATTTAAAAGACACATTTCGATGGGAAATTTAATTTTCTACAAAAAAGTATTTTAGTAAAAATCTCGAATTTCGCTTTGTTTTCGAGTTATTTTGAAAAAACTGAAAAGGGGGTATTTAGGGGCGGCGCTCAAAAACGCACCCCTAAAAAAAGGGGCACTTTGTGATTTTATCATATTTAGGTG
The DNA here is from genome assembly GCA_963855945.1 of Thereva nobilitata. NCBI lineage: Eukaryota > Metazoa > Arthropoda > Insecta > Diptera > Therevidae > Thereva > Thereva nobilitata. The sequence goes on from OY979694.1 coordinate 137,975,159, forward strand.
CTCAGCTACCATATAAAACAATAAAAATGCTTGAACGCAATTGTTCCTTACTACCTTTGATTTTCCCTTAATTTTACTAGTCTATAATAGGTGTTGAGCTGTTTGATTTGACAATAACTTTAAATATTCCCGGATCAATTGATTCCGTATAGAGGTTTATAATGCCCTCTGATGCAGATCATATTATGGGTTTAAATAATTATATCACTGTCACTTTTAACACTTGCGTTTCGCTTCCTTTCGCTTTGAAGTTCTTCGGAACCTATTTTTATTTTATTTTACTAATTTTTTCTGAATCCAGCATAGTTATAAATAAAGAAGTTATAAATAATAAATCAATAATATATTTTGGTGGGAGTATTCTGCGTACACGGATACCATATTCATGAAAATAGATAATAAAGGGTGATATGCAAAACACTAAAAAAAATTTCAAAACGCCCTAGCGCCTAAGCCGTTACGATCCCCCCCCCCCCTTACGGGTTTTTGTTCGTCTATCCAAAACCTATCCACCCCTTAAGCTTGTACAGTTTGTACCCGAACACCCTGTATAAGATAATAAACCAAAAATCAGAGCAGCCCCGTAAACGATGAAGGCAGGGTAGTGAGTCAGAAGAGTGACATTGCGGAAGTTGCGGATTCCATTAAGTTTCTCCAGGAAGCCGAAACCGAGTGATCTTCCCATAGTATCTTGGATGTCACCTTCTTCGAAGCCAGATCGCCTTTAGAAACCGATTGTTTCGACTGATCCGTTATCTCTGGAATATAGTAGTGTATCCATAGTTATGCATCGACGCAGAAACTCGTCAGGATTTCGACGAAAAAGCGCCAAAGACTTTGAATTGACTACACTTTTGCAGCAAACGCGGCCACGTTTAAACTAATTTACCCAATTGTAAATAGTCGCAAGCAGAGGAGCAAATACAGTCATGAACTTCATCCATCTCGGCTTTGATCTCTAAGCCTTTTAAATAGAAGTGTTTTGTCACCACACCGCCGTTTGTTCCTGCAATCGACTTCTGAAAATGACACCACGTGAATTAAACTAGCTTTGACAGCCGTCTATCGATATATGTTGCTTATTAAAAGCAAACTTTTTCCGATACTATGAACACCATCTCAACACACCACAATAAAGGAAAACCTAAATTTTGTATCAATCTCGAAATGGGTCAAATTTAAATCACTAAGCATATAGCTATAGGCTTAGTGGTTAAATGTAGATTTATTTTGAAATTAATTGTATATGACTTGTTTCACAAATCGTCAATGCAATTAATTATTGAAAACAAACTCGAAACACTACATTCCTTCAACAACGAAATTCATTCATTCATTGAACAAAATTCATTAATCTCTAATCTTTTTTGTAAAAATATTTCAATTCTAGTTTTACCACTTTATTAGCACAATTTGCCCACGCAATTAAATCTAAACAAAGTATGCCGCCCACAATTTCCTTTGTTTGTTTGTTTGTCCATTCTTTCTGCTCTTCTAGTGGACAACTCATCGAGCTCATTCTGAAAGAATTCGTCCTCATACACGAATACGTCATTGTAATACTTTTTTCGCGAAACCTTGGATGACAATTTTCAACAGTGGGACAGACATTCCCTGTGTCCAATTGGAATTGACTACGACATCGCCGTTCCTCGGAAGGAATGTAGTGATTTTTTGAATTTCAACGTGGCGAATGCTTACTCCTGAAAATTCACTGGCACCTTGCCCAATTCTCGGAACCGGAAAAAGCGTTTCGTTGATCATCAAGCGCGCTGTGCATTTTCGCTGTAAGCAGCCTGAGTACATTTTTGGGAAAATGGTGAAAAAATTTCTGGCAATATGCCACGTGGTAGTGAAATCAGGAGCTTTATAAAAAGGGGGCTGGGACTTCTACATAATCCGGAGTAGATCTGTACGTTTTTGGTAAACATTTACTCTTGTTGGATCAAACCGCGCTTTTGTTTTGTTGTGCGTATATCAAAAAAATTCGTTAATTGCTTGTTGCTACAAGGAAGTGCGGGGGGGACGAATGGACTAGTGCCGTTGCCGTTGTAAATTTTGCATAAAGCTTAACCACGAATTATTTTGAAAAATTCCCACTTGCGCGTTTTATTACATTGTGTGAGGGTCGGTTGAAAAAAGTGGGTTTTTGTGAACATCTTTTTATTTTTTCTTAACATTTTGTCAAAACGCCTGTATGACACCCAAATGGGGCACGGTACGCCTGAGTAAAAAATCTACTTTTACAAAGACATGTATCAATAAAAGACGCACGGAATAGTCCAAACGAAGTACATTTCGCTAACACTTTCTCTACGCGAAAGGGAACGAAATTGGAGCTTTAAGAGATTGTATAGGACAAAGAAATTAGTATACTCAATAGATCGGTTATCGTTCGATTGCGTGCAGAATTGGACGGGTTATTACTAAGTTTTTGGACTGCTTGGTAAAACGATACTCGCGTTTGGAAAGGTCGATTACGAATATATTGATATCTGTAACAGAGGCGTGCATCCCTTTATAGAATAATGCTCAGAGACAGACCTGTTTGTACTGCCATCATTGTGTGCTATGTGTTATTTTATAGCTCGAGTCAGACACGGTATACAGAAACAAGGTAATGTAAAAGAGACTGACAGCTTCGAATATCGTAGAAAAAGGTCTCCGAGTGACGTCAGCACTAATGCAGAAACAACAACAACAATTTCGATTTTATATGGAAAGAGGTCGCCGAGTGACGTCGCACTAAAACGATGTTCAGTCTTTTACATTACGTTGTTTCTGTATACCATGGAGTCAGAAAAATACTAGAGAAAAAAATAAAAAAGTACTATCCCGTCAAACGGTTTAACTCCCATCAGCTAACTTCGGTCATCCAACGGGGACTCATTTGACTTGCTATATTTAGAGTCGACGGCAGGTAGAAGGGATGACAAGTAAAAAGGAATGCTATCTAAACGAATTAAATGGAGAGTGGCAAAGAGCCATGTCGCTGCGAGAAATTCTAACTTATTCCTCTGTGACGACAGCCGGCGTTGGCAATATTTACTAGTGCTACAGTTCTGTTTTTACATCGATGGATTTCTTAGAACCTTAAATCCGTTGATAACTTTAAAGGTCATTCTTTGGGAGTCGCTGTACTTTCTAAGTAGCGTCCGTCCATCGGGCAAAATGCAATTACACACCATTGGTTACCCACTGATGGTAACAGTTTTACAGACATATACCATTAGTGACTCCAGCAATTTTTGTTTTTCCTCTTTCTTGTCGTAAAATGTCTGTTTCAGGTCTTCACACTAAGCAACAGGAAAATATCACAGAGAGCTATTTTTAGGATGGATCCAAAGTCATCATTTTCTTGGTTTTTTTTATTAAAAACTGCCTGACAATGCTGTTTGTGAGGAAGTAATAGAAGAACGCTTCCATCGTCAGAATACAGATCGCCGTTTAATCCCAGTACATCACGCAATGGTTTGAATGGTATTTTGCTGAACGATCTCCTTGAACGATCTCCGGACTGTGCGATCAGATTACATGCTTTGCAGTATGTGCAATGTACTGTAGATTGTGTAACCCAACGGCCCTTTCAGTAGAGCTCCCACACAGAATGTGGCCTAGTTGACATACGACATACTTCTTCCAAACTTTTTTCGTCTGTGAGCTCTTTTTTCTAAGCTCATGGTATTCCTCTTCGTATGTCCGTATTTTATGATTCCTCTGCATTGCTCGTTTATTATGCGAAAGGCTAGCGCTGGCACTCAGGACCATTGTGTGCTGTCGACGTTCTAATGGGAAAGATAGTAAAAAGAAGAGTGGAAGAACTAACAACGGCAACAAACGGTTTTATTCCATCGGCTCCCATCTAATATTACCGCGACAAAATGCTGACATCGACGATCGGATTAGAGTTGAGCCGGACTTACACGAGGCAGTACATTTGTCTCTTACACCATGGTAAATTGTTCTGAGGCCTCAATTTTTTTAAATGTCCCGCTTTAAAATTAATGTCCTACTGGTATATGAGCGTGTATCTAGATAAAGGATTGTGTGATTGTAAATACGTACTGGAGAGTTATTGCTTATTTCTTTTGCGGCAGCAAAAGTTCCAGCTTGAAATTAGGCGAGGTGAGATTGTAAAATATAAACAAACATTGTGGAAACATAGCTTTCTTACCTACTCTGAGGAAGTTTAATGCATATTAGAATCAAACTCGTAAAAATATGTGTTTCGAGAAAATCGCAGGGTTTGTAAATATGGGGTACACCATCTAGACCTTCGATATTTCAACAGCAAGATTTATTTAGGATATTCTCTACCATTTATTTCATATCAGTTTAATCGACATTGTTAAATGACCACCTCCTTTCAATACGAAAAAAGCAGCTGTTTTTCGGGCATCCTGGATAACATTGGCCAGCATCCGGAGAACGAGAACAGTTTTGTTATTGATGCCGCCAGAGTGTGTAAAATGAATTTCATCCGTCATCAAAATGTTGTCCCAAAAATCAGGCTCGGCATCGTTCATTTTTGCGACGGCATTCTTTCGGTGTGTATGGAATCATAGCTAAAATGGTACTGAATGAAGTTTCATCGTGTACATTTGTCTAAATCAGCGAAAAAATTATTATTATTCAATGTTGAAATACCGAAGGTCTAGATGGGGCTATTGTGCACATAGCACTTTTGCCGGTCAGATAACTCAGAAAGAACAGCTCAGTTTAAGACAAGAGTTGTAACAATGATTAAGAATAAAATACTGAATACAAATATGCAATAAAGTCAAAATCATCGAATTTGCACTCGTTACTCGAGCCTGAATCACGAATACAAAAGTTTCTGCGTTGTAACCCCAAAATTTCACCTGATGCTGATTTAGATTGACCAGGTGTCAGAATTCACCTTAGTGCACAATTTTTCTACACATAGGGAAATAGTCATTTACATTACGAAAGACATCGTTTTCCAGAAGGTGTACAATAAGTACATACTATATATATATAGATTTTCGAGGGATATCGAATCAGACCACTGTTTGCGGGTCCCTTTTCGTCCCTCTACCTAGAGTCATCTTATCGGGGTTGCAGTGGGTTGTCCCATTGCTCCCTTGCTTCGACTCCCCTAATTATCGCGAGCAACTGATTGAAGGGAATCTGCCTCATGTCCTCCATCCAATGGAGTCCAGTTATGGCAGCCCTTTTTCTCGCCAGCGCCGGACAGTGACACACTATGTGTGTGGCCGTCTCGGGTTCCTCCAGGCACATCCGACAGGTGTCGTCCTCCAGAATTCCCATTCTTTTTAGGTGATACCTGAAACATCCGTGTCCTGTAATCAGTGCCACCAACCATCTGAGGGTTCTCCTTTGCATATGCAGGATCCTTCTTCTGGTTGCGGCAATCGGCAAAGTAAGCACCATCTTAGCCTGCCTGCACGTGGTCATAGCGTCCCACCGTCTCCGGTGTTCTTCAGCGCCCCATTTCTCGATGCGGTTGCTTACCAACCCTCTGCCAATGGCAGAGTATGGCTCCGGTTCCCAGAACTCCGAGGTTGACCCCTGTTTTGCCAGGTTGTCAGCCTTTTCGTTCCCATCGATGCCTGAATGTCCTCTAACCCAAGCTAGAGTCACGTTGTTTTGTTTCGCACACCTGTTCAGTTTTTGGACACATTCCAACGCCAGAGACGCATTTATCTCTGTCTGATTCATGCGCTTAATCACAGCCTGATTGTCCAGCGCTATGAGGATGCTCCTTCCCTGCACCTGACCATCATTTATGTGATCCAGCGCGTACAGCAGAGCAAGCATCTCCGCCTGGTAAACTGAGGTGTAATTCCCCAAAGCCAGCGAGCAGGTTAGGTTTAAGTCCTCTGAGAAGACTCCCGCACCTGCTCTGTCGTCAATCATGGATCCATCCGTGAAGATATATATGTCTTCCGGCCTCCCTTCCGGAAGCGTTCCATTTCCTATGAGGGTTTTGTGATACCTTTCGGTCACTCTCATTTTTGTGATCCCTTCCATGGGCATCATGAGCTCCCTAATCCCTTTGATACGATCTAGGATCTTCATGTGCCCATATAAGGCTCCTGACGTCTGCCATACGGCATCCCGTCTCATCCGGATCGCTGAGGCCGCCGCAGTCTTCACCACCTGGAGACCTAACAGCGCCTCCAATGCCGCGCGAGTGTGGTGCGGAAAGCACCGCTCACACCCACGCAGGCTATTCTTTGCACCTTGTCCAAATGCCTCTTGGCGGTTTTCTGTGTGACTTTAGTCCACCAGATCACCGAGGCATATGTTATGATGGGTCTCACCATCATGGTATATGTCCAGTATGCTAACCTTGGTGAGATACCCCACCTTAGTCCACATACTCTTCTGCACTGGTGAAGCACCCTTTTCGCCTTCTTGATCTTCTCCTCAACGTGGTATTTCCAGGTTAGTCGTGAATCCAAGTATACACCCAGATACTTGACCTTCCCAGACACCTTGATCTCCGATCCAAAAAGCATGAGGAGCTGAAAATCCAGATCTTTAATCTTCCTAGTGAAGATTATAGCGTCTGTCTTGTTGGCGTTTATGGTGAGGCCTTGTTCCGTACACCACTGCTCAACCACTTGGAGTGCATTCCTCATGATATCTGCAGTAGTGCTCATAAACTTGCCGCGTGCCACAATCGCTACATCATCTGCATACCCAATGGTATGCACGCCCATTTCCTCTATCCGCCTGAGCAGAGTGTCCACAGTGATGTTCCACAGGAGGGGTGATAAGACCCCGCCCTGTGGGCATCCCTTGCTGACCCTCCCTCGAAGCCGCGAGTCTCCTGTCTGAATCCTTACTGCTCTGTTTTTCAGCATGCTGTCCACCCACCTTACAATCATGGGGCTGACCTCGCGCCTCACCAGAGCATCTTTAAGTTTGCTGAACTGTATCTTGTCGAAGGCACCTTCGATGTCCGCAATTACGGCCATCGCTATGCCTCCGGTATACAGTTCCCCCTCGGCTGCTCGCACCCATTGGTGAAGTGCCGTTTCTGTAGATCTGCCAGCCTGGTAAGCGTGCTGGCTTCTACTTAAAGGGTGCCGCCTTAGCATAGTACTCTCCAGATGGTCTGCCACCACTCTTTCCATTGTTTTCAACAGAAAGGATGTTAGGCTGACCGGCCTGGAGGACTTCGCCTCGGTGTAGTCCTTCTTACCTGGCTTAGGGAGAAATACCACTTTGGTTTCCCTCCACACCGCCGGAATGTATCCTGTTGCTAGACAGGCAACGAATATTCCCCTAAGCCTGGGTGCAATGATTTCTTTGCCCCATGGGAGCAGCGCAGGGAATATTCCGTCACGACCCGATGTCTTGAAGGGAGAGAATGTGTCTATTGCACGTCTCACCCCTTCCTCTGTCACCAACCCGTTAGCCTCCTCTCGGTTCATCCTTGTAGTCATTCTGTTACAAATAACCCAAGATTTACCCGAGACGTAGCTGCCAGGAAAGTGAACTTCCATCAGGATCTTGTTGGTTTCCTCCAGCGTCTCCGCCATCCTCCCCGACGAGTCACGAACGAGTCCGACTTTGGAGACCGGGTCCCTGGAGATCATTTTCTGAAGTCTGCTGGCCTCAGATATGCTCTCCATGCTCGAGCAGAAGTCCCTCCACGACTCCCTTTTTCGTCGTCGCAGAGTTTGCTTCATTTCTCTTTTCTTGGCTTTATAATTCTCCCAGGCAACCGGGTCATTGCACCTCATCGCTTGGTTGAAAGCCCTTCTGACCTCTTTCTTCAGTTTCTCCAGTTCCCTACACCACCAGGGTGTGGGATCATGGTCATCCACTGACGTAAGAGGGCACGCCACTCGAAAAGCGTTCTCTATCGCTGTCTGCAGGATATGCAACTGAGACTCGGCTTCTCTTGTGGTTTTCGGTACCCTTGGCACGCTCTCCCCGAGATTCGTGCGCAACATTTCAGTGTACCTAGACCTGTCCGTGTTGCGGGGAAAGTACATACTATGTCATATTCTTCTTTTTGCTTTACAGAAGTCTTAACATAAGTAATGAAGCCTCTACCTCACTACATCTTCGAACAAATAGATCTTTGAATTCTCCTCAAAGAGCCCATCTACTTACCTGCCTATTTCTTACTTCGAACCCAACGCGGCGGCAATCTCTTGAAATTAACTCACCTCTCGCCCAGCTTCTTCATCAGGAGCGCGTTCAAAAACCTTACTATGGTTAACCATTGTTAACTATGGTAAACTTTTATCTTTCAAAAACTCTGTGGTTACCTACAACATAACCACGAGCATAACTTTTTGGCGTTCAAAAACTCCCATGGTTTACCATGGTGTAGTTAAATTATAACCCTTCTCGGGAGCATGGTTAGCGATAGTTAAGAAGAAGAAGAATAAAAACAACTCTCTGACAATTGTTTTAATTTTAATCACATGAACAAATCAAAGTGAGATTTGTGGGATTATTACAAATAATAATTAATAAAATAATTGAAGCAAGTAGCGGGGGCTATTTTATGGAAAATTTTGATTTTTTTTTTCTTCTTTAACCTGTAATTAACTACGGTTTGATATACTTATAAAATAATTTTTATTTTTGAATTTTTTTTTCTCAGGTATTTTAATTCGTAGAAACTTGAGATTTTTAGGGATAATTGTACATATTAGGATTGAGATATATAAAATAATTTTTATTTTTGAATTTTTTTTTATGTGGCATGGTCAAGCTAAAGAATCTCTCTTTGTAACACTGGTCCGTCATGTCGTTCAAGTCATGGTGTAATGTCTAGTACTAAGTTTGATCTGATGGATAGAAGAGAAGGAATAGGTTAGAGGTCTGGAGGGTGCGTGAGTAGATGTCGATGAACCTTGCGTTTGAACTCTGCTGGGTTCAGCAACACAGACTGTGGAAGGCAGTTCCACAATCGAGTTGTTATTTATATTTACATATATCTATTCTCTTTATAAACGAACTTCTAAACCGTAATGGCGCGAACAGGAGGTCTGCAGTGAGCCGGGGGTGAGACGAGTTGGCTAGTATTGTGTTGCGGGAATAAAGTTGTCATTGGAGCAGTCGCTATGGTAATGGCGGTAAAACTTAATGAGGGCTGCTGCATTCCTAAGGTGGCTTAAAGGATCTATGGAGGAGAAAGGTGCGGTCTTGCACGTTCTCCAGCCAAAGTAGTTTTGGGACGAGTTATATTCAAAGCGGGGTGGAATGTAGGACTTGTAAATTGTAGCCAGGGCACCTGATGACGGTACTTTGATTTGGTTGCGTTGGATTTGACAAGATTCTTGCGACCCCCATCAAGAATGAGTTCAATGTCCTGTTAATAGAGTTGGACATGGGTTCACGGTCTAGGAAATAAGGTCTGGCCCGTGCTTGTTTTTTATTGTCGAAGGCGTAGGAGTTAGTGTCCGACCGAAGGTTCGGCCTCGGCTTCGGCCAACTTCGGCCAAAAAAACACCTTCGGCCGCACATTCGGCTTCGGCCAAATGAGCCGAAGGTTAGCCGAAGCCGAAGTTTTTATATCCAGCCAGGCCAGTCACTGAAAATGAAAAGAATTGAGAGTGTGATGTGAATGTGACATTGAAACGTATGGTATTGTTCAAATAAAAGTAAACAAATCTGAGGTTATTTTTGGAAAGCCGCAGCTTAGTTATTTAAAATGCATATTGCAATCATTTTCAGCACTATGACTATAAAACAAAATAACAGTGAAGAATTTTCATTATTATGTAGAATTTTCAGCCAGCATACCAAAATTTCTGAATATGATTGAACCTTCGGCTTCGGCTTCGGCTACGGCCGAAGGTTATGGCTAGAGCCGAACATTCGGCATCGGCTTCGGCCTAAAACTGACCTTCGGTCGGACACTAGTAGGAGTAACGCAGAGTACCGCCATCGGCAAAACTATGAAGTGAGTTGGAGGGGATTGAGAGCAGATCATTAAAGAATATTAGAAAGAAAGCAGGTGAGAGAATCGACCCTTGGGGAAGGCCAGCCGAGATGGAATGAGGGTTGGATTCGACGCCATCCACTACAATCTTGATTGAACGACCGGAAACAAACTCAAACCAGTTCCTAAGAGCTGAGATGTAAGTTAATTTTTCAGTTTTACAGAAGGCGTCGAATTAGAGGCTGCAACAATTTTCTGCTTTTCAGTTGCACGCATAACTCTACTCTAGAGTCTCTGCAACCAACAAAAATGTGCCTAGTTTTGAAGAGGCCTCCTGTCTATCTACTCAATAAACTCAGTAATTTGCAAGTAACAACTTTTAAGAAAAACGCAAGCATTTAAAAAAAATTTACCTTTGAATCAAAAAAATACATTAAAAATGAATGAAAATATTGTAGATATACATATGTATTATAGGACTTATGGACTTATGTTGTTTAATGGTAGATTGGTAGGTCAACATGAAAGAGGCTTTTGTCGGTCGTTCTTTGAAGTTTGAATGAAACGGCCGACGGAATGCCTGTGCGGACAATGTCGACGGAATGGTTGTGTCCACTTTTTCCAGCGGCTTGGCAGCGTCTTTCCTTTGTTTCACGGTTCACGCGAACAAAGTTTGTGGTGTGTGGGTCATAGGGCTCACATGACCAACTACCCAGTATGATGAATATTGAATATTACGAATAAATATTAAATATTAAAATCTTTCATTTATTGGTTAATTTCTAGTACTTCTGTAACACCATACTCCCTTTTGGAAGCTGGTCGGCAAGGGATTGTGATCCCTCATATTGCTTATAAGTACACAATATGTCCACATCTACAACTTTCTTCTTTGATTTAAGATATCGTTGCAACCTTCACATCAAGAATTCCAACTTGTTTGCAATCTTTTTGTCACCACAAAACAAGTGAGTTTTTGTGTCGCGGAACTCGCCATTAGTTATGGTTTTTCAAGGCAGTATTTTTATTTCCAATTCTTGGATTGTTTTCATTAAATTTGAAAATTTGATGCTATCGAAAGTAAGCAAGGGGGTGGTTTTATTGAAGCTACCATAATTAAATGAATGGGTAATGGCGTGGGATATATATGTATATTCCTAAATTCTTAGAATTTTGGGTAATTATTTACTTTATCACCCCACCGCCCAGGGGTTGTATAAGGGGTTAATCTAAACACATTCCCTTTTGGAATTAGCCGTCGGTCACCCGTTAAAAAGTTATTCTGGGTTGAAATTTTGTAAAAATCACTTTTTTATAAGTTTTTTTTTCAAAAATAGCGGTTCAATAAGCAGTCATTTTAGTAACGACTTTGACTCTGGATTGCGCGCCCCCAAACACTCCGCCACCTCAACTTCTACCCCATTCTCGGAGTAGGGCCCGACCATTTTGGTGTTGTGCCCAGATAAAGTAAACAATCACCCTTAATACAAACATTTAAAAAAACTTTCAAAATCGGAACTGTTATTCCTTCATTCATTCGACTTCTCTTGAGAAATATGAAGTAGAAATATGAAAATTCTGATTTTTTTTATCGTTTTTTTATTATTGTAAACAAATATATTCAAATTTACCCAAACTAATCACTCAAATTTTCTCTATAATCAATAATAAAATCAATAAAAAAAAGCTTGAATTTTTGTTAAAAAAAACCTATTTCATTTTTCTCAACATGGAAAAAAATACGACGCTTAATTTAATAATTACATTTGGGTCATTCCATGGAAAATGACACCAAGCTAATGAAAAAAAATTGACGGAAATTATATAAATTTTAGGCTTTAAGTGTTGTTAAAGCTCCATAGTATTCGGAAATATACTTCTAGTAAAAAATAAAATTATTACTTTTTGTATTTTCCCAGTTGAATATTGATTTTTCCATTAAATTCAAAAAAAAGTGCGATTATGTGAAGAATGCAAGCTCAAATATTCACTTATATACTTCTAGCCAAAGTGACGTTGATTTAAAACCAGCAGCTGAGCTATAAAGCGAAAGAGATGTAGAACATGAATTCCCTACACCAAGCCCAAAAAATGACTAAATAGTTAATAAAATATGCCTAACTTAATGTGTTTTGTGTGTATAGTTTTTTACTCGTCCCACCCGTCACGGATCCCTGTCCCACCCGTCACAACATTTTAAGCTTCATAAAAAAAGATCGTATTGTTTTTTCACTTACCTCTTTTTAGAAAACAATTAGCAACATTTCTCAAATAGCATACTACAATAAAATTAGGGCTTCATATGAACTATTTGATCTGAATTTCAACGTCAAGTGCAAGTATCTAAAGAAAGAAGGGTTTTGCCTGTCCCACCCGTCACATATGTAATTCTACGAATTTAACAATGTTAGAATATATATTTATATTGTTTTCTTTTATCATATCTTAAAAAATATATCTAAGAAAGCTATCATAAATACAGTATGTATTATGTGCTTTGTTTGCACTTTAAAATAACTGAATGTATATCAAAAAATGTGTTAAAATGTCCCACCCGTCACCATGGAATGACCCATTTGCATCTCCATTCATTATCTTCTTCATTGTTAAATTTGAGCCACCGACCAAGAAATCGTATTTTCCAACAACAATAAAACAACAAAACAAAAGGAATACACAAACAAGAATCTATTTTTAGATCCGAAACTTCTGGCTTTTCTTCCAACATGCGTGAAGGGCTTTGTAATGCTTTTTAAAATTCAGGCGCAAACCGGCTTTTTTCAAGTTTTACTAAAAATTAACAAAATTGAAATTTTTTTGTATTTTATAATTATTATGCACGTATAAGGAAATAATATTAATTAATTAATGTTGAAAACCAATTCCCATTGATTTTAGAGGCTTACAACAGAAATTCGCAGCCCTCCTACTTAAAACTGTACAACTATCGCCATCTAGTATCGTAGCTGGACAAATGTTTGTCCATATCTACTTACTCTATAATCAATGTAATGCCGATACTAAAATGTGGGGCATTATGCGAAAGTCAACTGGCTAGAGCTTTTTCGCTTCTTTCAAGCTACTGACTGCGATTTGTGTTTCCGTAGTAGCAGCATCAACTCTGTCTCTCTGTTTTTTTTCGCTAGAGTTATACGGGCGGGCATGCTTTTGTGCATTACTTAGTCCACCAAGTCTATAAAGCATAGACGGAATATTTAGTTTAGTCGGCGATATATGAACACAATTAAAGCTAAAGAAGCTACCTATAGAGCGTACAGGTTTTTTTTAGTTGAGTCACTAAGTTGTGAGTACATTAAATTCAGAAAATCCTGCAAGTTCACCAGCAGGACGGTTAAACAATCCTTTGATGACGATCTTCAATGCTATTAACTGGTAGCAAGAACTTTTGGCCCATGATGACTTTCATTAAGAAGAATTTCACTTCATCCACACCCAGGAAAGATTTTATTTCAGTGGAACAGTCATTGTGGTCAGATCGATTAACCGAGCATCTTAACGAAATTATGCATCGCTTTGGTGATGTTGGTTTGGTTGCTTGTTATCTCCAAGGCTTTTGAAAGAGTATGGCCTCTACTCTTTTGACTAAACTTCAAGCTTTTAGTATAGACTAAATTCTAAGGAGTTTTCGTTCTTGCCCTTCAATAAAGGGAGTATTGGATGGCGTCGAATCTATACGCTATACAATTTCGGCCGGTGTATTCCAAGGCGCAATTATATCATCCGCTATTTTCTTAATCTTGATAGGGCCGCAAGAATCTTATTGAATTTAACACCTCCAAAACGAGGTACTCTCTTATCCCTAACAAAACCTGCACCTTCCTTCTGTATTTAGTGAACGATGTTAATCTAACAACTGATCCATCTTTTAACATACTAGGCATAATTTGGCTGAGGATTTACGATGGAATGATCACACATTCCAAATCACCAAACCAGGGTCCCAATGCCTGGGATTTCTTGCAACTTCTGCCTTCAGCGACCACCGCCGGCTGTAATCTACAAGGCTTACATTCGATCCCGGGCTGGCACGTCAAAAACCGTGTGACCGCGCAATAAAATTCAGCGGTGATGGCGCTACTATAGACTCATTCAGCCACCCTAGGGATGTAGAAGCCTTTGAAGACTTTATCGCTATTACTACAGCGACTGCTGTACTGAAATTAACGCCTTCACGGCAACTTTTTTCAACGCGATTGTGGAACAATCTTCCGCAGTCAGTATTTCCGAACTCGTCGAATATTTTAGAGTTCAAAGGTAAGGTTTATCGATATCTACTCGAGCACCCCCTGTCCCACCCCCGTCTTATTCTCTTATATCCTTAAAACAAACCTATGCTTGCCATTGCACCATGACCCGACTGGTAGTACAAAGAGGAATTCCTAAGCTTGATTTTGCCACGTAACACAAAGAAGACTGGAAAAGGAAACTTCTAGAAGCCAGCGCCCTACAAGCACTGTAGCGCCTTTTAAGAAATGGATCAGCAATTTCATAATATAACACCAAATCTGTTCAACATTCTTTTAATAGTTCTAAAACCGCTTTTCACCAGCATCCGCAAAGGTGCCATGCATTTTCTGTTCTCTCTGCACTAAACTTTTTGGTGGAAAATGCTGAAAATTTAATGGCAACTTGCCAGGTCGTACCGTCGATGTAGAAGTATTTAGCAGCTTCTCTGGTGTCTGAATTATGATGTCCGGTGGGAAGTTCGGCTCGAGAGTGTTGAATACGATGATGTGTGTTTCGCAAGGCTACATCGTTGTTATTTCAGCTCTGCCAAGACCACCAAATCCTAATCCCAAATCCTGGTCACTTCTAGCTGGTCGGTTTTTCACGACAGAACGGAATTAGACCACGGAGCGGTCGTAGTAGGAAAAAGTATCGAAAATCGGTGTGGAAAGTTGTATATTTTTGGAAAATTCGTAAAAACATATTTACGATTGTCCTATTCTTGGAGGAGAAGTTTGGCGTCGAGAAGGAAAAATCACGCACATTTTTCTTCCCTGTCGAATTTTTAATCGGAAAGTCCAGAATTTTGCGGAGTTTTTCAGTCGTGTATGAAGCGCATGGCGATCCGGTAGCGTTGTCAGAGTGTAAAAACTAGTGAAAATTAAACATTTCGATAAAATTTCTTTTGTTTCTTAATTTGCTTTTGTGTTTCACAGTCGAGTGGTGAATCTACAGTGAAGATTTGTTGAAGATTTTGATGAAATTGTGTTGTTCTTCTTGAGCGCATTTGCACAAAATCTCAAGAAAAGGAAAATAAGTTTCCAAAATAAATTTGTATCGTGGTTGGCCTTAGGTCGATTTTAGAAGCGGTCGAAGTGATTTTAGTGTGTTGAAGTTTATTTTTATGCTATTCGTGAGCGTATCTACGGTGATAAAGTGGTTTTCTAATAAATTTTGGATATTAAAGCAGTTATTTTTGCGGTTTAGTTGGCTGGCAGACAAGAAATTTTTGGCGGATAAATTCGGTGTGTATATTTTGAAAATGAAAATCAAACAAGCAAAAAAAAAGCATTTTTTTTATTTCGTTGCCTGCAAAGACATTTTTGTTTGCTTAAAGAAACAAATTTTATTTTTAATTTTTAGCAAAAGAAATTTAATTTTTTTGTGATAATGGCCACGGGAAACAATTAGTCATAGAAAACGGAAGAAAAAAAAATTTTTTTTTTCGTTACAAAGTTCTACAATTTCTTTTGAGTTTTTTGTAGCACTGTAGAAACACCAGGGATTATATCATCATTATCTGCACATCTGAATTAATTTTAGAATTTATACGAGTTTTTATGTTCATTTTCTGTTTCTCGAGTAAAAATTTTGTTAGATGAAAATTATTATTGTTTTTTACGCTTATAGTTTTTGTTTTCATTCAGGATTTAATTTATAGAAAGCAATCAATTTTCGTATATTTTTATAAAAGTGAATTTTGCAGCAAAATAGAAAATGTTATGTAAATCAGTCATTAACCGGAGCTATTAAGAGCTTGAAAGGATTATTGGAAAATGATAATAATAACATTGTTCCGGTTTTTTAATAATATGGCGATCTAAATTGGTTTCTTTTGATACTCAAAACTCAACTAGTTCGAGCCATCGTAGTTTGCCCAATTTTATGTCTCCAGCTATATTAATTTCATCATAAATTTCTTGAATCCCTACTTTCATTCTATTGCATCATAAGTTTTGAGTTATTACCGGGAAAATCGTGGACAAGTTCGTGGCTTTTATACGGTTGTTATTACCTGGTTATATACATATCGCTGGTTTGCGAGAATAGTGACGCAACTAAAAATGATTGATTTTAGAAAATGACGTTTTTTAATTTTTTTATAAATTAGTCGAGAATGTTTTGTCTCAAATGAATAATGACGATATATCTTTCTAACGATAGTTGGCGTAAAATCGGCGTTGCGTCTCTGTGTACTATAAATTATCAAAGATTGTTGGTCATTTGGCATATTTAGTTTAATTTTCCAGAATTAGCAAACCAGCGATATGTTATAATTTAAAATTCACTGTTTAATAAATAAATTTTTTTGGACATATTGTGACCCCCCTAATATCTAATCGCGACCACCGGTTGAGAAACAATGCTCTACAGCAGTGATTCCCAAACTTATTTCGGTCATGGACCCCTTTTTCTGAGATATTGGGTCCAAAAGTATCGCGGCCATTCGGTTGACCTATTGTACTACACCCCTATACCTCATATTTATTGGCCAGGCCGCCAATTCAGTAGTCTGCCTAGTGGCTTGTCGCTTCCACTTGACTATTCAAGCTTCCCGGGTTCCCGTCCGCAGTCTTGCCTTCGGTATGTTCTCGGAAGGAGTTCACGAAAGTTAGCTCGGGTATGCTCCGTGGGCTCTCCAATTCCAATCCGGCCCTCCTTGTCCCTTTCAGTGAGACCAGAACCTTAGGGCCTCCCAGTAGGAGGCTCATCGCGATTCCACGCTTATTTTTTAATTTATTAATTTATGGTGATGGGAGTGTTCCTCCTAGGTTATATGGGAGCTGGTGCTGCCAATTTTCTGGCGGGTCCAAAAGCTTTGGGTAGAGCGGCGGCTGTCCAGGTCTGCTTCTTGGCTACCCGGGTTCCAGGCCACCGTCCTTTCTTTGGTCTGTAGGGAAGGAGTTCACGAAAGCGGGGCTCGGGTGTGTTCCGTGGGGCTCGCCAATTCCACTTCGGCCCTCCTTCCCTTGGCCCTAAATGGGTCCACAAAAGTCCCATGAGTATGGTAGGAAAAGTAAGGTTAACATGAGAACGCTGTCTTAGAGTAAGACACTGGAAATTCTTGAGCCCAGCTAAAGTATTTCTTAGCTCAATACTTATATTTTTCGACCAAGATATTTCTTTCTCGAACTAAGATTGTTTAATTTTTTACTCAAGAAACTAAATATAATATCATCGGTTTCGTAATTTTTTTTAACTTCAAGTCAATTTTGTCTTCAACCAAGACAATAAAACCAAGACTATGAGTATTGCTTATCCCGAGACAATTTTGTTTTCGTTATATCCAAAACATGAGTTGCTTGGTTCAATAAAAAGTGCTTTAAGCCAAGAAATTTTTTTTATCAGTGTAGGCTCGATCATTAGTCCATCCCTTTCAGGGCAGCTTCCAGTTTCCACCACGAGGAGGTTATGATCGCACTTCCACCAGTCCGTCCAAGATAGTTACGGCACGTGCGTATTTAAATACACTACATGTTGCTCCCCCTATCTCGCTGGTGCCTGACCACCTCTTGGACCTCTTAGGCAGGCTGCACACGTCGGCACCAAAGTTAGCTCCAATGCTACTTGTCCAAAGTGTGGATCGAGATATTTGCATTGGCGTGAGCATTGGGGGTAGCCCGTCGCATATCGGAATCTGCGCCAACGTGCGATGGTACCCGCGTTGGGACCAACGTGTGGAG
This sequence comes from Thereva nobilitata, assembly GCA_963855945.1. Classification (NCBI taxonomy): domain Eukaryota; kingdom Metazoa; phylum Arthropoda; class Insecta; order Diptera; family Therevidae; genus Thereva; species Thereva nobilitata. The sequence goes on from OY979694.1 coordinate 137,992,988, forward strand.
CCGGTGTTACTATAAGGGGGCGTCCATAAATTACGCGAGGCCTTTAGCGGGGGGGGGGTCGAGCCGAATCTCACCAAATCTCACGTGGGGGAGGGGGAGGGTCTCCGCAAATATCACGTAATTTTTTTCCCGCAAGAAACAGTGTAAAATCTCGAAAAAACTGGGTTAAATAAATTAAGCCGAGTAAATTAAGCCGAAAAACACGATATAGCGGAAATAATTAGCTACAGGCTGAAAATTGGCAGAGAGCTTCTTTTTAGGCTTCTTAATAAGGGGTTATAAAGTCTACCGATTTTCTACCCCGAGAAGCTCACTTTTTAGGGGGTTTTAGCCCTCCAAATGGGCATTTTTCGATTTTTCTGTAATTTTTTTGCAATATTTCTTAATATCTTTTTGTTTTTTTCAATTTTAAGTACAATATCTGTAAATGAGAAAATCTTTAAAACCGTCTTTTTGGACCCGCACTTAGATTTCATTCACGAAAATCTTGGTGCAGTATCAGATGAACATGGTGAAAGGTTTTATCAATACATATGGCAAATAGAGAAGGAATAATGAATCCATTACATAAAAAGTATACGTGATACTATTACTATATTTCGACTCAATAGCAATTGGGTATAAAAATTTTGCACTGCCGTTTACACTGTATTTGTTCACTGTTTTAAATACCATCCAACTGGAACATCCAAAAAAAAGTAAAGAAAATAATTTAAATATCTGGGAATGAAGAGTGTATGACGTGTTGAAAAATTCTTATCATTTTATACAATGGTGTGGGAAAAACTGCGAAAGTAATGTATGCATTGACTTATACGACAATTTTTGGACAGATTGCGACCCTTCGATGAACTAGTGTGGGGGTCTAAGCTTAAACAAAACAAAAAGGCCTAGAAGCCCAATTGAAAAACCTGGAACCTAATGCCCTCCTAAGTATCTCAAGTGCATAATGTACCCCATCCTACTGCAATCATAGAGATTATATTAAGAATCGGCTCTTTTCCCATCAGTCAGAACACATGCTATCTGCGGTGCATTGTCACTACAAAAGCAGACATTTGCACCAGGCGACATAATTAGTCATCTAAGCAACTTACAGGATTCGAATTTTGAATCGACCACCATCTGCTCTGACATACCTACTAGAGGCCAAGATAAATTTTGAAAACCTTTTGTTATCATTATCGAGAGTTGTGAAGAATGGAAGTCTAACAGATCCGCACTTCTTGAATCTGTATCCTGATGTACAGGCGGCTCAAACGTCAATTTGAGAAGCTGGCTGTGACTTCAGACTCCGCTTTTCTAAGGCGATACGAAAGTAGGAAGCAAACGGAAGCCAGTAGCGATGCCTGATAAATCTTCGAAAAGAAATTATTTTCAGCCAACCAACTTCATTTATTAACTTAATTTGACATTTTGATGCGAACAATAAATTGTTTCAAGAATATTTAAAGAGTTTTTAGAATATTTTAAAACAAACAAATAAATGCAGCGCATGCCCAATGGCTTTACTCGCGGACTGAAATCCGATAACAGGCGGACAAATTTAATTCGAATTCGCATTGGTGGAGGATACCATTTTCTTATTTCCGAATTTCATGACTTTCGAATCGCATTCCAGGATAACCACCCTGGGTCATTCAGTCACAGGTTTTTTACCCAAAGATGACATCTATAGAAGAATGCTCCGAAGTTTGTATATCTCCAGAGTCATAAATGGCTCTACCATTACTATTCAAACAGTCAAGTCGTTCCTCTCTAAAAACGAATCAGTGGATGCCAAAGTCAACCTTCGTATGTCAATACATATAATGTAAAATTTTAAATTTTTTTTAAATTCCATATGCTTGCTCTACAAATACACGAGTTGAGCTCAAACTAGAATTGAAATTTTTCTGTTCTTTTGTTAAGAAATCATTATACCTGTAAGGCAGCATGAGGTTGGTTTCCAAAGGATAGGCAGAATCACCTGCTAAATGGTAATCCACAGGTATTGTAGTTTATATTGGGTGCATGCCGAGTTGGTGCTGTTATGATTTTGTGGTACTGTTCTTCAACACAAATTATGATTTTTTAAATAAATCCAACGCAGTCAAGTACAGATTGAGGTATTTACACTAAAAATACGCATAATAGTGTAAATCCTTCAAATTTTTTAAAATTTTAAAAATCTCACGTGAGATTGAGGGGGGAGGGGGTCGACCAAATCTCACGACATCTCACCAAGGTGGAGGGACCACCTCACGTAATTCATGGATGCCCCCTAACAAAATCTGTAATATGAAAATTTTCGATCTTTTTCGCGGGCCCCCGGTAGTTTTTCGCGCACCCTCAAAATAATTTGTAATTATCACGGACCCCCTGGATCATCCCATAGACCCCCAGGGGTCTATATGGACCACTTTGGGAATCACTGCTCTCTAGCTTACACACGAGAATATGTAAATCATGACATGGTTTCCCCTTTTTACCTAAATTACCTTCTCTCTGCATGTTTCCAAATTTCACATGCAGATAATTCCTATTTAGTATACTTTTTCGGAGTTTATCTTGACTCTTGGAAACTGCCTCATGTTCATGCTATACCGAAAAAGGTGACTTTCTATCGCCCGATAGCAGTTCTATGCAAAGTCATGGAGACAATAATAAACATAAAGCTTATGGAATATCTTGAATGCAAACAAATTTTGGGCGACAAGCAGTACGGCCTTAGATCGAAAAGATCTACTGGCGACCTCCTTGTATGCTTACGGAGCATCTCAACCAAAGTATGCACCGATTGAGTGAATCTGCCCTGGTTTCTTTAGGTATCTCCAAGACTTTTGTTATAATGTGAGATCCCGCTCTGTTGACTAAACACCAAGCTATTGGCATTGACTCGGTTCTAAAGGACGGGATTTGATTTTCTTGCTGGTCGTTCAATCAAGGTAGTATTGGATGGCATCCGATCTAACCTAAACAGCATCTCTGCAGGTGTTCGCCAGGGATCAATTCTATCACCAACTCTCTTGCTAGTTTTTATAAATGACCTGCTCTTAACGCCCTCCAACTCACTTCAGAGTTCTGCTGACGATAATACTCGACGTTACTCTTGTGGTTTCGATAATGTAGGACAACCACGCGCCAGACCTTGTCTGCATGATCGTGAACTTATGTCCAATTCAATCAACAGGGGCAACAAACTAATTCTGGATTCCCGCAAGAATCGTGTTGAATCAATATTCGCCACAAACTTGAATAAGAAAGTAACTAATTGCTGAAGACGACATTGACTTAAGGATACTTAATACCTCAACGAAGCTAAACCTCAATTGTAATTTTATCATACATATTATGTTTTTACACGAGGAATACAGCGGACGAACAACTGACAACCTTTACCCCATTACAACAACAATGCCGTGGTTTGAGATGTGAGAAGATGGTTTCGTACGTGGCTCTAAAAGCTCTTATTTTCCATACTAACAAGCGTTATATAACAATATTGGAGTTAGCTTTACTCTGAGATTGAGTTTTACATTGAAATAGAAGTATGAGCGAGAGATCCACATGCGAAAACGAGGTTAAAAGTCGCGATACAAAATGCCAGTTATGTTCGAAAATATTAGAAAAGAATTGCCAAACCTCAAAATTCACAAGTTTATAGAATTTGCTGTTTAAGCATTTTAAACATATTAACGATTGGGGTAAGGATAATCCGTGACGCTCAGTTAAAGCTATTCCTCGATGATTTTTACGCCCCGAGCTCGGTGAAAAAAGTGTCAGTGAAGCACTGGCAATCCCTCTGTCAAATAAGTATGTGCCAGCCAGAACTCTCTGCTAATGTAAACAAAGCGCTAGTCGCCTGCGAATGCCAGCGAAAACTCGTATAGTTTAAACGCACCTTTAGTAATAAAGGCTAACTGGTTTCGTTTTGAAAAAATTCGCAAATGAAAACGCAATGTAATTTCCTATATTTAGTACCAGTTTTCTGAAGTAGCGTTCTTGTACAGTTCAATAATTGACTGTAGGTGGTAGGTACGAGCGGAAGTCCCACCCAGCCGTAAGCTGGGACACAATTGGCGCTAAGGTGCACCGTTTTGTAGCCGCACTCGTAAAAAGCTTTTGCCTGAAAGGAGGCAGTAAACTAGGAGAGATTTTAGCACGATGCACAATTGGCCAGTGTCTCGTTTTTAATTGACACGATTCTGGCGATATCCTTGCGTGGCATCATCAAGAGGTCTCGTAATCTCTTTTTGTTGTAACAAGGCCAAGTCTTTCTAGACTTTGCACATGATGATAGGCCCCTCAATTTGGAGCCAGTTACTGAGAGAAAGTAGATGGAGATGTCTCTCCTTAGCACGCACAGAAGTTTCTGTACATTCTCCACAAGTGTGCAGGCGAGAGTTGTCTCCAGTCTGGCCAATTGTTCTGCCTTCTCGTTGCCATCGGTATTCCTCTGACCCGGTACGCACTGTAGAGTGACCCTATATCTCCTTTTTTACGAGGGAGTAATGAGAATCTTACCATCGGTCTAGGAACAGGTAATATGTGCGAGCGCACATCCACACATCCTGCGACCTTATCATATGGTCCAGGATGTTCTCAGTAGTTAGCTGCACTTCAGCAACTGCTTCCAACGTAGTGCTGTGCTCCGAAAATCTTGGGCATTTGAAGAAGACGTGCTACGCGTCTTCTTTATCGTTCGGGAAATCCGGCAGAACGGTGAATCGTGAAGGTATGCCCTATAACCTCGATGCCCACTCCAGAACTGCGTGAGGTAATAACTCACTTCCCCATGTTCCCTTATAACCTACTTCTCCACAGTTGGTATGAGACCATGGGTGGACTGGCTGCGCGCCAGAGTCCGCCGCACTTCCTTGAACTCTGGCATACTCCGGTTCGTACAACCTCTTGCCCTCCTTTGCAAGAATATCAATGGGATCATTCGAGCTGTCACGCATGCTGCTTCGTACCGAGGTAGTACGGTATGCACAGCATGCCCGAAGGGCACTTAACCGATACGCAGAGTTTGTTTTACTCCTATTGTCCGTTCTGTCCAAAGCCGCTGCCCACACTGGCGCTGCATACAATAGGGCCACTCTTGTGATGAGGAGGTGTCGGCTTGGCCTGTGGCCGCCTGTATTAGGCAGCATCCTCGCGAGTACTGCGCTGATGGCGGAAGTTTTTTCCGCTATGCCCGCCAAGTGTACCCCGAAGTTGAGCCTTCGGTCAATCATCACTCCCAAATACCTAAGTGCAGGCTGGGAGCGAATGACCTGGTCACTTGCTTTCACCGCTATGGCTTCCACTTTTTCCGCTTGCTGATTAGCACTACTTCCGTTTTGTGCTCAGCTAGCATTAGACTAGCGTTCTTGAATCACGTTTTTATTTCCCATATCGCTTCGTTCGCGAATGTCGGGTCGCTTTCCTACTACAGCTACCCCGATGTCATCGGCGAACCCAATAGCGACCGCTTCTCGCGGGGAGTCGTAGCACCAGTACTGCATCGTATATGATGATCCACAGAAGAGGGCCTAGGACGTAGCCTTGGGGGACCCCACAAGCTGTTCTATACTCCCTCGCCTGGCTCGCAGTGTAGTGTCCTACCTACCTACAAGGAATTCTATACCAATGCGCACTAGATACTTCGGTGTATCAAGTTTTATCAACGCCTCGACGATCTTGTTCCACCTCGCGGTGTTGAAAGCATTTTTTACGTCAAGGGTTATCAATGCGCAACTCTTAGGCTAGCGACATACGATTAGGTTTTTCCCGGACGGTTTTGGAACTGAAGCAATAAGGTTAGCTGCGAAATACGTTAAGGCTAAAACCGGAACGGTGTCAGAACAAACCGGAGACAAACAAAGCCGGAGAGGGTTAGCCGTACCGAGGAAACTTAATCGTATGTCGCTAGCCTTATTCACATCCATTGCTGCCGTTGCAAAGCTAGTCACCATACTGACAGCATCCGTTGTCGATCTAGCCTTCCTGAAACCGAATTGCTTTTCCGACAACCGCCTTCCCCTCGGCGCTTGGGAAAAGCTTCCCCATAGTGTTGAGAAGGCATATCGGCCTGTAAGCCGACGGGACCCCTCTCTCTCGCACAGACTCTAAAAGTTCTCCCTTTTACTCTTTCGGATGCCATTTTTAAGCGCTCTCGCCTCGTTGTATTTCATAAGGAGTTCCTCGAATTCTGGCCGTACCTGCCTTCGCTGACAGCACCTTCTTGCCTTTAGGCAAAACCTTCGACGCTCCTCGATTTAATCGTTCCACCAGAAGTTCGGAGGACGTTTTCGGCGACATGCCTGCTTCATCGCCGCGATGATCTTTGCGACTCTTGCACCCTTTCATTTGCGCATCCTGTGTGCGCAATATTCTCCTACAGGATTATCTCTTTGAATAGCTCTTCATCGAGCTAATTCTGGGCTTATGGCGTGGTTTTGCTGTCCCCTTTCTGTTCGTTAGCAGGGTTGCTTAGCCTTAGTGCACGGCCACAACCCACAACCCAGCCATCGCACCTAGCAAGAACAGAATTTGACCGTCGCACACTAAACCTATATGGTGTTATGTGCAGTGCTAGGCTAGGCAGGGTGCGTTGTGGCCGTGCACTTAGAGAACCGAGATGTGCAGAGCCTAGGCGATTTTCCTGAGCAAGGCAAAGGGCATGGCAATGATCCCTCCGTGATTAAAGTTTTGCTGCTGATTCTACTATTATTACAAAATGCTTAAAAATATTGAAATATTTTTTTATTTTTATGTAAATCAGCAATAAAAATTTCAACCTATAGTAATAATCGCGCCGCATTGAGAATACATATATAAAAAAAACTCTTGGATTAAGTAACTTACCTTGTTATGTAACATAAACTCCTCTTTCAGGAAATTTATGTCTATCATGCGCTCAGCTGTTAAACAAGCTATTTACAAAATCATATAAAAAGATGCCGGTATGAATCTTGAGTAGTTTTTTAAAATAGGCATTAATAAAACAGCTTTGCCAATATTTGCTATGAAGTCAATTTTTGGAGAGAGAGAAAAAATTTTCAAAATCAATAAATATTGATTATAAATATACAGAATTCGGCGCAAAAATAAAAACACTTTCACCAAATCTTATTTTAAAATATTAAAAACATAAATCTTTCCGGTTTTTTCTGTTGTTATTATTGTTGTTACCTTGTTTGATAATTTATTCTTTGTTATTATTTATAGGTGATGCAATACATCCGCATCAGTTGTGACAGACGTTTTAGAACACATTTTTAATGAGGTTAGTAAATTCAGACATCAATCACTTAATCAAAATAAAACTAATTAATTATGTAAGAATCCGGGTGTATTTTGCGTGGTTATCAAGTAATCAAAGTCAAATAAATTCGGCACGTTTGCCAGGAACAAAACAAAGAACGAAACACAATGGGGAAAAACCAGAAAGCTAAAAACTAAACCAAAACAAACTCCAATTTGCGGCTCGTGTTGGCGATTAACTGCAGGCTGTTCTTATTTGTGGAAGGGGAGAAAAGGGACTATTTACATAACAGGAAGAGAATTTTAATCACCCTATGCTGTTCCGCACCCCTTTCTGCGATTAAGTAATGAAGCTTTCTGAGTAATAAATGTGAACAGTGCGAAAAGCTCATAGTTACGTTGGTGAAAAAACACCGCGGCATCATCTTCGGCAGCACTAGTTGTTTTCCTTTAAGAAATGGTATCTAAAAATATAAAAAAGCATTTTATGATAACATCGTCATTAGCAATCTTGAGGAAAATACGAATATTCCTGTTCGCATACAGTCTCCAGAAAATTTTGCATACACTCCAGAAAATTTTGCGTGATCGACATTTTATCTTTAAACGGAAGAATGCTTTTCCAAATGGTGAGATTCCATCAATGTTTATAAATCCAGCCACCATCACTCTAACGTTTACAAAAAAAACAGGTAAAACGCTGTCGATTTTCTTCTACGTCGTTCGATATTTCTTCAATATTTTCCTTCTGTTTAATATTGAAAATTAGTACAAACTTTAAATAATATTAATAAGATTGTAGTGTTGGTCTGTGATTACAAAATATTTATTTACTTGATAGTAAAACAAAACATTCAAGTAATTTTAAAATGGTTTTCTGTCTGTTGGTTTGTCCGGGCTAATTTGATTTTGAGACTTTCACGGGAATATTTAATATTTTCTTGGGCGTGTTTTAGGCGACTATAGGATCAGACCGAAGACTTGATCCGATAGTCGAAGGAAAGTGATTAAGAACTTTTTTTTTCATTCCAATTGTAGACCTCAAAGAGCTCTACAAAGTTTGCTTAAGTAAATCTTGATCGTACTTTTAACAATAAAAATATGACGAAAATTTCTAATTTATGGCGAACGCCTTTAGGGGGTGACACACGTTAAAATACGTCTTTACATTTTGACAGTTGTAACAAGTGGGAGTGTAGTGTAATATGTCAGTGAACGAAAAAAATAAAAAAAAATGATTTCCTTGGTATGTTGTTGCCCACTTGCCGGCCTCTCAAACGGCTAATATGGAAATAAGAAATATTTTTTATTAATTTTCAAGTAAAATTAAAATAAAACTCAGCTGATAGCTTAAGATACTGGAAAACCCCTAAAAGCGAGCTTTTTACAATAATATATCGACGGACAGATGGCCCTCTTTTGAGTTTTCGTAATCGATTGACCAAAATTCGCCTTATCGATTTTCCTAATCAATGAGGTTCATATTCGTAATAAATGTTGAATTTTCGTCATAAATACGTGCATGTGTCGAGGCTATAAAATAACACAAAAACTGACTTAACTTCGGAATTCCGTTAACTCGTATCTTCTTCAAACTTTTTTAAAATTGCTGTAAATGCTCTACGTAAAAAAACTTCACCCATTAAAAAATGCCTCTGTTTTTGTTGCAATTATTTCAAAATTAAAAGCTAAATTTGAATTGCGCTAAATTCAAAAGAATATGATTACGAATATGATGTCATATTTTGATATTGCTTGCAAACTTTAAAAGAATTAAACCGGGAAAATTCTAGTGGAGAGTTTTCAAGTTTTTTCGATGTAGGGCTCCTTTACCAGTCCAGCTTAGTTCTTGTAGTCCAGCGATGAGTATTCTATATTGTCTAAACTCTTCCATTTCTGCCATTGCTCCAGATCTAACATTCCACGTTGCGAATTTTATTGCGTCGTTTTTTAAATCATTTATCCTGACTGCTCCGAGGGTGACTTCACGATCCAAAATTTGTAATTTCAAAATACCGCTAATTGCTGTAAGGTTAAGCTCGAAAAATTCGCCGTTTAACTCATAATCAGGCCTATTCTGAACTCCGCTAAGCTAAATTTTGAGGTTTTTTTTTCTTAATTACATCTGTAGCTTAAAAAGTTATAGTCATTTGAAGTTAGAGTTTTATGTCGAATAGTTGGTGGTCTTAATATTTTAATTAGTACTGTATATACCTTTTCTTTGGGTGACCAGGTTTCCGTTTTCCTGACTAGTACTTTCGCCAAACCTATTTTTGCCGGGTTTCGTTCCGCACGTCGTTCGACATGACTAATCCATGGCAATCCGTTTATTTTGATCACTTTGGCAAAGTTTGGAATTTTACTAATTTCATACAACTCGGAGTTGTATCTTTTCCTCCAAATGCCATCAACCAGAATTCCTTTATAAATCGAACGAAGTATTCTTCTTTCCAATCTTCCTACCAATACTTTGTCTGCGTTCTTCAATGTCCACACTTCCGAACCTTATTAGTGTTGTGTAAAGTTTAAATTTTGTGCTCCTTGATATATAGTATTCTAAGGTAGTATAAATATGAGGCTTGTATCAAAAGTAAGTTCTTTTTTAATCCGTGTGGTTGGCGGGAAAAGTCTTGGAGTCTCAGGGAATTTGGGTCTGGGTGTACTGGCAGCACTGTATGCGCGGGCGCCGATCGATCCGGCAGCCAGGCTTCAGCCACTATGGAGACTCCACTTACTTCTACCGATCATTTTTGTATGGAACACCGTGCGTTATTGGTGAAAGATCCGAAGTTAAATCTTGTAGTCATAATTTTTGAGATTGATTATGTAAGTGGCTTTTATTACTATATACTACTACTATTATTATTATTACTGCATTACTGAAGTTAAGAAGTACAAGACGCAATGTTGTTGTTGGAATCATTCGCAGGTCCTCGCCAGCAGCGCAGTTTCATTATTACCGCTTTTGCGGAAACCAGACTGTACATGAGACAACAGACCACATTTCACAGTACCAATCGATTTGCCAAAACATCAGTGTTTTAGTACTTGGAGTAAAAAATAAAAAATATACTTATAGGAGGATAATCAGCCTCATGTGCCTGACTTAGCACATGGAACGAAATTGATGGATATAGACGAAACAAATTTACCTACCACTCTCCATCTTCAGATTCAACCTGCAAAAAAGGAGAAATCTGATCCAGGGAAGAAATCGAAGAATGCGAAGTGTAGCGAACACTGTTTATTTCTAAATATATCGCCATCCAAAAGTTTATAAGCAAATAGCTTAGATGGCGATATACAATATTTAAAAATGAAATATCTGCAAAGGCATCGTCGGAGAATTGAGTAAACAAATCCAGTGTTTTTTATAGACACACAAAAGTATTTCCGTTCTTAAATTAACGTCTCCAACAGACCTTATCTTAAATATGTTTAGCTTGCCGTAAATATTTTCGAGCTGGAACTGCAGCTCTTGAGTGGACAGGATATCCGTGATGGCCAGTAGTAAACGGTAAAAACGCGTGAGTTCCTCTGCTGAGAATAATCTTACTGTTCTGCACTGCACTGTTGATTATTATCGTGGTATGAGAAATCTTGGTCTCAAATCTTCAATCAAACAAAAACCACTTGTTTAGGAATCAATCAATAATATTTCAATTAATTAATTAATCTAAAACAAAAAAAAACAAATCAAATCATAAATTCATTCTTTCTCACGGAAGAATTTTATTGTTATCACCCAGACGTAATCTGAGATTCAATTTTAATGTAACTGGCGCAAATTGCCAGACGTAATATGATTCTAATTTTTAAATGCAACTGGCGTAAATTGCTGCGACTGCAATTTACGATATGAGAAAGAATGAATTTATGCTTCTTTGGGAAAACTCTTCCCACGGGAATTTTCAGTTTTAGGGATAATTCGGATTAAGACATTTTTTGTATAAAAAGCGATTTTTAGGAAATAAAGTTAAGTTGTTTTTAAATCTTCAAGCAATCAAGTTGTTTTATACGTCGTAAAATAATTTCAAGTGTACTGGTATAAGAGCCTTTGCACTAAACTATAAAGGTCTAGGTTTATGTGCCTTGATCAACCTACATTCTATTTTTACAAAGCGAAATAAAAGAGTTTCGCACATTTTGGTGACCCCGACAATTCGGAAAGAATTTCGCAAATTTTTTTTGACGCCGACAAGTGGGCAACATTGTGGTGAATCCGAATTGAGCAAAGCTTATTTAAGCAGCATTCAACACATTGTCATCATCGGTATCGACATAACCATCTGCAATACAAGAGCCATTAATACAGCAGGCGTCATTATCAGACCGTGACTTCTACCAAGGAAAGTTCACGTGCACAAGAAATCATCATGAATATGGAGCAATTAGCTCAAATGCAAAAGGAGACTGGAGGCGAGATAGAGCGAGTTTCCAACAGTTATACAAAGACCCCCCACGCCCGGAGAACTTCAACGCTTCTGCGCAACAAGCAACGAGAGCTAGGGGACCTATGGGCGATGTTCGAGGCGACCGACATCGAGATCCGGACAAATCACGAGGATAAAGTAGATCATCCCTACTTTACTCAGGAATATTATAAACAAATACGAAAAGGCTATGATAAGAATATGTATGACATCAAGCAGCGTCTTGAAGCGCTGGAGACCTTCGATCAAGCCGCAAACCAACCTGCAGAAGACATCGAAGATCAAGGCGATGAAGAAGTAGCTCAGAAGACGACGTCTCCTATGAAGAAAGCAGCTGGAGCTATTCCAAAGCACCATCATTTTGAAACCGAGAAAGAACATCGAGCTGACTTAACAATCAATATTAGGAAACTCACGATTCTAAGTACGGCAATGCGGAAAATACTCAAAGCTACTAGTGATGCCAGCATCGTTTTGCCAGAACATTACTGCAAGCTGCAAATCAAGAGAATTGAAAGTCACTGGAACGAGATCTCAACGCTTCATACAGCAATTTGGGGTCAGCTTAGTGAATCATCGCTGGAACATTACGACATCGAGGAGTATTTTAGTCTGGAAGATGAGGTTCAAGCAGAACTCCTACAGCTTTATGGTCAACTGAAGGCTTGCGACACAACAGTACAGTCAAGAATTAATAACTCTTCAGCCGTCAAGCTTCCTAAGGTAACTTTACCAAAGTTCGACGGTGATTACCTGAAGTGGCGCCAGTTCCGAGACTTATTTACGGAACTGGTTCACAACCAAAACATAGCAGAGTGCCACAAGATGTGGTATCTCAAGACAAGCCTAATGGGAGAAGCAGAAAAACTTATCAGACACTATACAACCTCCGATGCCAACTACATGTCAGCCTGGAAGGTCATCAATGATCGATACGAGAACACCAGGTTATTGGCGACAGCATTAATAAGCAGACTTCTGTCGCAACCTAGCCAATCAAATGAAAGTGCAACAGCCATTAAGTCGATGCACGACACAACATGGGAATGCTTATTAGGACTTCAAAATCTACAACTTGACACTTCGCATTGGGATCCATTGCTCCTACATATCTTACAAAAGAAGATGGACAGGATTACACTCACGTTATGGGAGCAGTCATTAACAAATCCGAGAGCATTACCATCACTCACAGATTTTCTCAAGTTTTTAGAAATCCGGTTTCAGTCGCTAGAGGCACTGGGAGGCAAACCCAAGTCTATAGAAGAAAGGCCAAGACAGCAAACAACATCAAAGACGTTTTCCTCCATGGTGACAACAAGTCATGGTTGTCCATCATGCAAGGGACAACACGCACTATATGCGTGTAACAAATTTCTTCAGTCAACACCAGTCGATCGCTTAAAAACAGTAAGGGCAAACAAACTCTGCATCAATTGCCTGAAATCAGGACACAGCTACTACAATTGCACATCTAGAGCTTGTACCAAATGTTCACGAAGACATAACACCCTCCTGCATCTGGAAGACTCAACATCATTCAATAAGGATACCAAGATGAACGTCCCAAACGAACCCACAGCACAAAAAAATAACAAAAACTCGACAGCTCAGCAAGCTTCGGGGGGAGGACATTCAGCTTCCCTGACAGCGAATGCAGTCCAACCCACCAAGGGATACGTTTTATTAGGCTCAGCTCTTCTGAATGTTAGCAATAAGGTAGGCAAGAGCATTCAATGCCGAGCCCTTCTTGACTCCGGGTCTCAGCTGAGTTTCCTAACTGAAGAATCAGCCAAAAGATTAAAGTTAAGGATGGAGTCCACGCAGACCAACATCGAAATGATTGGCCGGCAAAGCCAAAAGACACATCGACGAGCAACTATCTATTTACACTCCAGAATCAATGGCTTCAACGCTTCCATCGAAGTCCAGATCATACCCAGCATTATTTCTCCACAACCAACCCAATTGATTGACATTTCTACTTGGTCAATACCTCATAATATAGCTCTCGCTGATCCAGACTTCAACGAACCAGGGGAGATTGACCTTCTAATAGGCGCCGAACTATACCATTCTCTCCTTGCAGTAGGACAGATTAAGCTAAGTGACACCTTGCCGATTTTGCAGAATACCGTGTTCGGGTGGGTCGTTGGCGGCAAAATACATGATGCCGTTTCTCAACAAGCGACTTGTGGTATTTGCTCTGAAGACGAACGATTAAGCGAACAAATTGAAAGGTTCTGGCATCTGGAGGACGTTGACAACACAGATCGTTCGCTCTCGGTCATAGATCACCAATGCGAAGTTAACTTCAATGAAACATGCACAAGAGATAACACAGGACGATTCACAGTGAACCTGCCTATGCGAAAGGATCCACAGACTCTTGGGGAGTCCAAGGAGATAGCCTATCGAAGATTTTTAGCAGTTGAACGGAAACTCACTTTGAATCCAGAGCTAAAGAAACAATACTGCGCGTTCATGCGCGAGTATGAACAATTAGGACACATGCGAGAAATTGATTTCAACACATTAAGCAAACCTTATTATTTTTTGCCGCATCATGCAGTCATAAAGCCCGAAAGTTCCACCACCAAACTACGAGTCGTGTTCGACGCTTCAGCAAAGACGACATCAGGGATTTCGCTGAACGATATTCTCCACATAGGGCCAACAATCCAAGAGGACGTGTATACCATATTATTACGCTTCCGTCTTCCACGATATGTATTTACCGCTGACATCGAAAAGATGTATAGGCAAATAAGAATAGCCGAGGAACAACAAAGGTATCAACTGATATGGTGGCGCAGCCATCCGCAAGACAAGATTCGGTGTTTTCAATTGACTACAGTAACATACGGCACTGCCTGCGCACCATATCTAGCGATACGATGTCTCCAGAAACTGGCCGAGGAAGAAGCGCCCAGCTACCCATTAGCGCTACAGAGCATCAAACAAAATTTCTATGTAGACGATGTACTAGCAGGATCTGATAGCCTGATGGAGGCAGTAGAAAAGAAATCACAACTACAAGGGCTGCTACATCAAGGTGGTTTCAAATTAAGGAAGTGGTGTGCCAATCACCCACAGCTTCTACAAGGAATTAGGCCAGAAGACCAGGAACTACAGTTAGACTTCAGCAGTATGACAGAAGAGCATGTGAAAACTATGGGATTGACATGGTCTCCAAAAACAGATATGTTCCGCGTCAGATTCAATGGCACCCCACATCATCGAATCACTAAACGCACAGTGGTATCAGACATAGCACATCTTTTTGACCCGTTGGGCATAGTGGCCCCGATAGTGGTCGTTGCAAAACTGTTCTCCCAACGATTATGGGCACTTAAGATAGACTGGGACGCTGCCCTACCACAGGAGCATCATTCTTACTGGGCTAGGTTCAAAGAAGACTTGGCTGTATTAAACGACGTCACATGTCCTAGACATGTCTTTGCCCAGAGAAGTCCAAAGTCATTACAAATCCACATATTCACCGACGCCTCAGAAAAGGCATTTGGGGCAGTTGCTTACATTCGGTCCATCAATAAGGACAACATCATTACCGTACGGCTACTGTGTGCAAAATCTAGAGTTGCACCATTAAAGCAGCATACATTACCCCGCTTAGAACTTTGTGCAGCTAAACTAGGTGCCGAGTTGGGTAACCGAATTAGAGCAGACCTTAATTTCAAGGGAGAATCGATGTTCTTTTGGACAGACTCCGAAATCACGTTAGCTTGGATCAACACAAGCTCAGCCAAACTTCAAACATTTGTGGCAAACAGAGTGGCAGCCATACAGATGCTTACCAGAGCACAGCAGTGGCGTCACGTAACCTCCAAGCAAAACCCAGCAGATGTATTATCCCGAGGCACCACACCACAGAAACTGATCTCAGACAATTTATGGTTCTACGGTCCCATCTTTATTCACGGCGCAGAATCAAGTTGGCCTCCACCATACGAAAAGGGGAGGCAAGAATTATTGGAACTAAGAAAAGGTGTAGTAACGTCAGCGCTCCAGATCACAGACACACATTTCATCGACATTATTGATCATAGAAATTCATTCAAAAGGCTTCAGAGAATAGTAGCTTACGTGGTACGGTTCGCCAAAGGCTTGAGGAAGGACCAACCACGGAGCCTTCAAATCACAGCAGAAGAGATGGAAAATGCTAAATACACAATCATGAAGGCGATACAGGAATCAGAGTTCAAAAGTGATATAAATCATCTAAGAAAATATGGAGAAGTGTCAAAGAGTAGCTCCTTGGCCGGTCTCACCCCATTCATTGATCATGAGGGTGTCATAAGGGTTGGCGGAAGACTGGAGGCCGCTGATCTTCCATATGATTCAAAACACCCAATTTTGCTACCTTATAGCCACTCAGTTACAAAGACAATCCTGAATGAGATTCATGTAGATAATCTCCATATTGGTCCACAAGGTTTGCTGGGTATCACACGACAGCAGTTCTGGCCAATAAAGGGCAAGACATTAGTAAGGTCGGTCGTGCAACATTGTGTTCACTGTGCTAAAGCTAAGCCGAAACTACTGCAACAACTCATGGGAAATCTTCCGCCAGCACGAGTACAGCCCGCGAGACCCTTCATCAATTCTGGAGTTGACTTCTGCGGTCCTATTTGGACACACTTTAAGATTCGAGGAAAACGTCCTGTCAAAGCTTACATCGCAGTTTTCTGCTGTTTTTCAACGAAAGCCGTACATCTAGAAATTGTCAGTGATATGACTACAGAGGGTTTCATTGGCGCATTAAAAAGGTTCACAGCAAGAAGAGGACACTGCCGCCACATTTACTGCGACAATGGCACCAATTTCGTGGGTGCAAGAAATCAGCTGACCGAACTACAACAGCTTATTCAATCTGAAGACTCAGTTAACAGAATCGTAACAACATGCAGCTCCAGGGGTACTGATTTTCACATGATACCCCCGCGAGCTCCACATTTTGGTGGCCTGTGGGAAGCTGCCGTTAAGTCAGCGAAGCACTTACTTCAATCAACGTTAGTTGCCGCCTCGCTTACCTACGAGGAGATAGAGACAGTTGTAACAGAGGTGGAGGCCATTCTAAATTCAAGACCTCTTACCCCAATGTCTACAAATCCCAATGATTTGATGGCGCTCACTCCAGGGCATTTTTTAATTGGGGAGCCTCTAACGTCAACCGTGGACTCTCACGCCAAACCTCTGAACGTAAATCTCCTCACACGGTGGAAACTTGTCACACATCTTAAAAATGAATTCTGGCGCAGA
This sequence comes from Thereva nobilitata, assembly GCA_963855945.1. Taxonomy (NCBI): domain Eukaryota; kingdom Metazoa; phylum Arthropoda; class Insecta; order Diptera; family Therevidae; genus Thereva; species Thereva nobilitata. The sequence continues at coordinate 138,009,934 of OY979694.1, forward strand.
TGGCAGAAGGAATACTTAAACGAACTTCAATATCGTGCCAAGTGGAGGCAACGGTCGCAGAACATCAAACAAGGCGACATGGTCATAATCAAGGAAGACAATGTTCCTCCTTTACGCTGGCTACTAGGACGAATACTACAAACGCACGCTGGAAATGACGGCCTAGTCCGTGTTGCTGATGTTAAAACATCTACAGGGGTGCTACGCCGCCCCATCCACAAACTAGCACCTCTACCAATAGAGAGTTCTGAAGCAGGTAGCGAGGAAGAGTCCAACGCAAAGGAAGAATCCTCAAGGTTGCACCATCCATCGGACCTCCTTGGACCCCAGTCTACAATCTCTGCTGGAGAAAACAGGCCTAACGAAAAGCACACAACAGAGTCACCGCCAAGGAAGAAAATAAGAAGCTCATTGGGATCAGCCATCATGACATTACTTCTCACCTGTTTAATTCTTCCTACAACCTGGGCTAACCCCGTTGAAATAACACCATTCAAAAATCAACCGGGAATCTATTTTGAAAATTTGGGACCATCAAACATCATCTCCAGTGAGTGGAATCTAATCGCTTTCTACAACATGGAGCCATTTTGGCAAGAGCTTTACACGCTTCAACAATTTATCAGCAAGTTACAAGAAATATGCGGCCAACTACAACAACATGAGCTTTGCCTTCAAACGATGACACAGTTTCAACAGCTTATGGGAGAATTGTCAAAAAACAACGAGTTACTCGTCAATCAGCCTGACCGCAAACGCAAACGGAGAGGCGCACTAAACTTCGTTGGGAACATGGCCAACGCGCTGTTCGGAGTTTTAGACTCTGAATACGCTAAGGAAATGTCCATGACCATTAGAAAGGTCGAAAGGAACGAACTGCATCTCTCAGAATTAGTGAAGAATCAAACCTCGCTAATAGATGCCACAATAAATGTGATGAGAAACGACCAGGAGTCTATTAGAGCACAATTACTATCAGTAGATGATCACATCAACCAACTAACTGCAGGACTAACGGACATCCAACAGGAAGTACAACAAGAGCAGCTCTCACAACTCTTCACAGCAGTAGCAATTCAAACCATGCTACTCACCTCCAACTTTCGTCGCATTCAAACCACTATTTTGGATGTACTCGTCGATACGCACCATGGGAGAATAAGCCCTCTATTAGTAACACCATCTCAACTTCGCGAGGAGATCAACAAAATCAAAATCCACCTTCCAACGTCATTGAAACTGCCAGCAATACCCGAGAATATATTGAGCTTCTACAGCCTCATCACTGTCACAGGAAAGGCAGAACCAAATCACATTGTCTTCAAAATTTCGTTACCACTGCTGGCATCGGAAAATCTAGAACTCTTACATGTAGTACCAGTTCCAGTACAAATAAACGACACGTTCGTAGCAATCCAACCATCATTCCCGTACCTACTAATGAATCTCTACAGGGACAAATATTACCCGATGACGGATCAAGAGCTTCTTTCATGCATTTTCTTCAACAGAGAAAGATATCTCTGCAAGCAGAATCATCCGATGTACAGAAGAGGCTCCAATGTTAGTGCCTGTGAAATGAACTTCCTCAATCAAGACCAACAATCGCCGTTATGTCATGTCATCAAGACCGAAAACAGGGCACATTGGATACAACTACGAGCAACCAACCAATGGATATACTCCTTGAAGGAGAGGACAGCGCTGAATGTAGTGTGCGGTGATAACACAACGAAATTCTACATAGAAAAATCAGGACTGTTGAAGGTCATGGCCGATTGCGTTATTAAACAGCAACTGGTAACGATACAGGGACACAAATTGTATCCAACGACGGTTCGATTCTCATTCACTCCATCACAGAATCTAACTGACAATTTAACAAGCAAACAGCTTCAACCAATAGTACTTCAGACACACGATTATTCGCCTCATTTTGAAGAGCTGGCCGAAATCAAGAAGAAAATCTTGGAGGTACATAGTGAACTCCCAGCAACGCTCGAACATCATGACATTCATCAATATTCTATAGCTTACATCAGTCTATTCCTCATCATAATTTTAAGCGCATTCCTCATATGGAAACATAGAAGATCTTTATGTTCCGGCAGCACTAATGTCAAGGAGATAATCGAGTCGACGCAACCTGACGACAACCACTACAACACTCCAACCAGAACCAGGGACTTCACCGCCAACTTTGATTCAAGATCCTGTTGAATACATCATTCAACGGGGGGAGGATGTTTAGGAATCAATCAATAATATTTCAATTAATTAATTAATCTAAAACAAAAAAAAACAAATCAAATCATAAATTCATTCTTTCTCACGGAAGAATTTTATTGTTATCACCCAGACGTAATCTGAGATTCAATTTTAATGTAACTGGCGCAAATTGCCAGACGTAATATGATTCTAATTTTTAAATGCAACTGGCGTAAATTGCTGCGACTGCAATTTACGATATGAGAAAGAATGAATTTATGCTTCTTTGGGAAAACTCTTCCCACGGGAATTTTCAGTTTTAGGGATAATTCGGATTAAGACATTTTTTGTATAAAAAGCGATTTTTAGGAAATAAAGTTAAGTTGTTTTTAAATCTTCAAGCAATCAAGTTGTTTTATACGTCGTAAAATAATTTCAAGTGTACTGGTATAAGAGCCTTTGCACTAAACTATAAAGGTCTAGGTTTATGTGCCTTGATCAACCTACATTCTATTTTTACAAAGCGAAATAAAAGAGTTTCGCACACCACTACTTTACCAAGCTACTGTACATCTACATAAGTTATTATTTAGGTGAAATTTCGCATTTGTATTTAAATGCTTTGTTGATTTGTATTTTTCATGTGGGACACTTTTGTCACCTCGCTGGAATGAGTCAATCTAAATATTTATAAAATTTTGACCTTTTAATATTCTGCCGAATTGCACTTGCATGCGTTACGATTTCTTTTTCCATTAAAGAAAAAAGTATTCAAATTCATTTTCAATTCAAAATTACTACTTCTTGAATTATGATCGAAACTTTTCTAGTTTGTAAAAATACAATAAAAAGTTGTACACTTACTGCGCAATAAAAGTGTGCGCGAGTCACTAACCAATACATACCTACTGTTAAATAAAATTTTGTCATCAAGCTCGCAAAAAGTTTTTTGCGATAACATCAGTAATGGAAAAGATAAAACAGAAATGGTTACGCGAATTTCATTCAGCGCTGATAAGAACACCAGACGCCGTCTCGTTGCAAAAGTTTTTTAATTATAATTTTTTCTTACAATATTGTGTTCTTGTTATTTTTTTTTGCATCAGCTACAAATATGCGAAGACGAAAACATTAATTAATATTTCATAATATAGTAACGAATGAATATTGATAAAATAAAATCCTACAGCAAAAAGCAATCATTTACACAGGTGTTGGCGGTTTTAAACAAATTTATTCACACAGAATCTTAAGCAATAATGTTAATAAATTTGTTATTGCGTAATTAGTTATATGGGTTCGTGTGTAAACTCAACAAACAAACGGAGATCCTTTGAAATTAAATTCAGTGATTTTGATAATTGACTAGGATCATGTTAAAATCAATAATAACACACATCCAAATACAAAGTATAATTGAAAGAAAAATTACACATATTTGATTTGGCTATATCTAGTGGAAAATTTTCGTACTGAATTAGGCTTATAATAGTAAAATTCATGGCCATTTCCATTTTATCAGGACTTCACTTTTTTCTTTTTCTGTGAATTGCTATTACCACCAACAAAAGCATGGGTGCACGATTCAATTATATAAATCCTATTATGTACGAGCTTATGTACATAACGTTCCAGCAAATATATTAAAAGCGTTTTTGTCGTGGAGACGACACACCCTGTAAATTAATTACACTAAATTGTGTTGTTTTTCCAAGAGACTAAATGGTTTTTGTTGATAATGTGTGTTCCAATTCAGATAGTTGTCAAAGGCACCACAGGCAAGTCGTTGTCATCGGTTAGATATTGTGAATTTCAAGTAGTTCAGCGTGCTCGAATATTCCTAAGTTTTCCGAAAATATTAGGTCAGTTTCCAAAAGTTCGTGGCATTTTTTAGTTTTTTTAGAGTATACTGGTCTTCTTATAGGGTGAAAATGGATTTATTTAAATCAAATAATGCCCCATTATTATCGATAAGCCATTCTTTTTTTCTTTCACTTCTCTCTGCTAGTTTTCTTATAACGTCGACACATCATTTATTATGAATATGAACCTGATAATTAGGAAAACCGATTAGGCAAATTTTGGTTAATCGATTATGAAAACTCAAAAGAGGACCATCTCGATAGATTATTGCAAAAAGCTCGCTTTTAGTCGTTTTTTCAGTGTCTTAAGGTCCCAGCTGATTTTGCCTTTAATTTTACTTGAAAACATTACTTGTTTCCAAATTAGCCGATTGAGAGACCGGCAGGTGCGCATATAATGACGTATTTTAACATGTCACCCCCTATAGGCGTTCGACATAAATGACGAATTTTAGTCATAATTAGATTGCCGTGTGTCGAGGCTATTACTTAATACACCGTAAAGCACATTTAGAAAAGTATTCCCATAATTTAAAGAAAACAAAGAGACGTAAAAAAGGTCTTGTTCGTTAGCAACTTTGTGATTCAAAAAATTTCGAATTTCGTTTTTGTCGTCATTTTCAAAAAATTCGAATAATTGTTGTCTTTAGAAACATAATTTTGCATTATTTCTATTTCTTTTCTAATATTCTTATTAATAGATTTAGATCCATTCAATGTCCTTACCGTCCAAATCGGCCCTGGAACTTCTCTACGGCATTTCTCCAAGTCCCTCGCAGAATGTCTGCAGTTCCGGATATTGAGCATTACTTCTGCGTCAGCCGTCACAGATTCGATTCATCTCCTCGTGGGTCTGCCTTATGGTATATTTCTCGAAATTCTACTACCATAAGCCATTTTGGGATACGGTTCTCCTCCGTCAGCAGTATTCGTCTAGTTATCTCTTGCTTTTATTCGTGTTATCGACTACTTCTAGTTTGCGTCGATAGCTATATCTCTTCCTATTCTAAATCTTTCAGCTCTGCACTTTTTAATCACTGATAAAAAAATTGTCTTGATTCCAGCAATTCGATAGCCTTCGTTTCGTTGTCTTGAGTAGAAAAATTTTTCAGTCTTAACATGAGAATGCTGTCTCAGAGTAAGACACTGGAAATTCTTGAGCCAAGCAAAAGTATTTCTTCGCTCAATACTTATATTTTCCGACCAAGATATTTCTTTCTCGAACTAAGATTGTTTAATTTTTTACTCAAGAAACTAAATTCTTAATTCATCGGACTTTTTTCGGTTACCGGACTTATTATAATATCATTGGTTTCGTTTGTTTTTAACATCAAGTCAACTTTTGTCTTCATCCAAGACAATAAAACCAAGACTATGAGTATTGGGCTTTATTCTCGTTGTCGAGTGCCGTGGCAGATGTCACTTCGACCCTCAATTGGTATTCTCATTGTCAATCTAAGTGACACCTGGCGACTAGATCGACAAACGTCGAATTCTAATTGTCACTAGGTGGAAGTATCAAGTGACATTTTCCTCGATACCTTTGTAGGTATCGACAGTTCTATTTTTAGCAAAATGGAAGCAGAAAAAAATGTAAACAAAAATTCTTTTGATTGTATATTCCTTAAAAAATTATAGACAATTAAAATAAATATATAAATTTTAATATTTTTAGTGTAAAAATAACAACAAGAAAACAATTCAAAGTGATGGTGGAGTTTATGCTGCAAAATTCGGAATCCGAAAACCAAAACGCAAATGAACTCGTTTTATTTATTTTTTTTTACAAATTTTTATGCTTTTTTCACAACAAACATCGCACTGTTAAATATGTCACTCATTTTTAAAATGAAAATGTGTTTCATTTCACAACGTTCCTATTAGTCCCGTCACTCGCCAACGAGAATACCACATTCAAAGTGGCGTGACACCGCCTAAGACAAATCTCACTTAGGTGATTCGACAACGAGAATAAGGCCCATTGCTTATCTCGAAACAATTTGGTTTTCGTTATATCCAAAACATGAGTTGCTTGGTTCAAGAAAAGGTGCTTTAAACCAAGAAATTTTTTTTATCAGTGTAATGGTATCATGACACTGGCTTGTTTTCATACTGGTTTTGCAGCTAGCTAGCTACTTAGAAAGAAACAAATAGTATTACATACAGAAATTCTGTGCACAAGAAGAGTTCCGCACTAATGTCAACAAGTGACCGAAAGCATAAATTTTCGGACAGTTAAGTGGAACTTGGAATTGGAACAGTGGAAAAGCTCACGAAAAGCTAGAAAAATTGACCAATTTTTTGACAGTTTTGGATTTTACGGGGTATTTTGACATTTATTTGGTTTGAAATGTTCGTGCCTGCGAATTTGCAAAGGATATCTTTTTTTTAAATAAAATATGATGGTGAATGGAAAATTAAAATTATTAGTTCTTGCTAATGACAATCTGATGATGACATCAATTGCATTAATTTTGCATTGTCAGAAAAGCAGTAATAAAAAAAAGTATTTTTGTACGATAAAATAGGTGCGTCCCAACCAAATTAATTTTTTTTAACTTCATTAATAAGAAAATGAATCCCTTCGTCACTCTACATAATTTGTGCCATTAAAAGAAATTCAAAATATTGTATTTTAAACTGTCAAACTGACCGAAATTTCCAGCAGCTACTATAGCTTCCTTTCTCTCCCTATTTGCTGTCTATTTTACACATGCTTGACAATTCGGGCACTTGCGCTAGCTTGAAAACTAGCCAGTATCATAATACCATAAGTAATTGTACAGATTGGGTTGCTATTGACGCACTTTTCAGGACTGGCGGTTTCCTTATCGCCCATTCTAGGCCGAGGCTGAAAAGCATTGAGGCCAATCCATCCCCTTATCTAAGACTTTGTCGTACTTCGAATTCTTCTGTTATACCCCGGCTTCACCGGCCGAACTGCACAAGTTCGAGCAAATTATTCTACTGAGCTTCAATTTTTGCCTGATTTCCCATACATTTTCACATTTTGAAGTCAGGAAAAATAAAGTCTGATTTCGCCCAACAGCAGCAACAATTTCAAGCACTGAACTCGACTTTAGCCGGTGAAGCCACTTATGCGGATTGAATTGAACTTGAGTAAACTGTGGCCGGTGAAGCCGGGGTATTACTGCATTTTGGATCTTCACTTACGCTAGTGAATTATTTGTTGCGCATTTTATCAGTCGAACCAGCTTTGAGGGGACTCCGAATTCTTAATTACCAGCCACATTAGCGTAATTATTTGCGTCATGTATTATTTCATTGATAATTTGATTTCGCTCGACCCCTTCCTCTAGCCTAATCTCATTTAGTATTTACCCTAAAAATACGGATTCACGGGCGTAAAAAGACTGTCGTTCGGCGAGTCGCGCGTTTGGCTGGCCGCCACACTAGCCGAGAAGCTACTGTGTTACTTTGTGGCGTTCGCATAACCGCGATAAATATTTTGGTGTAGGGTTTAGCCATATTTTAGTGGAGAAACATGTTTTACTGAATTTAAACAGTTTTCTCACAATTTTACACTGTTTCTTGCGGAAAAAAAATTACGTGATATTTGCCAAGACCCGCCCTCTCTACCACGTTAGATTGGGTGAGAATCGGCTCGACACCCTCCCCCTCCTAAATACCTCACGTAATTAATGGACGCCCCCAAATTGCCTGAAATATGAAGTAAGATAACGTTCACACCAATAAGTGGCAGGCTAAGTGCCTAGTGGCTGCGTTGTTCATACCGACCGCGCCTCGGTGTGGCTAGTCGCCAGGTGGCTATCCAAGCGAACAGGCGTGTTTGTTTTTTCCTAGGATACATGCAGGCAACGACGACCAACTGCAGCATTTTCTAATATCTTAGCCAAGCAGGTATCCTCTGGTGTGAACAGTAGTATAACTTAGCGTAGTACCTACCTTAGCGAGCCACCTACCCTGGGTAAAAATCTTTTAGAATACGTACGTAAGGCAGATGTTGGGATTTCCCCATTTCATTTGTAATGAGGTTTGCCTCATAGGGCCTTGATGAGAAACTGATCACTTCACTATCCCTGATTTTTCTTTGCGCTCTTGAGGAATCTTAGGGGAAATCCTTCTTTCGGCATGCTCCTTATTTGCCGCATGTGGCCCACACGCGAGATATACCCCGTTTAAATGCTAGTCGGTTACTATCATCTTCAGTGATAATAATAAACCTTCAATATTTGTCACTCTTAATAAAACAACGTAAGCTAATTTTTGACTATGAGATCGATTATATTCATACACAATCTCCTTAAAATGTCCACTAAGTAATTTATGGATTGTGATTGCACGTGCAGAAACAATGAGAAAATAGTTTCGTTTTACATTTAAAGTTATATAAATGTTTAAAGATATAGTAGTTGCTGTTCTTCTGGCGTTTGGTACAGCATTTCGATTGATATTATGTTCAATCATAAATCTAGATAATTTCTTCCGAAGTTTGGCTCCTATTTTTGTCTTCTTTTCTAATTCAAACCAAATTCGAGAAAGCTTGAATTCTTCTTCTTTTGAGAAGTTCGCATATGAACGGCCAATTTATTTTGACGTTCATCTTAGTTTTTATTTTTATTCATCTTTAAATTACTAATATATGTACCTAAAAAATACTGGTCACTGCCAACGATTGCTAAATCTAAAGTAAATTTCCAGTTTACTTTTTATCAGAAAATAGAAATATAAAAATTTATGATCCCTAACTTTTTTATTGTTGTTGAAATATGCAAATGTCGAAAGGCACGATAATACTATAATAATTGTCATTAAAAACTACGATAATTATTGTCACTGCATGCATAAGCAATAATAATAACAACAACAGCGACGATAAAAACTGTGCCTCAAATTCACCAAAAAGCAAAATATATTTTGATGTCACTGTCACCGCCAACGATTATTAATCTAAAAAAATATTTATTATTCTTCGGCTCTTACCCCCCGGCTATACCCTTTTCTTACTTACCATTATACATTTGAGTCTAACGATTTGACAATGTGCAATAATCTGAAGGCAAACATTTGGTGAAGTTTTTGCGAGAAAAATGCTTTCCGAAATGTTTGTTATTTCCTGTGTTTGTTCCGTAGGAAAAATTGATTTTTCATTTGCCACAATTTCGGCGGGATTTTCTTCCTGATCTTCTACTTCAGAAGCCGCTGTTATTGAATTTTTCCCTTCGTTTAGATTTTTGTCAGTGCCATCTATTAGAGTTGGCCGTCCTTACACGATGGTAAATTGTACTGAGGCCTGAATATTTTGAATGTCCGGGTCCAAAAATAATGTCCTACTGGTATATGAGCGTGTATCGATATAAACTAGGCGAGGTGTAATATTGTAACTGCCTAGTGGAGAGACATGGATTTCTTCTTTCCGACTTCTTTTGGAGCAGTAAATTCAACTTGAATTAAGGGCGGTGGACTGTAAATACGTAGTGGTTGGTTTTCTTCTCTCTTACTTCTTTTCGCGCAATAAAATATCCAATTTGAAATAAGGCGAGACGTGATTGTAAAATATACATATATATCGTGGACCCATAGGTTTCTTACCCTCTTACTCTTACTCCGAAGCAGTTTCATGCATATTAGAATCAAACGCGTGAAAAAAGTTCTTCATTGGTATTTATTTTGTTTCTTTCATTAATTTTCTTATTTTTGTCATTTTGGCATTACAATGGCACCTCGCCTCATTTGAAGTATGTATTACATTGTACTGGCTCAGAAGAAAAAAAGGGGTCCCTCTTACAAACTCATTTTATAATCATGTCCTACCCAACACTAGTGTCATCTTCATCTCAGCCATTCCGGAAGATGTTCTGTGTGGCTCTTTGTCACGACCTACTATTGACCTCCCCACGGACACTGATAAGTCACTCGCATTTAATTTTAATGAATCAGTACGCTTTATTTTATTGTTATAGTCGTCACTCGACTTATCCCGCAAATTCCGATGGGTATAATATTCTTTAAGTTTAATTATGCTGGTTTTATCCCACTTCTCACTCATGATGGACAATCATAAAAGTGCATGAAAGTACTGAAAAAGTTTCAATAAACATCCGATGTTTTCCATTTCATTTGGATTAAATCCAAACATTTTTAAAAATCCAAAGACTCCAAGACTCGCATCCACACATAACAAACACTATTCAAATGTTTATCAGATGTTTGTCAAATGTTTGTTATGTATGGACACGGCTTGACACGAATGAAAGGAGTGCCCAAATGATTTTTTGTTCAAAGGCGCGCCTAAAAAAGGTTTATACTTGAAAAACTTTATATATTATCAATTTTGCTGTTTTCTTTGGGTTCACTGAAGACATCCATCTTTAATGGAATTGAGTTCATAATCATGTTCCTATCACGTTATTCTAACACCAAATATGCAATGTAATAATAATTCCCGAGCAGACCGAAAACACTAGTGCCCTGCATCCGCATCTCCTGCAGCCTATTTTCGAATGCATAAGGTGCACATTTGATCCACGCATTCAAATATAAGTAGACATTGTCAATTGATATATTGCCGATCCAATCTTTTGTAACCACAGTGTAGCCAAGTTGTTAGCTTAGGCTCATGTCACAGCCTATCCGCAACCGTCATGCGCAATGCTGATGTGACAATCAAAACACTAAGAACAATTTCTAATTATTTTTTTCTAATTTACACTGTTGTTAACGTAAAATGTACTATAACTAACTTTATTGTTTTAATTTACTATAACTAACTTTATTTAGTTAGTTCCTGGAGTTCTGGAACATTTCTTTATTAAAACTAAACCAACCTGTATAACGCACGAATACTGGGTGCATTATCCGAGTCATCGAGGAATATAAGTTCAACTCATTAAAACACGGCAATTATAGTTTGCGATTGCATTTCGAAAAATCGCCTTTCAAGCTAACGATATTCTTTCAGTTAAAATTTCCAAAATATCGTATGTGGAGCTAAAAGTCCCAAAAAGCTCAAGTCTAATAATTACAAACCAAACAAACTCGCAATAATCTACTTAACTTTACTCAAGCTTAATTAGATTACAAATTTAATTGGACAAAGTCATGATTTGTTAAAAAAAATACATTTTTGTTACTTTTCTTTAGTCATGCAAAGTAGAGGAGGGGAACACCAGCACGTGTACCCTTGGAAAAACTTTTTACAGTTACCTAAAGCCGATTATGAAAGTAAAGCTGCTCTTGTTGCAGACAAAAATAAAAATATATAAGAAATGCAGACGTGTTGCGCTTGTTGCAAATACTTTCTATTTACAATTTGTTATCTTAAAGAAGACACTTTCTCAGTAGAAACAAGCAAATTGAAAACACTTGAGAGAGCTGTAATGAGATGTTCACTTTTAAAGCGATTTATTTATAAATATTGCTCTATGCAATTACACAAAATGCGCTTACGGGAAAGTTAAAGAAAAAATACCAAAAGTAAAAAACAAAAACTAATTTTAATTGTTTTGACAATAAAGGAATAAATACATCTCTGATGTACGAATCTGGATTCCAGACAGAGAGAAAAACATACTAATTATTGCGCGTATAAAAGAGCTTTAATTTGCATTTCTACTTTGCGTTTGACATGTAAATGGGCCTTAATTTTGCAGTCACAATTTTGACAATTCTCCGTATCGATTTAGAATGTAGAGTAAGTCTGAATCGAGATTACTCTTAGTTAGAGTAAATTTGTATTATGTAAGCAACTTAGAGCGAAGTACTAGTTCTTTTTGGTAATTTATTACATTTTTATGAAAACACAGACACGTAAAGAAGTGTCAGTTGACTCAATTTGGGTTTTGGAAAATATATTTGTAAATATTTTTCCAAGTAAAAATGCAATAAAAATTATGAATAGTAAAATAGAGAATAGTAAGAAGAAATTCTACAATTATGACGAGGCAGAATGTTTGTACTTACATTTGCAATAATTTATCACTTTAACTATTTTCACGCTTTTTTATTTTTCTCACATTAGATTTAAAACTTTTTTATGTTTCTCACGTGTGATTTCATTTGTGAGTATAATCAAACTTTAAGTTAGCAGAAGAAAGCATTACAGAATAGCTTATTTCCTCTAAGTTAGAGAACTCTGGTGCAAAAATTTAAAACAGTCTATTACAAAGATATGTATTTTTAATTTCTACTAGATGGCGCATATATATCATTCTAACTCTAAATTTAGTGTATTTTTGGTTAGAGAATATCATTTACTCTAAATTTGGAGATTTTACTCTAAATTCTAAATCGATACGGAATCACACTACAGCGGGGTTATCCTGGAATGGGATTCGAAAGTCATGAAATTCGGAAATAAGAAAATGGTAATCCCCCATTTCGAATTCGAATTAAATTTGTCAGTCTGTCATTGGATTTCAGTCCGTGAGTAAAGCCATTGACGAATCCGCTGAATTTATTTGTTTATTTTAAAATATTCTAAAAACTCTTTAAGTGTTCTTTAAGCAATTGTTCGCATCAAAATGTCAAATTAAGTTGATAAATGAAGTTGGTTGAAAATAATTTCTTTTTGAATATTTGTCAGGCAACAATTTCAATACGATGCGACCGCATTCAGCGATACAAAAAATAAATCTCATTGCAACTGGCTTTCGTTTGCTTTCCACTTTCGCATCGCTTCTAGCATATTTTTCATAATTTCTCACAAATTCGACACACAGCCAGCTTCGATGAGAGATGCTCGGATGTCGCCCAGACTTCGCTTAATCTAATTACACGAATACAAATTCACCATTAGAGGTGGATTTATTGAAGATTTTTCTTGTGACTGGGTACCTTAGAATACAAAACTACAGGAAGGGCCCTCGGAGAATTTTAGCGTAGTGAAATTCAAACTGCACACTTCATTGCTCTTTTTTCACTGAAAATTCACTCGTAACAACTTCTAATTGACAAAAACAAATTCTTTAAACTTTCTCTATTCTTTTTAATTAGTTTTGCGAAAAACTGTAAATAAATTTTATAGAAAAACTCGTTTTAAAGAAAGTGCCGCCGGAAAATTTGACAGTTAACTAACAAGAAATTGTACCAATTTGACAGTTGTCTGATAGCGATTTAACTACGCTCCCATACACAGATTTTATACCCGAGGGCCTTTCTTTCCTGTAGTTCTCTATTCTAAGCTGGGTACTTAGAATACCAAAACAGCTGATACTCACAAGAATAGTCTCAGACTCTCAATGGGCTATACACTATACTACACAATGTGGCGAGAAGTTGATCTAAAACAGGTTTTCTTTTCGTTATGCGTGCCTTCTTAGAGTAATTCTTTATCGTATATGAAACTTTGTATGTGTAGAGCGCGGCCTATTTTATACTTCTTGAGAAAAGAGAAGAGAAAAAAATGTGCATATGGGGCATTCTTTTACAAATCGAACACTTTTATTAATCAACATTTTTGATTTGCTTCAAATTTTTTTTACGAAGTTCCTAGACAAAATAAGCGGACCCATATTTTTTCTTTTATTTTTCCGGGCAATATTTTCGAAAATAAGGGGGGGTAAAGTTTACGTCACTTATTATACACTTTTTCAAATCGCTATAACTCCGCTTCTATTCATCGTATCGAGTTGAATAAGGTATCATTTTAAAGGTAATGAAGAGATCTTTATTTATGTATTAAAAGTTGTAAAAAGTTTTTTAAATTAGTATTTGTTATTAACAATTTAATATTTAAAATTCAGTTTACTATTAGATGGCCATTTTTTAAAATTTTTTAAAAAATACTACCGTATTCCCCGGAAAATTTCCTATAAAACATATATTTTTCCAGAGTGGTATCAAAATAGGGTCTATATGAAATACATTAAAAACCACTGAAAAATGCCCTTCGGGACAGTAAATTTATGCAATACATATTACTTGAGGTAAATTATATTGCATATTTACTGGAACGTATATTACAAAACGACATTTGAAAAAGTGTATAATCGGCGAGTGACGTAAACTTTAACCCCCCCCCCTTATTTTCGAAAATATTGCCCGGAAAAATAAAAGAAAAAATATGGGTCCGCTTATTTCGTATAGGAACTTCGTAAAAAAAATTTGAAGCAAATCAAAAATGTTGATTAATAAAAGTGTTCGATTTGTAAAAGAATGCCCCATATATGTATATTAGGGTGGGTCAAATTGTTCGCAAAGAATGTAACATGGTCCATTTCAGCGATATTCTTAAAATTCGTGTTATTTTAAGAATTTTTCGCGAAGAAACTATGTATATATTTTGGATGAAGTCTACCCGCAGGATCAGGACTTTTCCCACTGTGTATATCAGACGTTTACTTGCAGTATAGCAAAAAGACTTGGATGTTCAGTTGCAAAAAACTGACTAAAATTGCCACCTATCCAAATAACACCCATTTTCTATGACTTTATCTTCAAAAACTATTTTTTTATTGCAGCATAAAAAAGTTCATAAAAAATCTTACAACTTTTTATTTGGGTCAATTATTGTATACTCCAGTTCGTTTTGCTAGAAAAGTTGATCGAAATCCCCAGATTTAACAGCAAACAAAATTTCCAATAAATTAATAAAATCCTTACACAAATTTAATATTAAAAGTTTTTATACGGGTATTATTTAACATTTCATTGTAATTTTATGATTTGGAAAAAGTGCAATAAATGTTATGGTAATCTGTGAAATTTTTAATTTGCTACTGTTTTCTCAAACTTTAGATCAACTTTTCTACCAAAACAAACTGGAGTATACAATAATTATTGACACTAATAACAATTATTAGATTTTTTATGCAGTTTTTATGCTGCAATAAAAAAATAGTTTTTAACGAAAAAGTGATAAAAAATGGGTGTTATTTAGACTTCAACCAAAATATATAGCTGGAAAAATTCCTGATCCAATAAGCACAAGATCATTATCCTACTACAATTATTTAAGAAGTTATAGCTATTTGTTTGAAAGTGTTTTTAATAAAAATAATCATTTAGTACAAAATCTATTTTTGAAAAGGGGGGATAGACTTCATCCAAAATATATAGTTTCTTCGCGAAAAATTCTTCAAATAACACGAATTTTATGATTTTCACTTAAATGGGCCGCTAAAATATTTGACCCACACTAATGTATATTTTAGCCCAGTCACTTTATACATGAACCTCTAAAAAAATCCAAATGGAGATTTTCCAGCGGGATTCTCTTTATTTTAGGGCTACAAATAATTTCCCAAAAGTCCATAAAGCCAACTGACCGGCCACTCAAGTTACGGAGGGTCAAAGGTCACGAAAATCAGTTTTTCTCAAATATCTCCTAAATTATCGGTTTTACATAAATTTTGGCTAAGCAAAATTTGTTCATGAGATAAATCTGCATACAAAATTTCCGCAGAACAAATAGTTTTCGAGAAATGGGGCTGAGAAAACTGGAGCACCGTGCTGCATTAATGTTCGCACCACATTTGAAGTAGAATGCAAGCAGCGTTTTTACATGGTATCCCCAGTAGCCCTAGTCCATAAGTTACAAGTTATGATATAGTTTTGTTGATTACCTCTATCTCTTCTATTTCCACTTCTTTCATATTGTCACCTTCATCAACACTCATCTCAGAGGAAAATAACGAAATCTGGTCGACGTTGTTATCGATCAACTCAGTTTCAATGGTTGTATCCTCGGATATCGAATGGATACACGACGAGCCCCGACAAGAGCCATACGCTACGGAACATGGCACTCCTACTTTTCTGCATCCACTTCCCATCATACACCTCTAAGAAATTCCAACTGGAGATTTTCCAGCGGGATTCTCTTTATTTTGGGGTCACAAATAGTTGCTCAAAAGTCCATAAAGCCAATTGGCCGGCTACTCATATTACGGAGGGATAAAGGTCACAAAAATCAATTTTTCTTAAATATCTCGTAAATTATCTGTTTTACATTAATTTTGGCTAAATAACGTTTATTCGATGGACATTTTTTATAGGTAAATGTTAAGTAACGTTATTACTCCAACGATCTACTAACAATTGATCCACTTGAGGAAAACATCCGCCGAGCTATTCGTGAAATAAGGCTACAAACAAAATTTGGTTAACAGAATGGGCCACTGCCAAGCCAGCCGACGTAGCCATTTGGGTGAAATTGTTTTTCATAAATAATCGGAAGATATACTCTCTTAAATAAAGGAAATTGGAAATTGAAAAATATTAATGCCGATTTCTTCACTTTACACTTATCCACGGGTTTTCTAACTTTCGAATAAAAATAAACTTCGATTAAATGTTGGGCGGTTTTCTTCAAGCGAATCTAAAGTTACATAGATAGTTAACCTACCATTCATATGGCATCTCTGCAAATTGCTGAGATATGTTTGACTTTTGCGCAAGTCTCGTTAAAAAACGCAAAATTATAATTTGGCGGTTTTTTTAACGTCAAACATTGAAATAATTTAAAAAATATTTAAATTGTAATTGGGAGACAGGCAAATACTTCCGCCTACTTAATACTTAATACTTAAATTAATGTTCTCATTTATGAATGAAAACGTATTTTTTCTAATTTTAGTGTAACATTTTCCATTAAATTCTCCTCTTCGCTCTCATCGGTCGAGAAAACATTAACATTCATAAATGCGTCCATTTTTAATATGATAAAATATTTAAAAAAATGTCAAAAACAAATATTTTGACACTAACCAAGAGATAAACCCTCAAAATTGGCCAATTAACTTTAACCCACCGATAAATCCTAACCCAACGATAGCAAAAGTGAAGAAAACCAATTTCTTTAGATATACTATGGATAAAGCTAGCAGAGGTATAACCCATTGTGAAGAAATCGGGCATAAATGGTGTAGTTTTAGTAACAATTTCAAAATAAAACTAACAGATGGCCCACCTTTTATATGCACCGAATCTTCATGGGGTTGTAATCTGATAGCGTGTGGAATCTCCTTCATAAGACTGCTGCTACAAGCATACACAACAAACACATAAGAAGTATAGAATAATGGGGTATGCGTTGCTCCACAGCTTGTAACCCAGATTTCCCGAAAACTGTATGTTCTACGTAAATTTTGTATAGGACATTTTTTTGCAGATTTATCTCATGAACAAATTTTACGTTGCCAAAATTTACGTAAAACCGATTTTCCTGACCATTGACCCTCCGTAACTTGAGTGGTCGGTCAGTTGGCTTTATGGACTTTTGGGAAATTATTTGTGACCCCAAAATAAAGAGAATCCCGCTGGAAAATCTCCAATTGGATTTTTTAGAGGCTTGGCCTTTTTTTTGTAAAAGGGGAGTGAGCTATATTAGTTTTCACCAGACAATTTTTGGATGACGATTCTTTCGTTAAAGTTTCGTCATGTGCGTGTTTCTTTCCCTCTTCTTTTCTCGTTTCTCACTCATAAAAGCTGTTCACGCGTCTTGGCTCTCGTGTAGCATCATCCAATGACAAGCATGAGTCTCAAGAGCTTGTGACTTATGACGGGTCACAATTTAGAATAGCGTGGTAAGTTTGTAATTGGATCAGATAAGGAGGTCAGATATAGATCACGAGGTAAGTCCAATGACCAGTACTACCAGGCACCTGCATGGTTAATTTTTCCAGAAAAACCATTGCTATTAGAGTAATTTAGTGAATTTTTGTTATAGTCGAAGATACGTAGAAGAGCGACCTTCACCGATCGAGTAACAGAATGAAATCTTTTTTTTATGATAAAAAATATGCTAAAAAAAGTAACGGTGATGGGTTGCCTAACGAAATGTGTTCAAGGCTATATGTATTTAATAGGCGTTTTTTCGCCATTTTCCGCCCTTTTATCTCTTTTGAGGAGAAACTGCATTTTGGAGAAAAAATCAAAAGAGCAAAGTTGTAGAGCATAAAATTTCTGTTGATAAATCAAAGCGTCCAAAGAAAAGCCGTTGAAAAACTGCAACTACTACTTTGATCTCATTTACTTTTTCATACAAATACATAATTTTGGCGCAAAATCTGAAAAAGGCGCAAAACGGCCTCTAGCGGCGAAACTATGCGGAATTCAAAAAAACAGTGAATACAAAATTTGTAGGAAATGCTATGCTCTTCTACTTTGCTCTTTTGATTTTTTCTCCAAAATGCATAGTTTCTCCTCAAAAGAGAGAAAATGGCGAAAAAACGCCTATTAAATATAGCCTTGAACATATTTCGTCTGGCAACCCACCACCATTACTTTTTTTAGCATATTTTTTATCATAAAAAAAAGATTTCATTCGGTTACTCGATCGGTGAAGGTCGTTCTTCTACGGATCCTATACTATTATGGAAATAGAAATTTTCGAAAGAAATTTGTTCATATGTAATCAAAATCAAAATAAGTGCTATTGTACAGCCCCAATGAAGAAAAATTATCTAACAGAAAACTACGTGAATCTTTCGGCATCTTTCATTGTTCTTATTTTCTTTTTTTGAACTGTCAAATTCAAAATGATAAGTTAACGCAAACCCTCAATACAAGTACCTTTGTGATGATAATTGAGCTTGTTAATGACACGACACAATAATATGCCATTCAATTAAAGTCGTGTTGAAATAATTAAATAATCTGCGGCTTTCTAAAAATCGTACATGAATCTTTAAAACATTTCTAGAATTACATTTTCACTCCCCACTACTTGCTGGAGTTATTTCAAGAATTGCAACTTGAATGTTGTTCTTTAGATCATTAATTAATTATGGCTTGTTTGGGTGCAGTCTACTTTGCAAAAAATCTAGTGGTTTTAAATCACATGACCTTGGAGGCCAATTGAAATCTGCATTTCGTGAAAATACATGTTAAAAAAATTTCAATCGCAAAAATGTAATGTTTTCTCGAGCTGTGTGACATGTAGCGGCCTCATACTGGAAATAGACATCAGACACATCAATACTTTTCCATGATTTCAAATTGACTACCTTCTACTAATACCAAAACGGCTTAGGTCATTTGGAAGGGCGTCACGTGTAAAGATTATACAGTGCTGCCATCTTGTCGTCACACTTGGGTGATCCTTTATAAACACGAGCTCCTAACACGGGTATATCAGTAAAAATCTTGATTTTCGAAATTTCCACTCCCAAATTATGAGATTTAAAACTCAGAATTACTCAGAACAGAACTACGCAGAATGGCAAAGCGTAATAAAAAATCTTGAAATCTAATCCTACTTGAAAGGATTATACAAAACCCTTTAATAATAATAATTTGAACTTTTCACTTAAGTATTTTACCCCCAATAATTCTTGAATAAACTTCAAAATTTTAGATTTGTTTGTAAGAAACAAAATCGAAATTTGTCAACGTAATTGATCTGATCTAGAAGTACGAATGTAATTATCAGAATATCGAAAGGTTTTTTTATTGCTCAATAACAACTTGTCACTCGGAATTTTTGATCTATAAATCAACAAATAACCACAAAACCCAGAATGTCATCTCAGACATTCGTCGCACTCTTTAGCCGGAAATTTCAATTTTTTGTGCCAATATCTGCCACACAATACTTCAGAACGCCAAGAGCTTTTTCAAGGTGAGACTCAACGACGCCATGCCCATAGCTTAGAGTGCTGGAACGACAACGCAAGAGAGGATGAGCAATTTCTTTGTTTCTCCTTCTTCTATTTAATCAAACTTTTTGTAAAAGACGGTAACCCCTAGTACAAAAGCCTGAATCAAAATGAGACATAACGTCAGAAAATCAACGAAATTGCTTACGCAAATTGTATCTAGTTTGCAACAAACCAAAATAATTAAAAAAAAAATAACTGAAAAATTACTTTGACTGATGCCGCGTACGGATGCAATGTTTTGTACGTTTCTCACGTGACAAAACGTAAGAGTACGTAATATTTTGGAATATAACGAATATTTGTTAAGTTTGTTAGGTCCATTTAGGTCTGTGCCATATAAACACTATGTTCGTACCTTAAGTTCCGTTACGTCTTTGGTTCAGGCTTTAAGGTCTGTTGGTTGAAATGGCAGACATCTTCCGGGGTATGTGTGAGAGAATATCGATTTCGGAAATCCCATAGTGTCGTGGATGGGGTGTCAGCTTTGGGGGGATAAAAGAAGATTTTGAGTGAGATTTCAAGGACAACGAAGGTTATTATGATGACATTAGAAATATTTTGTGTGATGCTTTTATTCTGTTTTAAGTGGTTTGATGTATGTTATATACATGTACGTACATATGTAAAAAGGTTTGCCTCTCAAGTTCTGAAAATTTCGAGTGTTGAATTTCAATATAGCTGTCGGCGTTTTGGAGCTTAAAAATATTTTAAGCCTGTGCTATAGAAGGAATACAGAAACAACTGACACTTGCGTATTTTTTTTTAAGATTTTAAATGCTTTAAGCACTTAACTTATACTTGTTTAAATCGAAATATAAGCTCATTTTTCCTATTTATTATTCTGGGTATTTGTGTTCATCAGGCAGCTTATCTTATACGCGAAACCCGGCTGTACGGCTTTGTTTGCTTTGCTTGCTTTGACATATCAAATAAACCAATGCTTTGTTATAAGGCAAGACCAAATGCCAAGGCGGCTAAGGCCCGTGATACACGAGTCAATGCATTGATCAATTCGAACTGTCAATTGTCAGATTATAGGCCATGAAAGGGTGTTCAATCAATCGCGCAAACTTCACTTCGATCCTATCTACTATCCACTGACAATTATTGATAGTTCGAATTGATCAATGCGTTGACTCTTGTATCATGAGGCTAAGTGCACGGCCACAACGCAGCCATCGCACCTAGCAAGAACAGAATTTGACCATCGCACACTAAACTTATATGTGCAGTGCTAGGCTAGGCAGGCTGCGTCGTGGCCGTGCACTAAGGCAAAGAAAAGCAAAGCAAAGCTCGAAATGACCAATGTTCAATTTTCTGATACTTTCTATGCTTTGGCATTCGGCAAAATTAAGTGCGTATTTAATAATTCCCAATTTTGATACATATTAGACTTTTGTTGAATATTTTGTTTTACTTGGAAAAATCAATTTGTGTAGGATTTCAGAAAATTTATTCATAAAGAATTTATTTCGTAAATTGTTATCTATATTAAAACAAATAGAGTACCTGCACTGTGATTTCAAGAATAGTTGCAATTTTCTAAGCTCAAAGCTATTTATATGAGATTAAACACATTCAAGTATTTTGAAAATTTTTGTCTGTCTGCTCAGTCTGTGTGTCCGGGCTAATGACGGGAAAGGCTTATTCGATTGCGATGGGAAGATTCACTATCTTCTTCCGAGGCTACTTTTTCAATGCGACACGAGTATCGCATAAAATGGAAAACTTAAACCTATAGTCGGAGGAGGAAAGCGAGTGAGAAATTTTTTCATCATTCCAATTGAAGACCTCAAAGAGCTCTATCTAAATATCTAGGTTGCCCTAAATAAATCTTGATCGTACTATATATGCAACATTGATCTTTTTGGTCCGATTTTTGTGGATACGGTTGCCTATAGTGTCAAAAATTATTACTTACGCAACCCTGGATATTTAAATAGATCTACAATTGGAATGATCAAAAAAGTTTTCACTTGATCAGAGAGAGATATACTCTTTCCGACTATCGGATCAGCTTTTCGATCGGATACGATAGTAGGATCACGTTTTCGAAAGACAGACATGGATATTTTTATTGTCTTTGCAAATACAATCTTTCCTCAAAATTTCATTCTTTCAGACATGACCTCCACTTTTCGACGGTTGTCATTTGGGCTATGAAGGATTTTTGTTGATTGCTTCTTTTTCCCTCGAACCAATCGACATAGCCGTAATGGGGTGTATATTGCTCAATCCTGAAGCATTTTTATTGATTGTGTATAGTAGATTTTATAAGAAATAATCGTGCACTGCTGTCATTGCAAGATATTACTCTTTCAATAGGCGGAAATACTGTTGATCATTATGGTTTGCTATCTCCGCAAATAATCCATGGTTCTGATGATAATTTAATCAATGAATATATCGAACCACACAATGAACTAAAGTTAAGCAATGAATCCAAAGAAACCTAACCCCTAAGGGGTTTTTTTTTTCAAAAAATTAAAAATCATAAAAAATTTAACAAACAGCAATTTTATGATTGGATATTGTAAAGTGAGTCATTGAGCATACGTAAAAGAATCAGGACCAACATGGGAGTTTTTTCTTTGGCGCTGCTTAAATTCACTTAATTGCAAAATACATTATGCAAAAACTATTTGACCGACAGTGATCGGGTTTTGGATATAAGTAACACACCTTTTTTTTGGCGATGGTGAGAATCTTTCATAGGCACCGCGAAGGATCCGCACTCCTTCTGACTAAACTCACCATCCTTTTCGGTGACGTTGATCCCGCCCGGCACCGCCGTGAGGCATTACTTCGGGCGAGCGTCACCAAAAAGACCCTTTCGCGTCCCTCCGGTCGGGTCAGTGAACCTCCGTCTCCGTCTTCTTCGTTTTCAGGATGACCTGGACAAACCGCGCCACCCTCGACCATTTCTCGGGGCCTTGAAGCATGATCCCAACAATTGTATCAGGGGTCATGCTTCCGAGCTCCTCCTCCACCGCGCTTCGCTCGACCTCCCACCTAAAGCCCTGGCCACACATATCCGCACCGCGTCCGCACCGCATGACGGCCGTGTGTTGGGCAACGCACAGAGAGAAATTAAACAAGTAAAATTTGACGCGGCGCGGACACGGAGACGCGGAAAAGTGGGGACTGACTGGTAAGATTTCACTTGTTTACTTTTTCTCCGTGTGTTATCCAACACACGGCCGTCATGCGGTGCGGACGCGGTGCGGATATGTGTGGCCCAGCCTTAATGCATTCGAAGAATGTATGGTGAGCGTCGTCGGAAACGGAGTCCCCGTAGGGGCAGGCGGCATCCACCACCGTATCCATTTTCTTCTGTCCCTGTCCCTGGCCCTGTCAAAAATTGGGTAAGGTAGTAATCCACCTCGCCGAACTCCCGGTTAACCCAGGTGTTCAGCTGGCCGATCAGGCGACCTGTCCACTGCCCCTAGTATCACACTCCCAACGCGTTTGCCAGACCTCCATTGTGTTGGCCCTGGCAGCCCTCGTCGCCTCACGTTTCCCCATCCTGCAAGTAACACACCGTAAAAGTAACATACCTTAAACTATCTAATTCCAGAATTACATTGATAAAGAACGGTATTTTCTTTTGTTGGCATAACTTTAAAGTGAGGGTACGGTTTTTCGCAGTTTTCGGGTATTTTGCAAGTAGCTTCCTTTTGACGAGACGCTCAACTTTTGTTCGTGCGAAAATTCTCGATAGTAGTTCCTAATGAAACGCGTGGGCGTTAAAGTTGTCGGTTTATTAGGAACTATTTGTTTGTTAGTTAAATCAAGAGATAATGTAATAAGAACTCAAAAAAAGTTTGTATTACAAAATTGATGGTCCAACCGAAGAGTCGCCGACCCTCAAAAGCGTGCAAATAACTACTAGTAACAAGCTGATTTTTTGACAGTTGGTTAGTACTTGGGGGTACATTAAGATGGCCACATTGTCCTACAAATTCAGTGGTCCGATTTCCTAGTCCTCCGCCCTGCACAAAATCCTATAAATTTCAAAACCAATGGCCATTTTTACCCAGATTCAATGCCCATAATTCACAATAATTTTTTATGATAGCTGTCATATTTTAGTGGTGTACATTTAACGGACTAATTATAGCCCAAATTCAAATTTGAACCATCGGAAGATTTACCCAAACTTTCTAATTTGTGTCTAATAACCAAAAATAAATTTAATTTAGCAATTAGCTGTACATTAAATCATTGATTCTGTATAAGTCAATAAAATTTTGAAATTGACGGCCAACGAAATTTTGAGTGCAATTTCAGCATGAACTCCAATCAATGAAATCTTTCTTGCATGAACTTTTCAATCATGCCAAACTTATTTTTGCGAATATTAAACTACGAGTTTTGTTGTGCCTTCCTTCTTTCAGCATCCAAAATTTCTAGATATACATATTTACTTAACTGGTCGTTCCTTTAGGAAAGCATTATTTGAAAATATTCGGTAAAGACACGTTTCAGTTTCCAAAATTAAACTGATAATTACGAGTGACAACCTCGGGTAGAATAGCCTTGAACCAGTCAATCTCCTTCAATAACTGAAGAAGCAAATTTAGCCGTAACGTTTCCATTACGATGTCATAATTCACGCTAATTATTTGCCATCTTATCCTTGCGTTTCGTAGACAAAATATTTAGACGCACCGGTTTAAATTTTCCACTCAGTTCAAGTTCAGCCATTCAAGATCAAAGACAGAGAAGAAAAAATATTAAGAATACGTTTTGTGAGTCACATAAAAAATTAAGTTCTTTTTTTGTTTTGGGTTTTGTTTTCCACGTGGATTGTAAGTAGAAACTTTTAATAGTTGCCTTTAAGGGCGGTTAATTTAATTTTAATTAAAATAACTATTTCGTCAAATATATCGCGAAATATATCAGATGAGGACACCCAACTGCCAACCATTATCAGCAAAATACTCTTTCCCGTAAAGGTAGGACGTCGGTGACGGTGACGGTGATTTAACAAATTGTTTATATGCCAAAATCGATGGAGACTCACCGCTACCGCACAAAAATTGTTTTTCGCAGTAGTTTTTATGTTTTTACTTTAATTAGTGCTCATGTCAATTTAAAGTTATATAGTTCAGTGTTTTTTAGTGTTGCGAAATGTTTTTATTAGAATTTGTGACACTTTTCTGCATTTTTGTGGAATTGACTATGAAGGAAATTTTTTGCTGAAGAATTAAGGACATTCGTTAAGATTTCCGCAATTGTCGCACCAAAAAACTCGTTTATCATTAACCAATTGTTCCTTTTTTGACGAATTGTCGACACGATTTATAACGCCTTATTTTAAAAGGTGAAAGATTAATGTTTTGTTGAAATGTATTACATATCTATAGTGAACAAAAAGCAACAAATATTTGTTTTTATACAAAACTGGTGTCTTCCGGCATAAATGGAAACAGATTGCGTTGATCATAACAGTCCTTCAGCGCTGATAAATATCAAAATCAATAGGAATACACACGGCGGGGCCTCGGTAGTCTAGGGGGTAAGGCGCCTGGCTACTATCTCAGAGGTTCCGGGTTCGAATCCCGGCAGAGCCCCACGGTCCTTCGCCTTTCCCACCTTCTTTCTTCCTCCCTCCTTACATTCCTCATTCCCCCTGTCATAGCCTTCCGCTAGCAGTACCCCGCTCCGCCAAGCGCATGTCATCGGTTGGTTGATGGGATTCAATTCGTTTCAGGAGGCATAACACTCTAGCGAGTTGTTTCTCATTGCCCCGATGCTAGAGTCGCGATAGAAATGGTTGGTGGTTGTGGCAGTTCCTTCCTACTTCTCTCTTCCCCTTCACTATCTATCGAACATCTTCGAAGATTCATAAAAGTTAAGTTACTATCTCGTTGGCCTAGGGGAGAAGTCGCCTCACTAATAATAAGCGAGGAAACCCATTTCCTGTCGCGCTATTATTGATTGGGAACCGTTGGGATAAAATTGCGTGTTAGCTTAGGCAGTTCTTTCACTCTTCTATCTTTTCGACCAGAGCTTACTGTCCTTTGAGCTATAGTCTCACATAAAAAAATAAATATACCCCTAAAAGTTCAAATATCATCATACCTTCAGTTAAGATGAAAAAAATCAAAGTTTTCATCTTCATCTGCATATTTTCCGTAAAATAGGTATTATAATGCAAACGAGAATGGTATTTCAGAGGGGTCTGCCCTGACTAGCGCTTTTGAAATTTTCAAATTGCGGCCCAGAAAATGTATTAAAGCCGCATGACGCCCGAATGTTCACTACGACATCGTGACTAAACAATCCTCCGCGCAACAGTTCTTCAAATATGTACTCGAATTTCAAATCCTAAATCTGACACGGGCCACCCTGTTTTTTTATGTGAAAGAGTCTAAGCTTAGGTTTCATCCTTTATACTACCAGTCCGTCATGCCGTTTACGTCATGGTGCAATATCTAGTAGTAAGCTTACCTCGAAGATAGAAAAAGGATATGATAGGTTAAGGGTAGTCTGGAAGATGCATGAGGAGGAGACAGTGAGACTTGCGTTTGAACTCCTGGATGTTGTATGAGCTCATTTTTTTAACAGTCGGTTGAGCCACAACAGTCGGCGTTAGCAGGAGACGGCATCGACGGAGTGTTATGCCTCCTGAAACAAGAGAATCGCGCTAACCAGCCGACAAAGGCTGTGACGCAGGCAGTACCAGACTATCAGGTGAACAAAGGGTGCATCGCCCGCTAGGTGAAGACCCGACCTTTGGTACCCTATTATTAATCGGTTAAGCCGGGCGGGATGCTTTATTAGGGCTATCTGTGTGTACAATTATTGAAAAGATATTCTTTACGTCTTCTGTTTTTTCATTGATTAACTCTAATGTCATTTCAAGTTACAGATTTCGTGTAATTTTAAACTGGGTGTAAAATTCTCAAATTTATCTAGAGGTCATGTAATTTTGAAGCTACATAGTTACGAGCGCGAGCACATTTCTTCTGGAGCTGAGCACGGGTGAATTATTCACTCCAGAACGAATTCGCTCTAACATGAAATTGCTCGGGCTAGGATCCATTGGGATTGATTTTTGCTCTTGTCAAGATTTTTTGTGATTGTCATTTGCACATGGGTGGCAGAAAAATTCCCATTTTTTTTAATTTCTATTAATATTAATTGTACATATTGTTCGTTGTCTAATGATGATTCGAAAAAAAATGTAGGCCCTTCATTGTTATTACTATCCAATTAGTTTACTACTTCACAACACGAATGACGTTTTAAATTTTAAAACACTTGTCAAATCTATCGATAAGATACAGTTCTGAAAATTTGCTCATTCTGTTTTTAGGTAGGGCACTTTTTAATAAATCGATGACAAAAGTTTTGGTATGTTCTTAGAGTGAGCGACAAATCGATGACACCAACCAAGCTTCATCCAGAGCCAATTGCTAAATCGATGACACAATCCTGATACGGAGTAGTATTGATGATGAAATCTGCGACCAAAAAATGCAACAAATCGATGACGTTATAAGTTTTCCTATTTTTTACCACAAAATCAAAATATAATTAAAATTTTACAAGCTCAGAAAGTACTGGTAACTATTAACTTTTAATTTATTTGGTCGAATAATATTGAATAAATTTCAACGCAAAAAAGGCAATGTGTGCTTTGTTATCAATGAATGCTAAAATTAGGTTAAAAAATAGAAAAACGCTTTAAACTACTAGTACAGTACAGATGTAATATTGATGCGCCAAAAATTCTTGGAAGGATGATTTTTCATAAATCGTTAATGGAGCATAAAAGAAGCTTAACTTTAAATTTGAGGGAAATTTCGAGTGGACGTTTTTTGGAAAACTCAAAAAGTTTTTGAAAAGCGTTTTTCTCTGAATCTACGCATATTAGAGAAAAGTTGTTTAAACAAAAAATGTAGAGGACATTGTTACCTACAATTTGTTTCATAGAAGTCAGGCTGTACAGCTTCAAATACAGAAGCTAGGTGGCGCCAAAGTTTGCAAAAAAGTGTTTTTTCGGTTTTTGTCCCAGAAAAAATGGTTTTTTTACAAAAGTGTAAATCAGTAAATTGTTCCTCTTAAAAATGTCTACAACATTTATTTAAACTTTTTTTCCCTCCGACTTACCGTTCCAAAGTTATAGCGTGCTGAAGTGTGAGAATTGTGCTCTAAAGACGGCACACAGGTTAATTTGAGTACAATCTTTTTACAAACAAAACACACACACTCATTTTACAAGAGCAAAGTTTTGACGCTTACACTCTCGAAAACTCGCATAGCAACTGAAAAATGGACGCTTCTTAGCAACAATAGCACGGTTAACTACGCAGCGTAGCATTTACTGCCTATAACTTTGGAACGGTAAGTCGGAGGGAAAAAAAGTTTAAATAAATGTTGTAGACATTTTTAAGAGGAACAATTTACTGATTTACACTTTTGTAAAAAAACCATTTTTTCTGGGGCAAAAACCGAAAAAACACTTTTTTGGAAACTTTGGCGCCACCTAGCTTCTGTATTTCAAGTTGTACAGCCTGACCTCTATGAAACAAATTGTAGGTAACAATGTCCTCTACATTTTTTGTTTGAACAACTTTTCTCTAAAATGCGTAGATTCAGAGAAAAACGTTTTTCAAAATTTTTTTGAGTTTTCCAAAAAACGTCCACTCGAAATTTCCCTCAAATTTAGAATTAAGCTTCTTTTATGCTCCATTAACGATTTATGAAAAATCATCCTTCCAAGAATTTTTGGGCGCATACCCCGATTTTCCAGTCCAGCTGTACTGTACTATACTGAAAAAGCAAATTCAGAAACATTGTACCTATGCTAGACACTCTTATAATTAACTTATTCATTTCCCGCCTCCAATTTGTTGGGTTGGTAAACATTCAAAAATTTCCATATGAAAACGACTGTTACGGATTTTTTCAATTTTTTAATATAATCTTATTTATTCGCGTTTTTTTTTCAAATTTTATAAATATTTTTATTAGATGGACATCATTCTTCCACTTCTCAAAGAGGAAAGCTCATGGTGAAAGCGCCATTTCATTTCAAATTCTTATCGGTTGGCGACTCTTTCAGAATGTGCAGAAAGTTTTTTTTTGGCTTAATCAAGTTTGTTTGGAAATTGCGTTTCATTTGTATTAAGTAACTTGCAAGTGTTTGAATGGAGACTTCATTCCTCTACGTAACATCTAGAATACCGCTCATGACTTGGCTTATGGCTGGAAAAATATGCAAATTTTTGTCTAGAAAAATAAAAGCTGTTTTGATAGAAGTAATTTATTAACTTATCGAAAAGAACTAACAAGTCTTGTAAGCAGTTAATTAACATTAGAGGACAAAATCGGAAACAATAGAATTTAAAAAAAATGCATATTGTTATTCTAATACCGCGCCGTGTAGTCTTAAAAGCCAGTTCTTTAAGCACATACAGAAGGTATAAATTTAAGGTTTTCAGTTTCCCTATCACATTCACATTTAGTTTATACATAATGTAGTATAAGTGCTTCTTTTTTGGTGCTACGTCCCTCCATGAACTTTGTCCTATGTTACTTTATCTTAGGCCTCCTTTGCAGATATTTATCGAATTTCGGACAAAATAATTGCTTTTGTTGCCTGTCGAATAAACGCGGATAATTCCCAAGCCTTTTGTTACTGAACTGCGACGCGAATTCCTAGCATTATAGATTTACACCGCCGTCACCTGAAATATACTGATAAAGGTATAACCGCTGGAAGAACTCCTAAGCTTTTATTAATATATCATTGTCTGAATTTGTAATATTGTCATTCGATAAAGGCACGTTTCCAATGCAGCTTTCAGCGCAACGTCAGCGTAGCCCAGTTTCAAATAACAGCGTCAAGTTTGTTCGAACAAGTCGGCTGTTTCGAAATTACATTATTTTCCAAATAATTTAATTGTCAAATGTCAAGTTTTTTGTGTATACTAGACTTTTCGTTTATTAAGTTTTTGCGAAATTTGTCTCATATTAGTTATAATAATGGAAAGGAAAATTTCGGTTGCTATTTTAGGAGCTACTTAACAAAGCCATTTTTGTATCGATACTTTCCGGTTATTGGACAGTTTTGACAGAAAAATAATTCAAAAATAATTTGAAAATGCGCAATACAAATTTTTCGAAAATACAAGTTTCAATAATAATTTTTAGCTGAAATAATGGCAACTGTGCCTAAATTATATTTTTTTTTAACAAATTATGAAACATAGAATTGAAAAAAATCAGTTGAAAATAGTTTTTCTTGCTAATTTCTTCACTCAACAAGTACATTGCGCCTTTGCACCATCTTGTGTCAAATAGATGCAGCTAAAATTTCGAAAGCTTTAGCAGTTGCCAACGCGAAAGTAGAACTAGAACCAACTTTCGCGCTGGCGTCCAGCGTCAATGTGAAATTTTGAAAGAGAAAAAAAATACGATTCTGTCGTGCGAAACATGGAGATACAAAATAACTTGAAGCTCCACGCTGTATTGGAAACGCGCCTTAAAGCTTGAATTTAAAATCATTTCACCATTTTAGGCCTGATTCACAATGAAAGCTTCAAGCTGCAACCTTTAAAAATAAAGTGAGCGATTTTAGAACAAACGCATATATGACACTAAGTTCTGTCATTAAAATTTAATCCCTTATTAACAGAAAAAATTAAAAAATTTGAAAAAAAATTGAAAAAATCGAGAAATATGTAAGTGATTTGATAAATCAGGTGTTCGGTTTTTCTTAATTTTAAGCGGTTTAATGAAAATAAAGTATAAAAATGTATAGACAATTTTAAACTAGACAATTCAATGGTCAAATGAGCAATATCAAAATTCGAAAAAAAACATCAATAAAGTTGTCCATGCAAGATAAGGGTATTTTTTTCGAAAAATGTTAATTTCTGGGAAACTATCCGTTATCCAAACAAAAAAAACAACACAAGGTATACTCTTACAAATTTTCATGTAAATTGAATTATTTTTACGGGAGAAAAAAATTAAAAACTGAAAAATCGATTTTCCGCCATTTTTTTTGGAAAATTTGAGGTTATGTCAAAATATGTTAGATACAAAAGTTTTAGATCTTTTTATTATCTACAACTTTTGTATTAAACATTTTCCACTAGGAGGTCATGTTTCACCGCAAATCGCAAAAAATCGTTTTTAACCCCTAAATAGCATTCCCATTTTACCATTTCCCTTTTTTTCGAGTTTAAACATTTTTTTTCTTTTAGTTATAACCTTAACGACATTTCATTCCTGGTTCCTCTCTGCTATTAATTTTTTTTTCTCATTTAAATCCGCTTTGGCACTAGCCTATTAGTGTATTGCTTACTAAAGATTTGTAATTGATGAAAAAAAGCATTTTAAATGGCAAAATCATCAAAATTGTTCTGTGATTTTGCAGCACGTTCCCATAGGCTGTATGCAGCACGAAAAAAAGCTCGAAATTAACAGTTCCGTGATTTTGCCGCATGGATAAGAAATTTCCTCTTTGCATGATTTTTGCAGCAATGCAGCCCATGGGAACGCGGCCTTATATAACAACGAGAAATTACTTGTTTTCCAGCCATTAACAACTTAAGATAATAATAATTGGTATTGAAATTGACAAAAGTGGTATTGTTACAAGAACTCGTCTCGATGAAGCAAGAGAGGTGAATGCATTGCATTTTAGGGACTATACTTGTATTTTCCGCTTTTGGCAATAGTCGTTAATTTTTGAAACTATATGGTATATCAGTGGCCCCTGCGCTGAAAGTCGAGTCGTGTTTCGTGACAAGTCGTTTCAGTTGTAGAAAATGACGTTTTATTCGAATTGCGACTATCAGCACAGGGGCCTAGAGTAGAAGTACTAAGTTGAGTTTAACCCCCTGTGCTGAAAGTCGTAATTTGACTGAAACGACACTTTCTTCAACTCAAACGACTTGTCACAAATCACGACTCGACTTTCAGCACAGGGGCCATTACAAGTAAGGTGTCTGGTTATTGGTCTACTATTAAATCCACAAGGGTGCTTAAAAAGTTGAATTTTCTATCTTATCTTTTCACTTAAACAATTATGTCAGTAACTCGAATTTTTTTCAGACCTACTATGAATTAATATTTAGGTAAAAATCTGAAAATCTGTTTTTTAAACAGTATCTATAGATTTGTGTAGATGTCATTAAAAACTGCCATTGTCGTTAATGTCAAAATAGGTTGATGTCTTTTATGTCCATCAAAAAAAATTTAAAATTTCTGTGTTAATGAAATATTATGGCGAAATTATTGTCGCCACTAGCTAGACACTTGATCGATCGTTGGGCTTAACATATTAAGACAAAGAATAACATGTCGACAATGAAGGCTGAAGTCTGAACTTAAACTTGGGGTATTCACAAATCATGAACTCACACCGAATGAAGCCAAATTGAATTTTCGTGTTTAAAAAAGGTCTCGTCGGAGCTCTCATTTTATATCCCTCACGTGCTAATCAAAAATTCTTTATGTTGAACTTTGCGAAAATAGAATTACCTTCAACATTTTCCCTATTAAACTATATCTTATGCTGTCAACAAATATATGTACTTAAATTGTCGAAGCTTTTCAGAGCACAACGTAAATAATTTTATTTGATTTTAGACTACATAATCTGAAAAAATTGCCTCAGTCGAGTACAAAAATTAACACAAAACTCTTATATAATATTCTGAAGACCCTGAGTAGGCGAAACTAAATGACGAAAAGGATTGTAATGTTCGTTTCGTTGGCACAATAATTATTCTGTAGAAGACCATTTACTTTCCAATTGACATTCACTAAGTTAAGCTCAATTTAATTAATACGAGGAACGAGAAATTGCAGCACAAGCTTATTCTGAGGCCTTGACCGAGCTCTAATTCAATGCTATCAAAGAAATAAAATGGATCTTTTTCTTTTTAGGTTTTATTAGGTTTATTTATGTAACTGTGTTAGTGTAGCGTGTTTTTTGCAAAATGACTTGCTCCTAACTAATTTCATGTGAATGACCCCATGACGAACGCTAACAATAATTCAAGTCTTGAATGACGTCTTTTCACTTTAATTTGTTTTGCAGCCATCTCTCACAGCCTTGCTTATTTTTATCTTGATTATTTACGTATAATTTCTCTTCCGTGATAATTTACAATACACTTCGTCTGTGATCTATTTTCCTACACCATATAATAATAATGTCGAAAACAAACAAAACAAAAATTTTAATGTATGCGAATTTTTTTTCAACATTTTCCCAACAACAAAAAAGTCTATATAAACATAGCTTAATCATTTTGTCAACAGATAGCGCTGTTATAACGAACGCAAATCGTCGAAATGCCAGCTGATTAAAGTGGCATTTGGTTACTGATAGACGGACTGATTGTTGTGGTCTTCACGTTTTGTGGAGTATAGCAAACTGCGCTAATTGTTCTGTCATTCGTAATTATGAAGAAGATTGATCACTGACCTACCGCCTCTTTTGTTTTTTTTATCTCGTGCTTGCTTGACGCAAATAATGGTATCGAGTCTCACTGGAGATATGTAATGATCGCGCATGTGCCATTTTAAATTTTTGCGGGCATGTGGACAATGGTTGTAGCAGATCGCAAACGTTTTAATTTTTTTTAGATAAAAAAAAAGAGTTAATTTCCGCGTAATGTGAAACTGGTTTTTTTTTAATAAACTGGTTTAATTTTTTTTCTAGAGGCTATTGTTATTTTTTTTTGTAATAATAGAGGTGGGCATATTTTTTCCCTAGAGATATTTCGCTGGTAAACATGAATCCGGATATTAAAACTTGCGTTGAAAGTATAATTTTTAAGAGAGATATTCTTTGAATTTGTTTCTATTTAATTAATATAATTCTAATAACGAAATTCATCACTACTCTAATCTGAATTTTAGGATACAATTATAAATCCATAAACAAAGAGGAGTATATCATGATTATCAATTAGAAGAAAATTGAACTTTAAAAGAAATATTTTCTTTTCGATTAACATAAAGATATCTAAGAAACACTAAAAATTGGTATCACAGGGATCACGCCACTTGTTAGACAAACAAGGCACATCGTACAATTATCATTGCACTTGTTAATATAAACATCTATACCATTTTTATTGCGGTTGTTTTTTAGACCGTTACTAATGTGAGTTTTTGTTAAATGCCTTATTTTGTAAGATTGTATTATTAATCGATCTACCATGGAATATATGTATACTCCAGGTTTTTTCCGGCTTCTCGATTTCACTTGTGATCTACCCGTTGCGAATTTGTACTTTGATCTCGCAATCGTTGTATAAGTTATCAATGACGTCAGATAAGGCTGGAAGGACAATCAAACACAACTAAGTAAACCTGCTAGCATATAAAATCTACAAGGTCCTCGATATAATCAATTAAAATATTCGAAATTCAGCTTTCTACAGCAACTACAGTTTAAATAATTGGTTTTGTTCAACCGATGAGTTTTTGAGTTGCTTTTTATGTTATGTTCAGTACTTAAAATACAATTTCAAAGGTGAGCCTCATATTTGTATTATCGACGTCTCTCTACGGAAAAGTGCAATGTCTGACAGAAAACTGTAATCGGAAAGCTGGTTGAGAGAAGAATGGAATATGTCAACTTTAATGCATGGTTTTACTCAACCGGCTTCTATTCAAAGCTGTTGGTCGAGCAGAAGACTGTTTCATCACTATCCTTACTGGTAATGGCAGAAGGGAGAGTTCGCGAGAGACACAACGAGTAAGAAGGTATGAAAATCGGAAAGGCAAAAAAGCAATTGCTGTAAGGGACTTGATCCTTGACAATATTATCATTTTCATAATGATACTAAACAAATGCACTTTTATAGGTATAATAAAGAATATACTTGAATTTCAGTTGTTATAATATTGGAATATTGCTTGGCTTAATTGTAAGGTGGCTGTTGCATTATGATCCCTCCATAGAAATATAAACTTAACTATTTCTATGGATCCAACAACACAAATCAAGGCCCGAAAATACGTTCAAGCATGTCTAACCTACGCGTTTAAATGCGGTTGAACACATCAAACCTCGGCTCGGGCCACGCAAATCTGCCAGCGAAGCTTGCTACGTTCAGAATTCCAGCCGGTTCTACAAATTCAACTTTTTTTTCAAATGCAGGGAAAAACTAAAAACTTAATTTATCTTCATAAGAAAAAAATTCTGCTTCGTCTATACTTATACACATACATAGGCTAATGTCACATGAGTCTGAATTCAGACTCGGAATTTTTCAGACTCGGATTTTTTCAGCTCAGATTTTGGTGTCACATGAGTCTGTACCGTAGCTAGGAGACCAGTGTTGTGCGAAATTTTGTACAAAGTGTTTTTTTATGT
Source organism: Thereva nobilitata (assembly GCA_963855945.1). Taxonomy (NCBI): domain Eukaryota; kingdom Metazoa; phylum Arthropoda; class Insecta; order Diptera; family Therevidae; genus Thereva; species Thereva nobilitata. Next base: position 138,044,949 of record OY979694.1, read on the forward strand.
GGAAATCTAAGTCACCCTTTGTACTACCAGTCCGTCATATCGTTCACGTCATGGCCAGATGTCTGGAATAAGAAATGTTAAGGGGTGTCTGGGGGGTGTATGAGGAAATAGCGATGAACCTAAGATAGGGACGAATGTAAGATTTGTAGATGATAGCCCTGGCCGACGCGACGGCTGGAGGAGGAAATTGTATCCTGTACATTTAATTTTTTTAATTTCCGATGAATTCCAGTTTTAAATAAACGGGATGGTATATTTTCCACAAAGTTTCTTTGCTTTCAATGTACGAAATTAATTTTTCGCCGTCATTTTTTAATATAACCTTACAGACGCACGCCTTTTGTTTAACTGAAAAATTCAGACTCATCTGACATGGCGCGATAAGGAAACATGTAAGAGAGCGAATTTTTATTCCAATTCTGAAAATTTTCGACTACATTTTCAGACTGAGTAGTCTGAATTTTTTCAGACCGTTTGGAATTTCTGATTCATGTGACATGGCACAATTCATTTCTGTGCATTTTTAGACACTCTGAAAAATTCAGAGTCTGAATTCAGACTCATGTGACATTAGCCATACTCGGTCGACTTTGGTAGCCTAGGAGTTAAGGTGTCCCACTACCAACCCAGAGGTCCGTGGTTCGAATCGACTTCACGGCATGGCCCTTCGTCTTTCCATTCGTTCAACCTAGATAACTTTACTTTTTGGTGGTGTTCAAAAAATTCCCTTTCTCCTGGCATCGGCTCTAAGGCCCTAGAGACAGACAGCGCTCTTTAATTCTTAGTAAAACCAAGTACACGCTTTGCTTAAGTTACTTGGCAGTGTATTTGATTTTGCCAATTTTCAAAGGGTAGAAAGCATTGAAAAATTGAACATTGGTCATTTCGAGCTTTGCTGTTAGGCGCTTTGGCATTTGGTGTTGCCTCATAACAAAGCAATGGTTTACATATTTGATATGTCAAAGCAAAGCAAACGAAGCGCACATTGGGGCTTCACCTTAAGATCCCGCCACTTATTTCTGCAGGTATCTGTTTTTTAAAATAAAACTTGATTTAAATGAATGATTAATGGTAATTAAATACATTACTGCCGGGTTGCCTAGCAAAAATTAGCCGCAATTACCTTTAATTACATATTGTAATTAATTTATTTTATTGAACTTCAACTGTAGGATTTTTAAGCAATTTAAACGCCACTTGAAAGAAAATCATATGAAAAATGTAAAAAAATGCTTGGTAGATCTAAATTAAACCCTTGATACACGGCTTCATCGAATGATCATTCTTCCAGTTTCATTGGCCTTGAATGAACATTAGAATTCGAGGTGATACACGGCACTTCATTTTTACTTCATTTATTAAAAACTGTCAAAATATGTACAAAATGGATTCAAAATCGTTTTTAATGAATATTATTTAATTAAAATGAAAATCTTTTAATAATTTTTTTACAGTTTTTTTGACAGTTCGATTATTTGTAAATTTTATGAGCGTAATGGAAATTTTATGAGAGGAATGGAAATTTCATGGAAAGTTGATGGACATTTCTCCACTTTCAGTTTCATCTATATATATAAAAATGAATGTGTGTATGTATGTATGTATGTTCGCAATAGGCTCCTACACCGTGCAATCGATCTTAATGAAATTTTAACCATGTGCTATTTACATTCAAACTTAGAACATAGGCTATTTTATTACTTTCTAAAGCCACTCCAAATGGCGCTGTCATGGAGAGCTTCGTTGAAAATCATCGCAGAATTTTTGCATGAAGGTCCGTGGAGGTCTCCTATGATGCACCTCGAAGCCCGATTTTCCAAATTCAAAATGGCCGCCGAAATATGACCGAAATTCAAAATTGCCGCAGAAATATGGTTGAATTTGCCAAATTTTATTCCGATTCCAATGAAAGTGGGTATCTAGGGGTTTTTAAGGCCGCAAATAACGAATTTGTGGTCAAAAATTATAAATTCAAAATGGCCGACGAATTTGTAAATCGTGTTCCGATTCCAATGAAAATCTGTATCTGAGATTTTTTAAGGTAGCAAATAACGACTTTATGATCAAAATTTAAATTCAAAATGGCCGCACCAATATGGCCGACGAGTTTGCGAATTGTATTCCGATTCCAATTAAAATCGGTATATGGGAGTTTTTAAGGTAGTAAATAACGAATTTATGATCAAAACTTATTCAAAATTGTGGGGCCAATATGGCGGAAGAATTATGCCAAATAAGTGTCATTTCCCGGTTAGCTGTATGTAGGGTCTTCAAGAGTTGGAAAATCGGAAAATCTTGACATTCTAGCTGCAAATGGAAAAACATGGAATATATCCTGAAGCTCTCTAAACAATCGGTTCAGAATTGATCAACAAGGTTTTTTTGGAAAGATGGTAAGGAGAAACGGAAATGTGGGATGATTTATGTATAATGGATAAGAAGGAAAGAAACCCATCACCTCTGAATTTTTAGGTATAAGTCTAGGATTCTGCAATACGGGAAGAGGATGGCATCTGGGTAAACAAATAAAACCTGAGTCAGTGACATGCAGATGAGAACCCAGGGGCCAAGCAATTGCAGATTTATTTTAAATGTTTTAACGTTCGTGGTTTTAACAAAACACATATATGTAGGTAATTTTGGTCACACTTCAAATAAATGCATTTTGAATCTAATGTCTCGAACGTTTATAGGAAAGGAATACTTGGTTTTTCTTTATTGGTTATGAAGAATTTAATTTTGAAGATCATACACTCCTGTGAATACCATAGGGACAAATAAATATTTACTGTTTTTTATAAATTGACAGCGAAAAGAAGGATCTTTAAGGAAGTTATTCAGAAAAATGGGAACAAAACTCACTGTTAGTACCCAAGTCAAAAGGTGGGTTGCTATTTTATTTCACAAAATCTCTAAATTAAAAAAAATTGTTTCGTCCCTATAATTATTCACAGGCTCTACAACACAATTCTTCAATAATTTTCTTTACCGTTAGTTACAGCAGATAACTTAACAGATAACTTATAATTATTGGTAAAATACTTTCAATAAAAGGCATTAGAAATAAACAAAAAAGTTCCTTCTTTTCACTGTAAATTTATAAAAAAACAAATTAAATATTTACTTGTCCCTATCGTTTTTTGCAGGAGTGTATAATTAAACGGCAAGCACTTATTTTGTGGCACCAGTGGAGTTTAAACTCTCCAACAATATTGAAAACTGTTTCAACGTGTAGTCCTGAGCTCAAAGAAGTGCAGAATCGCAATTTTATTTATACACGGCACAAAAGAATATTATTAGCTCTATGTGGAGTCATTCCAAATTCAAAATTCATATAACCTGAATACTACTATTGGTTTATGTGAGCAGCATAGGCGCACCGGGTCCCAGCTATTTCTCATAAATGAAGCAGATTTCACTTCATTCTTTCGAATGATGAATGAAGCTATGAATGAACATTCAAGCTTAATTTTAAGGTGATACACGGACCGCGAATGAACATTCTTCAAAGAATGATCATTGCATGAAGCCCGTGTATCAAGGGTATTAGTCGGCCAGGTGCAAGAAGGGATGTAATTGTTAATTATTTAGGTTTTTCATGATAATTGTATACTAAATAGAAGTTTTATTTTTTCCCCTGAGATCATTTGCATTGCCATTTTGCAAAGAAAAGACTATATTGCCAACAGTTTGAATCCTACCATTTATGATATTTTTTTCATTGCTTCAGCGAAATTTGATTTCAAAAAGAAAATCTTTGGAAAATAAGATAATAAATAACGTCAGATATCGAAAAATAAAATGCATGGACAACTTAGTTGCATGGGAAACCGCCTGACATATAGAAATGGACTGCTAAATATGCAAAATCCCATAAAAAAAAGTGGCACCAAAAACTTTTGTTGTCTCCCTCCCACGTTAAATTCCTATTAACTTTAATCGATTTTAAAATAAAAAAAACCGTTCAGTGCATGTCAGTGATATCAACATAAGTAGAAAAAAATAGACAGGTATAGAGTTTTTTTCTTCTTTCTCTCTCTTCAGTTATTTTTAAAAGTTCGTTAAACAGAGGAAACAACCCTCACATATTTAAAAAAAAATACATTTATTTAATGAAAAAACTGCTACTAAATAAAAAATAATGATGGAAATTTATTTCTATGAATTATAACAGACTTCTTATTACTTATTTTCTCCTAAATTCGAAGAAAATTTTTTTGTTTACATAAAAAAGGTTTTCTACATCTGGAGAAAAAAGGTGCCATTGAAAATTGACAATCAGCAGTCCATCCATTTCTATATATGTCAGTGGCGAAACTCCAAAAATTTGATGGGCTCAACAGTTGATTTCCCCAGCTAAAATTATTCCGAGTATCTTAACCCGCACGTATGCAAGGCTTTTATTTTGCTTGTTATAAAATGAAAAAAATATATTTTTTTATATCGTGTATAAAATTTGTTATCTAATCTTTGTACATATTCTCGTATCTTATTATCTTTTGCAATCTATATTCAAATATGTACAATGAGTTTCAGCAAGTGTAAAGAAAGATTCTTAATTTACTTTTTTCGAACGAATGAAAATGTAAACAGTTCGAAAATGCTTTCGAAATGCTGTTTACGTTTCATAGAACGCTGCAAATTTCTTCGTAAATTTAAAACAGATTATTCTACATGTACACCAGCCCATCCCCCGGGGTGAAAAATTTGGATTTATTATTCAATGGAAATGGGTTTTTTATTTCTCTTCCACTTCTATAAAACAATCCACATAGAAATTTTCAAGGTTAATATTTCGTCTTAAAATCCGCTTCAGGTTGCTGTTGCTATCAACAAGGATTTTGGAGACTGTTTTTTCTTGTTTCGTTTTTTTGATTATTTAGAACCAGAAATCATCGCAAATCGGTCCTGCACAAAATTTTGCTAACTAGTTTCCAGTTCCAATGAATTTTTACGATTCGGTACCTGTGAGTTTCAATACATGTCTTTTATCACCGAAACTAAAGCGCGTCAGATAATAGATTACCTGAACAAAGCGACGACGACTACCTGTGAGAAAGAGAGGAGCGCCCAGAGCTCTAAAGACGATTCATTTTCGATAATATACACCTGCAAAAAAGTCGACAAGGTCTCGAAGCGCCCGACAGTCTGCTACTTACCGGCGATTAGTTCACACGCTCTTATGGTGCGCGTCCTCATGGGAAGTTTGAAAAAAAATTCTCGTCTTGGTTGTGTTTTTTTATAATTTTTTGTGCGGCGCACTTTTAGTGTTGTCATTACACGTGAAATAATTAATTTCGAAGAATCGAATTGATTCATCGGTTACGAATTTACTAACATTTTTTGTGTGTGAATTGCCAGCTCAACCAGTTTTTTTTAGTGATTTTGTTTTCAGACCTCGGCAACAACAGGTGATACTTCACACTTGGGTCAGGCTATATCTTAATTTTTATTACCTGGTGTGCAGGTAATTAAAGTGGATCATTATTGCAAACAAAATTTGTTGGTGTTAAAGATTAGATTGTACATACATTTTTCCCTGGAATAATAAAATATGCGTGCATAAGGGACTTTATACATAATATTTTGGAGCTCTTTTGCACTATTGTGAATTTCGCTGCGGTCTCTCGCGTGTGGTTATTTTTGTTTTTCCGATTCATAATGGTAAAACCATAAAAAAATTCTCTCTTATCAGCAACGAAATCGTTTTAAATCTTTTATTACCTATTTAATATTGACAACAGAAGTGCAACAAATTTTGCAATTATTGAAATTTTTCAGGTTATCTTCAATGACATCACTCACTTCCAATAGAGTGGGCAATTTAGATTAAAAATTGCTTTAAAGAAAAAAGATTCTATTTTAATCGAATTTCGACAATTTTTTCAAAACAAAATACGTTGTTTGTTCGTCAAATCAGAGATAAAAAATGTACTTTTTATGTGAGCTGCTATTTATATTTTATTTAAAGCATACGTACGTTACGCAGTTGACATTTGCATAATTGGTGCTTTTAGTGGCGAAGTAGTTCTTATCAAAAACATGAAACCCGACGTTTGATAGTCGCCAAGAGATATTGTCAGAAGTTTTTATGTTAATATATTTAAGAACTTCAACGATACTCTCAGATATTTTCTTCTTTAATTTATAAATTTTACTTGGCTTGAAAGCGAGAATTATGTGTAAACCCTATTATTTAAAATTAGGGTTACTTATTAACGAGAACCCACATATCTTATATGGTGACAAATTTAGTAGTAATACTCTAGACTAGACGTATAACGCTCGACTACTTTTTAATTAACGCTAATCATCATTAATTGGCCTGTGTGTGGGGCGTTACGACGAAAGCCATTTTAGGAGCAGGCATACAGTGAAATTTGTCGTTATCGTTAAAATTCGGTTTTGACAGTTGAATGTCAGGGAATCAAAATTAAAAAAATAATTTCCTTGTTAAGTCGTGTCCCACCCGCTAATATTAGTTATTAATTTTCAAATAAAATCAAAAAAGAATAAAAATGAATGAATATATCTAAGAAAATTTAATTGAAATTAATTTTCTTCTCTTTCAGATTACTCTCCAATAACGTCGACAGCAATCTAAATTTACTACACATTTCTATAAAAGTATTGAAAAGAACATAACACTGGCCACGGAAAAGCGAATTCCGTTAAAAAACTCGCATACAACTTGGCTTTTCCTATCTGGCAAAATTCTCTTTAGTAACGAAAAAAACTATATTAAACTGTCTAACGTAGAGGGGTATGGTTTATTTTTTGGGGGACTGGGGCATGGGAGATTCTGACTGTACGTCATATCAACATGTACCAAATATACAATCAACACACATTAATCAAATCCATCAACATCAACAACATCATCAGCATGTTCACAATCATCAGCAACAGCAGCTGCAGCATTCATCTGCACCAGCATTATCGTCTGTCCAAAATCAGCAGCAACGTTTAAGTCACTTAAATAATGAAGTGATATCAACTACAGCAAATCACATTAGCAGCAGTAGCAGTACTATTGTGACAGCAAATTTACAGCAATTATCTGTTAGCAGTAATACTTATAGCGGTAGTTGCAGTGAACATCATATACTTGGAAGACCGAGATCAGCATCATGTGCAGGAAATGTTCAAGGAGGTGATGCTAAGGATTTATTAGAAATTGAGGATGAAATTGCACTGCATCCACTTTCCAACCAGGTGAGTTCTACTTAAACATAAGATTCGTGCTATTTCTGGTTAAAAGAATATCATATTTTGTAGAGTGTGCATATCCATCGAAGTATGTAAATGTTCTAATGAAACTGTTTACCAAGTGCTGACACTTTCAGAAAGATCATTTTCGTATTATGCTAGTAAAATATACTTGACTTTTTAAATAAAATCTTAGCACAATAGACGGTAGGAAATAATTTAACAAAACTAACTTATATTCTACCACACTTCACACCAATGATATGTTGAGCACTGCCCTAAGGGGACATCCATAAATTACGTGAGGTGATTTTGGCGATTTTTCGACCCCCCTCCCCCTTGGTGAGATGTCGTGAGATTTGGCTCGACCCCCTCCCCCCCCTCAATCTCACGTGAGATTTTTAAAATTTTAAAAAATTTGTAGGATTTACACTATTATGCGTATTTTTAGTGTAAATACCTTAATATGTGCTTGATTGCGTGGGATTTATTTAAAAAAACATAATTTGTGTTGAAGAACAGTACCACAAAATCATAACAGCACCAACTCGGCATACACCCAATATAAACTACAATACCTGTGGATTACCATTTAGCAGTTGATTCTGCCTATCCTTTGGAAACCAACCTCATGGTGACTTACAGGGATAATGTTTTCTTAACAAGAGAACAGAAAAATTTCAATTCTAGTTTGAGCTCAGCTCGTGTATTTGTAGAGCAAGCATATGGAATATAAAAAAAATTTAGAATTTTACAATATATTGACATACGAAGGTTGGCTTTGGCATCCAGTGATTCGTTTTTAGAGAGTAACGACTTGACTGTTTGAATAGTAATGGTAGAGCCATTTATGACTCTGGAGATATACAAACTTCGGAGCATTCTTCTATATATGTCATCGTTAGGTAAAAAACCTGTGACTGAAGACCCAGGGGGGTTATCCTGGAATCCTATTCAAAAGTCATGAAATTCGGAAATAAGAAAATGGTATCTTCCACCAATGCGAATTCGAAATAAATTTGTCCGCCTGTTATCGGATTTCAGTTCGTGAATAAAGCCATTGCCGCATGCGCTGCATTTATTTGTTTGTTTTAAAATATTCTAAAAACTCTTTAAATATTCTTGAAACAATTTATTGTTCGCATCAAAATGTCAAATTAAGTTAATAAATGAAGTTGGTTGGCTGAAAATAATTTCTTTTCGAAGATTTATCAGGAATCGCTACTAGCTTCCGTTTGCTTCCTACTTTCGTATCGCCTTAGAAAAGCGGAGTCTGAAGTCACAGCCAGCTTCTCAAATTGACGTTTGAGCCGCCTGTACGTCAGGATACAGATTCAAGAAGTGCGGATCTGTTAGACTTCCATTCTCACAAATCTCGATAATGATAACAAAAGGTTTTCAAAATCTATCTTGGCCTCTAGTAGGTATGTCAGAGCAGATGGTCGTCGATTCAAAATTCGAGTCCTGTAAGATGCTTAGATAGCTAATTATGTCGCCTGGTGCAAATGTCTGCTTTTTGTAGTGACAATGCACCGCAGATAGCACGTGTTCTGACTGATGTGAAAAGAGCCGATTCTTAATATAATCTCTATGATTGCAGTAGGATTGGGTACATTATGCACTTGAGATTCTTAGGAACGCATTAGGTTCCAGGTTTTTAAATTGGGCTTCTAGGCCTTTTTGTTTTGTTTAATCTTAGACCCCCACACTAGTTCATCGTAGGGTCGCAATCTGTCCAAAAATGGTGGTATAAGTCAATGCATACATTACTTTCGCAGTTTTTCCCAGACCATTGTATAAAAAGATAAGAATTTTTCATCACGTCTTCATTCCCAGATATTTAAATTATTTTCTTTACTTTTTTTGGATGTTCCAGTTGGATAGTATTTGAAACAGTGAACAAATACAGTGTAAACGGCAGTGCAAAATTTTTATACCCAATTGCTATTGAGTCGAAATATAGTAATAGTATCACGTATACTTTTGATTCATTGTTCCTTCTCTATTTGCAATATGTTTTGATAAAACCTTTCACCATGTTCATCTGATACTGCACCAAGATTTTAAAGATTTTCTCATTTACAGATATTGTACTTAAAATTGAAAAAAACAAAAAGATATTAAGAAATATTGCAAAAAAATTACAGAAAAATCGAAAAATACCCATTTTGAGGGCTAAAACCCCCTAAAAAGTGGGCTTCTCGGAGTAGAAAATCGGTATACTTTATTACCCCTTATTAAAAAGCATAAAAAGAAGCGCTCTGCCAATTTTCAGCCTGTACCTAATTATTTCCGCTATATCGCTTTTTTCGGCTTAATTTACCTGTACTAATAATTGAACCCAGTTTTCTCGCGATTTTACGCTGTTTCTTGCGGAAAAAAATTACGTGAGATTTGCGGAGACCCTCCCCCTCCCCTACGTGAGATTTGGTGAGATTCGGCTCGACCCCCTCCCCGCCCCCTAAACACCTCACGTAATTTATGGACGCCCCTAAGCTGTCGGTATATTAAAAAAACCTGAACTTTAAAATCTATACGATTACTAACAAATTTTTCGTGGACTCGCTTAATTTGTTCACAGTTGCATTAGTTCAATATCTAAATACCAGTAATAAATAAACCAGGTTGATATTTGTGTATGCTATAGGAGACCAACCCGGGGACAACGGGTGGTACACTAGTTCGTTAGTTCTTTAACACTAAACATGCCGACGGTTCGTACAGTGGTGCGTAAAAAAATAAAGACAACTTTGTCATGAACTTGCATCTGTAAAAAGAACTTGTTTCCAGTCCTGCTGGGTCCAATTTCTGTGGGCCCTACTCCACAAAAGTCTTGCTCGAGCATGGAGCATGTCTGGATGTTAGGAAACTTTTTTCAACCGGGCTCTGAGGAAACAATCCTGTTGCGCAAAGGTTTCGTCGAATGTGACCAGCAGACCCTTTTTTGTGTTGATCTAGCGAAAGATCAGCGCTCGATTCCGCTCGATTTTCTTTTAACTAACTTGAGCAAAAGTCCAGGCAGCGAAGGAAAAAATACATGTAGAAGCGAATTTTGGCACAGTTGTATGGAAGTTGTTAATTGCTCCTTTAATCCCTCATGGGACATAGGGCGGGAACAGTTGCCCTCCAGTGGACTCTGTTTTGCGCGACAGCTCTCAGCTCTGACCAGGATCTCCCAGTTGTTGCGGCCTCTGCTAATAGGGTTCTCCTCGACGTTGTCGTAGGTCTTCCGACTCGACGGGATCCTTGCGGATTCCAATCAAGGGCCTGTTTGGCTAGATTCTCGTTTTCGCGTCGCAAGGTGTGGCCAACCCAATTCCATTTTCTTCGCCTGATTTGGTCGTCTATCCTTTCTTGGCCGGAACGGCGCCATAGTTCCTCATTTGTAATTCTATCATGCCAGCGGATTTTTAGGATACGACGTAGGCATCTGTTGATGAAAACTTGTAGGCGCCCTGTGCTGAATTGGGTGACTTTCCATGTTTCGCAACCGTACAAAAGAACTGCCTTAACGTTGGAGTTGAACAGCCGCAATTTGGTGTTAATTGAGATCTCCGTTGATCTCCATATGTGAAACAGGCATGCATATGCGCTTCTTGCTTTATTTATTCTGGAACTAACGTCTTCTTCTGTACCGCCGTTTTCGGTAATAATACTACCGAGGTAACAGAGTTTGTCTACCAGTTCCACGTCACGGTTATTTAGCGCTGTCCGTTCAAGGGTGTTTGCATTTATCCGTCTCTAGCGAAAAAATTTCCATATACTAAATTAATCTACATAAAATTCTCTACAAAAAAGTCCTATACACTTTCTTCTTAGGACGCTGAATTCGAATTCGGAGACTCAGGCTGAGTCGTGTAAATGCAGCGGCAAAGCATCTTCAAGTTTTATGTGACGTTTATGGACTCTTGATTGTATACGGAAAGCAGCAGTCATTTAAAAATCTGACGTAATATTCTTTATTTCTATCATCAAGTAACTCCCCATATCACGGGTTTTTCCTCGATTATTAAACTCAACTTGAAGTTTTAGTCGAGTATTAATTAATTATTTTATTTCTGAATCAAACCAGTCCTTCTTTTGGTTTCTATAACGAAAAATATTCAAATTATAATACAATTTCAGAATTTAATAAAATGAAACTGATGATCCTGCACCTGATGATCCATTTTGACAATCAACAAAACCAACGCCACTTTGTACACTGCACTATCTGCACAACTTTGCTGCTGGGTTAAGTTCACGCTGCATTTCCAATCTTTAAACTTGCTGAGCTACAGAACTTTCTGCAACTCGTTGATGTTTTCGGACATCTAATTTGCAGTATTGCCTCAGTTTGACGTTTTCCAACTCACGCTTACTCTTCGCTCATTGAGCACGAATTCTAACTCATGACCATTTCTGGCCATTTCATTGCGTAGAGCAGCTGTGTTGATTCGAGCTTGATTCGCGGATACAAAGCTTTTTAGCGTTGTAATGTGCTCGTGGAGTACTATACCAACAAGATAGTGATCCGAGTTGAAGTTGGCACCTCGGTACGTTTCTACTGTTATCAGGCCCGAAAGGTGGCAGCGTTCTATCAATACCTGGTCTATTTGGTTGCGAGTGGCTCCATCATAAGATATCCAGCCGGCTTTATGGATATCTTTACGCGCGAATCTAGTGCTTGCGACGACCAAGTTCTTACTTGGTGCCATGTGTATAACTCGTTGTCCATTGTCATTAGTGTACTCATCCAATCTGTGGGTGCCGACATACTGGGTGGAGTGAATAAAAACTAAGTGTACACTTAAAGGGAACACTCCTGAGTGGAGTGATTCGTTAAAAGTGAACACTCGATTTGGTGTGAATAAAAATTCTCTCATTCAAATACTATTCACTCATGGGAAATTTTAGTTCACTCATGGGAAATTTTGGGATTAAAGGGAAACGTCATTTTTGTGAAATTAGTAGGCTAGTAAACGTGGATGGATTTATATGGAGTTTTACTTTTGGGAAAATTTATTTAGGGCTAAATGAGGTTCTGTAGGAAAAATTTACCTTTGCGGGCTTTAGTTTGGGCAAAAGGTGGTTTTGTTGCCGAATCCGCTTTTGGGGGTTTAATTAGGGCAAAAGGTGGTTCTGTGGGAAAAATTTGCCTTTTGGAGGTTTTAGTTTGGCCAAAAGGTGGTTTTGTTGCGAGGTCAAGCATTTGAATGCTGACTAGGTTAAGATCTATAAACGGATTGAAAATTGAAAGTATAAAATCAGCACAATTAACAGGCTAAAAACCATGCAATACTGATGCTCTTGAAGAAACGGAGCGCATGAGAAACTTACCTGGTGCTTTTTAAAATGGATCAATTAAAAAATTTCTTTTTTATTTATAGTTGTGACTAAAAAGTAAGAAATATTTTTTTCTTTGGCAGTGATAGGTATACACAAGAAAAGTTTCATTGCAAAATAAGAAATGCTAGAACTCAGGCTTATCTTAAAGTTTAATGTGTATTAACAATTTTAAAATTATATTCTCGTTTGACTTTAAATGTTTGAACTCTTATCAAAGAATTGTGTAAATTTACAGCTTTTCAAATGCATTAATAAAATTTTGGACATCCATAACTATGATCACAATTGTCTAACTGCAAGTCATGCCCAATCTTTTATTAATGCACTTGAAATGCTGTAAATTTACATAATTCTTTGATAAGAGTTCAAACATTTAAAATCAAACGCGAATATAATTTTAAAATTGTTAATACACATTAAACTTCTTATTTTGCAATGAAACTTTTCGTGTGTATACCTATCACTGCCAAAAAAAACTTTTCTTTTTAGTGCATTTCATTTATAAAAGTTATTTATTTTAAAAGTTTTTTTAATTTATTTTATTAAAATGGATGAAAAAGGTCCTCGCAACCACCCTCAAATTTTACAAGTGTTCACTCACAGGCAAACTTTAAAACTTTGTTTTATTCACATCAAAATGAAGTGTTCACTCTATATGAAGAAATGACAGAGTGAAGTACTTAACGAAACCTAACGAAGGTTATTTTTATTCACGCCAAAATAAGTGTTCACTCCAAAAAATGGAGTGAACACTTGCACTCAGTTTTTATTCACACCACCCACTGCCTGTATACGAGCTCCCGACCTACTTTGGCGTTCAGATCTCTAAGATGATTTTTACATCACACCTGGGGCAGCCATTAAATTCCGGTTAAATTACTTCGAAGAATTCTTCTTTTTCATCGCCCGGGGACTCTTCTCGAGGTGCAATATCAAAACATAATCGTTCAATTAAATTTAGATATAAATAACACACCGTAACTAAAGTGGCAAGTGTTAAAACGTGTACGATGACAAAATGAAAACATCGCCATTAATAATAAAGTTCTTCAATAATAATGTATGGTGAAAGGAGCTATACTAACTAGGATCATCATACCTACGATAAATGAAAGCATTTCCATGAATACCTTTGTATTAATTCAAGTGATATAAAAGGTGGAGGATAGGTGAACGTCGATGCTTATTTTTAGCTTTGTATTTCCCGTTCCAGGTCTCTTATTTATAACAAATTGAATATGCAAATTTCGTCCTATTTTCACACAAGTTTTCAATAAAAGACACCCCAAATCATAAAACATATTGCACATGAACTAAAAACACTGAAACTGGGTCATGAAACAAAAAATCGAAAACAATGCTTCTCAACAAAAGAATATCGGCTAAAGAGAAAGAAAGGTTTCCCCAAAAATATTCCTCTCATTAATGACAAGAAATAAAGCAGCAATTGCGAAGTGATGTATATACGAAAATGGTCACACATTAAAAATGTAATGTATCAGAAGTTCACAGGAATCGTCAATTAATTTGTGTGGCAATATTTGTCCCAAAATAGTCGGAAAGTATTTTCCATGTCACTTTCAATCAATTTCAAAACAGCCCATATAAATGCTTTCTGCCTCGGAGTATTTTGATGTAATAAACGATGTAAAGGCGGCTCAATATGTTGTTTTCGTGCAAAGTGGAGAACTCGAAGAAGCTAATTCTGAAGCGAAATATTGCTTACGCACTTCAAATGAGGATGAAAATAAATTCTTACCTAGGTGGCACTTGGTGCCTTATTACGTTCAGGCGAGAGAAAGAACTGATTTTACTGAAGTAGCATTCTTTTGATAAAGTGGAAAAATGCAATAAAAAATATTTCCTTTAAGACGTGTGGGTATTGTCTGCATTAAATCTCTCGAGAATAGCGGCAACGACCGATATGTTTTTACTTATTTCTATATTTAAATCAGTATTTTACAGTGATGTATGTATACATTCTTTTTAAGAACTTGTCAATGAATAAAAAATGCAGTTGTGAAGGTGGAATTTGGTATATTTTCAGTTATTGTTGGAGGCACACACGGGTATTTCTTCAGGAATTCCACACATTTCTTGGTCGCCCTACGTTTCTTTTTGGGGTTGGTCTCATTTTTTTTCAAGTTCGTACAAAGTGTCCGAGCCATCTTAGTCTGCCCAGTTTTATATGTGTAACTAGATTTATTATGTCATACAGATTTCTTTTTTAACCATTACAAGACTTAATATTTTTCTTAGGCTTGTCCTTTCCAAGTTTTTGACCTGATAGTCTGTTTGATTGGTCAATGTACAAGCTTCAGACTATGTTTTATTTATATATTCTCACTTTGTATTGCCTTAAAATTTCTTGGTTCTTTAGAATTTAGACCAGTGCAAAATAGGTTTTATATGCGGGTTCAATGAGCCTATGAATGTCATCCTTTTGCTTTGTGCGTAAAGGCGCGATTACATTGAGGCAACATTAAACGACATGGGGCATGATACTTGTTTCATACTGTTGCCTGATTACAGGTGTGCGTCTATGGCCATTCATACACGAGGGAGCATGGTTCCGGAACAAAAGCTTTTTTCGGGCAAGGGAGGCGTGCGGAGATGCAATAAGTGGAGAGTTTCGTGCTCCGGTGGAGACTTTTGTGCTCCTGCCTTTGGCCTGCGAATACGGAAAGCATGCACTCACACCAATAAGAAATCAATGCTTTGGCGATTAAAAAAACTTTAAAACAGAAAAAATTTGTCAAAATTTGTACATAATAAGAAAAAACTTTTAATTATTGAGAATTCAAAGTGACTGAGTGAATTTTTATACGCTTTATATTAGCTTCACCTGTATGTATGTATGTATGTATGTTCTATGTAAACAAATCTTGCAACTTGATTTTGACCCACTTCTATATTACCGATCAACTTCAAATTTTGCACATATGCATAGTTCGCGTGACAATGCAATCTGACCATTTTGTAAGAAAATCAAGATGGCGGTTCCAAGATGGCGGTCGATTTTTGCTATTGTGTTCCCCAACCCCCCGACATGGGTATCACGGCATGACAGGTAGAATACAATTAGCTGTATGGCGTCATTCCAAATTCAAAATGGCGGCAAACAAAATGGCGGACTACCTTTTTCTTTACAACCCACTCGATATGGGTATCAAATGAAAGGGTGTGACAATTAGAATACTATTATCTGTGTGGCGTCATTCCAAATTCAAAATGGCGGCACACACAAAATGGCGGACTATCTTTTTCTTTACAACCCACTCGGTATGAGTATCAAATAAAAGGATGTGATAATAGAATACTTTTCGCTGTGGGGCGTCTTTCCAAATTCAAAATGGCGGCCACCACAAAATGGCGGTTTACCTTTTTCTTTACAACCCACTCGGTATGGGTATCAAATGAAAGTGTATGACGAGTATAGTATAGTAAGCTTTGTGATGTCGTTTTAAATCTAATATGGCGGTCACTACAAAATGGCCGAACACATACATATAATAGACTAAAAAATAGAAAATAAAAAATATAGTTTAAAAAAACTAAAAAATACGCTTTTATTTTAAAATGAACTAAAAAGTAAAAAATAATTTTGAATGTAAAGTTTTTATTGCTCCAGCCAGTATAAGAAAACAACCTACATTTCGAAATCTAAAAAAGCGTGGGGCGCTAGCTAAAAGTTCCGGTGTTAATAAAATAAGAATATAGAGAGCCCCACGCTTTTTTAGATTTCGAAAGGTAGGTTGTTTTCTTATACTGGCTGGAGCAATAAAAACTTTACATTCAAAATTACTTTTTACTTTTTAGTTCATTTTAAAATAAAAGCGTATTTTTTAGTTTTTTTAAACTATATTTTTTTTAAATAAATTATTTCATAACAGCGAAAAAACTTCAATATTGGTTTTAATAAAAAATTTGACTAATTTCACTAATGCGAACAAATATTATTGTATTTTCGAACAAATATTGTGTATTTTCAGAAAACTTGCAGCAAAGCTTTTGGTTGCAGAACCATGGTCCCTCGTGTATGAATGGCCTATGTGCCACAAAATTCAATAATGTAGCATGCGGAATTTGTCTCCCCATACCGCATACGGTTTGTCGCCGATACTTGTAGCATGCTTCTAAAGGCTTGTACACACTTGTAGACATTTTGAGCGATATTTGTCTCCGAGACATGTCTAGAGTTGTCTACATAGACATTAGTCCAGTAAAATATCCGAATCCGAAGTTTGCTGACAAAATTTCGTGACGGAACATTGAGAAAAATGCAGAAATATGAAAAACTGATGCTACAAGTTGGCTGAATTAGCTGACAAAATGCGTTCACACACATTTATATCAATGTAGATGTGAAATGTCAGAAATTGCTGTCTTGTTTTGATCGGGAATGCCGCGCAAAATTATGGATGAAATAAATAATTTACAAACATTATCTAATCTAGCAGCACTCCAATTAAATGTCATTTTCACTTTTTGTGTGGTCATATTTTTTGGCGCGATATTGAAATTAAACTTAACGTCATTTTTGCCTTCATATTTGACATTTCTCTGTACAAAATTGTTTAGAACCACTGCAAAAACCTGCTGAATTGCATGTGGCAACTCAAATGGTTTAACTAACACATACGAAAAGTTACACAAGTTGACCAAAACACGAGCGAGACGGGTGAACAATGAGAAGGAGTAGGTTGCAGCATTTTGGTTGGTTGGTTCGTGGTTGGTTTTGCCATTAGAGATTAGGCATAAGAAACCGAAGAAATCAAAACTACCCCAAAACTTTCTCACTAGGGGCCCTTTTATTCACAAATTCACTGGATCAATTGCCGTCAACGAGTCTGTTGCGAGACCAAAAATCGCAGGTCTACGGTCTCCCGATCGGAATGGGAGGCCACGTGCAATGGTAGACACATTGCGTAGCATTTCGCCAATGTGGACCTCACGACCCGAGACACGTCCCTCTCTTTCTCCACATACCGAGTGTGTGCTTCGGCCGGTTATATTTGCAGTGTTTAAACTTTTTTTTTGAAATATGGTCAAACGAAAAAGTATTACAACTTATCGAAGACTATCAGGCGTTTGGTTGTCTTTGGGATGTTACGAGTTTCGATTACAAAAACCGCGTAAAAAAAATTGGCACTTAATCACTGGCTAAAAAGCACGACGTGACAGTGGCAGACATTGAAAAGAAAATCCACAGTCGAAAAACATCCTTCAACCGGGAACGAAAAAAAATAGCCTGAAGAGTGGGATCTCCCCCAAAAAGTCGACGTGGTTTGCATTTGATTATTTGCTATTCCTGCTACCAGCCAACGAGTCAAAGGGCAACCAACGTTTACGTTTTCGCGTTCTTTCATTTGCAACCACCATTCAGCATGAACTTATTGCGCATAAAACAACGTCCTCCATTATGGACTGACGGAGACTAAATTCAAATCATACTGTGGACACTAGACGAGACAAAGTACGATTTCCATAGACGGGCTATAGACATGGTTCGCTCAACATGGTCTACTAGTGTGTACTAGCCTTAAAACAATTCCATTTAAGCAACTTCAGTTTTTTACAACGCAGATTTTAATTTCATATACGCTAGTGTTGATTGCAAGGCAGGATATCTGGCGGAGGTATTTTTCGAGAAACGTAATTTTAATAAGAAGTTAAAATTTCCTCACCCAGAGCCACATTCTAATCGCAACGAGTTTTATACAATCTCGACGGATGATACATTCCCTCTACATGAACCCATCATGAAACCCTTTAGCCAACAACACAAAAAAGCATTTGTCAAAGACTACACAATTATAGGCATTCATGCGCATGTCGAGTAGTGAAAAATGCTTTTGGGCTGCTAGCAAGTGTGTTTCGTGTATTTAGAAATCCACTAAATATTAATTTCGAAACGCTGAAATTGTCGCAAAAACATGCATTCATCTTCCTAAGATTTTAAGAAGGAGGAAAACATCGCGATGACTATCCTGTCCTCAAGGAACTTTAGAACGCGAGATGGAAATATTATTCTTGGATCATGGAGGACAGTTGTCCAAGGCGATTCTGGTCCGCAGTGTTTGCCACATAAAGCACGAAAGTGAACTTTTGAAGAAGAAGAAGTGAGACATGAATTTATGAGATGTTTTCAATCAGATGAAGGACGTTTGCTTTGGCAGCACCTTTACGCCTAACTATATTTCAATGTACTAATGGGAACATAATATATATGTACAGTACATACAGTATTGGCCAATACTAAAGCACCCCCCATCAATATTTCATATTTTTTCCAGATATTAGTGGTTTTTTAGCGGGTCTTCGACTTAATAATCCAGCTTCTAGGGGTCTTCGTCGGATTGTTCTCTGACTTATTCCAAATCCGAAATCTTTAGGAAGCTGTGCTGAGGATATGTCAGGATTTAAAGATGGTCCCTTATAGCAAAGAGTCCTCCCTATTATATGTTTTGTTCGATCTTCCGCCAGAAGGAAAAGGTGAAACCCGTCCCGTTGCTTCGTACTTTGTTATCATTCACGATATTACTGACCGTTAATCATTTAGAGCCTAAAGTTTAGGCAGTCGCTATGGCAAATTTTCCATTGAATTGAGGGGGGTGCTTTAGTTTTGTCCACTGGTACAATAGTTTATCATTTCATTGTATAGTTTCAATCGTATGACTGGAGTATTTATGTTATAATTTTTGAATTTTTTTTAAATTTTAGATATATAAATAAATATTAAGATATAAATTTTGTAATATTGGATAGTTGTTTTTATTAAGTTTTTATCAAAATAATGAAAAATTTATGAAATATTTAAGGGGGTGCTTTAGTATTGGCCAATACTGTATGTCTAGTTTTTATGTAGTCATTTAAAAAACCTCAACGTCTTCCAGATCACTGATAACAGTTGACAATGTTGGTTTTGGTACATCGACGTCCACTAAAAAACTTAACAGTTCAAATGAAACGATTTCCCTTTTTTGTTTGGAGATGAGCCACTCTTTTTTAATTGTAATTTATCGTGACGAAATGCTGACCGCAAATTCTTAATCCTTTTAATTTGTCATTTTTAATCCTAAATAAATCACTAATTAATCACTAGGGGTATTCATGAAACCCTCGTAAATCGCGTAAACGTAGTAAACCGCGTAACTAATTCAGATTAACATTAATGTTCCTCTACTAATTTTGTTATTCCATAATTCTGGTGAATTATGGTAATCTTCAATAAATGATCACAATTCAATTCCATGTCGCAGGATACAAGCCGCACCTATCCGCTGACTTTTGGATAGCGACGACACTGTTCGACACGTTGAATTATGTCGAAAGGTGATGCATGCGTGCTGGTAACAACTTGTAGCAGGCGGCAAGAAGACTTGTTTTTTGTCGTTTCGTGTTCCCTCAATGGAAAGACTGTGTGTAGCATGCGTCAATATTACATGTTGCCTAAAAGTTGCCTCAGTGAAATTGCGCCTTAAGAGATCTGCAATTTCCATATTATGATCCTCAAGATTGATGTTTGGTCCTAATCATCGTACTCCTATTGATACAATTACTGTTTTCGTTTACCTTTTAGATTGATCTTTCCTGAGCGTTCTACAATTTCTTGATAAGGTTTCCTTTACATCTTCCTCTTTTCCGTTCAATTATGGTTATGACATCTGTGAAGGTTAGTAACTAAATGTTTCTTGTGAAGATGTTATTTGCTCCATTAAGTTCTGCTTTTCTCATTTTTGCTTTCAAAACAATGTTAAAAAGTATTGGTGAGATCGCATCTCCTGTCGCACACCTGATTTTTGTGAAAAGTTTATTGAATTGCAACCGCATTTTCCCATTTGTGTTAACATTATTTTGTCGTCATTTTACACAGTTCTACCAGCTACAAAAAGAAAATGTAGATCAATGCTTTCTTCTCAGCATTTTTCATATAACGCATTTGTCTCATTGTAAAAATTTGGAATGTTGTCGTTCCGTTCTTTCTAAATCATGGTTAAAAATATTCTACTTTGCCTCCCATATTAGCACAGTTACTTATACATAGATGAACCTCTAAAAAATGCCAACTGGAGGTTTTCCAGCGGGATTCTTTTTATTTTGTGGTCACAAATAATTACTCGAAAATGTTTTATAGGACTTTTTTATGCAGATTTATCTTACGAACAAGCCAAAAATAAAAGTAAACCGATAATTAACGAGATATTTGAGGAAAACTGATTTTCGTGATCTTTGACCTTCCATAACTTTTGTGGCCGGTCAGTTGGCTTTATGGACTTTTGATGTGTCAACCGTTGGAACAAGTGGTTTGGGCCGATGGACTCTATTTTGGAGAATTATAAAATTTTGTAAATGTTTTATGAAATACAAAACCTATAATTAAATAATTTTCGTTATTTTCGCGTACCTCTAGTATTTATGCAATTTCTCTCGATATTTTCAAAATGAAGTAAAATATTTAAACAAACATTCTTAAAATATTACATTTTTCAGGTTGGAGGACACACACGTCTTCTTCTCCTTAACCAGAGTACGGTGATAAAGCCATTAAATTTACGCGAATTAGACTTTTACCAGAACATTCCTCAGGATATCCAGAAGTTTGTTCCAAAATACAAAGGTAAGCTTCGAAAATGAATTATAATTTAAAAAAAAAACAATTTTCTTTTTCGCTTATTAACTCCTTTAATTTTTTTCCTTGTCAATAATATTGTCTTTAATATGAGAATCAAAGTGAAAGTCCGTGTCACATGCATACTTTCATTATAAAAACTCATATTTATCATATTTATTTTTTTTACGTTGATTTGTTTTTATTTATTTTTGTTTTGTTAAAAAAGTAAAAAAAAGTAACACAATTATTAAAAATGAAAGAAAGGAGAATAGACTTCACCTATCACCTACGAATTAAAATAATGAAAGAATACAAAATAAATTAAACGAAATCAAAAGCACTCAATTGATGTGTAAAATGTTCAATTTCACCAGCAGTATTGAACGAGCTTCAGTTCTGGCCCATGAATGGGTAAGTTGTTTTGTCGAATATAAAATTATTTATTTTAAATCAAAGGGAGTGAAATTCTTTTGTGATTGGCAAAATTATTAATATATTTTTGAAATTTCGGTCGCGTGAGTGAAATATTTTTGGGGGTGAGTTTTGAATGTGTTTAATTTGTGATTGCTGTTTTGTGCGAGTTTTTTTGGAGATGTTTGATTTAGTAAAATATTAAAGAAGACAAACAACGATTTACTTGTTATTGTGATGTGTTATTTTTAAGCTCGATATACCTTAGTAGTATAGTTAGCAATTCTCAATCAAGAAACCGCACAATTGATTACAAAATCAGCCTAAATCAACAATATATTCCTTTCTCATTTTGACCTTAAATTCGTTGAAAAACCTCGAAATTTTTATCAGCTTCGTGAATGCAGTATGCAAAATCTAAATAATTGTTATTTCTTTACTACATATCGCTTACCAGCTTGGCTTTATATTTTGGTAGAATAAAAAGTAATTTTGATTATTTTTTGGCTCGTACTTAATTATAATATTTTATTCATGCAAATTTGTATGTCGAGTCTCTAAATATTGCTTTTTTTAAATAAACAAATATTATTGGAATCTGCTGACAATTCATACATTGCATGATAGATAACCTAACTTCTATCAAATAATATATATGCAACCGTCAACTGGCTGTAAACTAAGCAATGAACTACACAAAGTATAGCAACTCTTTTGAACAATCAGTAAAAGGATTTTATGTTTTAAAGAGTTCAGTTAAAAATACATAAATAAATTCTTAAGCCAATTAACATGGCGAACTAGCTCTCGGAGTATCCTTATCTACTTTGTCTCTCATTGTTTCAGTAATTTCATGCTAATCAAATCGCTTGTTATCAACCGGCCATTGACAGAGTACAAACACAAGTTAAACAAAATTTAAATAAAAACATATGATTCATAAATAAAAACATATGATTCATGCTCACTTGTTAATTATAATTCGATTTTTTTGCTTTTTTTGAAAGCGTTTCTCAATTGAGAAAAATCCCCAAGTCAGTTTTTCTTAATTAATTAAAAGCGCATGTACGATTTTTTACGAGTTGCAACTATATCAGATCAACAGTGCAATTTACAGTAATTATTTGTTTCCATCCATGATATTTCTTATAATTATTATAGACGAAATTTGCAGTCCTGCAAAATAAAACCGATTACACTAATATATTTACACATTAATCAAGAAGCTTCTGCATGAATCGACAGTATTTGTTATACGAGAAAAAATGGCGTAACACTATCAATCCTGTTTATGTAAACTAGCAAGCCCAAATTTCACATGAACTCAGAATTTAACAAAATAAGAACAAAACTAGTGATTGTTAAAAACTAATATTCTTGTTATTTCTCTGTACCTCGGTTCATTCTATGATGAATGATTGCTGCAGATCATTTGCTGAATGCCTTAATTACAATAAAACTTCTTTATAAATCAAGTTCTCAGTGACAATTCCTTGAGGGGTAACTTCCTGTTTTAGACCACGTGAAACATAAATTTTACAATCGCTTGAGCAAGATACGCATGACATCGCTATATACAACTGACCGTGCATAAAACATGGTTCCGGAAGAAAAATACCAACTTTTTCGAATGTTTGTCCTTGTTACTTATTTTTTGTCATTGCATACCATACGCTATGCACAGGGGAAATTGATGACGCTTGAAATTAAATAGAAGTGCAGGGTCGTTTGATGTATCCAAGCAAATTCGTGGGATAAAGTGAATCTTGACTCTTTGAGATCCTGTAAGAGATTCGCCTTGGATTACATTCGCGCGAAAGTCCCGAATAGCTAATCTGGTTCCATTACACAAAACCATTCTTAATAGATAGGTTTCGTAGTAACAAATCTATGCAACCTTTTTTTATGTTTTCTCGTTGTGGCGTCACTTGTAGCAGGCTTTTTTGCTGTACTTTTTATTTATCCCATATATTTCATTAAACAGCATTATATCTGTTGAATGCATTGAACAATTAAAATTATTGGTAGCATATATTCTTACTCGGTCTACCATCGACTACCATGCAAAATTGCAATGAAATCGGTGCAGTAGTTTTCACGTGAAAATTTAAAAACAATTTATATTCTAATAAAATTTCAAAAATCGGCTACCAGTGACGTCACATCATAAAAGCTCTCGTTAAGAGCATACCTTGTACCATGGTACCTACAATAATACAAGGTAGGCTCATAAGGAAAAGCTCTGTTTCCATCTTGAAAAGCTTTTACGCCTTTTACATTAGAAAAGATCTGGGTGACGTCACGGGAAAGCTTTTTTCCTTTGTGAGAGAAGATCTGAGTGACGTCACGGGACCCTTATGAGCTTACCTTGTAATTAATGTACCATGCCTTGTACCACTACAGCTCTATTGGAAACCTTTTTTGTATTATCTCCGCTCCGCTACCATCGCTGCTCGTTTATCCCAGCTCCAAGATAATCAGACCCTAAGACAACCTTATTCTGATTTACATCCTTAGACCTGACGCGTCCTGGTCTCGCCATCTTCCAACTTAGGTTTAATGTACCTCTGCCGCTTCTAATATATATCTCGTGCTGGTAGAGTTCCTGGAATCGTCCTTCTTCATATACGTGGCTAACTATTCTTTGAAACATCTTCGTAACCAATGTTACTAAAAGAACATAATACGTTTTGCTAATAATGATAAAACCCAAGGTAGGTAAAGAATTGCACTACTTCAAAAGCATGCTCCTTTATCTTGACATCTATGTCCGGTTGTTTTGCTTTCATTTATAAGCAGTCCAAATTCTAATGCTCAATATAAGTGAAACCCCCTTGGTGTTACAAGAATCCAATCGCAGCTGCTTACAAGAATCCAATGTCGGCCTATTTTTTTAATTTTTCTTTGAAATGTTCGTTCTTTTCGATCTTACCTGTGACACATTTCACTCACATTTTAAAGGAGGCTGCCCTGAACTGCATCTAATCCAGCGCTATGGAGAATATTTTAACTCATTTGTAGAAAATAGCGATTTTTTTTGTACTAAGGTATTGGGTCCAAAAGTACTGCGGTCACTCGCTTGGCCTATTGTACTACACGCCTATACCTCACATTTGTATTCCAGACCTTGTAGGCCTAGTGGCTTGTCGCTTAAACTTGACTGATCAAGCTTTCCAGGTTCCCGACCACAGACCTGCCTTCGGTCTGTTCGGAAAGAGTTCACGAAACGGGGCTCGGGTATGCTCCGTGGGGTCCCCATTTCATTCCGGCCTTCCTTGCCTTAGCCCTTTACTGGGTCCAGAAACTTAAGGCAGACTGGCGGCGGTTTGGGTCTGCTTGTTGTCCTGGTAGGAGAGTAATTGCGACTCCACCCTCTTCTGAGGTCCCTGCTCCCTTGGATGATGGGAATGCTCCCCCTAGATTATATGGGAGTTGGTCCTGCCAATTTTCTGGCGGGTCCGGAAACTTTGGGCACAGCGGCAGCTGTCTAGGTCTGCTTTTTGGCTTCCGGGTTCCTGGATGCTTAATTGATCGTTAAAGGCTCGGGCACACAGAAAGCGGTCTGTCGCGGCGGACAGCGATCTCTGACGACGGTCTAGTTGTATTACACAATTTGGCATCATCTCTGTCAAATAGAACGCGGTCTACCGCCTCCTGCTAGTCTTTGTCGCGACGACAAGCGATCTAGTTGTGGGTCATTCCATATGAAATCAACCAATGCTTTGGACCTCACCACCTCCGATAGTTATAATTTTTTTTATATGTTCTTCTGGTGGAAACTAAGAAAAAACCAAATTTTCATATTTTTTGGACTTTTAATTTTTTAGTTATAAATTTTCAAAAAATCGAAAATCCCAAATTTTTGACAAATTTTGACATCTTTAAATTGCTCTAGTTTAAAAACTATTTGACATAGAAAGCTGAAACTTGCACCAATTTCTTCTGCTTTAATAAGGCTTTAATTTGATATACAACATAGTATTATTAACAAGAATAAAACTTTTTCCGCCATTTTGAAAATTTTCTTTTTGGAATATCTCAAAATAATGTTTTTTAAATTTTTTGAAAAAATTATATCTTGTGCACACACTCTTAAGGTGAATTTAATGCCAAAATTTAGGATGGGACGACTTTGGGATCATATTGAAATAATTTTTTTTAGGTACTTGAAGAGCTGAACGTTCAATGAACGCAATATAAAAAAAAATTGCTGCGGGAGAGCTGATACGCCCCACTGATAATGGGTGCCTTCCATTTAGACACAGAAAGGCAATTGGCGTGTCGCTCTGTGTCGTTCTGTATAAGCCCAAATGGAACACATAAGTTCATGAAAAATCCGCCACGGCGCACTTTCCTCGTTTTTATTTTTGTAAATCGAAAATTTTATGTTGATAATTCCGTTAAATTAATTACCCGACATTTTATAAATGCTGGGAATCTTAAAAATGAAACAATATTGTTGTAATTATAAATTGACGATCACATTTCAGTTGGCGAGGGTTGGTAGCATTGTCTTAGATGTCCCCGGCTATGTCTAGCTGTGTCGTTGATGGAACACTTCTGTGTCGGACACAGAGTAACACTGTGTCTCTCTGTGTCTAAATGGAAGGCACCCAATGTCACCATTTACTAATTTGGGTATGGCGAATTCAATGAAAATAAAACCAACCCCTAACTTGATCGGAAACTACCCCCAGGACAAACCTTATTACTAAAATTGAGTGTTTCGCAATTGCTTAGAAAACACCCCCCCCCCCCACAACAACCCCTAAAATAATTATTTTTTCTATTCCCAATATAAGGAACCACCAGGCCAAATTTTGAAGAACATACACCCATTAGATATAAGATAATTTATAGAAACCATAGCTACCCCTCGGACATCGGAAACCACCCCCACCACAAATAGTTTTTAAACTAGAGCAATTTAAAGATTTCCTAATTTGTCAAAATTTTGTGATTTTCGATTTTTTGATAATTTATAACTAAAGAATTGTTACGGCCATCCCAGCCGGATGGCACTATAGACATATAAATTTATTTGTGCGGAATATTATCACCGTCCGGGAACCTTTCCGCTGGCAAAGCTCGTCAGTTTGGGGGTCGTGGGTGTTAACAGGTGGTTCGCGGACGCATATGGCAAATGATCCCATATTACTTTCTTTGAGGGGAGTTCATTGATACTTACTTCCCGCTTCTGTTGGGCCCAGGGCTCTAAAATTTATGTAAGGGGGATAAGGAATTTGGATGCTGAAAAATGAGATAAAATTTGGGAGGAATTTGGGGCTCGGGCCGTGCCGCTACCTGGCCATTAGGTCGTTAACGCTTACGTCGACATGCTGAGTTTACTCATGTTGGGGTTGACGACCTCCTAAATATCCTAAGATCACCCGGGGTACGGAAGAGAAACAATTTTTTTGGGGACACGTTATGTTTATTTGGCTATTTTCTATTCAAATGGTTTCGCCTAATACATTCGATACTACATCGTTATCGTCCAATTCAATATTACAAAATACTATCCATAATATTCTTAACCTAAAGACAGTTCATATAGCTCCTAGCCTGCTTAACAAAATCTCAGCTACTACTACTAACCTATCCGACTAACTAAGAATCAGGCACGAGCTAATTCATTTCACTAAGAGAACAGAATTTAAGGTGCGACAAATTCAAAAAAAAATTTTATAACTTTCACAACCAAAATGGTTGGGAGCAACTCCTGACATTCAAGGAGCTATCGTTAATACGATCATTAGGTTTATTTTACGTTAAATTTGAGTTTTCTTTTCTTCTGATTAAACATATCTTCTAACTCAGATTCTCTGTTCATAAATGTATCTGGTAAATTTTCGTTTCCTACTGTTATTATACAATGTTAGGTAACTATTGTTAGTATGTGAAGCTTATATTACTACGTTTTCTATCCTATAATCAAGTTACATTATGTAGAAATTGGTTTTCTTTTTTTTTCTTTTCTTTCTTTCTTCTGATTATTAACAATATTCCATTCTTACCTACTAATTATAACAAAAAAAAATCAATCGATTGAGGTTATCAACTATAGCAGCAAACGATAAAATTTACTGACACACAAAGAAAATTTCAACAGGTTTGCATTCGGGCCGCAATTGCCTTCTCAAAAAAAAAACTCAAACTAATTTCCAAGACTTAAATTCTTAAAATAAGATACTGGGGTTTCGACACGCACCAAAGCATCTAGTTTCAACTTTATAAAAATAATGATTGTTCTTTTTGTTTTTTTTTTCTTTTTAGTATTTAAATAAAAAAAATTTTTTTTTGTTATTTAGGCGAAACCCTGGGGGCCGCCATCTTAAGGGATGTCGCCATTCCAAGTTTTAACAAAGAAAATTTACTAAAAATTTGCACCGACCTTAGTTACTGCCTAATACCCTTGCATGGATGATTATCAGTTCCTTCGGGCCGTCGTCGCTTGATCCCTGCCTTATGATGCGATAATGGGTAAAAAGCACCAGCCAATTATTTCCTTTTTACTAATACTAAAAAAAATAGATTATTACTAGATCAATATATGAAATAGAACCCAAAAGGTATCCGCTGGCACGATTAATTCAACAAAAAAACGTGGTTCCTCTGCAGCTTCTATTGTATCTCCCACAGGATTCCCTACAGGGCGTAGCGCGTTCTAGCGGGATCCCGTTCTCCTTCCAGTTACGAATTGTTCTCTATCCAGACTCCAGTTACTTCTAAGAATCCTTTTGGTTTCTGGTTTTTCGGCGTCTGCTGCTGGTCGCAGGGCTTCCGATATGCGCCCGCCAGAATTTTTACTCCAGTCACCAGAATTTACAACACGGCACCACAATATCAGTTTTCTCCTGCCCTGGGAGCTTTCGTACTTTCGCAATTTCACCAACAAACGAAAATCATTCACTATATTATTGCCGATATAATTATTCAGGCCAGCTTTACTTTCTTTAGCCTTACTTAGACAGTTTAAAGAAACTTTAAGCACAATCGCTTCCACGTGGCTGTTGCTTGCGAAAATAGCTCTCAGTTCTGCCGCACCTTCTGCTCTCGTCGCCAGTCAAACCAGAACTGTCCTAACCTCTTTCCGTTTTTCTATTTCCGCCCTTTTGTTCTTCCAGGCGGCTTCTTTTTCCGGCTCAGAGGCCTCTGTCTCCTCAACATGACAACTTGACTTTTATATTTTATTCCATTTTTAGCTTTGGAATATTCTTAGGGGGGTGAGATTCGGCATTTTTGGGACCAGAGAAATTTTTGAAAATACTTCACTTATTTATTTGTCACTCCATTCACGCGGATGTCTAAATGGGTGGCGTCAAAGGCTTTTCCATTACAACACGCTTCCACTAGAAGCCGTACAGGGGAGAGTGGAAACGAAAGAAAAACAAGGGGAAAGCCAGTGAATGTTCCGATTCTGTTGCTAGCCCCAACGTGTCTCGACCCATGACCCTGAGATTTAAAATCTCATGCCCTACCGACTGAGTATCGTTATGTACGGATATCTTTGGCGTGGAAAATGCCTAGCGGCCGTCCCTTCAGATCTTCCAACTCATATCGACTAGTACCTATCACTTTCTTAATCTTTGCCTTTGCGAATTTCGCTGCTAGTTTTGCATTGAATTGTTCGGATTTATTACTAACCGGGAACGTTCTCCTGTGCACTATCTGTCCAGGGGTGAAATTTACCGCTCTACAACGAAGATTGTAGGTCTTTTGGTGCCTCACATGAGCCTCGGCCAGCTTCTGCTCAATTCGCTCTCGCAGCAGCTGCTGGCGGTCAGAGGCGGGGAGTACGGAAATGTCCCCATCCTGTAACGCGTTCAGTTTGTTTAGTAGCGGATACGCGGATCCATGTAGGATCATGTGATACCCGAAAAGGGCCTGGTAAGGGGACATTCCTGTAGCTTCATGGCGTGAGCTGCGGAGAGCACATCCTATGGCAGACAGATGGGTAGACCATTCTCTGTGGTCCTCAGACAGGTAGGATCGGATTGCAGCCAGTACGGAACGATTGACTCTTTCGGCGGCGTTGGGGTGTGGTGAGTAAACCGCGGTACGCAGGTGCTTCACCCCGTAGTCGTTCAACAATTTTTCGAATTCTTTGGAGGTGAAATGTCGGCCGTTGTCCGTGAAGATTACTTCGGGCACTCCGAACGTGTGAAAGATGGTATGTTCTAAGTAGTCGGTGGCGGCTTTCGAAGTCTCGGCCGACACTGGATGTAAGAACGGGTATTTGCTAAAGGCATCTAATACCACTAATACAGCTGTATGCCCCTGTTTGGTACGAGGATAGGGACCCATGTAGTCGACGTACATGAATTGGAATGGTCGGGTTACTTCTAGCGGGTTTCCCATGGGAGGTCTCAGGGTGATATTAGGAGCCTTAGACTCCTTGCAAGCGTCGCAGTTCGAGATATACGCCTTGACCTGTCGGGTCATACCTGGCCAGTAATATTTTGCGCGTATTCGAGCTAATGTCTTACCCATACCGCCATGGGAAGCTTGAGGGGGCGCATGAGCGGACTCGATGAGGGAGTCTGTCAGCTCCGCGGGGATCCACAATTTCCAGCAGAGGTCGTCCGATTCGGGGTCGCCAGTGCGTGGGGACGTACGGTGGAAAACGTATCCCTCAGATACCTGAAGGTCAGGTAACTGTTCAGCCTTCTTAATTACATGTTCAGTTAACTGGACGTATTCTTCAGATTTGAAGGCTGGGGATAATAGGTCCACGTCGCGGCAGTAGAACAAGTCGTCGACACAGTCTACCCGCGACAAGGCGTCCGGCACCACGTTCTGACTACCCTTCCGGTGCTCTATTGTAAATTGGAAACCCTGCAGTTTGAGACTCCATCTTGCCAGTCGGCCGTTCAGGTCTGTCTGGCTCATGAGCCACTTCAAGCTGGCATGGTCAGTAATAATAGTAAAAGGATGACCTTCAACATACGCCCGAAACTTCTTAACGCTCAGCACCGCAGCGTAGCATTCTAGCTCAGTGATTGAGTAGTTGCGTTGCGCACTATTCAATTTCTTAGAGAAATAGGCAATGGGATGTTCATCATCGCCATACTTTTGGAACAGGACGCTTCCTACTCCGGTCTTACTCGCGTCACACTGGATGTAGAAGTGGCGCGTGAAGTCAGGGGTTACTAATAAGGGAGCAGCCGTCATTGATTCCTTCAGTTCTACGAAGGCTTTGTGGGCCTCGTCTGTCCAAGCAAATTTTGAGCTCTTTAGACAGTCCGTGATGGGCGAGGCAATGCTTGCATAGTTACCTATGAAGCGCCTATACCATCCCGTCATGCCTAAAAAGCGTCTCACCTGCTTGGTTGACTTGGGAACCGGGAAATCTTTGATAGCTGCCACCTTATCCGGATCTGTTTTAAGCGATCCGTCGCCAATAATAAAGCCCAGATATTTCACTTCGCTGACGCAAAACCGGCTTTTAGTCAGGTTCACGGTCAAGCCGGAACGGCGGAGGCAGTCGGCGACTTGTTCCAGTAGTTGGATGTGAATCTCAAAAGTAGATGACACCACTAACAAATCGTCTAAGTAGACGAAAACGTTCTCTCTGAGTGAGCCAGGAATGACTTTATCCATTAAACGGCACATTCGTTGCGGAGCGTTGCAAAGCCCGAACGGCATCACTGTGAACTGGTATAGCGGTCTTCCGGGGATTGTAAAAGCTGTCTTCTCTCGGGACTTTTCCTCCAAGGGTATTTGCCAGAAGGCATCCTTGAGGTCTATCGCAGATATGAATCGAGTGTCCTGTAATCGCCCTAAAAGACCGTCTATGTGAGGCAGTGGGTAGGCATCTTTTACGGTCACCGAATTTAGCTTGCGAGAATCCAGGCAAAGACGAACCTTGCCGGGCTTCCGAACCAACACGACGGGCGAGTTCCACGGGCTATTTGACTCTTCGATCACACCAAGACTCAGCATGCGATCGACTTCCTCATAGATGAGGGACTGGATGGCAGGAGAGACAGGATAATGTCTCTGCTTTATCGGTACCGCCTCGCCAGTGTCGATGACATGCTGTTCCAGGTGTGTTCGGCCTAGCCCGAAGGCATCAAAAGCCGGGAAACGTGCTCGCGCCTTGTTCAGTCGCGCCTGTTGTGACTCGTCCAAGAGATGACTTTTTCGATCTTGTTGTGGGGGTTGATGAAGTTCCCCTATTATATGGGGGGCCAACTGGAAAACCCGCCAGAAATCTACGCCGAGATATAGATGTTGTGCTAAACTAGGGACTATGTAAAGCGTCAAAGGTCGTGTTCGCTGCCCATAGGTCACGGATACGTTAATGTAACCAAGAATGCTCTTGTGGGTACCGTCGGCCGTCTGGACGGCAGTACGCAAGCGGTAGAGCTATCTCTGGGTGATTCTGGAGGAGCAACTCTGCCCCTTTTCCCAGACAGCTTATGCTTGCGCCGCTGTCCAACAGGCCTATCATGTCTTCGCCCATGATCTGGACTTTTGCGAACGGTCGGTCGTCGCCTAGCTCCGTAATCAAAGTAGAGACAGCAATCTTTGTTAATCTTTGTTTTTCTAATGCTCGCTTGCGCACGCACGGAATTTTTCGGGCCTGGGGTTCTTCGCGAATATCGTCGAAGATTCGTTTACGGACATTGCAATAGTTTGACCAACGCTTCATGAATGAGATTTCGGCCTGTGGAGAAGGGAAAACCGGTAAGGGCTCCATTTTCCACAGGTCGGAATCGTACAACGAGCTAGGGGACGTAATTGATAAAGAAAGGTCATTGTCAGGGTCTAGGAAGGGCGCGAGCCTCGGGGAAGCCTCGCACCCTGGCTCGAGTTTCCCGAACAATTGGGGCATGTCAAGGTATAAGAGTCGGGTCGCCCACAACGATAGCAGAAAACACTGCGGTTTGGGGATGGACAGACCGAGAAGCCGTGGCCAACTTGTTGGCAGTTCCAGCACTTTGGCGGGGGCCGGGAAGTAACGACTGGCTTGATTTCCTCAATTGTGGCTTGTCCAGAATCCTGCATGAGGGACTGATAGTCAAGTTCGGGTCTCTGTTGAGTATAGTACATGGCTTGAGGCTGTGTCATAGAGTATTCTATCTCGTGGACTTTATGCGGAGGTCGACCTTCCTTGCTCTTAGCACTTAGAAAGCGTTCTGCAAATAAGCAGGCTTCGCGAAGCTGTCGCATAGTTTCACAAGGGGTTCCCAGTACGATCTGTCCTATGGCGGGACTGAGGTTCATTTTGGCCAGGCGTACTAATTCTGCTGGTGCGGCCGGTCGCTGTCGCCGATTGTTGAGCGATATTAGTTTTTCCGCATAATCATCGTAATCTTGGTTACCCTGTTTGGTTGCCAACATCTCCATGATTATCTGATCGTCTAGCTCTGGCGTGCCAAAACGCTCTAAGAACTCCCTCCGAAAGTCTGCCCACTGTGGGTGTCGATATGATTGTCTGAACTGAGTCATATACCATCTTTCTGCCTGGTCACTCAACAGGGCGGCTATATGACGGACTAGCTCCTCTGGATGGACACCTTCGTCCTCAGCCCTGAGTTCAACACAACACAGAAAATCTTCAGCGGTGTATCCTCCCTTCGGCCCCGTGAAACGGTAGCGCCAACTTAATACAGGAGACTTCCTATAATGAGGGGGTTTCCACTGGTCAACGTTGCCAGGTGGTTGAGGCATTCCTATATTGCTTTGTATGTACTGGCCGCCAGGTTGGGCGGTGCCGTACGAGGGGACATACTGCGAGTGAACGCCACTTGCGGGATGTGCTCCATCGCTAGAAGAACGCGGGCGAGCATCGTAAGTGGGGGGTACGTGCAAGTATGCCATTCGGGAAGTGTCATATGCATATATAGACCGCCTGCGATTCGCCGGCAATAAGCGCTTCGCGTCCGCCAAGGCTTCTTGAAAGGCACTCTCGGAGACCTTGGAGGTACTTGGCCTCGTGTCTGTAAATGCGTCTCCGTCGGATTCAATCGGCGCCAATATGTTACGGCCATCCCAGCCGGATGGCACTATAGACATATAAATTTATTTGTGCGGAATATTATCACCGTCCGGGAACCTTTCCGCTGGCAAAGCTCGTCAGTTTGGGGGTCGTGGGTGTTAACAGGTGGTTCGCGGACGCATATGGCAAATGATCCCATATTACTTTCTTTGAGGGGAGTTCATTGATACTTACTTCCCGCTTCTGTTGGGCCCAGGGCTCTAAAATTTATGTAAGGGGGATAAGGAATTTGGATGCTGAAAAATGAGATAAAATTTGGGAGGAATTTGGGGCTCGGGCCGTGCCGCTACCTGGCCATTAGGTCGTTAACGCTTACGTCGACATGCTGAGTTTACTCATGTTGGGGTTGACGACCTCCTAAATATCCTAAGATCACCCGGGGTACGGAAGAGAAACAATTTTTTTGGGGACACGTTATGTTTATTTGGCTATTTTCTATTCAAATGGTTTCGCCTAATACATTCGATACTACATCGTTATCGTCCAATTCAATATTACAAAATACTATCCATAATATTCTTAACCTAAAGACAGT
The DNA here is from genome assembly GCA_963855945.1 of Thereva nobilitata. NCBI lineage: Eukaryota > Metazoa > Arthropoda > Insecta > Diptera > Therevidae > Thereva > Thereva nobilitata. Next base: position 138,079,053 of record OY979694.1, read on the forward strand.
TCATATAGCTCCTAGCCTGCTTAACAAAATCTCAGCTACTACTACTAACCTATCCGACTAACTAAGAATCAGGCACGAGCTAATTCATTTCACTAAGAGAACAGAATTTAAGGTGCGACAAATTCAAAAAAAAATTTTATAACTTTCACAACCAAAATGGTTGGGAGCAACTCCTGACATTCAAGGAGCTATCGTTAATACGATCATTAGGTTTATTTTACGTTAAATTTGAGTTTTCTTTTCTTCTGATTAAACATATCTTCTAACTCAGATTCTCTGTTCATAAATGTATCTGGTAAATTTTCGTTTCCTACTGTTATTATACAATGTTAGGTAACTATTGTTAGTATGTGAAGCTTATATTACTACGTTTTCTATCCTATAATCAAGTTACATTATGTAGAAATTGGTTTTCTTTTTTTTTCTTTTCTTTCTTTCTTCTGATTATTAACAATATTCCATTCTTACCTACTAATTATAACAAAAAAAAATCAATCGATTGAGGTTATCAACTATAGCAGCAAACGATAAAATTTACTGACACACAAAGAAAATTTCAACAGGTTTGCATTCGGGCCGCAATTGCCTTCTCAAAAAAAAAACTCAAACTAATTTCCAAGACTTAAATTCTTAAAATAAGATACTGGGGTTTCGACACGCACCAAAGCATCTAGTTTCAACTTTATAAAAATAATGATTGTTCTTTTTGTTTTTTTTTCTTTTTAGTATTTAAATAAAAAATTTTTTTTTTTTTTTTTTGTTATTTAGGCGAAACCCTGGGGGCCGCCATCTTAAAGGATGTCGCCATTCCAAGTGTTAACAAAGAAAATTTACTAAAAATTTGCACCGACCTTAGTTACTGCCTAATACCCTTGCATGGATGATTATCAATTCCTTCGGGCCGTCGTCGCTTGATCCCTGCCTTATGATGCGATAATGGGTAAAAAGCACCAGCCAATTATTTCCTTTTTACTAGTACTAAAAAAAATGGATTATTACTAGATCAATATATGACATAGAACCCAAAAGGTATCCGCTGGCACGATTAATTCAACAAAAAAAACGTGGTTCCTCTGCAGCTTCTATTGTATCTCCCACAGGATTCCCTACCGGGCGTAGCGCGTTCTAGCGGGATCCCGTTCTCCTTCCAGTTACGAATTGTTCACTATCCAGACTCCAGTTACTTCTAAGAATCCTTTTGGTTTCTGGTTTGTCGGCGTCTGCTGCTGGTCGCAGGGCTTCCGATATGCGCCCGCCAGAATTTTTACTCCAGTCACCAGAATTTACAACACGGCACCACAATATCAGTTTTCTCCTGCCCTGGGAGCTTTCGTACTTTCGCAATTTCACCAACAAACGAAAATCATTCACTATATTATTGCCGATATAATTATTCAGGCCAGCTTTACTTTCTTTAGCCTTACTTAGACAGTTTAAAGAAACTTTAAGCACAATCGCTTCCACGTGGCTGTTGCTTGCGAAAATAGCTCTCAGTTCTGCCGCACCTTCTGCTCTCCTCGCCAGTCAAACCAGAACTGTCCTAACCTCTTTCCGTTTTTCTATTTCCGCCCTTTTGTTCTTCCAGGCGGCTTCTTTTTCCGGCTCAGAGGCCTCTGTCTCCTCAACATGACAACTTGACTTTTATATTTTATTCCATTTTTAGCTTTGGAATATTCTTAGGGGGGTGAGATTCGGCATTTTTGGGACCAGAGAAATTTTTGAAAATACTTCACTTATTTATTTGTCACTCCATTCACGCGGATGTCTAAATGGGTGGCGTCAAAGGCTTTTCCATTACAGAATTAAAAGTCCAAGAAATCGGAAAATTTGGTTTTTTCTTAGTTTCCACCAAAAGAATGGATATAGGTGATTTGAAGTCCATGAGGTCCAAAATTAATTGAAAATTGGTTGATTTGATGTGGAATGACCCTTGTACAAAATTACAGATTTTAACATGACCGCCTTGCCGCTTTTAAACAAAATGAGTGAATAAACTGAAATTTTTTATAAAAGATGTGCGTTAATACAGGTTCTGTTTGATATTTCACACGAACATTATAAAAGTGCTTTAAAAAAGTCTGAGGCATGGAATGAGATAGCTCAAGAACTCAATATGATAAGAAAGTATCTCTTCTTATTGATTTCATGCATCCACTAATATAGTGGTGGGCAAAATGGCTCTTTTCAGTGAACTGGTTCGTTTGGTTCCGCTCACTAAAAAGAACCATTCAAAAGATCCGTTCATTCGGTTCATTTGGCTCATTTGTCGTAAATTTGGTGAAAACTTCAAAACATGGAGTGCCCTTAAATACAATTACCAACACACATACAGTTCAATACAAAACTAGACAAGCCATGCAGCCACGTTTGAAAAAATTTGCTACTGATAAGAATTAATGAATTTCCTAATGAAATCAAACTTCCAGTTCGAACTAATTCACTCCCCTTAAGATATACTATATTCTATTCAAATAAATTAAAAACAATCTCCTCTTAAAGTCTCTTTCCCGTAACATTTTATAAATAATCCTCCTACATTCGAATAATACGAGTGAAATTCTAATTAGAACTCTTCCTAAATCTTAAATGTTCTTCATAAAACTTTTTTAACTCTCATCTATTTCAAAATGTCTATTTCCAATTGGAATTGCTTAGAGAGAAATTGCAACTCACATCTTACATATCATCAATACAAGCAAAACAAGTTCTCTGAGAAATATATCGCACCCCTTATGTATTCATTGTGATTCATTCATTCGCTCTTTTTTCAGATCATTCAAAAGTTCAGGTCATTTCATTAGAGACCCGTACATTTGGTTCTTCGTTCATGGTTCATAACACAGTTCAGTATCACTGAACCAGTGCAGTACCATTGAACGAGTGAACGGAACATGTACTACTTAGTGAACCAGCTCATTTGGCTCAGTACACTGTTCCGTTCAGTACGAACGGATCATTCGCGAACGACACAGCACTACACTAATAGCAGAAGGAGTTGTTCTTCGTCCGAGCTCATACTCAAAATAAACAAATAAGAAAACGCTCTACTACTTCTCAAGAAGAGTGCGACCAGACCGGACCGCTCAGACAGATATCGCGTCCTATTTGACGTCCCCATATCGCAGACTGCAGCGACGACCGCCGACCGACCGAGATAGTTACGGGACGCGATTCTGCATACATACAATTCTTGCTGCTCCCCTTATCTCGAGTTGTGATTTATTTCTGCAGGCATAACACGTAATGCAGAGGTGCGCTCGAGCAATTATTTTATGTACAAGTTATAAAAATAATTTTAATCATTGGAATGATTACATTAAATACTTTTCACAATTTAAAAGTAATAATGTTAGCGATCATTCTCCGAAGTTTTGTTAGTATACAACGCCTTTGTAATGGATTCGTTGAATACGATAGTTTTCGAAATTTCTTAGGATTATTTATGCACTTATAGGATTATTTGTGTATTATCCACAATTGGATTATTTGTGTATTATCCATAGAAGCAGGAGCATATGACACAGAATGGAGGTCCAGACTCACTCTAAAAGTCCTCACTGCATTGCCGTTCAGAAGAAAGTTGAGAAGTATCGAATTGTCTCTATTCAAAACAACTTTTACGCATTATCATAACAAAACTTATCTCTTATTCTTCTTTCTATTTGTAATGGAAGCACTAAAAAGTACTTGATTTTGCAAATACGCGCAAAACTGCTTTTTTAGAATTTTGTCGAAAATTTAACAATTTCCTTCTAATTAAATAAAAATACGTATTCCTGCATCATTGCCGCAATAAATGGCAATTATCCAAGATATGTAAATAATTTAATTTCGGTTTTTGCCAACATAAAAAAACACTATATTTATAATTTTTTTTTAAATATTTTGAATTCGCAAAAAGTTGGCAAATATTTCAAACTTAAATTAATTTAAATGTGAAACAGAAAATTTGTGTTTGCAACAACATCGGAAAGTAATAAATTATATTGAACCAATTTAAATGATTAGTAAAAATGTTCATAAATAAATGCTATTTTATGGTAAGCGGCCATGTTTTTCTGGGAGCTTATTCCAAAGTTCAAGTTTAAACCACATATTCTAGAAGTTATTTTTTTAAATTACTCCTATGTACCATATAAAAAAATGTCCGGTTATTTTAATTATAACCATTTTTTTAATGAAATTTTTTTAAAATTATTCCTCTTTCAAGTCTAATATGGAATTCGAACGGAATTCCGTTTCCTATATAAAATACACGTAGAAAGATGCACGGAATTCCGTACACCCAATTATATCGTGTGCTTTTTTTTTGTTTCTTCACTTTTATCAAAACTTCTAAAATTAAGATGAAACTGTATAGATTTAAGGTAAGCCACATTTTTATGGATGCCTCTTAAATCGTTGATCGTTCGAGGATCAATTAACTCATGATGAGAGAAATGGATTTAGCTAGATTGGCTAGTTTGATATCGCCGATGTCACTTTTTAGGTAGGGAAAGCCAATTGGGTTGTAATAATATTAATTATTTATTGAAACTGATCGTTACTAAAATTTTGTATTACTGACGAGTATACACTATCAAATTCAGTGACATACTTATATTCCAGTCGGCAGAGCAAAATTTGAATGAAAACCTCTAACAAAATGTTAACTCACTATTTTTTTTTTAATAAAAAATTTTTTATTGAGTAGAATATGTTAAAAAAAAGTTTCGGAAAATTGGTTGTATGCTACCCCCAAAAACCACCCCTAAAAACGACAAATTCCGTTTTTGGTTAATATCTCTTAAACGGTAAGTCTTATCGGAAAATAGTGTTCACAAAGTTTGTAGATTATGCGATTATCTACAAAACATTATACATTTTCCCGTACGAATTGCCATTCATGAGATATCGCTGATTTAAAGATTTAAAATACTCCTTTCCTCATTCGCAAATTGTATAGGTCATCAGACGTTCAATAAATCCTCTGTTGGACTACGTCGCTAATATTTTCCGGGGGGAGAATAAAATTGTTCTAGAGAGGGGGGGCTATCCACTAAGGTACAGGGTGTTTAAGAAAAAAAATGTACTTTTTTTTAAAATTTACTTAAACTTGAATCACTCCTAGACTAATTATCGTAGAGCAACGTAATTAGGCTCATCTTGTGTGTATCCTTTTATTTGATATAAAGAACAGAAACTTGAGTGACTCGCAAATGAGGCGATATGCGTATTTTAAATATTTAAAACGGCGATATCTCATGAATGGGAAAATGTATAATATCCTTTTTTGTAGATAATCGCACAATCTACAAACTTTTTGAACACTATTTTCCATAAGACTTACCATTTAAGAGATATTAGTCAAAACTATTTTTTAAAAAAAATTAGTGAGTTAACATTTTGTTAGAGGTCAAAACCCCTAACAACTGGACTATTAATATTGATTTATTTTCAATTTTCGAATCCAAACGACGTTACATAGAATGACATCAAATAAAATATTTTCCAAGACTTAAAAATGCAAATAAAATAAAAAAAAATAAATAAAGAATAAAGTAAATCTCCAAAACTTCCATAGATGATCGACGTAAAATTTGTTGAATTTATGTTCATCTTTTGAAAATAAAATTATTGATTAACTAAACATTAATCATTACCTTGCGTCCTTATTGTTTATATGCTAAGATAATAAGTAAATCAGGATCAGGAATGTACCATATAGAATGTCTCAAAATCATACATACATTCATTCAATGATTATAAAGTCAGTCAATGGGTCCATTTTCAAATATTTAGAGTCAGTTGATATTTTCCGACTTTCACAACTTTTTTGGGCTCTAATAAAGGAGGTGGCAGCGCCTCTTGGTTAATAGTATATTACATGTGTCACGTTTTGGATGTTGTAATGCTGTAGAATAAACCAGTTTCTTTAATAAAAAGCTTTCAAAATAACACAAAATAAATTAAACAAAACAATAAAAATAATGAAACATATCTCCCATATCTCCAGAAAAATGTGCAATTTTTTTGAATGGAATGAATGAATTTAAAATTGATATGTCAAAATTTTTTCTATGCTTAAAAATCGAATTGAATAAGTTATATTTAAAAAAGATCATTTTGTTATGAATGAATTATGAGAGTTTTGGTGATAAGTTGCCTAGAACGGTTCTATGCATTCTTCTTTCCTTGTTTGTCAAGGATATCCTGAAGCTCTGAGAGGACAGCAACACTGCTGCTGAAAATACTGGTGCAATATCATCACAATCTGCCTGTGTATTGTATACTGTATATCGACAGCAATTCACCCAATGTTACAATTTCGCTACTAAAGAGACGTACGGCGCGTGTGCGGTCGGTGCATATATTGTTAACTCTAGAGCGCTATGCTTCGTAACGCTATTGGAGCGTCAAGGAGAGGATTTCTCCAAGGCTCTTGAAAACGAGATGAACTTTGCTTAAAAAAAGGGGTTTGTATACTCAAAATAATAACGTATAAATTTTTTTAATTTAAAAACAAAAAAATGAATTTATTTTCTCTTGTGTTTATTTTTATTTTCATTTTTTTTATAATTTTTTTTGTTAATTATTTATTGAAAAGATCAAATTTACCAAATCGTTTGAAGAAATATTTTTGCCAGAAAACGTTGCCAAAAGCAGTTAGTTTCATGACATCTTTGTTTAATTTTATTTGTGACATTATTAAACATTTTTTTTCTCGACATCATTTCATCTGTTTACATTTTCCAAGTAATTCTCTTCATGTTTAAAACTTTTTTATTTGTGTAGTTTTAAAAATCAAGCGAGTTTAACATTAAATAATTGCTTTATTTAAAAAGCAGAATAAAATTGATTCTATTTTCTTTTAACAAAAAAAAAATTAAATTATAACCTATGTCCGCTTCGGCCTGTGATTATGAATTTTTTATGATACCAAAAAAGGTTAACCCTTTTTCCTAATTTAAAATTAATATTTTGTGACCTTCAGAAGTTATTTTAATTTCACCTTTACCTTTTTTTAATTAATATTATTGATTGAGTTAATAATAATTGAGTTAATTTGTTAAAGGTTGTTTTATTTTCGAGATTAACAAATTATGATGAGGTTAATTTTTCAATTTATCTGTCTTAACTGTGTTTCTACTTTCTACTCTTAATATTAGTTAAGTTGATTTTAATTAAGAAGTTACTTAATTGATTAGAATCAACAAGAACAATAAAATATTCTTTTATATCCTTTTGAAATATTTTTTTCATTGAAGTTATGCAAAGTCGGAGTGATAAGTTCATTCTTGTATTGGCTCTGTTTACAACACGGGAAAGATTACAGGATTTACGATACTTATATGTATGTAAGGACCATTCCAGTCAAAACCCCTTTTTAATCTAGAAAACTTTGCATAGAGAATTTCATTTTTGTACAGAAATTTAAAGTCGTACAGCTTCTATATTCCTTAAAATGTCAGTATCTCACTAGCTCAATACCAAAGTAATATATGCTTTTCTATTGCAAATTTCTTTTTGAAATAGAATATGGTATCTTCCATTTGCTCGAAATTCTAAAACCGTTTTCCCGATATTTATGTTTCCACTGTCGAAGGTAGGTAATTACAAATGTCGACATAAGAGGCTGCAGAATATCATTTTCACTTCATGTTCTATATCAAAAATAGATTTCAATCTTGATAGTTATTTATATTTTGTGCTTTTTTACTGGAATGACTTAACGCTTAACTTTTTGTTTCAGAAAACTGAAATTTTAATAAGGTTGTCCTATGTCATCGCGAATGACAATTTTGCAAAATCAGAGACAACATTTTTAAATGTTGCCTAAGAAAATTTAGTATGACATTCTATATGTGTCAAATAGTTTCGGTAATCTTTTTGAAATCAGTGATGCAAAAGGTGTTTTCTTAAATCTACGCAAACAGATTTCTAAAATCATCCTTTATATTAAAAGTAATCTGATGCCATTGTTCTTGAGGTCAAGATTCTTTTAAATTCTATAAGTATGTAGTTGGTTAATAGCTTTATAGTTTTGCGAATTTTTTTGGTTATCTTATAATATATGTATGTGTATAATTGTACATACTTTAAAAAAATGGTGAAAATGTGAATATTTTATGAATTAATTGTCACGATCCTCAAAGCATGTTTTTCACTACTGTACCCGCACATACCCGTGACATTCTTATAGTATAGACCAACAGTGGGCAACCTCCGGCCCGCGGGACATCTACGGCCCGCGCAAAGTTTCTATCCGGCCCGCGAGAAACTTAGAAGAAATTATAAAAAAATATTTTTCGATGTATTTCGTATAGTTTAAATTGAATATTACATACATTGGGGTAAGTTACACTATGTTTTATTTCTTTTATCATACCCAAACCGTTTTATAGACAAGAGGTTCCAGGGAAGTTCGTTTTTTCCTCATTTTGCCTCAGAAAAATTGTCAGATCCACCCATCCATCACACTAACACAATTTTAACATCATTCTCGGGGATCTGAGAAAACTATGAGAAACTCGTTACACGAAGAAGAGACAGAAAAATGAACATTAAGAGGTTTATACCTACATTATATACAAACCTGTTTGAGTTGAGGATCGAGTATTGAGTAGTGTGATTTACCCCATTAAAGCACCTTTCACTTCAAATGCAGACTAAAAATTTAGTGTTGGGTAGGACACCATTGTAAAGTGAGTTGGTAAGAGGTGCCTCTTTTTTCTTTTGAGCCAGTACAATTTCATAGGGGGGGGGGCCGTTGTAATGCGAAAATGTCAAAAACCAGCAAATTAAAGAAAGAAGTTATATACATTAAACTACCTCAGAGTAAGTAAGAAACCTATGCCTCAACAATATATATTTATATTTTACAATCTCGCCTCACCTAATTTCAAGTTGGAACTTTTGCTGCCGCAAAAGACGTAAGAAATGTCTCTCCAGTTCGTATTAACCATCTTGCCTCGCCTCATTTCAAGTTGGAAATTTCACTGCCTCGAAAGAAGTAAGAAATGCCTATCCAGTTCCTATATAAAATCTCACCTCGCCTCAGCTCAAATTAGATATTTTAGTGCCGCAAAAAAATATGGAATGTTATATTTCAACCTCACCTCACCTTGTCTCATTTTAAGTTGAATTTTACTGCCGCAAAAGAAGTAGAAAGAAGAAACTCTTGTCTCTCCACTACGTAATTACAATCAGACCTCGCCTCATTTATCTCGATTACACACTCATATACCAGTAGGACATTATTTTTGAACCGGGACATTTCGAAAAATTGATGCCTCAGTAAAATTTACCATCGTGTAAAACTGTAAGGGACAAATGCACTGCCTCGTATAGAGCTGGCTCATTTTAAAAAAAAATTACAGGTCGCAAGAAGGTGCCAGTTGATTACTACGGCCCGCGGAAAAAACGTTACATTTATTCTGGCCCATGCTATAAAAAGGTTGCCCACATAGACAATGACGAAGCCCAACAATTATATATTTAGTTTAAGCTTCGAATCTAGCATTTTGGGCAAATTTTTTACAGAAATTACAAAAGCTCAAAATGAAGTTATTGGTTTAAACAAAAACCTTCCTAACTTTTGATGTTAAAAAACGCACAAAGTTGTTAAAATGGATACAATGATTTGCTGATATCGAAGAATCATTCTTCCATGCCAGATATTATTCTAAACACACTTCTGAAATAAAGCGTGCATTTAGCTCACAACTTATATCGATTGTAATATTATCAATAAACCACTTTTTCCCTTCTTGATCTACTACTTAATATTTTTGTGCCAAATTAATTGGGCGACACTCCCATTATTTTAGATAAAACCACCGAATAATTAGTGACTTCATCGCCTACTGCAGTGCATTGTTCACCAGTGTGATTTTGCTGTTCATCTCTTAAACTATAAGCGGCGGCATGTTGTGTTGGCAATATCGCATTTTTATATTTTCACCAGCATCGGCATTTCGGTTAGCCATATTACACAGCCAACAATCCAAGCATTTTTCTCACAATGAGCCATTGCTATATATGAATGTGTCACCGTAAGGAGTCTCAGTCACCAATCTTGATAGCATATTTGATATCGTGGTTTTTGGAACATTGTCTTTTTGCCGTCCACTTATAGTTTTGGCAATTGCTTCTTCTAATTTTTAACCAGATCCTTCTTCTTCTTTGAAAAAAATCAGCTATGGATTTCCAACTGTTTATTGAACTATCCCTTTTCAAGTTCAAATTGAGACTAAACAAATTCTAATTGAGACTAAACAATTTCAAAATGGGACTAAACGATTTCAAAATGGGACTTAACAATTTCAAAATGGGACTAAACAATGTCAAAATGAGAATTAAAAAATTTCAGTGAAAATAAATACATACTTTATTGGAAGAAATATAAAGTATTATATATAAATTATAAATCAATTAAAAAACAGTCATAACTATCATATTGATGGGGTCTGGTATAAATTTTTAAATATGAGCGACATGTCGGATACAATCAAGAACATCAATTTTCGATATGTTTTCTTAAATTTTACTTGTTGTAGACGAAATTCGGTTTGTGTCAATTTTGATCTGTTTTCACCACCATCTGAATAATTGAATCACACAGCTTCAATTTTTTTTATGTAAACATTTTTAGGGATAAACTAATAATGACACTTTATTGAAGACGCTTTTAATAATGACAGACAATAGAATGTGTTGGTCAAGCATCGTTAACAGTCAACAAAGTAAAAAAATCTCAATATTAACGAATAAAGATCAAAGTATTTATTTATTTTCACGGAAAGTTTTTAATTCTCATTTTGAAATTGTTTAGTCCCATTTTGAAATTGTTTAGTCCCATTTTGATATTGTTTAGTCTCAATAAGAAATTGTTTAGTCTCAATTAGAAATTGTTTAGTCCCAATTTGAACTTGAAAAGGTATAGTAACAAATTTTATTTTACCGGTTTGAGAAGAGAATATCGAGAACATAATAAAACTCAGCTGGGCTAAAGTGGTGGGTATTGATGACTGGAGATGTTAAAATCTTAAAATCCATAACTATATACTGCAAAACACGATTATTGTTGTAATCTGAAAATTTCGTTTCTGATCGTCGTAATTATGATTTCTTTCACAATTCTCCCTATTTTATATAGAAAATCGCTGTTTCTCTTCCTATATCCTATAGCAATTTCCGTTCGACCATTGAATTCAAAAGTATTTGTAGCAGTAGAACCAATCATTATCAATTTCAATTTGTGCCTTGTGCTTCTTCTTTTATTTTTTAACTTTTAATAGTTGCTTTTTTACAAGAATGTTACGAATAATGTAATTATGAATTTAGGTAAAATACGGACCAACCGCTTTTCAGAAATTAAAAAGAAAGTGGTATGTTCAGGCACACTTTGCAAATTCTAACCATTCTATAAAATTTCAACGCAGGAAACACCATGGACCACGTCAAAAAAATTCTTTTAAGATGTTGTTATCAATGAAAAAGTTCCTAAATTATTATTTAAAGCAAAGAAGGGTTTCTATGCCACTTTTTTATATAACGAACAATAAACTACGATTTGTCAGTTTACAGAAATCTAATTAAATTTATCATCTACCTCTTAATCATGCTGCCATCTTTAGCACCAAAATCTCTAAACTAAGTTTTGGTAAATGAACGAATTTTCATTATTTTACTTCATCAAGTAGTACAGCATAAGATGATGTTTGATTTCACAGTTTATACCACTTCCAGTTAAAATGCATTAGAATGGCACTTTTGTTACTACCTAAGGTACCCTTGAATATATTACGATTTAGAGATCATCTTATTTTATAAGCTTGAATCCCATTGTTATTTTAATTAGATACACGTATTTTACGATGAAATTTTGCAGAGCATCGTCATATGGCTATATCTAGTGTAGCTGGATACGCCCTATGTTTTTTCAACCACCTGCAACGCAATTGGATTACATTTTAATACATTAGCAACATTTTTGGACTTTTGGAAATAGGATGGAACTATATTAAGAAATAGAAATTATTTTTATAAACTAATTTATTCAAGCTGGTATTTACTATACTAGAACTATCCTTGGACTTGATTGGGAAAATTACTAAAAATTACGCACACGATTACTACATAATTCAACTGATGTCGAACTGTTCTTACAACATACTCCTGGCACACACACGTTTATTCCTTCACCACGAGTAACTTTTTTTGCCTTTACTAAGAGATATAAATTTGTGTGCACCCTGATTGCGAATATAAGGAGAAGTACATTTCGCATTAGTTAGTTTTCACGCCACAAATTTTGTTTGAAAAATGTGCAAAGCTTCCCTCTTTTTATTTTACTCGTTTTTCCTAAAAAAAAACCGGTTCGACAACAGTTGAAGGAATAATCGCGTGTGCTTTGAACCAGAAAGCACAAAAATAAATCTCTTGTTCTCAACTTTTTAGTTAGTTTTCTTATTTTATTTTATTGAAATCTGGCTATAAATGGCTATAAATTGCATTAGTTACGCAGATGCTATGTATTTTGGCTCAACTAATCCGGGCAGTAAAATCATAAACTTCAAGATCTCAATAAAATAAGATAAGAAAGAAGAAAACTAACTAGAAAGTTGAGAACAAGAGATTTATTTTTGTGCTTTCCCAACGTGGACAAAAAAACTGCAAAATTATTTACCTGTTGGTTGTAAAAACTCTCCATTAGATATTGTCAAGGTAGACGATTCATCAAAGACAATTACAGATAATAACTTTCAGCATCACATTATTCACCATACTTTAATTCCATGTTTGAAGGGCTGTTTTATATGGAAGCAATTGTTCATCTATTGCTGTCCATATTTAAAGTCTCGTATCATCTATGCATGGGTGCAGCTTTATCATCCTAGAATATGGTGCACTCATATTAGCTCTCTGATAAATGTTCTTCTTCTAAGACAGATCAGACCAGGACATTCGCAAAGAACATGTGTGAAAGTCTCATCGCCTTCCATGCATTGTGGGCATTTCCTGACCCAGTCCTGGGTTGCGAAGGTGCTACCGCAGCCCCACATGGCCAATCAAATATCCCAACAACAACCTAAGATCCGCCTTGTTTAGAATGATTACGCTCCTTAAGGCAAAGAATTTTATAAGTTTTTTAATCCCAGGAAATAGACTGTGGTGTGGTGGATAATTAGACCAACAATTTCTTGTCCAAAAATAAATTTTAAAGTTCATACACCAAATATATTCGGTGTCGTTGATCTAAAGCAACATTTATTTTTCATTTTTCTAATAAAAAGAAAAACTTAATTTGATGACGGTATTTTTATTCCGTCTTGTTCCATCGCTAACTCGGCAATGATTAGATGTTGATGGCTCATTATTACAAAAATACAAACTATTATACATCGTCTTTATCTCCGCTGATTCTGCATCTACCTACCCCTATGTGAATATTCAGTTCGACGGCTTATTCTTCCACTCACTCACCAAAAAAAAATTTTTCATTTGTTCTTTTTTTGATACAATCATGTCTTTTTGTTTGTCATATTTACTCCTAGATTGAACTTTGCTACGCGCTCGACAATTCTTGAAAATGTTTCCTTTGCATCTTGTGCTTTGGGTCCAATTATGACTGTCATCTGCAAAGGCTAGTATCTGAATGTTTCTTGTGACGATGCTGTTTGCTTCATCTAGTACTGCTTCATTATTGTTTCCAGCGCAATGTTAAAAGGTATATGAGCACATTTCCTTGTCGCAGACCTCATTGTTGAATTCCAAAACTTTCTAACTAATAATCATTATAAGAATTTAAATTATTGAAATAATAATTATAATCCTAATCGCAGTCTAAAGTCAATTATAAAAGTCGACTTTTATATCTTGTTATTGTAAATACAAGTAATATGAACAATTCTGAGTGTTAAAGACATCGTGGTATTTTAAATTAAAAATTACCAAATAGCTGAAGTGTTTTATCTTTAAAACAATGGGATTCTAAACTAAATACTAGCAATCTACGAAAAATTAGTAAAAGCTTTAAAAAAATTTGCTAGTAATACGCGTATAAAGAGAATTTTTTAATGCAATACAAAGAAATTTAAAAATAAAAACAAATATATAATTTCTATTCAATTTTTTTCTAGGTGTTATGCAAGCAACCTCAATGGGAGGTACTAAATTGGAAAAGAGATATTCTCCAAGTTTTCGTGATGAGCATACTCGTAAACCAAGCGCCTCAAAAAGGAAGCGAGATGATGTCTTACGGTTAGTTACAATAAATTAAAAAATCTAAATTTTTTAAAAAAATATTTTATTTATTTATTTTTAAAACTCATTTACATTTTATTGGTCTAATTCTCTTATGGAATGAGAATATTACAAGAAGCAAAAAAACAATCTCAATTTAACTTTTTTCTAGGGCAATGTAGACAAGCTACTGTTGTTTTCGCGTCCTAAGAAAAATAAATTTAAAGCAAATGTAATAAGAAAAGTAATGAGAAAATATTTCCGAGTGAAATGAAAGTGAATATTCTCTTGTCTGCTTGTAAAACCAAAACATTAAAATTAAGATAATTAAAATAAAAAAATTGTAGAAACTCGGTGCCAAATGACTAATCAAAACTTTTTTCTTTCTTTCTTTTGCAGGATGAAAGTTCATAGAAACGGAAATGCAGCTGATGTTGTTAAAAGTATTTCCCAAATAGACAACTCTAACAAGCAATGTTAGTATCAGATACAATGCAAACAAAAAATGTCGAATTAAATTGAAAGTGATCGGAAATTATTGAAATAAAACAGTTATTGGATTGCAAATCACGATTAATAACATCCAGAATATAAAAAAATGCACCACTGTAATACCACTTTTTTACAAAAAAAAACTTCATCTGATCATATTTAGTAAAAATCGTCGACAATTTTTTAACAACCACGAAAATTTGGATTTTTTAAAGAAAACTTTCATCAATATTAATTATGCGCATTAATCTTCCTAATTTTTTTTTAAATGCTATCATTATTAGAATTTGTTTTTCTTAATGTTTTCCTTGTTTGGCTTTTGTGTTTGTCCTTTATTAGATATTTAACATAATTGTTTGCTTTATCAGCAAATTAATAATGCATTTATAGTTTGACATTTTTCTCAATAACCTTGAAAAGGACAAAAGAGTTATTAGTTTTAATGTGCAAATATGTCTTCCTTTTCACAATATCATATTACTTACTTACTAAGTCGGTTGCACAATCGAAGCTTTTCGTCAAAGGTACCATTGTCGGGCTCGTGACATCCTTAAACTCGGAACGTTCTGGTCTACGCCATACTTCCTAATCCCCACCGCAAGGGTTTCCGAACAGTTTCCTCTTCACTCGTACGGGCTAGATGTTCTGCATAATGAAGCCTGCCGAGCTGGCTTTTTCACGATATCAGTGTCATCCCTCACTTTCCAAAAGACTCCTTGAAAATGAATAAGCGTTAAGAGTCAACCTTTTCGCTGACCACAATCCCCGATCCAAATGTCTTATACACCAACATTTTGAGATTTAGATGATACATTAATCTATTATAATCTGTAAAGCTCTATTGATGTTTTTCTTAAATTTTTAGTAAAGCTTGTGTACTACTTACTTTTTCTAATGCGTTCATTAAAGGATCCAACCATTCCAAATATAATTTCCATTGAATAAATTTTCTAATTTAAAATAAATGTCTCATTAATCATGAAAGCGCTTTCTGGGGTTGTAAATTCTATATTCGCGCACTAGTATCGTAAGGCTTATGCTTTGTGATTATCAATTAGCTTTTGTTCTTGTTAAAAGCGTTCACAAATTCCTGCTTGAATATCTACAATAAATTTATCTTGCATTCAAATTGAACTTGTTTTCATTAAATTAAAGTCGTACATTTTCCCCGTGTTCTTTTAATGAACTGGGGTTTGAGAGCTTTTGAGTTCCCATACAAAATCGAAAACCCAGGTTTTATCTGGGTCTTCTGGTTCTTCGATTTTGTATGGGAACTCAAAAGCTCCTCAAAAGCTCTCAAAACCCAGTTCATTAAAAGAACACGGGGTTTAATATCATACTCAACGAAAGTTCGAGCAAGTACGAGATGAAAAGAAGGTTTTTTCAGACGAATATTTCACTTTTTTAAAAACAATGGATTCCAAATGAATGGTTATGAATCCAAAATGGTACGCTACGAAATGCTTTTCTTACTTCCTGTATATTTCTAAATAGTTTTATATCTAGATAGTGTAGATCTAAATATTTCGAATATAATACGTATTCAATACAAGCTCCCTACCTTTCAGCCTACAAATACTTGTTAAATAAATTTTAGTCTAACAGAATAATATCTGCTTAACACGGGGGAAATGGCAATACTTTTAATTCAAGCCGTTTTACCCCAATAATACGATCGGCGTAAGTAACTCCATCCATCAATTCGTTTTTATCCCCATACACAAACCGGTTTTATTAACAAGGGGTCGTAGGGAAGTGACTTTGCCTCAGAAAACTAGACTTACTCACCCATCGATCACACTAACACAAATGTAACATCGTACTAGGGGCCTGCGAAATTCCACTTCCCATTCGTGTTTATTGTACAGCTCCAAAGGCATCATAATCGTTACACGAAAAAGATGTAGAAATATGAATACTTAGTGCAATACCTACTCATAGACAAGGGGTTGCAAGAAAGGGTGGGGTTTTTTCCTGACTTTTGCCTCAGAAAAGTTGTCAGACCCACGATCCAACTCGCTCCGGGGTCTGCGAAAAGTATGAGGAATTCTCTTTTCATTTGCGTTTACTGTACAACTCCATTCGCATTACAATAGGTATATGAAAAGATGCAAAAAAATTAGTACATAGTGTAATACCTGCTAACTAACTAACTAATTGCTCCTTTAATCCCTCATGGGACAGCTCTCAGTTCCGACCAGGATCCCCCAGTTGTTGCGGCATCTGATAATAGGGTTCTTCTCCACGTTGATCTAGGTCTTACGACTCGACGGGATCCTTGCGGATTCTAGTCAAGGGCCTGTTTGGCTAGATTATCGTTTCCGCGTCGCAAGGTGTGACCAATCCGATTCCATTTTCTCCGCTTGATTTGGTCGTCTGTTCTTTCTTGGCTGGCACGGCGCCATAGCTCTTTATTTGAAATTCTATCTATAGGCGCCCCGTGATAAATTGGGTGACTTTCCATGTTTCGCAACCGTACAAAAGAACTGCCTTAACTTTGGAGTTGAACAGCCGCAATTTGGTGTTAATCTAGATCTTCATATGTGAAATAGGCATGCATATGCGCCTCTTGCTTTATTTATTCTGGAACTGAAGTCTTCTTCTGCAAAGCCGTTTTCGGTAATTATACTACCGAGGTAACAGAATTTATCTACCAGTTCCACGTCACTGTTATTTAGCGCTGTCCGTTCAAAGGTGTTGCATTTATCCGCATTTCTTTTGTTTTAGTAGGATTTAACCTTAAGCCTGCCGAACTACTTTCTGTTGCCAAATTGTTTAACAAGTTTTTGAGCTCCTGGTGTTTGTGGGCCAGCAAACAGATATCATCTGCGTAGTCAAAGTCCTTAAGGCGGTCTAACAATCCCCATTGTATGCCACCTGTTCTAGCAAAGTCGACACCAATGATTTCAAAAGTATTAGCTTCTCTTACCAGATCTACAGACAACGGTGGGGACTATACTTCAATTTTCTTCCAGGATCCAATAATTATTTCTTAAGAGTACCATCAATGTTTGAGCACCCGCATGCGACGATTCTTTATGTACGTCAAATATCAAACGACTTACCGCTGAGTGTCTGTAATTTTGTAACACTATTGGATTACAGAAATCTTTATGATCATCACGATGAGAAATTTTGGTTTTTATACGTATTAAACCATCTTCTCCTAAAAATGGATGTAAAGAAGTAAGTTTTTCATCATTCAATCCAGTGAAAGCTTCCTGCTGGATTAAATATAAAACTCGGTTTTCTGCATATGCGATTTCTTCAGGTGACAATTCACCACTCATTCTTAATTGTCCTCTTGCATTCTTCCTGAATCGTATAATCCAACCTACCAATCTGATGATGCGTTTGTATTTCGAAACATATTTATAATACCAGCCAGCATCATGATTTATACAATTACATGTCGATGTTATCGATTTCAATAAAAGGTTAAAGTACCGAAGTCAATTGAGGAATACTCTTAAACAACGATTACGTGGTGAATATTTAGGCCAGCTGATGCTACATTCCAAGAGATGTTCGTACAGAAACATCAAGGTGGGAGATATTGTTCTGGTGGAGGTTGGTAATTTGAAACGGCTAGATTTACCGTTAGCTAGAATTGAAGAGCTAATACCTGGTCGTGAAGGGGTGGTGACACTGGTCCGACTAAAAACTTCAGCTGGAATGTTGCTACGCCCTGCGCAAAGGATTTATCCTTTAAAAGTCGGCTTCGCTGGCTCTGAGGAGAGACAACATTTGCAAAGAGTAGTGGAGAGAGAAAATTCGATTACTGTTGACTCACAGATTGAAGATGAAACTGCGAGTAGTTGTGAAGCATCGAAACAACTTGAGCATGAAATTGAACGGGTTAGAATATCTAAAAGAGGCCGACCCATTTTTAGTTTTGTGAAAGTCGAATATGTGGGACAAGATTTTGCCCACAGTAGATAATAGGCAGATCCTCTCCAGTTGTCAAATATTAGGTCTGCAAAAATGCAGTAAAAATTTGGTAACTGCGGTCAAGTAAAAAATGGTAAAGAAGTGGGGAATTCAAACAAACAGTTCTCGGGTAAAATTCAAGTAAAAATTTTGTGTATTTTCCGAAATGTTCAGGGCGAAATGTTTACACTATGTAGTAATTTTTCACAATTTCACAACAAAACGCAATGCCATCTGAGTTTACTAGAATTTACTTCTGCTCAAGAGCTCGTGTAAAAAATAGTAAGAGGGGAAATGTAAAGTTTTTACTCGAGATCTAAAACAAACAGCTGTCAAGTAAAAACTTTTTACTAAAAGTAAAAAGCTTGTTCAAACATACAGACCTATTGTTAGGTCCCCCTTTTTTGGCATTTTGACTATGATACCTTCCGTCCAATCTTCCGGAAGGTGCAGGTGTTCCATGCTATTTCCAGGATTGGCTGTAGCGAATCTGCTATGAGGCTTGAGTCGGCTTTCAACAATTCTAGCGGGATGCCATCTTTTCCAGCTGCTTTACCATTGGCCATTGCATGAATTGTGGTTACTATTTCTGTCTTGGATGGGGCACGAGTGGTGATTCTTATTGGCTGTGCATTGTTGCTGTCTTCCTGGGGTTCCTCTGCAAATGAACCATTCAGGGCGGTGAAGAAGTAACCTCTCCTTCTTTGAAGTTGCTCCTCTTCGGTGCACAGCAGCCTTCCATCTGCACTCTTTACGGCCGTGTTTGCCGCGTTTTCCGCTTTTTCTGCGAGCTCATTTATCTGTCGTCTTTTATCACGCCGGACACTTCTCTTTTCCTCCCGGTGTAATTGGGAGTATTCCCGTTCAAGTTGTTGACGTTTTTCCGCGTCATACCTGGTAATACCTGCATCATACACAAAACCAGTTTGATGTGGGGACATAGTGATGAATCTGGCAATTTATCCCTTTGGTATTATTTTAGAGGTAATTTCTGCCACATTGACCGGTTCTACACATTCAACTTTGCATTCCGCTTTTTGACGTTCAACTTTTTTTTTCTTTCACTTCAATGAAAAGTTTGAAACTGACTAGAGTTGAAAGAAGAATGGAAAGCAACTCAGAGTGGAAAGAAAATTTGCGTTCAACTTTTGTGTTTTCGTTCAACTTTTTTAAGTAGGCGTATGAATTATGAGTGTTCACGGATAGCAGCTACAGTAAAATTGTGTTCATAGTTAACATTTTCTTCGTTATACTCGGCATAATGTATAACGCACCATGTATCTTGTTTCGAAAGACAGCTCTCAATCCTGCTGATTAATACTTCGAACGTGTCTTCATTCATGGTAAAAAACTCTTGTATGATTTTGTATCCTTGAATCTTAACTCGTGTAGTAAGAAGTGGAAATAACTTTGATTTTCTTTACCTTTTCTCCATTCCTTTATCCATTCTCGTTGTTTTTTCACAGTTTCTTTATTTTGAAAAATAACAGCGCAGCTCGCAGCGGCGACAGCCATCAGAACTTCCTCTTCCGGCTCGGAAGAGCTCATTTTTTTAACTAAACTGAAAAGTTGAAAGAAAAACGTTGTTTTTGTTGTTGTTTATTGAATTCACTAGAGCAGGACTAGTGGGCCTAAAAAGGTCTCTTTTGGTCCCGGCCTTGCAGCCATATGGACCATAAAACTATGCTGATTCAACTAATTGGCCTTGAAAAAGATGCTCTCAGTGTATAATTATCCCATGCATAAGGCCAAAGCAGAGGGGACTTCGTCAAGGCTTTGATGCGTCTTCCAGTGATATTTCATGAGATTTCAATGGCCAGAAACTCTCTCTCGTTGTTCGTTAATCCCTTACCTTGGCCAGGGTAGAGGGATATCGTCAAAAGTCAAGTGTCTGTGTAGTCAAAAAACTTAACATAGATTAAAATTTTACGTTACTTATCTCTAACTAGTAAAAGACCTGAGCTGTACATGAAAAGTTCCCGATACTGTAGATGTAACACACTAAATTTACAAGGATTTATGAAAGGAGTCTCCTCCCAACTGGCCAAACGATCAAAAGGATGCAGCGATTTGTAGAGTGTGGACAACACAAAGTTTAAAGAGGACCAACTCGCAACAGAATCCAGCCGGTAGTTAGAGTGGTTGATCAGACATTACTACAAGGAGGAGGAAAAACGTTGAACATGTGTAGACACGAGCCAAGAAATATGACAGAATTGAACGTCAAAAAGTGGAATGCAAAGTTGAATGTGTAGAACCGGTCATACGATCTACTGTTCTCATATCGAAAGGCCCGTATAGAAACAAAAATATGCAGCGTACTGTAAAATTAGGATATGAGATGAACATGCGCGCTGGTCTGGTTAATGCAGGAATTGACCATAGTCAAAAGTGACAGTAATGACAATAACTAAGTTTTTAGTACTGTTTTAGTTCAGTTGAAGTAGCTTCGTCATAAACGTGGCCATTGTAAAATTTCGTCGGCTGGATATATCCCCATTGCTCCCATTTCACTGATGAAAGAAGTCATTCCAATTCCATCAATTCCTAAATTCCCTACTGGGAAGTCATCGCGAGGCGTAGTTGACTTTACTTCAGTTTATAGTCCCAGTAGGGAATGGAAACCTTCCAGAGTCGATTCTGTTCTTCGAATGCATAATGTCTACTTTCTAGATCGAATCATCCCTTCGATTAACATTGCGATGTCCTAGCGTCGAAGGCATAACGGCCACTTGCAATACAATTCATTCCAATATGAAGGTATAAGAGCTACTTTTTGCATTACCATAGATTCCAATATAAAGGCATAACGGCTATCTTTTGCATTACAATTCCTTATGCCTGACACTTTACATTACCATTTCTTTCAATATCCAAGGAAAAAGTGTGCATGTTCCTTATGCATGACACTTTACATTACCATTTCTTCCAATAGCCATCGATTCACATTGCTTCCAATTTCTAAAAAGATATATTGCATTCCAATTTCATGAATTCGTAAAAACAATATCATATTGTAAAGCAAAGATACACGAAACCTTTGGCTTTAGAAATCACATGTTTCCTTTGACCTTATTACCTATATGTATATTCAAGTGTTGAAGATACAATATGTCTTGGTCGTAATTGTTCCACCGTAAGCTAAGGTTTTGTGAAAGACTTTTTCTTTTGAATCTAGCCACACGCTCAAACGTGGAACGCTCGATTTTGAATACCTGTCCCATGAAAGCCATTGCCTATTTTCCTCTACATCTCTGTTTCGAATATGACACACTTTTTCTGATGTAGATTTATTTATGTGAAAGTCGAAGCTCAGGTGTCATCCTTTATACTACCTGCCGTTCACGTCACGAGCAAAGTCTAGTAGTAAGCTTATCTCGAAGGATGGAAAAAAGATAAAATAGTTTTAGGGGAGTCTAGGCTATGTATGAGGAGGAGGCGGTGAACCTTTCGTTTGAAGTATTGTATGTTGAAGAAGTCGAGCCAGAGATGCAACCGTTGGGATTAACAGGAGACAGCCTCGTCGGAGTGATGCTGGCAGTACTAGACTACCAGGTGAACAAGGAGGTGTACCGTCCGCTAAGTGAAGGCCTGACTTAAGCCTTGGAACCTTGGTACCCTATTAGTAACCGGTTACGCCGGCGAGATGCCTCATCAGAACTACTCTGTGTTTAGGATACCGAAAGTTTTTTTTAAGTACCATGCATGTGCTTTTGTGCTTGGCTTTGGTTTAATTATTGCAACATTCCTATAAGAAGCATCACAATATTGTCAATTCCTTTAAATATTTTTTGAAAGATGTTTTTCTAACACGTTTTTTTCAATTCTATTACACCATAACAAAAATAAGCTTTTACTCAATTCTATTATAATCAGTATTGGGTTTGATTCGCTGGCAGTATGCTATACTTCGGCACCCACTTTTATCATTTTTCACTTTTACGTTGAAATCGGTATTCTATAATTTTTAGGACCAGCTTGATTAGTGACAAATAAGAAAATACACTAAATTGGTATCCCCGGAGGACTAGTGTAAATGTCTTTAACTATAAATCTCCACAACATAATCTTACACTTGACCACATTTCCAAACATTTTTACAATCTTGACGAAAGTTTTTTCTGCGTTTTTCAGTCTTTTATCAAAGATTAATCCACTTAATGGAACGAAAAGCCAACGCCGATTGCCAAATGGCGAAACTAGTTCCCATTCGATGTCGAGCAACATTTCGGCAATTAGTTATTGCTTAGACGAGGAAAAGGTTCAAGTAAATACGCCGTATCGATACTATTTCTATTTATTTTATCCACGCTCGTTCGAACTATAGATTACTGCCAGCCATCGTACTTGCATTTTTTCCTTTAAAACACTGTTCTCTGAATGTTTACCTAAAATTATTACAGAAAAAACCCATATAGAATTCCTGTGTTCTCAGTTTATAATATTTCAAAATTAAACATTAAATACGATTCGATTGTATTATTTTAATCCGTAACCATTCAAAAGTGAAGAAATTTGATATGACGGGAATAGTTGAAAAGCATATAAGAACTGCACAAAAACCTAAGACGGCATTTTTATATCAGTTTTGAAATATCGATTTATAAAATATATCAATTTTTGAAATAATCCCACATTACTAAAATAGTGATAAACTTTATGATGGTATACATTGCCATTTAAAATTACTAACGAAAATCCTTATACAATCCCTCGCTATTGGTCGATATAGATAAAAAATCTTTTTCACAAGCACCATCTTTGCTATAATAAGTTCAAAATCAATAAACCTAGGAGTTATTCCACATTTTCTCTTCTTAAATTTTTGTAATGATATCTTGAATTAAATCATGTGGACTATACTTTCAGCTTTTCTTCTATAATGATAAATAATACAACAATAAAAATTATGACCAGTCAAATTTGTTATCACCCAAAAATGATGACAAATGTTTCAAACGGCATTACAATATAATATTTCTGATTGTTATGTCCATACGAAATAATCTAATTCGTTTCTCCTGTGTCATTTACTTTCAAATTTTGAATTTTTTGATCTAGCCGAAAGTTTAGAATTCAACATTTATAAGCACGTCGCCACAAGGTGCATCATTTCTTTAATTGCTTGCAATTCATTTATAGTTTTTAGCAAGAAGTAGTGCGAGTAAAATTGGTGCCATAAATACATAAAACCTATAACTATAGCTTTAAAGATTTATTGTAAATTCCGAATACAGAAAAAAATATGTTCTTTATAGAGGGAATCGATTCAATAAAGGCACCTTTGCCTAGTCAAAATAGTTTTCCTTGATCCAATTCTGAGTTCCCCTGGTCCTGGCTGTCTTCAGTCCAAGCGCTCTTTTGACATTCGTAGCGTAGATTCAAGAACCTTGGTTGTATAGAGGTTATGGCATCCCACTATTCCAGAGTTCCGTGGTTTAATTCCACGTCGCGCTATGATCCTTCGTGTTTTCACTCCTCCCACGTCGCGGTAATATTGGATAAGATCCGGTGGAGTAACATCATGTTCTGGCATTGGCAGTTCCTTCATTGTTCTCTCTACTGTCTTTAGACTAGAACCGTCGCCAGTACAGAAAGACTTACTTCTGAGTTCTAGTCCTTCACATACAAAAAAGATTTGATTTAAAACTCGAAATGTCCTAGACTTAGAAAAATTTCATGGATAGCGATAGAGGCTTCATTTCGCATTAAAAATCCGAATTCTCCCACGTACTACCTTAATTTCTGGACCCATTCCTAATTAGCCGATCTTTTTGGGGTCTTCATTTTTCGGAGTTTCTCTGATAATAAAACACATGAAAAAATGCATGGAATAAGCAAAATCTTTTATTGTCTGAATTTCGTTGTTTAATCTTGCATCAATTATAGTAGTGCACCTAGAAACATAGTCAACGATGGTTTTTAAGTATAGTATTAGTGAAAAATTACGGAGGATACATCATACTTATTGCACTGAATAAAATTGGTTAATCAACGATTCTGCGTTTCCTTTCTCCAATAACTTGATTTATTAATAAATGCATAAGGAACGTTTCAAGTTATCTAAAACTCGATGTTAAAAGGAGTTATAAAAAGACTTTTGTAAAAAAGATTTTGTTGTTACCGATCATAATATATTGTTAAACGCATTGCATTGAAAAATACCGAAGGCACCGAGTGTGAAAAAAATAAAAGCAGGGAATTTTTCAGGCAAACAAATTCATTTTAGCTGCAGCGGAGCGCCCATAAATTTGATTTCAACAGACCCGATTTCTATAGTGGATAATCTTCACAGCTCTATCAATAAACTAAAACCAATTTTTTCTCTTTTTAATTACAGATTTCCTCATGTTAGAAAACATAACATCACAATTTCGTAATCCATGTATTCTTGATCTTAAAATGGGTACACGACAACATGGTGATGATGCATCTGCAGAGAAAAGATCTAAACAAATGGCTAAATGTGCAGCTAGTACTTCTGCGTCGCTAGGAGTTCGTCTCTGTGGCATGCAGGTTTATCAAGCTGATACTGATTATTATCTTAAACGTGATAAATACTGGGGTAGAGAACTTAATGAGGATGGGTTTAAAAGAGCCCTTAATAAATTCTTTCATAATGGATATTTTTTACGTACCAAGATTATAAAAAAGGTTCTCCAGCGTTTGGAGCAATTGAGAAGAGTTATTGAGAGGCAATCTAGCTACAGATTCTATTCATGGTAAGTAAAAACAAAAATATAAAGCGAAGCGCACTTGTTTATAATAAATTTAAATCTTTTTTAGTTCTCTTCTGATTGTTTACGAAGGCTTTGAGGAAATTCCTGTTCATCCCATGGATGTCTGCTTTCAAGGTGTTAATGACTGCTGCTTACAGTTCTATGATGATAATCATGGAGTTCATCGTGATGATATAAACGAAGTGGATAATCAAAGTTCACATAGCCCGCCATGTTGCTATGATGCAGATGCATCAAATGATTCCACCGAATTGAATCTCTCATCATCACACGAAGACAGTGATCACAATCATAGACATCAAAAGTCACAAAGCCATGCAGACAATGATGCAAACACTACTGCTGATGAACAGCATAGTAATATTGAAGTAAGCGCTGATGCACACCATAGGGGATTTGGTGAAGCAGCAGCACGTGGTGCTAAGGGCACACAACCTTTCATTCCAATTTCTGAGGAAACAGTATTTTTGGATCCAGAACCACCGATGCCAAGTATATCTACATCAAGTCCGTTATCGGGTGATTCTTGGATGAATTATAGTAGCAATAGTAGTGATGATTATTCAGGGTTATCTGAACAAATAAAAGCAGTAACTTCAGGACGACAAACAGGTAAATATTAATGTGAATTTTTAAATTTTCCCAATCTCAATCGAATTCAATTTAATTTCGAAGCATACCTTTTTTAGAAATCAATATTGTTAATGGTTGTAGAATAAGATGAAGACAAAAAATAGTGACTAAGTACACAAGATCAATGGTCGTTTGCAAAGAGAAATATGGATTTAAAAATTTAATGCAAAATTTAATTTGTTAAAATTTTGTATAAAAATTATTTTCTCTTTTACCATTATCTTTTAAAGTATAAATACTTCTTCAATTATTTCGAAACTATCCACGGAATCTGACTAAACAAGCGGGTTAAGTCTAAGCTTCCGCGTATAATCTGGGCTATTTTCAGAATTTATCCCGACTACAAATTCTTCAAGCACAACCCAGTAGTAATACTTCTAACCTGTTCAAAACTACGATAAGAATAAATATTCAATAAAAAACTTATAATATACTTAGAACCAAATTTTACCAGTTTTATTGACAGTTTCCTTACTGGCCATTTAATCAAAGTAGTCCTGGGTGAGGTCGAATCTAAACCGTGCACTCTCATCTTTATGAATGAAATGTAAAAAGAAATTGAGGAGTGGGCGAACAAAACGGCACATGTCCATGGTTGGCCGTTTTAAGTTTTTTGACGGAACCGTGTTTATTACACTAAACTACAACTAATTTCAATCTCAGACATTTCAAAAAGCACTTGCATATCATACTTTTTTGATAGCAAAATGAATAGTAGGGGAGCCCAAGCGGGGATTTTGGGATTTACTCGAGCGCGGCAGATTAGCATATGGGGGAATACCGTGCACCCTGTTGAGTACCTCTACCATATTTAAGCCTTCTATATAGCGCCGCGCGCATAGGGCAGCCGATCAGAATAGTAAAAAATAATCGATGGGTGGAAATACTCGAGTGCGTCTGATTAAGGTCTGCTGAAAAGTATACATTCCACTAATCTGACGATTTCAACGTGACGAAAGGGAGTAGGAGGGTCACAAACTTGCAAAAAAAATCGTGACCTCGGCATTCTCGAGCGCGGTTGAATTTTATTTTATTTCGAAGGAAATAATTCAAGGATAACGGAAAAAATATAATCTGCCGATTTCCGCAAGCCGAATCGTCAATAAAGCTTAGCGCGTGCAGCTGCAGTGCAAAATGTATTCCCCACTCCACGCCTCTCTCTCTTTCACTTTTTCTCTATCTCTCACTCTCTCGCAGCTTCCACACACTACTTTCCGTCAGCCATTACGCCATCACTGTTAGCAAGTCCTAATCCCACTCAAAGTTTAGAAATAATAAGTCTTTCATCTTCATACAAAATAGGTGTTGAACTGTTTGATTTGACAATAACTTTAAATATTCCCGGATCAATCGATTCCGTATAGAGGTCTATAATGCCATCTGATGCATATTACATTATGGGTTTAAATAATTATATCACTGTCACTTTTAACACTTGCGTTTCGCTTTGAGGTTCTTCGGAAACCATTTTTTTTTATTTTTTTTATACAGGCTGGATGATTCGGAACGCAGTGATGATACTCGAAAAATTTTGGTTCCTATTTTATTCGTATCAATCAAAAATTGAAACGATACGGGGATACTATACGCTGCTTTGCAACAAGTGGGTACCGGGCTTTAGCGGTGCAGACGTAAAACAGAATATTATAAAACAAAAAGAAATTTTAGCCATGGTGCTTACCACGATCCTGTCGACTACATTGAACATTTAAATTTGGCAAGTAGAATTGGAAATTGTTTCTTAAGGCCGAAGTCCAATGGGTGCACCGCTCTCAAAAAGGTGCTTGTCAAATCAAAACCTCAGTGATATATGGAGCAATGTCCAATGAGAGCATCGCATCGATTCTCGAACGAGATTGCAGTGCTCCAAAATTTGATGCCGGTGCTCATATCAAAAGAGTTTTGATATTTTGCGCGACACCGAGCATGTAAACGGACGAAGTAAATTACAAAGATAAAATCTGACCTATTCTGTCTATTCCATATTTTTCATATTATAGAATGCATCGACTACATCGCCTAAGCATTCGTCTATCAGTACGAAATATAATTGAAATATTGGTCAACAAATATAAAAATATTATTTAAATCTTGCGCATTTATGGCATTTATGGACCGATCCTCAATAAAACTTATTTGTGAAAGAATACATTTTCTTTCATTAAAAAATGCTCTGTAAAAGAAATAGATACAAATCTTCATTAAAATTTTCATTTTTGGATGCAAATTTTGATAAGTATTAGTTAATAATAATTGGTATTGGTATGGCCTTAATGATTTAACATGAATCTATAAAAGCTTTTATTATTTATCTATTAGAATTCGAACTTTTAAATTTGCATTACGATAAATCTAAGAATAATCTACATTTCTTTTAATTAAAGGTAACAACAGCTCGGATGACGC
This sequence comes from Thereva nobilitata, assembly GCA_963855945.1. Lineage (NCBI taxonomy): Eukaryota > Metazoa > Arthropoda > Insecta > Diptera > Therevidae > Thereva > Thereva nobilitata. The sequence goes on from OY979694.1 coordinate 138,107,480, forward strand.
TAGTTCAGATTTTGACAATAGCTTATTGGAGCGGACTGATGCCATTTTAAATTCAATAAAATATAACTCGAAAGCAGAAACGGACGAAGCTGAAGGTAAACAAAAGACAACATCACCTACTGGAAAAATGGGAGCAGTTAAACGCCTTCGTAGCAAAGATGATGAAGAGATATTAGAAGAAAAAATAGCATTATCATCAGTAGCTAAAAAATCATCAAAAACTGCATCATCTACACCAATAGCAGGAAAACAAATAGCCAATACCAGCACAACAAAACAGAATTCTAGCAGTAATAAAAGAAGAGTTAATTCATCAATAAAAAATTCAACAGCAACATCAACACCGACAGAAACCGGTCCGAGTATAGTAAATAGACATGGAAATCATCATCAACATCATAGGTCTCATGTGTCTTCAACACCAACTAAGCATTCTGTTGTTTCTGATGGCGTTACTCTTGCTGATGTTCGAATGATTGATTTTGCACATACAGCATTCGTCCCTAAAAATGGCACCGGTCTTTTGCCGCAAAATGCAACGGCCACACCTGTACATCACGGTCCTGATGGTGGCTTCTTAACCGGCCTGGATAGTCTCAATAGACTTCTTACGGAAATTCTTGCCGAAGAAAAATTAAAATAGAATTAAAAGAAATATAACAAAAAACAAACTGAAACTACAAATATTTTACTTTAAGTTTAAATTTCTTCTGTGCATATGGACTTTTTGAAAATGATTTTATTTCCTTTAAAAGCTAGGATGTTTTCTTTTTTTCTTTGTATGACTTTAACATATTCTTTACTGTTTTTTGTGTTATACATATATGAGTTTATGACATTACAGAAAGGAATCACTTGTTTCATTGCTTTTTAAGTAAAAATGATTAATTATTATATTTTTTCCTTTATCGTGTTAATGCAAACAAAAAAATAGAAACAAGCGACGAAAATCATGAAATGTTTAGAAATTTTAGGACAGTGCCCCTCAGGAGGGGATATCAGTATTTTTTTATTTACTACTATTAAACTGATTTGAAAATAAAAAAAGGAAAATTTGTAGGAATTAACTTTTTTTAAATAAAAATTTTGTTTTTATTCTTTTCTTTAATGAATGACTGTTGTAAATTATGGATGCATCTTTTAGAAATGAGAGTAAAAAATATACTTAATGAAATTTATTCTTTAAATTATTATCTTTTATTTTACAATTACCTTATTTCTTTAAATTGTATAATGATTTACAATATATAATGTTGTAAAACAGTTTCATTACCTTACGTAATTTATCTAATTTGTGATGCGTTGTTATTACAAGTTTCTTTTACGTTTAACATGTTTATTTTACTAGTGCCACGAAATATGTAACTTTTTTGTTATTCTATGCGTACAAAAGCATTACGCATGCTAAATGCACTATCTATACCTTCATTGTAGACTGGAATGAAATAATTGCAAATAACGAGAAGAAGATGATAATGATTGAACTCATGCTAATTTTTGCGACAGGGTCTACTTTTCATTTATATATTGAACTTGGAAATATATCCTTGAATTTGTCCACGAAGCCATACACAATGTCATCATCAATACCGACCAGATCGAGATGATTCTTCTAAACTAAATATATTTTATGAAGTTCTGCTAAAGATGAGAAGCACGGTCTAAGTAAACGCTTCGAACATTTTTCCAATGAATTTTTTCGGTCTCAATTTCATTTATCTAGTCTTTCTGAAGCTGAAGTATTACTCATGACATTTTCACAGGCCCTACTCCGAATTTTGATTCTCCAATCAATCGAGAACCGAAAGCCTGATTTGATTGTGAAAAAGATTTGTAGTCCGTAACGCAGACGAAACGAATAAAAAGTACTGCCATAAGTACAGAATTTTTGGGAGGAAATTTAGTGTCAATGTTGTTTTAAGAAAGTTGTTTGTGTTGAATTAAAATAGACACAACACACGCATTCGACCATCTAAATACAGTCGTAACTGTTATCGACTGCAATCGATTCGGTTCAATACAATCTAGAATCGACCTAATACTTTTTCGATTTGACATTCGTTTGAATCTTTTATATAGCCCTCTTTTAGACGGGCGGACACCGAACAGACCAAACGAACGAACGAACTGGGTGTATAGCGAAGATGGAAAGAGAGGAGGGCAGACAATTTTCATGGACATTTTCAGCGAACTGTGAACGGGCATTTTGACAGTTTCTGCGTTGTTGTTGTTGTTAGGACAAGAAAGCAAAACAGAATTTTAAAAAGCAGGAACAGCAGCCATAAAGTTTTGACATTGGTGTTATGAAAGCCGGTGTTGGGTGTTATGGCAACAACAAAACCCCAAAATTTTTGATATTTTCGTTCGTTTTTCCGTTTGTTGGTGCCCGCCCGTGTAAATGCCCAGCCGACACTCCACCGGGCTTTAAAAGAGAATTAACGATTCCATTTAAGTTTTGTTTGTTTGGTGTCCGCTCGTCTAAAAGGGCCCATAGATATTAAATGTAAACATAGGAATCACGCTATGTGCTACTACTGCTACTTCATGTCGAATATGTATGGTACAATAGGCGTGTTTCTTTTCTGCTCTTTTTTACTTGTATTTACTTGGAACTACTCCTGCTCTCACAGAGAATTCATAGGTTTTACTCATATCGACAAATTTGGCGTTCCTTTAATTTTTTACTCCGGAGTACTTAAAAGTAGAAAAGGAACACGGATAATCTGTAATAGTAAGATTAGATTGAAGAAATAGTAAAGAGTAGGTTAGCTAGGAGGAGTTTGGAGGCGTTGAAATAAAGGGCTGCGCTGGTTTCGACGAAATGGCTGCACAAGATATCCAAGAATTACTGGTTGAAGAAGAAATTGATAAAGGCGGTTTGGTAGAACTGATATCTGGAATCCATGGTAACTCTGAGGATGATAGCATAGGTGAAGACGAAGAAGTTAAAATGTTAACGATACAAATTATAAAGAAAGACAGGCTTACCCGAACAGTTCGAGACATATTTCTTAAATGAAGATCAAAAGAGCACAAAGTTTAAAAGAGAACTTCATAAGTGCCTAACCCCATATAAGAAAATTTAAAAACAAGCAAACTAAAATGACACATTTTTTGCAAAAGGTAGGGCATGGATCTCCAGATAATGCAGAAAAATGCCCAGAGGATGAGGATGTTTTGCCAAAAGAAAAACGCCCTCGGTTAATAGTGCTTAGTGATGACGAAGAGGCCATTGTTTAATTCAGTTTTTTTAAATTTTGAAAGTTTACCCCCTTTTCGTATTAGTTCTTTGTTTCCTATAACACGGATTCGCATAACACGGCAATTTTTTGGAACATAATTTCCCTGTATTGCTATCAGTATTTCAAAATAAATTTTACTTCCGTTTAAATAAATTTTTTATTTTACACATTAACTTTACACGCTTCTCGTTTTACTTCCTGCTTGTCAGTTACCGACATGTCCGGTACCAGAATTTCCAGCCTTCACAATATTTTTCAGTTTAGTTTGGACAATCCGTTCGATACTCGAACGATGCCCTCAAATAAATATTGCTTATTTTTATTCAAATCAAAACTCTTGCAAATGATATCCATTTTCAAAACTCTCTCATTCCAGTGTACAATTCCAATCTTTCTGCATCCAACAAAAATCTTTAATAACTTCGGAAATATCGGGCCTTGATTTTCATAATTATGTCTAAAACAAATGTGTGTTTTATGTGTAAAACTAAAACATGTTAGCCAATATCATCAATAAGGAAAGGAGTTATTAGTTTTTCGCGATTTTTACAAAATCGTTTATTACGGATGTACACATTTTAGGCAGTTTTGGAAGTGGAGTCTTCATATCTTCTAAATGGAGTCACTCAAGTTTCTGTTCTTTATACCAAATAAAATGATACGCAATTATCTCAAAAAACAGCTCTATGTTGATCTACAATAATCGGTATAGGAGCTATATGGCTGCATTCGAAAATTCAGCCAACTGCGCAGAATTGGCAGCACATCATTCAAAAAATCAAACCGCTGCAGCCGGGCATATATTCCCTGCAGCCGATACTGCGTTACTGCCGATTCTGCGCAGCTGGCTGAATTTTCGAATGCAGCTTATTAGTTGAAATAAATTAAGAACTTTGCCAAACGTCTTTTCGTAAACACCCTGTATCTTATTGGATAGTGCATCGATAGTACATCGATGAGCGGTGAGCGGTAAACGGAAGTGTGTGCACATTGGTTTGCTGCAATTTTCGATTTAGGTAAATTTTTAATTAGTAAAGTTTAAATTACTTGTCACCTAACCGTCAGTTACCTGGAACTAATATCGAAGCGTCACATGTTTTGAAAGGGGATGAGACATATCCTCTGAAACCATACCCTTTCAGGCCATATTCGCCGAGAAACTTAAATAACATAAAAGAAAATTTTAATAATCGTTCCTCAACTGCTAGAAAATGCATTGAGTATTTTAGGAATTTTATGAGCTAAATGGCGCATCTTGGGAAAGGATTACGAAGTTTGTCCAGAAAAGGCAATTGCTATAATAAGATGTACGTGCTTATTGCATAAGGTGATCAGAAAAATGGATGACTATAGTTATCTACAGTATTTTCAACAAATGAAACGTAATTACTTCGCAAATTTAATTTCAACTGAGAGCTTTAAGGACATGGCGGATTTCGTAATCCACAAAGGGCAGCGAAATCGAAATCATTTTGCAAATAGGCTAGTGCCGATAGTTTACTGAAAAAATAAATTAATAGCATGGAGGGACCAGCAATGAAATGTCGTTAAGGTTATAACTAAAAGAAAAAAAATTTTAAACTCGAAAAATAGGGAAATGGTAAAATGGCGATGCTATTTAGGGGTTAAAAACGATTTTTTTGCGATTTGCGGTGAAACATGACCTCCTAGTGGAAAATGTTTAATACAAAAGTTGCAGATAATAATCTAAAACTTTTGTATAACATATTTTGACATAACCTCAAATTTTCCAAGAAAATGGCGGAAAATCAATTTTTAAGTTTTTAATTTTTTTCTCCCGTAAAAATAATTCAATTTACATGAAAATTTGTAAGAGTATACCTTGTGTTGCGTTAAATAAGCATGATGTTTTTTGTTTGGAAAACGGATAGTTTCCCAGAAATTAACATTTTTCGAAAAAAAATACCCTTATGTTGCATGGGCAACTTTATTGATGTTTTTTTCCAATTTTGATATTCAATAAGTGCTCATTTAACCATTGAAATGTCTAGTTTCAAATGGTCTATACATTTTGATACTTTATTTTCATTAATGTGAACACTTTTGATTATTTACATAGGTTACGTGGTGTTTACGCATCGCTCATCGCGCACCGCTTACCGCTCATCGCTGTTCAATGTGCACGCGACCTTAGTCTGAAACCCCTGTGTACTGCTGGAAACGGCATCAGAAATTAATAAATTAAAAGAGTGTGATAGGCAAGGCACATAAAGTGCATGAGATCTTTTATATTTCCCTTTCATGTTGCTACCGTTGTCGAATGCCTGCCCTTTACAATTCATAATATCTAAATCAAGCTCACTTACTCTTTTCAATAGAGTCCTTCTCCAGTCACTTCAATAAACCCTATAAATGAAACATTCATAGTTAATCTTTTCCCTTCAAAATTTACATATCTAATAATGATTGAAGTTTGTTCCTATGAGAAATATCAGGAGTACAATCCATTTGGATACTATAGTACGTGGATGCTTTTATATCGTACTTAATTCTGTTAAGGACTTCATTTCCTAAGGCAGAAATAATTTCTTCTTATGATCTACATACATATGTGTTAAATGAGGCACAATTCTATTTTTCCAATTTTTTATTTTGTTTATATGATCCATAGCACATAGTCGTCTTTACTTGTTAATTAAAAAATTGGATGAGTAGAAGGAAAATTTTAAGGAAAGTAATAGTAAAACATCGGATTTGTTGGTGTAATGTAGGTTAATTTATCATAAGCAATACAATTATTAATAATACTAATTTCATTTTTCGCATCATCAAGAATTAGTTTGAAGATTGTTCAAATTCACAGATCCACAATAATAAAATTAAGGTATAAAATGCACTTTCCATCATACTGGCAATATGGAAATATGGTCAAGTTTTCATGCGCAAGAATACATTATTTTAGTTCTTGATCATGTTGGGGCCTCCTCAATCACGGGGCCCCGGTGCATAGTATCCGCCGCACCCCCCAGATGGCCGGCCCTGATGCTGAGTGAGATCTGGCCCATCGATGAAATATTCAAGTTGACATTTTTACCATTAATTTGGCATAAATTTCATCCATTCAATCGATGAGTCAAAGTACTCCTAAAACACAACACTTTCCGCGGTTTACTCGTGCGACTCACCAAGATAATTATACCGCCGACCATTTTTACTTTACTAATTTAAAACAATTAAAAAACATAATTTCTTCCTTTAATTCGATACTTATCTACTACTACTAAAGTAAAATTGATTCTGATTGGACGACAAAGCTTTCTTGTATCTACTGACTGTAAACTACTTCTATAAAAGCTCCCTTAAATTGATGGCGTAACCATTTAGATACGCCGCCTGCAACATGAGTTCATCATCCGGCTCCTTTAATCGCTCGTGGGACATAGGGCGGAAACAGTTGCCCTCCAGCGGACTCTGTTTTGCGCGACACCTCTCAGCTCTGACCAGGATCTCCCAGTTGTTGCGGCCTCTGCTACTAGGGTTCTTCTCCACGTTGTTCTAGGTCTTCCAACTCGGCGGGATCCTTGCGGATTCCAGTCAAGGGCATGTTTGGCTGGATTCTCGTTTTCGCCTCTAAAAGTGTGGCCAATCCAATTCTATTTCCTTCGCCTGATTCGGTCGTCGATCCTTTCTTGGCCGGCACAGCGCCATAGTTCTTCATTTGAAATTCTATCTTGCGGATTTTTAGGATACGACGTAGGCATCTGTTGATGAAAACTTGTAGGCGCCCCGCGATGAATTGGGTGACTCCATGTTTCGCATCCGCACAAAAGAACTGCCTTAACGTTGGAGTTGAACAGCCGCAATTTGGTGTTAATGGAGATCTCCGTCGATCTCCACATGTGAAACAGGCATGCATATGCGCTTCTTGCTTTATTTATTCTGGAACTGACGTCTTCTTCTGCACCACCATTTTCGGTAATAATACTACCGAGGTAGCAGAATTTATCTACGAGCTCCACGTCACGGTTATTCAGCGCTGGGCGTTCAACTGTGTTTGCATTTCTTTGGTTTTAGTCGGATTTTTCCATAAGCTTGCCGAACTATTTTCTGTTGCCCAATTGTTTAACATTTTTTTGAGGTCCTGATGTCTGTGGGCCAGCAAAGACGCGTAGTCGAGATCCTTAAGGCGGTCTAACAATCCCCATTGTATGCCACCTGTTCTACCATCTAGCGCGCTGACAAGGAGGTCATTTATTACTATAAGAAATAGTAATGGCGAGAGCAGGCATGCTTGTCGCACTCCTGAGCTCACTTCAAAGCTGTCGGATAATTTTCCATTGTGAAGAACTCTGCATTTGGAATTGTTGTATAGGGCCTTTATTAGTTCTATTATTTTCTCAGGCAATCCACGTTGCCGTAGATCTCGCCATATAAAGTTCCTATTAACCGAGTCGAACGCTTTCTCATAAGTCTACGAAAGCAGGTAAAGAGGGATCGGAATTCAGTAGACTGCTCCACTATGATTCTGAAGGTGTTAATATGATCTATGCAGGAGCGGCCCTTTCTGAATCCAGCCTGCTGCCTTCTAAGCGTTCGATCTACTGCCTATCTTACCCTTGAGAATAACATGTGGGGCAAGATTTTACCCACAGTAGATAATAGACAGATGCCCCCTTTTTTGGTATTTTGACTATGATACCTTCCGTCCAATCCTCCAGAAAGGTACAGGTGTTCCATGCTATTTCTAGGATTGGCTGTAGCGCATCCGCTATGAGGCTTGAGTCCGATTTCAACAATTCTGGCGGGATGCCATCTTTCCCAGCTGCTTTGCCATTGGCCATTGCATGAATTGCGGTTACTATTTCTGTTTTGGATGGTGCACGAGTGGCAATTCTTATTCGCTGTTCATTGTTGCTACTTTCTTGTAGTTCTTGTACAAATGAACAACAGCACAGCAGCCTTCCATCCGCAGGCATGCTTTTTAGTAGAGTGCTTTCCCGAGAGCTGTTTAGTGATTTGGTACAGCACCTTAAGGCCCCCATACACGGTCAAATTGGATGTACATCGAAGTGCGGATGTACAACCAAAACTATCGATTGTGAGCCGGTCGGCCGATTAAAATACGTTGCGGGCATGGGTTTGATAAACATCTGGATGTACATCCAATTTGACCGTGTATGGGGGCCTTTACTGTTGCCTGCGTTTGCCGCGTTTTCCGCTTTCCTTGCGAGCTCTTTTATTCGCCACCTTTTATCACGCCGGACGTTCCTCTTTACCTCCCGGTGTAATTGGGAGTATTCCCGCTCAAGTTGGTGGCGTCTTTCCGGGTCGCTTGTAGAGTTCACATTATTTTTTAGAGCCCTCCTGCGTTCTATTTTTTGCCAGGTGTGTCCGAGATCCAGTGTTGCTGGTTTCTTTGGACATAACCGATGCTTGTTTACGCTGCTGTTATTATAGCGCCCTTTGTTGTGCTCCACAGCTCTTCAATATTCGTGTCGTCAGAAACGGTTTGCTAGTTTAAGATTTGTTGCAGATTTCCAGCAAATTCTCTCCTTTCAGTGCTCTCCCGCAGAAGGTCTACGTTAAACCGTCGACGGTTTATGGCATCGCGCTGGTCGTTTCTGATTGCGGCGATTTTTAGGCGGATAGTTGCTACTACCAAATGGTGGTCACTTCCAGTGTCTGCTCCCCTAAAGCTCCTAACATCCTCCAAAATAGTGCTCCATCTACGACTGACGGCCACGTGATCTATCTGGTTTCTCGTTCTACCATCGGGCGATACCCAGGTCTCATTGTGTATCTTCTTGTGACAAAAGTAAGTTCCACCTACCATGAGTTGGTGGGAGCTACAGAGATCAACGAAAAGCTCACCATTGTTATTAGTAACTTGGCTTAGGCCTTGATTTCCAATTGTGAGCTCAAGGCCGGTGTTGTTGGGGCCAATGTGAGCTTTTAAGTCACCCATTAAAACAATGATATCTCCCTTTGGAATAGAGCGAAAAACCTCATTCAGTCGCATATAGAACTCGTCTTTGATGCCATCGCCTGCGTCTTCAGTTGGAGCGTAGCATTGGACTACCGAAATACTTCTTAGTTTAATACGCAGGCGCGCGGTAATAACCCTGTCAGAAACTGGTGACCAGCTGATGAAGCTGTGCCTGGCTTCCTTGCTGAGTATTACGCCTCCACTCTCTCTCTAGACTCGGACGAGTACGGACGATATAGTCGTTTAAGGTCTATTCAGTGTTAATTTATTTGTATACAGTTAGTTCAGTGATTACTGTTAAATTCATTGTGTTAAATTTTAAGTTCTGGTTTGATTTTTCCTGATTTTAAAATGTTTCCTTTAACTTTTTTTTTGTGTTAAGGAAAATCTTTGTTGATTTTAATTATATTTCTTTTAATTTATTTAATTTATTTTAGTCCTAAAAATTTATGGTATTTTTTGTGTTTTTTGGTTTCTTTTCTTTGTTAAAACTTTTGATACATTTTTCCAGCACGTGTTTTTCAACTTTTATATTTTTAAATTTTGCCTTTAAATTTTCATTCAAGTGCTTTAATATGACCAAACAAATCAAGTAACCTCAAAATTAAATTAATTAAGTCCTTAGACACCCCTAATGCCTTCTAATGTTTTTTATAAGATAAAAAAGGTCATCTTCAGTGATTGGTGTGCACCGTACACCCTTTTAAGGTTAGAGTGATTCTCGGTGCGAAAAATAGTCAAAAAGTGGCATTTTCACTGTGGTTTTTCAGTGAAACAGTGACATCATATTCCCGCTAATTTCTTCTGGTGCACATGTTTTCTCATCCTTCATTTGACCTCTAAATTCATTAATTACTGTATCACCTTGCGTAAAAATTTTCTGTGCATAACCCAGTTATATGACTTCCTTCGCCATTTGGCTCATTAAATTTTTCTTGACCAAAAGGATATTTTTTTCCAATTTGCCCTTGATATACATTATCCAACCAACAAGCTAGATCTACCCTGCCAATATGGACAAAAATGGCTCCCCTCCTGGCTCAGGAGGCAAACCCAAAGAAAAAATAAATGTCTCGGTAAGAACATCTTCGAGACTTACTAATAAAACGCGCACACAGCCTATTGGATTCAAAGAGACTCGTGAACGTAACATTAAAGTGAGTGCAAAAGGAAAGGTTCCTACAAAACGTAGTCCAAAAAAAACAAGAAAGACTGAGGCAGCGTCGACAAGTAAAAATATTACTTCAAATTACTCCTCAATCTCACCTTCCCAAAAAATGTCACTGTCAAATGTTTCCACAGAACATGAAGCAGTTAAAACTCCTGTACCTGTTGTAAACACGAGCTTGGCTCAGTGTAATAATGACATGACTATATACAACGATGGGGACTTAGCACCCTTCTTTGTCCTTGTGCGGAAAAGTAATTCGTCCACCTCTGATCAAAAAAATTTAAATCCACTCTCCCTGGGCAAAATATTAATAGCTACGACTACAGGAATCGAATCAATCAGTAAAGCATTCCAAGATAAATGCAAAGTGACCTTTAACTCTGCAGAAGATGCAAATAACTTCATCAAGAACTGCCCATTAAATCCTACTTTTAGGGCTTACATTCCCCTGGGTCTTGTAGCTACACCCATTATAATTCATAATATTGAGGTAGGTCTAGGTGAAAGAGAACTCTTAGAGGCCTTAAGATTTTGCAATCCATCTGTGACCATCAAAAGATGTTTCAGATTAAAATGGAAAAGTTTCTCTGAGGGAAAGGTGGTCCTTAAAGAAATAGACAAAATTAAGGTCTATATTAATGGTAAAAGTATCCCTGAAAAACTAAACTTATACTACTCAAATCTGAAATTTAACAAATTTGTCCCCCCTCCCATAAGATGCTTTAAGTGTCAGAGGTACGGGCACATAAGTAGAGTATGCAAATCTAAGTGGACAATCTGTGGAAACTGTGGAACTCAAGATTGCAAAGAAGGGAAAAAATGTACCAAAGTCTCCAAGTGTGCGAACTGCCATGGCAAACATAGAGCATTTGATAAGGTTTGCACCCTGTGGCTGAGGGAAAGGGAAATAGTAACAGACATGAGGAGAGGAAATTTCTCAAGATCTGACGCTGTTAGAAATTTCAAAGGAAAGAACAGACTTCTAAAAACACATGGCACAGAGAGGAATGAGGGGAAAAAAAGGTCCCCAATGGGGAAAAACAAAAAGCACCCACTAGTAGAGGGCTCGAACAAAAGTGACCTGGTCCAGGACAGGAAAAATTCTAGTGAGAATACTTCGATTTCACTGACAAAAGGAAAACATAGTGATTTCTCAAAAAGAGTTGAAAGAACCTCTTCGTCGATAATATCTCCTAATAAAGAATCTGTCATTACAGTTCCTACCACTGGTGGTTTGGAATGTGTTAATAACAAGTCTAATGACTTATCGTCTATTCCCCTGGACAACTCAGGATGCGCAGTGTATAAATCCTTACAACCTCGGAGGATTTCGGATGATAACTCAAATTTTGCAGTTAGATTCTGGCATGAATCTCACGAAAACCAAATAGAGAATTTAAAAGATAAGTAGTAGTATAGATCTATCTCGTTAAATAGACATTCTCATTTCTCTATGTTCATCTTCATGGCCCTTTAAGCCCGTCTGATACGATAGCGGATTTTTTCCCGCTGGAATTTCATATTTCTAGTATTCAAAATCAAGATAGAATCTTTACATTCTGGATCAGGGCTCCAAATTCATAAAAGTAAACTGTCTCTACGTCCTGAGATAATCGAACAGATCAATCATGTCACTGTTTCACTGTGCATCCCAATATGCTCTTAATTTTCTGTGGAGTTTATGGGTGCTCATCAATCACTGTTTTTCTGTTTATAGTATCCTCGAAAATTTTTCACATAACATTGACGATGAGAAGTCATTAAAGGGCATTAGGGGTTTAGTTTCCAACACATATTGAAGTTTAGAAAACCGAGTGTTATTAATTAAACCTTTATAATGCCTGTTTAGACCTCAAAGAACTTGACGACTTGAACATCAACTGAAATTTTAAGACGATTTCCCAGCTGTGTGGCTTGGGACAGATATAATAGAGAGAGAGTTGAGAGGCCTTAAAACTTGTCAACACAAATCTTCAACATTGACTGCATCTCAAATAAGCGAAATTTTTTGACGAATTTTAAATCAATGGCAAACATTTTTAATTATCGAAGCTTTGACTAAGTCCCCTCTGCTCTGGCCTTATGCATGGGATAATTTAACATTGAGAACGAGATACATTAAGGCCAAACAAGTTGTTTCATCACTGTTTCATGGTTAATATGGCTGTGAAGGCCGAGACCAATAAGTAACCCTTGAGGTTCGCTAGTCTCGTACTAGTAAATTAAAACAACAACAACAAACAAGTATTACGCCACCGCCACCTGCATCGTGTAATGTGGTCTCGCTAAGTCCCATGATCTTGATTTTATATCGAGTCATCTCGTTGACGATTTCATGATCCGATTCGTGTCCTGGTTCGAAAAGCAAACGTCGTCGTTGCGTTGTCCATTCGGTTCCGAGGCATTGTTTGCCGATTCGTAGCAATGGTGTTTTTCTGGGAGCGGCTTGCTAACCCTCAGCCCAACTGACTTAAAACTCGGTTTTGTGGCGCAGAAAACTCGCCATTGCGTCTCCCGTTAGCTCTTCCGAAGAAGTACGCCAGGGCATCGCGGGGGAGGTGGTATTAGGACTTGCCAACAGAGCTGTTAGGTAATCTGCAGTCTGCAGTGACTCCTTTCGGGTTTTGGTAGAAGTAACAAATCGGATGCCACAGGAGCCCAAACATAGAAATATACTAAACTACTTTTACATTTTTGTTTTGTTTGTTTGTTTTAGTTTAATCACAGGTTATATTGGACAGTATGTCGAATGGCCCTCTGTTCTTCATTTTATAAAAGGAACATTTTTATTGAGCTGTAGTGATTTTATACCGTAAAAATATCCGAATTTTCATTGATTTTTGCAGAATTTTGTTCTTGTGGATTCGATTCGAGCGTGACGCTTGAAACCAATTTACTTCAAACAATATTGTCCAAAGTGCTCCTAAAGAATTTGACTTGCTCACGATACATTAAATGGAACAAAATTATTAACAGCGATTTTTAATCATTGATGCGGCTCGGAATAACGATGGTCAAATTCAAAATCTCATATATTTTAAATTAGTTAATTTGTCTAATTATTAACATATTGGCCTAGATAGGTATCGATTATTGATAAAAACTAAACTTATTAATTGTAATTATAGCAGAAAACTTTTTATTACAAAACCGTTAACGCGAGAGATTGAATTATTATTGCACCTGATTTATGATTGGGATTGTTGGCTTAATTTGCATTAGATATTCCTGATCTGATAGTGCTCTTTCTATTTCTCATTAAAGGGAATGCTGCCTTTCGCGGATATGTCCATCCTAATGCCCCGGTTATACGTATGACAAAAAAATGACAATTGTCATAATCTCTGGTCATAATTAATGACATTGCTCTTTACACGACGGAAATAATGACAAATAATGACATGTGTGGAGCTTTGTCATAACATGTCATTAAATTATGACCAGTTGCCATAAATAATGGCAAGAGTTGAATTTATACGAATGACAAATAATGACAAGTCGAATTATTACAGAGTTGAATTTATTTGTGTTGGGGATACTGCTAAAGAAGGACTGAAATTCATAAAAAAATATATAGGCTAAAAAAACTAAACAATACGCTTTTATTCTAAAATGAACTACAAAGAAAAAAATAATTTTGAAGCTTTTATTTCTCCAGCCAGTATAGGGAACAACCTACCTTTCGAAATCAGGCAAATGATTAAATTTATGAAGTTATTGGTGAAAATTATAAATATAACTTACTTAAATGTAAAAAAGCGTGGGGTGTTCGTTAGCGCCCCACGCTTTTTTTACATTTAACCCTTTGAGTACCGGAGATTTTTTCCATGGATATGCGAAAAATACCGGGGTTTTTTTTTAATGTGAAAGTCAAAGTGGACGGCTGCTGATAAGCTTTGATTAGATGAACAAAAAATCGTATGGGTGGGTGGGCGGAGTCGCAACTATTTAGCCGCTAGGGCGTTTTCAATTTTTTTTGTTCGAGTTTTAAATATCATATCACAGTTTTGAAACCGTATAACTTATTTACATGAATAGGGCAGCAATGTACGCAGAATACTCCCACCTATTTACAATTGTAAAAGGGACGGTTCCACCCTACTAATTTACAGAGGTATAAGTCGTGAAAATCAAAATTTTGTTTTTTTAAGCTAAAATTTCACCTTCAACAACCTTTTCACCATACGTATTTAACTTATAATTTTTTTTCCAAAATTAGATAGCTTCGAAAATTTCCTATGAATAATATCCCTATAATTTTTATGATACGGCCCTTACTTTTGAGGTTATAAGCAATTTTGATGGTAAAATTGGCTTTATTTGGTACTTTTTGACATAAGCTTTGGTGAAAAATACTAAAAGTTGACAAGTCTTAATTGTGCGAGTAGGTAGGGTGGAAATGTCTCTTTTACAATTTTGTATAGGTAGGAGTATTCTGTGTACACTGCTACTTTATTCATGGATATAGGTTATAGGGTTACAAAAATACAGGGTGCTATGTAAAACTCTACCAAACAAATTTAAAAATGCCCTAGCGGCTAAACCTTTACGTTCCCCTCCCCACTTACGATTTGTTGTTCGTCTAACCAAAACCTATAAACAGCCAGCCGCTTTGTAAACTTAGTGTATACACCCTTTATATAAAAAGATACTTTTTTGCCTTGAATTTTTTTAACCCATATTTTTTAAGCACGTTCTAGGGAGCGGGTATGCACGCTCCCGCTACAGGCATGACAATCTAAAAATATGCACGGCGCTAAAGGTATGCATGCTCCTTCTACAGGCATGAACATCTATAAATGCAGCCGCATCGGAATAGACCATTCCAAACGCGAGTGTCTTTTTACCAAGCAGTCCCCAATTAAGTAATACCACGTCCAATGCCGCTTGACCTTCGCAATCGAACGAGAATCGATGTACTGTACTTTACTGTTATGGTAACCAAGTAACCCGCTTTCTTCGTTCTTTCGTTGGTCTAGAATAAGCGTGACCGTTTGGGTGCCACACAGGCGATTTGACGCTTTGCGGCTGTCCTGGTTGCAGGCTAGTAGCCTCCCAAATGTTGCATACGAGTTCGTGTAAGATTTTTAAGAGTTGCGGTTCTCCTTCGTTTTTCAACTCAGCTGACACTCCATCGACGCCTGGTGATTTGTTGCATTTTTGCCTTTTTACAACTTCACGAAGTCAGTGTCGGTGGCTCTATTGAAATATTATCTTGAGGTACAAACACCTCCGTCTGTGTATGCTCTTTTATTATGGGGATTGGATTCAATAACTTTTGAAAATATTCTCTCTACCTCTCTTTTATCCTATAAGGGTCTACTAATAGGGTAAATTCAAAAACTCATCATTGCCACATCACAGCAGGATTCAGCTAAAAACTTCCAATTACTGAATTTTGCAGTGATGCAGAGTTGCAGAGTTTTTGAATTTACCCGTAGGTTCGCATTTATGTCTCTGCATATGCTCGCTATTGGTTGAAATTTATTGCTGATATATGATTCTTCGTTCATTGAAGTCTTCCTGCATCTGTAAGATTCTTTGTTTAGATATTCTCTCTTTTTCTTTCTGTACAGCTTATCTGTGGTTTTTCTTTTTAGTATGAAGACTTCCATCCTGGCTCTTGTGGGGGCCTTGCGGTGGCTCTGGTTTCCTTCTTCAATTTCAGACCTTCAGTCCTGCTCGAACCAGTCAAGAGTGCCTCTTCTTCTGCCCTTATGTTGCGGACTACTTCTCGTACTTGAATGTGTTTACCCTCTGTGTCTTCTGGTCGTTAGCCGTGTTCTAAATTTCACTTTGACTAGATAGTGGTTCAAGCAACAGCACGCTACCCTCATTGCTCTTACATCCAATATACCCGTGTTTCCTTTCCTGCCAATTAGGACATGATCAATTTCATTATTTGTTACCCCGCCTGGTGACTGCCACGTCATCTTATGAATATTTTTGTGCCAGAACATTTTTGAACTTATTACCATCGAGTTCGAGCTAGCGAGATCGACCACCAATCCACTGCCATTGTCATTGGTAGCGCTGTGTGACTCGTAGGAACTCCTCTTATTTTCTTATTTTGGCGTTCACATCCCCAAGCACTATTTTAATATCGTTTTCTAGTATTTCCCGAAATAGTGAGGATTTTAGGGCCCTCTTCCGGGGAAATCCCAAAAGGATCTGGTTAGCGAGATTCACGTGGCATAACGAGGGTGTTTCCTGTTAACCCCGATGGGGGATGACAGCGTGGGACTCTTCCTATATTTATTAACACCGGACATTTTCGCTGGCGGCCCACGCTTTTTTATATTTCGAAAGGTAGGTTGTTTCCATATTCTGGCTGGAGCAATAAAAACTTTACATTCAAAATTATTTTTTACTTTTTAGTTCATTTTAAAATCAAAGCGTATTTTTTAGTTTTTTTAAACTATATATTTTTTATTTTCTATTTTTTAGTCGATCGCCATTTTGTAGAGAACGCCATATTGGATTTAAAATGACGTCACATAGTTTACTGTACTATACTCGTCGTACGCTTTCATTTGATGCCCATACCGAGGGCGTTGTAAAGAAAAAGGTAAAGCGCCATTTTGTATTGACCGCCATTTTGAATTTGGAATCACGCCACACAGTTCTGTATTCTAATTGTCACTCCCTTTCATTTGATACCCATACCGAGGGTGTTGTAAAGAAAAAGGTAGTCCGCCATTTTGTGTTGGCGGCCATTTTGAATTTTAAATGACGCCACAGAGCTAATAGTATTCTACTTGTAATTTCCTTTCATTTGATACCCATATCGAGTGGGTTGTAATGAAAAAGGTAGTCCGTCATTTTTTGTTGGCCGCCATTTTGAATTTTGTATAACGCCACATAGCTAATTGTATTCTACTTGTAATACTCTTTCATTTGATACCCATGTCGGGGGTCGGGGAGTAAAATTGCAAAATTCGGCCGCCATCTCGGAACCGCCATCTTGATTTTTTTACAAAATGGTCAGATTGCATTGTCACGCGAACTATACATATGAACAAAATTTCAAGTTGATCTGTTACCTGGAAGTGGGTCAAAATCAAATTGCAAGATTTGTTTACATGAAACATACAACCTACAGGTCAAGCTAATATAAAGCGTATAAAAACCACCAAAAGGAGAAGAAAACAGAAATCGCAATGCGTCCAATGTTCTTGGAAACTGGTTTTTACGAGACATTGCGATTGCAACTCCGGCAAAGGATCCAGAACTCTTCAAAAAAAAATTTAAGTTTGTCCGCCGATGACTTCGATTTCCTCCTTGATAAAGTGGCTCCATTGATCGAACAGCAAACCACAAACATGCGTCAACCAATTTCTTCCGGAGAACGTCTTGCGGTCACACTTCAATATGAGATTTGCCTTGTTAAGATAAATAAAAATGATCATAAAGAATATGAACATAAATTGCGGTCGTGTATTGCCGCTATTATAGTCCATTCAAAACGCGCGTTTGGGTATATAACATAACACCTTTTGAAACTCTTTCTGTATATGTATGTTTTTTGGGTCCCTTATTACGGGGTCCGCCCGTTTAATCTAGGGGTAGTTTATCCCTTAAGGGTTGAAAATAATTTATTTTTGGCTGATAATATCTATTAAACCGCAAAAGGAAAAAAAATTGTACAAATTAATGGTTTGCAATTTTTTTTGTTTAAAGTTGATTTTGAAAATTGTAGGGGTAGTTTAAACTCCTTAACTGTTGGAAACAATTTATTTGTACCTGACAACACGCATTCAATCGAATTTGAAGCATAAAGCTGGACAAACAATTTTTTACAAATTTTTTAATTTCCAGTAGATTTAGGGGTGGTTTTAACCCTTTATCCCGGTTTTAACCCGTTATCATAAAAATTGGCTTAATTTGTATAAATCAACCACCTTCGTAAATAAATATTGAGAAAAGTTTCTTTCATTGCATTATTTTTGATTATTATTGAAATTATTGCGAAAAACAGAACACCACAGAATTTGAATTATTACAATCTGTCATAAAAGAATGACAAGTTCATTCTTTTATGACGACTTGTCATAATTTGTCATTATCGTTTACACGGTCATAATTTGTGTCATTATTTCTGACAACTTTTATGACACGAATTTTTGTCATTTTTATGACAGAAATAATGACACAAATTATGACCGTGTAAACGATAGTGACAAATTATGACCGAAAAAATGACAAGTGTGTCATTCGTGTAAACTCACCATAAGAGGTTTATTCTATATTTCCAATTAAATACTTTATTATTCAATTACCATTAAAAATGAGGCATTCGGCATCAACATTTCTTTTAATCAATTTGCTCAATTTATGGGCTATAAATTACAATGAATTAAAAATTCTAATAATTAGCAAAGGGATAAAGTTACTTCTGAAATACCATGCCATAATTTAATTGTCAATAAAAGCTGATAAAATCCTAAGGAATTTAACTGCCCATTTATAATAATTATGGCCTTCTGATTCAATGCGCCATGATGTTACTATACTCCCGTTGTTACTTTATTGCAAAGTAGTATTGGACGGTGTCAAATCTTAACCCCATGCCCTTTCGGACGGTGTTCCCCAGGGCGCAATTGTAGCACCGCCCTTTCCCAATGTTTATAAACGACCGTCTCTCAACACCCTCTAATACAATTCGGGGATCCTATTATACCCCTCGTTCCAGTAGACGATTTGAGTTATCGGTTGATCCATTTATAATATTCAAGGCGTAACACATCGAATGACCACATACACCAAATCACCAAACAAGCATCCCATGTCTGGAATTTCTTAAAAGATGCAGGATAAATCTTCAACCTACCGCCAGAATTACAGTCTACAAGTCTTACATTCGGTCCGCCTTTGATACAACTGGCTTACCGTGGACTTATATAGCCACCGTAGGCATATAGCAGCCCTAACAATATTTTCTTGCTATTACTATTGCGTATGCTCCACTGAAATTAACGCCATCCTGGCTGCGCAGCAACTTTTTTCTCGCAATAAGGCTAGCTTGTTCCAAAGTCTAGATATAACAAGTGTTTCATCTTCATAGAAAATTTTCCCCCCGTTAGTTGTGTGCGTGCATATATGAACATCATTGCTGAGCACAACTCAACGCATACATCGTGACCTCGGCGAGACAAAGCCAGATTCTCTCTCTTTGATAAAGTATCTAGAACAGAAAAGGAAGGAGAATTGAATCAGCTTTTTTTCATAAATAGTAAATATGCACCAATACATCAAGTTTATCCCCATATAAAATCATAAAATCTTCTGCTGGCTAGTTGTGTGCGAGCGTGTATAAAAATGCTGCATTCTCTCTCTGGTACCCTGACATCGTCATTTGAAGAATGTGTGCATATAGCTGTTCGCCTTTCACTTACTAACCATATGAAGATGAAAGACTTGTTAATATCTAGACTTTGGCTTGTTCGGCTAACCCCCCTACCCTGAAGTTCTCCTTTTCGCGTGAACTTCAGTCTAAGGCCCTCCGCACACGAGGCAACTGCTTTGCAATTACAGTTGCGTACGCAACTGTTTAGTGACCTTGCCTGTGTATGCAAGTGGGAGCCCACACACGGGTCGACAGGAACGAGACCGATTAGAAACTAGTTTGCAACTGGTCGCGTGCGACTGTTCTTGCCGGTCGCAAGCGATTTCAGTTGCGTGGTTGCACTTCATTTGAACTACATACTTGACATATTGCCAAAGGTTCGTGACTAAAAACTTTGTGGGCACAGAACACCGATTGATCAAAAGTCAGTTGCGCTTGTGTGTGGACAAGGGTCTCTTTTTGGTTGCGAACGTCATTATTGGGAAACCAGTTGCAAACTTGGATTGCCAATCAGTCGACTCGTGTGCGGAGGGCCTAATAGTTTGGCTATAAATAGAACAACGTAACTGTCGAACAATCTTCTGTCGTCAGTTCATATATCCAAACTCATACAACATCCTACAGATCAAAAGTAAGGCTCATCGCTGCTCCAGATCCCTCTTACCTAATCTATCCTTTATTCCATCCTTCAACTAAACTTACTAACTAGACATTGCACCATGATCTGAACGACACATGAAA
Source organism: Thereva nobilitata (assembly GCA_963855945.1). Taxonomy (NCBI): domain Eukaryota; kingdom Metazoa; phylum Arthropoda; class Insecta; order Diptera; family Therevidae; genus Thereva; species Thereva nobilitata. The sequence continues at coordinate 138,127,927 of OY979694.1, forward strand.
CAGGGGTAGTACAAAAGGCGATTGTCATGCTTATGGTGGGACCACACTACGCGGACTTGGGTCGTACGTGCTTTTGCCTTTTTGTTTCATATAGTATAGTTTTATGACTTTTTTACGACTTTTTTACGACTTTGTCCATGGTAAAGGCCGTGCTTTCTATTTTTAATTTGCTGTTACATCCCACCAGGTATGTTCAACACTCTTGACGATAGAGGTCAAAACCTCTATGATATTCTAATCTCTTGCACTAATCATATCCAGGATATGATGAACTCCAAAGACGAACTCCTACTCTTAGGAGATCTCAACTTACCCAACGTTCAATGGGTATCTTCCGATGATGACGATAACTATCTTCCTGAAAACAACCTTAATTTTAGGGAATCCAGCCTTTTGAATTCCTTATTCTCATGCGGTTTGTACCAAATGAGCGGTGTGAATAATATTTTAGGAAGGAGGTTAGATCTCGTATTCTTTTCCGACTCAGACAACATATATGTTGAGCCTAGCTCAATTGTCTTGTCGCCTGTTGATAATCATCACCCTCCTCTCCTACTGAGCTATTGTTTTGCCTTTACCGATAAGCTAATCCCGGAGGAGTCAACCTTTACCTTCAACTTCAAAAAAGGCGACCTTGAAGTACTGTCATCCAAGCTCACTTCCATTGATTTCAATACCTTGCTTTCCTCTAATGAGCTGGATGACGACGTATCAAGTTTTTACTCCGTCTTGTATGAAACCTTCGCATTCTGTATACTTATTGAGCCTCTTAAGTCATCCAGATCATCCCCACCTTGGTACAACAATGAGTTGAGACATACCAAAAACTTGAAGAATAAACTCGGGAAAACCTACCTGAAGAGGAAAGACACTGCGAGTTTCTCCGCATTCCTCAATTGCTATGACCAATTCCATGCTCTCTCCGAAGCTCTCTATAAGGAGTACCTCAGTAACATGGAAGGTAAACTGTATGGTGATCCCAGAACATTTTTTCAATTTATTAACTCTAAGAAAAAGGTTGATAATTACCCTAACACCATGCAATACGAGAACTCGGTTAGCTCTATTTCATCCGAGATTTGCGACAAGTTTGCATCGTTCTTCCGCAAATCTTTCTCGTCCCCTGTCTTCCAACCTGATGAAGACAATTTTCGACATATCAACACAATACAAACGGCTCAAAACTTATCTCTGTCTATAACCAGGAAAGATATCTTGAAACATATAAATGATCTTCCACAAGATTTTTCGTCCGGCCCTGACGGTGTCCCTCCTGCTGTTCTCAAATCCTGTGCAGGAGCCCTACTATCTCCTCTCCTATGTTTATTTCAAAAATCCCTAAATAAGGGGTACTTCCCAACCTTATGGAAGAACTCTTTTATAATCCCCGTCCATAAAAAGGGTTGTAAGAACGAAATATCTAATTATAGACCAATTGCGAAGTTATCGTGCATACCAAAACTCTTCGAATCTATTATTTATTCTGCTATCGCCCCTATCTGCAAGAGACTTATTTCAACTAACCAACATGGCTTTCTTGCAGCTCGTTCCACTACTACTAATTTACTAGAGTTCTCTTCTCACACTGTTCGAGGCTTTGTCACTGGCTGTCAAACTGACTGTGTTCATACAGACTTCAGTAAAGCTTTCGACATGCTCTCTCACTCTATTATAGTTCTAAAACTAAAAAAATTAGGCTTTCCGCATACCCTCGTGGTGTGGTTCCAGTCGTACTTAGCCAACAGAACCTACCAGGTTCTATTCCGCGGAGTCAAATCTAAAAACATCGAAGCGTCCTCTGGTGTCCCGCAAGGAAGTCATCTTGGTCCTCTCCTTTTTATTTTATCAATCGATGACATTGTTACCCTGCTAAGGCACTGTAAAATCCTTATTTATGCCGATGACATCAAACTGTACCGCCACATAAGGAGTATCGAGGATTGCAAACTTCTGCAAGCAGACCTAAACACCTTCTATTCTTGGTGTTCCAACAACAACCTGGTTCTTAACATCAGTAAATGTGAGGTCATGACTTTTTGTAGAAAACGTGGCGTTATAACTTATGACTATACTTTTCTCGATAACAAGATCTCCCGCACTAACTCTGTTATCGATCTAGGGGTTAGGTTAGATAGTAAGTTGGATTTCTCCACCCACATCAATTATATCTCTTCCAAAGGCAATTCCGTCCTGGGATTTATAAAAAGATGGTCCAAGGAATTCAACAACCCCCTCATCACCAAACACTTATACATATCTTTAGTTAGGCCTCTGCTTGAATACGCCTCCCAGGTATGGTCTCCTTACTACTCCTCCCATGTCGGTAAAATCGAATCGGTTCAAAGGAAGTTCGTCCGTTTTGCACTCAGTCACCTCCCGTGGGATGACCCACTTATTCTTCCGCCTTATGGGAACAGACTTAAATTGCTCAACTTGAGCTCTCTCCATAAGCGTCGCGAGGTCGTTGACGTTATATTCGTTCATCGTTTGTTGAATGACAAAGTTGACTCAGGCTTCCTACGAACCCGTACGTCATTTAGAGTGAACAACTACAACCTGAGAGGTCAACCTCTCTTGTACATTAATTCCTCTAATACCAATTATGGGATGTACGAAACAGTTAACCGCATGCTTATAAATGTTAACAAAAATGCGAGTGCTTTTAGCATGCAAGTTAGCGAAGATGTCCTTAAAAGGACTCTTTTTAATGTGGCGTGACTCCCTGTGTGTCCCACTTTTTCATTGTTTTTGCACGCTTCTCTGTTTGATGTTTTGTGCTCTTAAATGTTGCATTGTTTTTTTGTGTTTGCATGGCTTAGCTGAGCCACTGTGCAGTGGTAAATGTGACCGCGTTTGTGTGCAGGGGCCGGACCGGCTCGGCACCGGAGTGCCGGGGAGGGTCGAGAAGGAGCCCGCATTTTCGGTCGCATGCTCGTTATGCGGTGTTTTCTCTTCTTATACCTTTTTTGGTGCTTTCGGCCGTCCTGCACATAAGCGTGGCCCGTTTCTCAGCCCAGCTGAGATGTGTACCTTCTGAGCTAGAAGGATAACTCTATTAAAATTAAAAAGGTACATTGTGCGTCCACACAGTATGGCCTTCCGCACACTTGTCCATAACATCAAAATAAAAACCAGTTTTATAGGCAAGGGGTCGCAGGGAAGACAGTTTTTCTTCCATAATTTTCCATCATTTGTTCACCCACACATTTTCTGGTTTCACCGTCCATTACACTAACACAAGCATGTTTTCGTTCTCGGCAAAGCTGCTTCGCTGTGCTTGCACCCCACACTACTCCATAGGCATTACAATCGTTACACGAAAATGATGGAGAAAAGTGAGTTCCGAGTGTACTATTGATGCAAGTTACACTATCCATCATTTCGTTTATTACCCCCATACACAAACCAATTTTTTAGGCAAGGGGTTGCAACGTTGGGTGCAAATTACATGCATGCCATATACTTCCCTGCGACCCCTTGCCTAAAAAATCGGTTTGTGTATGGGGGTAATAAACGAAATGATGGATAGTGTAACTTGCATCATTGAACTCATATTAAAACCGGTTTGAAATTATGGACAAGTCTGCGAAGGGCCTATGAGCTTTTCAAAAGCGCGTACGCCGTTTCAAATGAGAATTGATTTTTTCTCACTCAAGATTCAGAAAATTAAAAGATCACGCGCGCTTTTGTCTGACCGTACCGCCAAAAGCGCGTGGGATCTAAGTCCGCGTAGTGAGGACGGGCCTTTAGCTATCCCTTACAAAAAAAGAAATCACAACCAAGCTTTGGTGAGCGTCTTTATGTTTGCGTTGTTAAGAAAAAGGAAATCGATAATTGCAGCCACCGTCGACGAGAAAATCACGTTAACGAATATCTTATCATCTTCCTCTTTTGCATGTGAATACTTTTTATCTAATTAATTATCAAAATTTTCATTGAAATAATAACTTAATTATTTAACAAATGTCGAATGAATATTCTAATCACAAAATTCAAATTCAGCTGAATTCTTTATCAAACAAAACTATAAATTTTTAAAAAAAAATGAAAAAAAAGGAATAAATTGATTTAAGGAAAGAGGAAAGTAAAAATTTGAATCGCGTACCTGTGTTCCTCCTTCAAAATTAGAAACAAAAACCGAAATATATTTACTTGTATAAAGGTAAAAAGGACGAAGTTGAGATTAAATTTATCAGTTATCCCTTCCATTACATATGAAAAACAATAATAACAACAAAAACAAAAATACAATTTAAATGTTCCTCCTGACTAGATCCAATGTTCATTAGGATTAATTCGAAAGTAATTTTAGTTTTAAAAACAATTGTTTTAGAAGCGAATAGTACCTATATTTGTATTTTTGCTAAATATTCCGAATACTACTTTAATAATAGTGGATATTTAGAAAAATGTATAAATAAGAGTAGTTATCGTGTTCAAATAAACCTTGAATATTTTGTAAGGATGAAAACAAAAGGTAGAAAAACCAAGAAAAGAGTTCCAGAGTTTATTAATATCTATTACTTATTATGATTACATCTATGTATTTATTGAATTATAAGGAGTTTTATTAAATTCTAGACGCTATAAATGGTAATTTAAAGTGAAAATGAATGAATTTAAAAAATATTTATCATTGTAAAGTTGTAGGAATTTTAAGGGCAACAAAAATAAACTTAGAATCTGAAGAAAATGATTTTTTATTTAAAACTTTAAATTGAGTCGTAAAAATCTATCTCGAAACCCTTGGAATGTATTTGTGAAAATGTATATAATTTAACAAATTAAATCCTTTACAATTTCAAAATCGACGCTCATTGATTATTTATTCAATTTATTTAATTTTATAAAATTATTAGTAAAGTTATTAGTTAGTTATTAGTTAATGTTCAAGAAAAAACATTGATATTTTATTAACATGTTTTATTATTTTCTGTTAATTTATTTATTCCAGCCCTTTGTATTCAGTATGTCTATATCGAATCCAAGTTGTAGTAAAACTAAACGAAAAATCGCTGACGAGCATCGAATATTCCAAGTAAAATGGGAATTGGAATATTTTTGCTGTGAAGTAAAAGATAAAATAATCTGCTTGATATGTAAAAATGCTATTATTGTACCAAAGTTATATAATATTAAACGTCAATACGAACAACATCAATCAAAATATGATAATCACGAAGGATTAATGAGATAAGAAAAGTTGAAAGAGCTCAAGTTAGGTCTGAAAAAACAACAGTTAATGTTTAGTAAAGTATTACAAGAAAGTGAAGCGGCGGTACATGCAAGCTACGTCTTGTCTGAGTTGATTGGTAAACACTCGAAGCCTTTTACTGAAGGTGATTTCATTAAAAAATGCCTAATTAAAGCTGGAGAAATTGTTTGTCCTGGATATTTGAAGGCTTTTCAAACAATTTCTTTGTCTCGAAATACAGTTGCGGAAAGAATTACTGACTTGGCCGCCAATTGATGAGTGATCAGATCAAAGAAAAATCATCTAGTTTCGAAAGCTTTTCCATTGCCTGTGACGAGAGTACGGACATTGGTGGCATAGCTCAATTAGCTGTGTTTTTTTGTGCTTGCGACGCGGATTTTAACATTTTTGAGGAATTATTGGAACTAATCCCGATGCGTGGTACTACTACAGGACAATATATATTTAATTGTGTTTTTGAACTTCTGCAGAAATACAATCTACCTCTGTCAAAATTAAGTTCTGTAGCTACAGATGGCGCTCTTTCAATGACCGGGAAAAACAGCGGCTTCGTAGCAATACTACGAAAAAACTAAGTGAAATTCACGGTTCAAAAATTCATCATTCGTATTGTATTTATTATACATCAAGAAGTACTTTGCACGAATATAATAAACATGGAGAATGTTTTGTCATATATAAAAAAGTTATCAATTTCATAAGATCTCGAGGCTTAAATCAGCGACAATTCACTGGTTTCTTAAGTGAGTTAGATAGTGCATATTCAGGTTTGTCCTACTATACGGAGGTACGTTGGTTATCTTGCTCCAAGATTCTCAAACAATTCTGGGGTTTGAAAGAAGAAGTGTGTCAGTTTTTAAAAACTAAAAATCAAGACACATCTTGTTTCCCGATCCAATATGATTTCAAGATTTATCTTTCATGGTTGATATAACCAAACACTTAACCGATTTAAATTTATCATTACAAGGAAAAGATCACCATTACGAACATGATTGGCATAATCAAAACATTCAAATGTAAGCTAGTTCTTTGGGGGGAGTTCGGTTTGTGCCTTGTTCGAATGCGGTCGCATTGCGGATTGCGTACTTCGTTCTTTATAGCTTCATAGCTTGTACAGTTATTTTCTTTAATAAAATTTTACCGTTTTACTTTTAATTGCGAAGCGAAGTAATTGAAGTAACTAATTAATATATATATAGTGTGTTTTGGAATATTATTTCCACCTGTGGTGGGCATTTTTTTGCCAGGAAACATCTTTTTATATATATTTTGAACAAGGATTCAGTGTTCTGTGACGCCATAATAGAGGCGCAAGGAACAGTTATTTGGAGAGAGGACGCAATAGCCGCCATTTTCTTACGGTCCTTTGAAGGCGTCGTTTGGAAGTACCGCTTACTAAATTAATTGTGGTATACAGGCCCACTTCCTGTACTTTTGAATTTAATTAATATTGTTTTACTAATTTTTGTCTTTTTGCCGGTGTGGACTCTTCCCGGCATTTTTTGGAAGTTCCTGTTCCTGTTAAAATTGGGAAATTCACTAGGGAGGTGGCTCCCTCGGAAGCCACCCTGCCTGGGCTTAACACAAAGCAGCAGCCTATTCTTAAACCGAAGTCTAGGCTTAAGAAGGATGAAATTTCTTTTGTATCTTCAATACCGTTAACCGCAACGGAACCGGTTACTGTTACGGCAGATGCAGCCATTAATTCTTCTTCTGAACGGGGGCCTGAGCTCAGCCAGGAAAACTCGGGGAAACCTTCACTCATCGATGCAGACATGGACTCGTCGGATGAAATCGACCTGAATGACTGGAGCACCATTTGTAGGCCCAAAAAAAGGAAATTTTCAGGTTTTCCGGATAATAAAATTAACCCTAACAATACTAACCCAACTAACATTTCCAGCGAAAAAGTTAACAACCACAACAGCTTTTCATTACTCAATGATGACACCTCAGCCAAGCCGAAGACCAGTGGCGGTTCGTAAGGTTCAGGATAAGGGAAGCAATGCGTAGGGCGTCAAAGCTAATGTACCCCGCGAGGGATAAAAGTAAAGGTATCGGCGGCTTTAATTAGAAAAACTGAAAACAACAAATTTGAAAACGAATTAAGTAATTAACACCATGCAAAAAGTAGAAACCCGTACTACCAATCTATATTCTTTTTATTTTAATATAATAAAAAATAATATAGTAAGATATACATACAGTGGCGAACAGAAGTCAACGTATTTTTATTTTATTTTTAAAAATTGAAAAAAATTGTGATATCACAATATACGTATCAAAACATAATAAATTATTTCTACAAAAACAATAACAAAAAAGTGAAATATACAGAATTCACAAATAACAAAAGTCTACGTACACTTAAAAATTTTTATTATTATTTTTTGTAAAAACAATTTCATTATGCAATTTCAATATAATGTTTTTGTACAGAGGATTGTACTTATTTATTTTGTAATATCACAATTTTTTTATGCTATAGTAAACGAATTTTCGCTATTTTATATGGTGTACGTTGACTTTTGTTCGCCACTGTATAACACAATTCAAAAAAATAATCTCTCTCTATCCCTTTAAATCATCATTAAAGAGAATCATAAAAAACAAATGGAAGCTACAAATTTTCAGCTTCTTCAATACACACCTCCTGCCACCCCAGTATAACACAATTCAAAAAAATAATCTCTCTTTATCCCTTTAAATCATCATTAAAGAGAATCATAAAAAACAAATGGAACAAATTTTCAGCTTCTTCAATACACACCTCCTGCCACCCCATTAGAATAAAGAGAAAGTTCACCCATCATCGATCTCTTTTTTTATTGACTCAAACGAAAATTCATATTAAGAGTCAAAACAAATTTCGAAGCAAAATTTCCAAGAGCAACTCCACAGGAGGCGAAACCAGAGCAGAATACCAGAAAACGAAACCAAGAAAACAAGAGAATATGGTGGATAGAGAAAATTTGTCTATGTTCGACTTCTCATATCCCTGTATTCGGCTCCGAAGAAGCTGCGTTTAGTTCAGCTTCTCACCCTGCAAACATTTCGATTCGGAAACGATTCGAGAACGATTTGCCAAAAGCGAAAGCTTGCTTCGATCTCGGACTCGTTAACGACTCGTAAACGAATTCGAAGGCAATAAAAGCCGAGCAAGAGATCGAATCGCTTTCTCGTGCTGATAACGAATCGCATGCTCGTATCGATAGTAAATCGCTTATGCGCCGAAAATCACTCCGCCGAGCAAAACAAGTCAAAAGCTCAAACTTTCCAAACAAATCGTTGAAGAGAAACCAAAGGCTCTCAAAATTTCCTCTCAAGAGGACTTCAAATCGGTGAAATGACGTTATGTTGTTAGTGTAATTTGGAGATTTGAAGTCCCATTCAGGGGAAATCGGCTCTCAATATTTTTCTACATCTACAGCATGAAGGCTTTGGGAGAAACAAATCAACCAGGAAAGCTTTCATTTTGCGTTTAGACAGTGATGGGCAAACCTACACAGCTAAAGAAATGCATTTGTGTAAAAGCTATCAAAAGTTTTCTAAAGTTTTACACAGACTAGACAGTGTATTCTTTCATATGAGTACAAAATCTGATACGTTCCCACTCGCATGAAGTCTTAATTAAAACTGATAAGCTTTTTCTTGGATATTCGGGTCATCTGACTTCGTATACATATTTAAAGCTCATTCAAAGCTCTAAAGCTCATTTGCTCGCGAGCATAGGAATGCCCATCACTGGTTTAGAATCTTTATCTCGTACCCTTCGCAAGCATTTTTCGAATCGAGAATGGTCCGAGAAAGCGACCCTCCGAGAAATTGTTTGCAGGGCAGGGACCTGTATCAACGCAAACCTTTGCGTGAGTGTGAGTTCAATTGAATTGAATGTGTTGGATTTTTCACGTTGATTTTCGGTGCCAAAGAAGCTGGAGATATTACAGCTTCCCTACGTTATGTTAAGCCTCGGCCACGATAAAGGTACAAACAGATTGGAGCGGCGACGGTGGAAGTGGCAGTCGACGGCGACGGGAAAACCTTTAAAATACACGGGCCACCATATATGCTAACACAATGGCAAGGAGACGCCTAGCGGCGCGGAGAAATTAGAGCAATTTCGAATTCTGCCGCCGCCGCTAAGTGGTACCAACCATTAAAAACTGATTTAGTACACATTTAGTACACATTTTTTGTTTTAAACTGCTGTCTGCCTGCAATTTGACAATTTGGTTGTGTCGCTGTTTGGCCATTATTTTCAAATTAATTCGTGAATTTTTTTTAGTATTTTAAATAAATTAATGCAATTTATTATATAATGGCAAAAAGGAGTTATTTATAAATTATGGGGGATTAGAAAGACTGTTGCAGGTATTTAAAACTAATTTTTATAATAAAATCAAACCAAAACAGTAAACAATAAAAAAAATTTCTTGTCTTTATTTAGCAAACTCAAGATGAATTAAATTGAACTTGATTAATTTAAACTTTTGGAGATACTTGAAGGTTCTGTGATGTTATTCATTTTCTAATAAATACTAATAACTTGTAACTTTAATTATTAGTGAAAAACAATGATCCAAATGTTGAAATGTTTGTATTTTTCCTAGAGGAATTTAACATGCGATTAAATAATATAAAATTCTGCAACCAGAGCTTGTGTTGTGATAGCTGAGGAAAAACAGGAGCCAAAGTAAGTTATTATATTTATTTCTGAGAAAGTTTTGTAGTTAAAGATTTTTGTCAGATAAAAGTTGAAATAAAACAAGCTGAGGACTCAAGCTGGAGATAGTGATGCTAGATATTTTGGGCGGAAACCCGGAAAGGTGAGAAGTATTTTTTATTGCTTTCTAATGATGTAGTATACATTTTTTGTACTTTCAGGCTGTGAAAGTTATAAGACCATCCAAGAGAGAAGGGGAATATATGTCTTATAGATTATGTACTGTGCTATGTCTTAAAATAAAAGTGATTGTTTAATAATTTGTTTTTCTTGATTTTTCTCAATTAGATCTACTGTGGCAAGCTATAGTTTATTTCTTTAGGTTGTTTTCAGTTCAGATTTCTAGCGAATTCGTCATTTATTTATGAATATGTATATTTATCTCTTTTATGAAACGCTCACTTATGGGCGTTTATAGACATACTGCGGAACTCCTTCGATTTTTTTGTACCCGCTTGATAAAGTATGATACACCAGGTGGTTGTGGTGTTAAGGTTGTCTACTACTACTTAATAAAAATTGGTTTTACAGAAAAGAAAAGAAATAATGGTCATCCAAAACTTCCTTGAATGAAAACATGAACACATGCCCATTTCTTTCTCTTCTTAACAAGAGAAATTCCTTCTCGGTGAAAACATGTTACACGCCCATTCAAAGCTTCATATAGGGTAAAGAATTATTCTAATCTTAAAGCAGCCCCTTGTACCATTAAACAACGACACGGAAATACCCTGGAGACCAGCTTCTTGACTTTTCATTCATATATCGGCAATTTCTTTATTTTCTGAGTATACTAGTCATAAAGAATAAAGGGTTTAAAAACAACCTGGCGAGTTTCCCGTTTCTCTGCTTTAAACAGGTATTTACCAGAGGTAATGAACCATTTCGAACCATTTTTAAATTTCGGGTAATCTTCGGTAAATGGCTAAATATTATATAGCAGCTCAATTTTTAAAACAATTCTTCCATTTTTTAATTCCAAGTAAATTTTTCTTTACTAAATTATTGAAAAAAAATAATATACGAAAATATTGAAAATAACTTAAATTTTTAATTCCAGGTAAGAGCAAAGTTGCAGTTAACAATCATGTGTTTTTACAAAACAAATAATTAAAAAACTACAGCATAAATTTATAAAATTATATTTACATTAAAAATTTATAATTCGTTTATTTCAATTCCGTCGTCCGTTAAATTCCGTTAAATTTGTCCGCTCCGCTCCAATCTGTTAGCTAAAGCGGAATCTAAATTCCGTCGACTGCCACTTCCACCGTCGCCGCTCCAATCTGTTTGTACCTTAAGAGCGGCGAGCGGCACCAGAAAAATTTAATGTCTCGGATTAGAGGTGAGCGGCACTTTAGTATTGCCGCTCTACCGCTCTCCGCTCGTATCGTGGCCGAGGCTTTATTCTTTGTATACAGTAGTATGAATTGTACATTTTATATAAAAAAAAATAAATAGTTTAAAAAAACTAAAAAATAATCTATTATTTTAAAATGAACCAAAAAGTAAATAAATAGTTTAAATTAAAATGAGCCAAAAAGTAAAAAATAAAAATTAAATAGTTTAAAACAAATAATTTTAAAATGAACCATAAAGTAAAAAAGAATTTTGAATGTAAAGTTTTTATTGCTGCAGCCACTTACTTAAATGTAAAAAGCGTGGGCCGAAGTAAGTGGCTGCAGCAATAAAAACTTTACATTCAAAATTCTTTTTTACTTTATGGTTCATTTTAAAATTATTTGTTTTAAACTATTTATTTTTTATTTTTTACTTTTTGGCTCATTTTAATTTAAACTATTTATTTACTTTTTGGTTCATTTTAAAATAAAAGATTATTTTTTAGTTTTTTTAAACTATTTATTTTTTTTTATTTTCTACTTTTTAGTCTGTATGTCTTCCGCCATTTTGTGGTGGTCGCCTTATTAGATTTAAAATGACGTCACACAGCTTACTATAATCTACATGTCATACTTTCTCATTTGATACCCATATCGTGGGCTTCAGTAGAACACAATTGCAAAATTCGGCCGCCTTCTTGATTTTTTTTGCAAAATGTTAAAACATTTAAAATTACTACAAATCGAACAACACGAACGTTAAGTCAACTCTCCAATTATTCCTATAAAAGTTCGAGTCATTAGATTCAAAATGCTTTTATATGTAGTATGAACAAAATTACCTAAGTATAAGATCATTGAGAATGCTAAGGCTTTAGTAGTATGACATTAGAATAGACATTTTCGTGCCTGTGCTGTTGATCGTTGAACCCTGAGGGCAGTACCCATGTCATGGTTTAGTGATATATGGGTCCGCCATACTGAATTTAGAGTGACGTCATTTTATTTTAGTTTTTCTTCTCAGCAACCCTGTCATTTGGTACCCATATGAAGATCTTATATAAGAAAATTTTGTCTGCCATCTTGGGGCATCCGCCATATTGAATTTGAAATGACGCCACACAGCTAATTGTATTGTACCTGTCATGCCCTTTCATTTGATACGGATACCCATGTCGAGGGGTCTGGGAACACAATTGCAAAATTCGGCCGCCATCTTGGAACCGCCATCTTGATCTTATAAAAACACCACTAACTTGTATTGTCACCGAAGTTATACATGTTCACCAAATTTCATTGACTTTGGAACACAATTGTAAAATTCGGCCGCCATCTTGGAACCGCCATCTTGATCTTATAAAAACACCACTAACTTGTATTGTCACCGAAGTTATACATGTTCGCCAAATTTCATTGAGTTTGGAACACAATTGTAAAATTCGGCCGCCATCTTGGAACCGCCATCTTGATCTTATAAAAACACCACTAACTTGTATTGTCACCGAAGTTATACACGCATGCCAATTTTCATTAAGATTGGTAAAGTCTAAGTATAAAAATTTTGCGTTGCAACATTTGACGACAAACAGTGTAAGTTAAATAAAAGAATTTAAAAAAATCTGTACATTGCTTGCTTAGTGTTTCCAGATGAAGAAATATATTAAGATTTTGTTTTTGATTAATCTTAATATATTTAAATTAATTTTTTATGAAGTTGCCTATTTAGTCAAGGGAAGCAGTGCTTCCTTTGCTTCCAAAGAGGAACCGCCACTGCCGAAGACCTCCGCGGGCTCTTCTCAAGGTGGAGCCGGGGTTAACACAGGTAAGAGTGCCAATTCCTCATCCAACTCTTTCAATAAGAATAAAATTAAATATTGTCCGCCTATCATAATGCCGGTGGCTCATGTCGCGAATCTCAACGCGGTAATTTTCAAACTTCTCCCAAATAGTAATCATAAAATACACAGAACTCGTACGGGCTCTGTCAAATTATTTATTGAAAAGCCGGCCGATCATAAATTGGTCTTTGACAAATTAAATTTTTTTAATGTGCCTGGTCACACTTATACTCCTCCTAGCGAGAGGTTCGCTTCCCTAATTCTTAAGGGGGTGGACTCTAGCTTTTCTACTAAAGCTATTTCTAATTTTCTTTCTTCGAATTTCCCACAATTTACTATTCGGGGTATTAAGCCTTTTGAAACGCCCTATGTGCGTAAAAACCTTCTTAGTTTGGACATGTTTATTGTCCAGTTTGCCAATGGCACTGACCTCAGTGAGGTTACGAAAATTAATACCATACTCTCCAAAGAGTTAGATGGGAAAGATTTAAAAAAAATATAGTTTAAAAAAACTAAAAAATACGCTTTTATTTTAAAATGAACTAAAAAGTAAAAAATAATTTTGAATGTAAAGTTTTTATTGCTCCAGCCAGTATATGGAAACTACCTACCTTTCGAAATGTAAAAAAGCGTGGGCACTAGGAATATAGGTAAAGAGTCCCACGCTTTTTTACATTTCGAGAGGTAGGTAGTTTACATATACTGGCTGGAGCAATAAAAACTTTACATTCAAAATTATTTTTTACTTTTTAGTTCATTTTAAAATAAAAGCGTATTTTTTAGTTTTTTTAAACTATATGTTTTATTTTCTACTTTTTAATTTATTATATGGCTTCGTCCATTTTGTAATGACAGCCATATTAGATTTAAAATGACGTCACACACCTTACTGTACTATACTCGTCATACACTTTCATTTAATACTCATACCGAGGGCGTTGTAAAGAAAAAGATAAACCGCCATTTTGTGTTGGCCGAAATTTTAAATTTGGAATGACGCCACACAATTCATAGTATTCTAATTGTCACACCCTTTCATTTAATACCCATACCCACACAGAAAAAAATAATCCGCCATTTTGTGTTGGCCGCCATTTTGAATTTACAAAGAGACCTAGTATTTTATTTCTAATAGTATTTTACTTGTCATACCTTTTCATTTGGTACCCATATAGAGTGGGTTGTAAAGAAAAACGGTAATCCGCCATTTTGTGTTGGCCGCCATTTTGAATGACGCCACATAGCTAATTGTATTGCACTTGTCATACCCTTTCATTTGATACCCATGTTGGAGAACCCAATTTCAAAATTCACCCGCCATCTTGGCACCGCCATTTTGATTTTCTTACAAAATGGTCAGATTGCATTGTCACGCGAACTATACATATGTGCAAAATTTGAAGTTGATCGGTTATATGGAAGTGAGTCAAAATCAAGTTGCAAGATTTGTTTACATGCTAGATGCAACATACAAGTGAAGCTAATATAAAGCGTATAAAAAGGTGGTCCGCCATATTGTGTTGGCCGCCATTTTGAATTTGGAATTACGCCACAGAGCTAAAAGTATTCTACTTGTCATTTGCTTTCATTTCATACGCATATCGAGTGGGTTGTAAGTAAAGAAAAGGTAATCGACCATTTTGTGTTGGCCGCCATTTTGAATTTTGAATGACGCCACATAGCTAATTATAATCTACTTGTCATACCCTTTCATTTGATACCCATGTCGGGGGTCAGCGAGCACAATTGCAAAATTCGGCCGCCATCTTGGAACCGCCATCTTGATTTTTTTACAAAATGGTCAGAATGCATTGTCACGTGAACTATACATCTGTGCAAAATTTCAAGTTGATCCGTTACATGAAAGTGGGTCAAAATCAAGTTGCAAGATTTGTTTACATGAAACATACAACATATAACATACAGCATACAACATACAACATACAGGTCAACCTAATATAAAGCGTATAAAAAAGATATACTACAATGTAGAAGGTGCCAAAACTTCGGTCATACGGCCACTAATTGTAATTACAACTTTAGATGCGTTAAATGTGATAAGTCTCATCCTCCTGGAGGGTGTGCCCACTCTCGCCCGGATCCCCCTTACTGCGTACACTGTAAGAGCTTCGGCCATCCTGCCAGCTTTAAGGGCTGTCCTGCTTTTAAGCCCAAAATTCCACTCTTTAGACCAGAGAAGGTTAATCCTGCCAGCAAAGGTTTCACCCCTGAACCAAAATCCTTTCCCGACCTTAATGGGACGCACTCCTCTTTTTATACGCCCTCGGGTGGGAAGACTTTCTCCGACTGTTTCAAAGATCCTGTCCCGGCCCGCAAGGGATACGATTACTCAGTGCATTTTAATGAATTTCTCAGCTTTGCTGATGAAAACTTTGGGATGTCCCTTTCGGAGCTTCTCAAGGAAGTTGAACAATTTCTGCCGGTTTGGCTTAGCACTAACCCTGATCAGAAGAAGGCTGCATATCTGGCTTTTTGCTTTAGTATGGGTGCCCGTTCTCATGGCAAATAGATACCTTTCGGTTGCTACTCTTAATGTTGGCTCGCTGGTTTCCCCAGCCCGCAAATTTTACCTTAAAGACCTGCTTTCCGTGGGATTGCTTGACATCCTATTAATTCAGGAAACCCACAATAAATAGCTCTAAACTTCATGTTAGTGGCTACAACATTTTTCGCAATGACCTTCTTCAGGGCACTGCCCTGCTGTGCAAGAATCATATCTCATCTTTTCAAATCCCACTTTCGTTAAGTGTTTCTTATACCGCATCTGTCATAAATCTTAACTCCGGCAATAGCTCGAGTGCTAGACTCCTATTTATCTCCCTCTATGTGCCTCCCGATCTGGGGGCGGCTGACTTTGTTGGGATCCTCGCCTTGCTTGCCTCGCTCAGTAACAATAGTGACTATGCTGGGGTGGTTGTTGGTGGCGATTTTAATGCCAAGCATCCTTCTTGGTCTCTTGGCAACTTAAACAGGAATGGGAAAGTCCTTAGAGACTGGCTTGATTCCAACCCTAATAGCCTTAGCTTAGTTCACCCCAGAGGCCCCACGTTCCCTCGGTCGGCTAGCTGCATTGATTTTTTCTCTTTTCCCATAACATTTGTCCCACTTCCAGCACCGAATGTTCCACGGGGGTGTCTTTCTCCGATCACTACATTGTCAAGGTTCGCGTTCCACTACTGAACTGGTCCCTCCTAAATATGCTCCCGCACAAGTTTCGCTCATTCCAGGATCTTGACTGGACCCTTTTTAGGGACTCGCTGGACTCCAGGCTTGCTCTACTTACCCTTACTGATGACAGGAATCTGTCACACTCTGAGATAGATCTGCCTATTGCTAACTTTTCCCGGGCTCTTCTGAGCACGCTCGACTCTTTCGCCCCTCTTCGGGTTTTTCCTAGGTTCCTCGAAAAGCTCCCTCCTAACATTAGGTGTCTTTTCCTTACTCGGAAAAAATGGAGGAGAACTCTTAAATTTCTTCTGGACAGGAATCTGAATTCTCCCAACTCTCGATCCAAAGCCCTTGAGTCCCAGATTAGACTCCTCTCAAGAATCATTGATTATCAGATTAACCAGTTTCTTAATCTATCGTTCCAAAAGAAGCTCTCGAGCATTAGACCGGGCCCTGAGATGTTTAGGGAGCTTAATCGCTTAACTGGCAATAGTAGATACCATTCCTTTAAGTCTCTTTCTTATAACAACCAGACGTACCATACCCCTGAACAAATCGCTGAAGCTTTCGCAGAGCACTACGCTAGTATCTTTGTAGCCTCTGACCCGGCTTATAACCGTCTTAACCGCGAGACTGTTACTTATGAATATGAAGTGCTGGTCCAGCAGCTTAACTCGCTGCCTTGCATTAGTTCCTTTTCGTCCGGTAATACTTCAAGCAGCAACTTATTACCTCCCCCCCTTTTACCTCTCCTGATAGGTTGACTGCCTTGATCTCCTCCCTCAATAATAAGAAATCCTTGGGTCTGGACGAGGTGTCTAATTTTATCCTTAAAAATCTCTCCTCAAGAGCTATTCTTTTCATAACTTGTATTCTGAATAACTGTCTTAACTCTGGATATTTTCCTACCGCCTGGAAAACGGCTCTTTTAATTCCCATACCTAAGAAGGGCTCTGGCGTGAACTCCCCTGATTGTTATAGGCCTATCTCCTCCTTGTCCAATATTGGCAAGCTCCTTGAAAGACTCATCGCCTATAATCTTATACCTCATGAGCAATTTGGTTTCAAAGCTGGGCATTCGACTGAACATGCCTTGCTCGTACTCCGAAGTGACATCACTACGGGTCTGCGTTCCAGGGATGCTACGGTCCTCTGCTCACTGGACATGAGAAGAGCATTTGACACGGTCTGGCATAAAGGACTGTCGGTTAAGCTTAGTCGTGCTAATTTCTCGCTGCCTATGATCAAACTTATTTGCGATTTTCTAAGTAATAGGGCGCTTAGAGTATCTATTGAGGGCGCACTTTCTCGGTTGGTTCCGGTTAACTCGGGGGTTCCTCAGGGATCTATACTCGGACCCAAACTCTTTAACCTTTACCTCTTCGACTTTCCCCACAGTCTAGTTGGCCTTAACTCGAG
The DNA here is from genome assembly GCA_963855945.1 of Thereva nobilitata. Taxonomy (NCBI): domain Eukaryota; kingdom Metazoa; phylum Arthropoda; class Insecta; order Diptera; family Therevidae; genus Thereva; species Thereva nobilitata. The sequence continues at coordinate 138,145,654 of OY979694.1, forward strand.
GGCCTTACTTTACGCCGATGATACTGTTGTTTACTCTACCGCTGCTGACCATTTGGTGGCTACGGGAGCCGTGGTCAGGCATCTGAGCGCCATCAATAAATATTATAGCACCTGGGGCTTATCTATCAACGAATCTAAATCTAAACTAATTGTCTTTAGGAACGCCAGTGGCAAGGGGCATACTTATACTGTCAAGAACGCTCGCAACCTAAAAATTAGACTCAACAACGTTGAAATAGTTGCTAACTCGGAACTCGCTTACCTAGGCAATCTTTTAACAAACTTATTGAAATTTAACCTACACATTAAAATGATTTCTGCCCGAGTCCGCAAAGTCACTGGCTTCCTCTACCCTTTAATTAAAAGTAGGAGCCAGCTAAATATGCAATCTAAATTGCTTTTATACAAGCAAGTTATAAGGCCTGCGACCTCTTATGGATTTCCCTGCTGGTTTAACATATCCACTACCTGGGCTCGAAACCTTGAGTGCCTTGAGAGAAAGATCCTTAGGCACTGCTGCTCCTTATTTTTTAAGGCCAGAAATAAACGTTACTCCAATAGGGAACTCTATGCGAGATCGCAGGTTACCCCCTTCTTACTTACCTTATGGGCCTCTGGACGGAAAGGGTCTCTAAGCTGGCCTTGCATCCTAATCCTCTTATTCGTAATCTTTATCGGGAGCGTGAGCTTATGTCCTCGGGTGGAACCTACTACCTTAACCCTATTAACCTTCTCTGTGAGAACCTTAATCCCTCTCCAACGCCTTTTGACTTCAGTCTTCCGCGCTTCTATGATCGCCGAGACGTTGAGCACCATCGTGGATGACAATGGAGAATTACTTCACTACCCATTTGCACTTTACAATCGACATGTTTATGATGAGGAATTGGCACGGTCTTGGTTACCCTGGTGTTTCCCAACCACAGTTACCTCCCTTTGCTCCGTAGGCGACTACGGAACTTAAGGGGCTTCGTACACCTTGACAGGCAGGTGGTCCCTCTGCAGGACTGAACTTGTTCAGTTCTGTTGAGTAGCTGGCTGTTGCTCGAGTTGTCGGCGGGGGTCGACTTGGATGGCGGACTGGACCGTCTAGTTTTAATAATTTTTCTCTACTAACTTTTTGTAGTTATTATCAATTATTCTAGACCTAAGCTTGAATCTTGTGCTTTTTACTTTATAAATGTGCCTTTATGGTATCTAATTTGTACTAATTTTACTCTTCCATTCTTACATAAATTGTTAGCTGTTTGTACTTAAAGTAATGAACTAAGAATGTGATATTAATATAGTGGCTTGCAGCCCTGTTATCCTTTTTATTTTATTCTGCCTATTATTTTGTTTTAAGTAACTTCCTCACTCGACTGAGTGAGATTGTTTTTATTTCTTATTAAAATAACTGTTATTTTTGGAGGCGGTAATGTCCCTCTACTATTGATAATTTAATGTAAACTTTAAACTCTTAATACACTCTTAAATAAATTTTATATTATTATATAATATAATGTAAATAAGCCTTCAGCGGCCAATAGCAATTATAAACTCCTTCAACTTAGTTATCGGATAAAAATATATCCTTGTAATATAATCAAACAAAAAAAAATAATATATAAAAAAAAAAAATAATAATAATGAAGTAGAGAATATTCCTCCCAGTTAAATTATTTTTAATTTATTTTGCATTGCGTTGGCAATTCCGTCTTCTTTTCTTAAAACTATTGCACTAATACTTACCCAGTAGGACTTGTAAGCTTACAGAAGTACCCAGTAGGAAATTTGGAACACATTACCGATAGAATCGGTTCTGTAATCCGTTGACAATATAGTAAATAAGATTACAATTGTAAAATTTTCCAAATCTAATGAAGTAGTTTTTTGTCTGATTACATTGATGCAAAAGTAATGCAAAGTGTAATGCAATCGCAGCCGATGCGGCACATCTCTTAAAAAAGCGAAAGAGACTTAACATGCAATTTAATTCATCCTGTATTGCATGTAACCTATGACTGTACCAGTTCTATGTAATGCAGAACGGAGGCGATTGGTTACCACCTATGACATCGCCATGCAAATGTAATGCCTTATCTCCACTTGCTGTAATCTGAACGAGAACTAGTTGCTACCCAGTAGGAATTCTAGGTAGCACTTACCGATGGAGCACTGATATAAGTAGTCATCTGGTAAGGGGTACTCATATTTTCTTAGGTGTTAGAAGAGCCCTTATATAACGCATTAAAATAGAAGGCAGATAGTAAGGGGTAATCCAGAATTAGACCCAGAGAAGTTAGAAATTTGCCCGATGACTCAAATACCATTACAAAAATACGAAAACAGATGAGTAATCGGGTAAATTTCTAACTTCGTTGGGTCGAATTCTGGATTACCCCTTACCATCTGCCTTCTATTGTAATGCGTTATATAAGGGCTCATCGATGTAGTAAAAAGTAAGGCCTTACCTCCTATGACATCGTGTGTAAAAATAAGTACTTCTGTAAGGGGTATGGTAAGGCCTACCCCTTACTAGTGAGGGCTCATTTCAGTATGTACTTACTTTCGGAATCGATTGGGTAATTACTTGCTTTCCCTACTGGGTACTGAAATGAACCCTCACTAGTAACGGGTAGGCCTTACCATACCCCTTACAGAAGTAATTATTTTTACACACGATGTCATAGGAGGTAAGGCCTTACTTTTTACTACATCGATGAGCCCTTATATAAGGCATTACAAGAGAAGGCAGATGGTAAGGGGTAATCCAGAATTCGACCCAACGAAGTTAGAAATTTACCCGATGACTCATTTGTTTTCGTATTTGTGTAATGGTATTTGAGTCATCGGGCAAATTTCTAACTTCTGTCGTGGGTCTAATTCTGGATTACCCCTTACCATTTGCCTTCTCTTGCAATGCGTTATATAAGGGCTCTTCTAACACCTAAGAAAATATGAGTACCCCTTACCAGATGACTACTTATATCAGTGCTCCATCGGTAAGTGCTACCTAGAATTCCTACTGGGAAACCCCAGCAGGAAAAAAGAGAATAAGTTCATTTTTTCATCGATGTATTCATGCAATGAAACGGAATTTATGAATCTTGGAAACCAAAATGTAAGGCAGAATTGGTATTCCTCTTTCATGCATTCCACGGTAAGTGGCAGTAGAAGTGAAAAAGTGTAAAAATGAAATCGAGGGGTCGTGCGCTGCGAAGTTGAAATTACAATTAAAGGCTGCATTCGAAAATTCAGCCAGCTTCACAGAATGGGCAGCACCTCATTTAAAAAATCAAACCGCTGCAGTTTTCGGTGATATAGCAAGTGAGTCTGTAATGCATTACTTTTCAATGACATCCCGTGTTAAATTTCATCGATGTTGGAATCGAAGAAGTAGTATAGCTATCACTTACTTCATCGATTCCGTAATGTGTAAATTTCCTGCTGGGATTATTCACTTGGCTCAGCATGTATTGTTTTGTATCTATATAGCCATAACCTTCTATATTTACAAGACATGAACAAGAATCTCAATTGAGAGAATCGGACTACCAAATTCTCCAAATTACACTAACAACATAACGTGATTTCACCGAGTTGTAGTCCGATTGAGCGGAAATTCGCTCTCAATATTTTCCTTGTTTCATGGCTTGTAAGAAGGTTATGATATAGCTCATATAGCATTTACTATTACATTTTACACGATGTACGTGTATCCTACATTATGGGGACCTACGGTCTAGTAATAAGATTGTTTTGTTAAGTTTTAAGCATACTTATGTATTTAATCGGAATAAAATTTTGAACTGAACTGAACTGAACTAGTTCTTTGGGGAAAGCAACTGAAAAATGAAGATTTAACGCACTTCTCGACGTGTAACATGAACAAATCAAGTTTAGAGAATACTGCATCATATCAAAAATACGCAGAAAAAATTTCAAATCTTAGAACTGAATTTGAAACAAGAATTAAAGATTTTAATTCTTTGGAAGACAAGTTTTGTTTGTTTTCTTCAATTTTCTCAATAAATATAGACGCAGTACCCACCCATGGAAATGGAGGTGATCGAGATTCAGTGCGACTCATATTTGAAGGCAAAATTCATTGAAGTCGGTGTTCCTGAATTTTACAAATATTTACCAGCCAGGTTTGAAAATACTCAAAATTTGCATATGTAATTATTTCCATGTTTGGAAGTACCTACTTATCGGTGCGAACAGTTATTTTCAGTTATGAAAGGAAATAAGTCTCCTATTAGAAAACGTATTGATGACGCTGACCTTGGGTCAGTTTTTATAGTTATCACTTATGGAAGTTACATGACATACTCAACACGAACTGAGTACAATTTTCGGTTCGGTTTGAGTCATGTAACTAGCAACCGACCGCAAAAATTGTGCCGAACGTGTTCTGAGTGGGTTCACAAGTTTTTGCTTGGTTGAGTACACTTTTCGGTCGGAATGTCATGTAACTAGCGATTGAAAAACCGAGATTGCTTTAACAAGGTGAAAAACTTTTTTGTTGGAGTATTATAATTTCATTGAATACATAAAATAGTATATTCTGTAACAAGTTTGGAATGATGCATATGTCATTCAAAACGTGTTGAAGACTATACTTTTTCTACGCCTCTAATTAGTTTTTATTAATATTTTGTAAAGAAAAGACGTACCTTATGTAAAGCTAATGTCAAAAATATAATGTATAGGTAAGGCACAGCAAGATATTTTAACGCTAAATAACATATTATTAGGGAGTGCTCATTCATAACAATTTTGTAATTTAATAATTTGTTAATAGATGGCCGCCGCAAAATTTATTAAAAAAATGCTATTATTTTCTCCAATTTAATAATTGAATATTTTATTTAAAGCAAAAATTTTCTAGCGGAACATCATTGATTGTTTATTATTGAAGCAATCCTTTTCTTTCTTTAATTATTATATCTTTTTTTTTCTTTAATTAATAAATCATATTGTTGGATAACGACGAACAGATGTCGCCAATAGTAGTCATTCCATAACAAGTGATGGAATGAATATTCCACACGGGTGTGGAATGCTGCTAATTCCGTAACTAAAAGTAATATCAGAATGCCTGTATTCTAACAGAGGCGTAGAAAAAAAAATTTCCATTTTCACGAATTTCACTGAAGAACTGACAATAATAAGACCAAAATTACAACTAAAAACTCAAGTTCGGTATGTCATATAACACTCGACCGAAACTGCAAGCTCAGATCGAGTTGAGTTCGGTTTACTTTCGGTTTGTCATGTAACTTCCATAACTGCGAACAAAATTTCTCCCGAAATAGGAAAGATAGTAGCCGAGAAGAGATGTCAAGTATCAGAACGTTAACATTAAATTTTTCTTGTTCTTTTATATACTAACTAATTGCTCCTTTAATCCCTCATGGGACATAGGGCGGAAACAGTTGCCCTCCAGCGGACTCTGTTTTGCGCGACAGCTCTCAGCTCTGACCAGGATCTCCCGGTTGTTGCGGCCTCTGGTAATAGGGTTCTCCTCCACGTTGTTCTAGGTCTTCCGACTCGACGGGATCCTTGCGGTTTCCAGTCAAGGGCCTGTTTGGCTAGATTATCGTCTTCGCGTCGCAAGGTGTGGCCAATCCAATTCCATTTCCTTCGCCTGATTTGGTCGTCTATCCTTTCTTGGCCGGCACGGCGCCATAGTTCTTCATTTGAAATTCTATCTTGCCAGCGGATTTTTAGGATACGACGTAGGCATCTGTTGATGAAAACTTGTAGGCGCCCTGTGATGAATTGGGTGACTTTCCATGTTTCGCAACCGTACAAAAGAACTGCCTTAACGTTGGAGTTGAACAGCCGCAATTTGGTGTTAATTGAGATCTCCGTCGATCTCCATATGTGAAACAGGCATGCATATGCGCTTCTTGCTTTATTTATTCTGGAACTGACATCTTCTTCTGTACCGCCGTTTTCGGTAATAATACTACCGAGGTAACAGAATTTGTCTACCAGTTCCACGTCACGGTTATTTAGCGCTGTCCGTTCAAGGGTGTTTGCATTTATCCGCATTTCTTTTGTTTTAGTCGGATTTAACCTTAAGCCCGCCGAGCTACTTTCTGTTGCCAATTTGTTTAACATGTTTTTGAGGTCCTGGTGTCTGTGGGCCAGCAAACAGATATCATCCGCGTAGTCGAGATCCTTAAGGCGGTCTAGCAATCCCCATTGTATGCCACCTGTTCTTCTATCTAGAGCGCTAACAAGAATGTCGTTTATTACTATAAGAAATAGTAATGGTGAAAGTAGACATCCTTGTCGTACTCCTGAGCTCACCTCAAAGCTGTCGGATAATTTTCCATTATGGAGAACTCTGCATTTGGAATTGTTGTATAGAGCTTTTATCAATTCTATTATTTTGTCCGGCAGTCCACGTTTCCGTAGAGCTCGCCATATAAAGTTCCTATTAACCGAGTCGAACGCTTTCTCATAGTCTACGAAAGCAAGGTAAAGGTTCGAGTCCCGGCAGAGCCCCACGGTCCTTCGCCTTTCCCACCTTCCCTCCTGTCATAGCCTTCCGCTAACACTGCCCGCTCCACCAAGCGCATGTCATCGGTGGATCGATGGGATTCAACTTGTTTCAGGAGGCATAACACTCCAGCGAGTTGTTTTTCATTGCCCCGATGCCAGAGTCGCGATAGAAATGGTTGGGGTTAGGTGGTTGTGGCAGTTCCTTCCTACTTCTCTCTTCCCCTTCACTATCTATCGACTAGAGCTTGCTGTTCGACATTGCACTCTATACGAAGAAAATAGATTGTCGACAGTACAAAGGGCTTTCCGTGAGCTCTAGTCTTCCACATAAAAAAAAGGGGAATCGGAATTCAGTAGACTGCTCCACTATGATTCTCAAGGTGTTAATATGGTCTATGCAGGAGCGGCCCTTTCTGAATCCAGCCTGCTGTCTTCTAAGCGTTCGATCTACCGCCTCTCTTATCCTAGATAGTAATATATGGGACAAGATTTTTCCCACCGTAGATAATAAACAGATGCCTCTCCAGTTGTCACATATTGTTAGGTCCCCCTTTTTTGGTATTTTGACTATGATACCTTCCGTCCAATCCTCCGGAAAGGTACAGGTGTTCCATGCTATTTCCAGGATTGGTTGTAGCGCATCTGCTATGAGGCTTTCAACAATTCTGGCGGGATGCCATCTTTTCCAGCTGCTTTACCATTGGCCATTGCATGATTTAAGGTTACTATTTCTGTCTTGGATGGTGCACGAGTGGCGATTCTTATTGGCTGTGCATTGTTGTTATTTTCTTCAGGTTCCTGCGAAAAGGAACCATTCGGCGGCGAAGAAGTAGTCTCTCCGTCTTTGGAGTTGCTCCTCGTCGCTGCACAGCAGCCTTCCATCCGCACTCTTTACGGCATGCTTTTTAGTAGAGTGCTTTCCCGAGAGCTGCTTAGTAATTTGGTACAGCACCTTACTGTTGCCTGTGTTTGCCGCGTTTTCTGCTTTCTCTGTGAGCTCATTTATCTGCCGCCTTTTATCACGCCGGACACTTCTCTTTACCTCCCGGTGTAATTGGGAGTAATCCCGTTCAAGTTGTTGGCGTCTTTCCGGGTCGCTTGTAAAGTTCACGTTATTTTTGAGGGCCGTTCTGCGTTCTATTTTTTGCCAGGTTGTGTCCGAGATCCAGTGTTGCTGGTTTCTTTGGACATAACCGATGCTTGTTTCCGCTGCTGTTATTATAGCGCCCTTTGTTGTGCTCCACAGCTCTTCAATATTCGTGTCGTCAGAAACGGTTTGCTAGTTTAAGATTTGTTGCAGATTTCCAGCAAATTCTCTCCCTTCAGTGCTCTCCCGCAGAAGGTCTACGTTAAACCGTCTACGGTTTATGGCATCGCGTTGAACGTTTCTGATTGTGGCGATTTTTAGGCGGATAGTTGCTACTACCAAATGGTGATCACTTCCAGTGTCTGCTCCCCTAAAGCTCCTGACATCCTCCAGAATAGTTCTCCATCTGCGGCTGACGGCCACGTGATCTATCTGATTTTTCGTTCTACCATCGGGCGATACCCAGGTCTCCTTGTGTATCTTCTTGTGACAAAAGTAGGTTCCACCTACCATGAGTTGATGGGAACTACAGAAGTCAACGAAAAGCTCACCATTGTTATTGGTAACTTGGCTTAGGCCTTGATTTCCAATAGTGTGCTCAAGGCCGGTGTTGTTGGGGCCGATCTGTGCGTTTAAATCACCCATCAAAACAATGATGTCTCCCCTTGGAATAGAGCGAAAAACCTCATTCAGTTGCATGTAGAACTCGTCTTTGATGTCATCTTCTGCGTCTTCAGTCGGAGCGTAGCATTGGACTATCGTAGTACTTCTTAGCCTGGTACGTAGGCGCACGGTAATAATCCTCTCAGAAACTGGTGACCAGCTAATGAGGCTGGACCTGGCTTCCTTGGTGAGTATTACGCCAACGCCATTCCTACGATTTTCAGTTTCGTTTCTCCCAGAATATAAGAAGGACTCACCGTTTGGGCAGATATGTTCCCCGCATCGGTCCATCTGGTCTCGCTGAGTCCCATGACCTTGATTTTATAGCGGTTCATCTCGTTGAGGACTTCATCCAGCCGTCCATCAGCAAGCAGCGTTCTCACATTCCATGATCCGATTCGTGTCCTGGTTCGAAAAGCAAAGGTCGTCGTCGTGTTGTCCATCCGGTTCCGAGGCATTGTTTGCGGATTCGTAGCAATTATGTGTTTTATAGGAGCGGGTTGCTAACCCTCAGCCCAACCGACTTAGAACTCTGTTTTGTGGCGCAGAGAACTTGCCATTCGACCGTCTCCCGTTAGCTCCTTCCGAAGAAGTACCCCAGGGGGCACCGCGGGGAGGTGGGATTAGGACTTGCTAACAGAGCTGCTAGGTGTTCGTCTGCAGTGACTCTTCTCGGGTTTTGGCAGAAGTGACAAATCGGGTGCCACCAACTTCCGAGGTCTTTGTTAGCCGTTCGCCCCCCCTTCTTTTATATATGTTCTTTTTCGCCGTTCTTTTATATATGTTTATTATAATGTATTATTCGAAATAAACCTAAGTTTCTATGAAAATTAAATTTTTTTGTGGCTCACCTAAAGTTAAACCTTATTTGTTTGGCCCAAGTTAGCCTTTGAGTTTGACACCCTTGCAATACACAATACACAAAAAAAAATGCGCGTGAGTTAAGGCCCAATTATGCATGGCATAAGCGCATATGCCAAATGCATATGTCAAGTTCGCAACCAGAACTTGTTATGAAGGTGGCTACGGTTGACATAACACGGCATAAAAGCTTTCGTTAAACATTCGTTAAACATAATGAATGCGACTTGGGTCGAATGTCACATGACAACATTAGGAAAAGCAAGGTTATGTTTATTGCTGTTTATTGTTAGAGCAAGTGATTTTTGTTCATGTATGGAGAAATAAAAATATCTACATATATACATATACAGGGTGTCCCAGACCACCCGTACAGCCCAATTATTTCGAAGAGTTTCAAAAAAAAATAAAAACAAAAAAACACGTGTTTAATATTTTTTGAAAATCTATCTGACCATACAGAGCTTGACCCCCCACAACACCCCCACTTTGGGGGGGGGGGGGGGGTAACTTTAAAATTTCAAATGGCAAACCCCACTTTTTTTCAAGGATTCTTATTCTCCGAAGAGAAATAAGAAAGTTTTATCTGAAATTTTTTTTTATCCGAAGCCCCCCGCACCCCCAAAAATCGGGAGATTTCTTAAATTCCCCTAACCAGAATAGGAACAGTAAAAACGGTAGAATTGGTAGAAATAGGTTTTCAAATTAATATGAAGAACATCTCTATATAATTCAATTAATTCAATAAAAAACGCTGTACAGGACAGTTATCCACAGCCTGAAAGGATGATTTTCGGGAAACAGATTACGCTGCCAAGTGATTTAAAGTTTGGAATCGCGCAACAGGATTAAGATCCACTACGACCTAAGGGCCAACGGATCTAGGTTTAAGGAAGGCAATCGAGTCTACCTATTATCCTCTACGAATAAAAGGTAACTCGCCAAAACTACAAAGGAAATGGAACGGCCCCTCCACGGTCATCACGAGGTTAAACGATGTCATCTATCGCATCCAAAAAGGTTCGATCGGTAAGAACGGGACCTGTAGGAAGATGTGTTCGGGACGAACACTAAGTAAGAAGGGGGCAGTGTAACGGCTAATCGAAAAGAGAAAGTTAAAATTCCAATTCAGCGAGAAGCAGTGTTACATCTCAATTTAGTATGGTTGTTCTAACTGCACCGCCAAGAAGAGGAAGGAGGAACACATGTGTGCAAGAAGTTTTGTTTTGAAATTAAAGTTGTTAAAAAGAAACAAATTGTTCCAATTAATCCCTGACGATCCGAGTGCCACATAAACCTTTTTTATTTAAAGGCGTTGCAGGTTTTATGCTAGTACTAAATAAAAACAAAATATTCATACAAAATTAAAAAAGTAAGTCCGGGGAAACTACCCAACAAACGCACGAAAGGAGACAAAATTCCAAAATGGGTGAAAATTGGTCCACAGCTTCCTTGGGACTTTCGATAGATATCGTGTTTTTCCCGTGTTTTCCTTGTAACTCAGTTTCTATAGGTCGTACAACCCCTGCGTGTGCCCACAATGTTGACACTGAAATTCTCTACAACTTTAGTTCTTACCAAAATGTTGGCCCGATTAACCCTTTTAAAGTTATTCAAGGTCAAAGTTATCAAAAACCACTTTTTGGCCAAAAAAATCGCCCAAAAACTTTATCAAAAATTTTTGTATCAGTCAATACGAAACTTTATTTCCTACAAAAAAGCCCTCTTGTCATTTTTTCGAAAACTCAACCCTTTCGAAGTTATTCAAGGTCAAAGTTTCCAAAAATTACTATTCGGCCAAAAAATCACTCAAAAATTGATTTTTGCAAATTTTGTTTTTCATCTACTTAGGGCCTGTGCCAAGTAACAATTCAAATGTCAATTTGTATGGAAAACGCATTTCAATTTAACAATTCAATTTTCGGAGGTTTGCGTCTTTGGAATTGTAAGGACATTTTTGAATTGTAGGGAAATATTAGCCAAACATTCACTTGACAGTTTGTTGGATTTGCTTTTTAGTGGTTGAATCTACATTATTTTCAATTATTAGCGAACAATATCCCGAATTCTTTCAATTTTCAGTGCAGGATTGTCCTCACCGTATAATATGACAGATTAAAGGCTGATCATGCTCACACGATGCAGATGTAAACCAAAATAAAAACATGAACATTATAAATTCACCATAAAATTTGAACCATTTTTTAACTTTGAAATATGTACCTACAATGGTTCTTGCAGTCCACCCCCACTGGATGATGTTCGTGAAGTAATTCCATTTCCATTATTTTAGAGACAAACATAGTCCTGGGCTTCTTTAAAAAATTATTAAAAGTATTATAAATTACAAAATTTTATTGTCATCCATTGTCAAATGAAATGCGTGAATTGTATTTTGGCACACTTTGTAATTTCGAAGTGTCCGTGGTGAAAGTAGCAAATTCGGAATTGTGAGTTGGCACACACCCTTAATACAAAACATTATTGCCTACAAAATACCCCTCTTGTCATTTTTTCGAAAACCTTTCGAAAATTTACAGTAAATAGTAAAAACACTAGGGGTATTCATGAAACACTCGTAAATCGCATAAACGTAGTAAACCGCGTAACTAATGTCAGATTAACATTAATGTGACATAAGCTACGCCGTTTACTACGTTTACGCGATTTACGCGGTTTTCATGAATATCCCGACTAGTAAATTTTGCAGAAACTAGTATAAATACATTTTAAAATAAAATAACTTGATTTGACGTTAGTTAAGCAGCACTTTGTAAGGATGTTTCCTTTACTGCTTCAAAAATAATTTTTAAAATATTACAAATTAAAACAACTCAATAATGCTTTCAGTTACAGTCAGACCCGCCACATAGCCTCTCGGGGCCTGGGGCTAAAATATGATTGGGGCCCCTTTAAGGAGATTGTAATTTCAAAAAATCTTTTACTAAAAAAAATACTTAATACTTTTTAAAATCCGTAGTGAAAATAAGTTCATTCAGAACGGCCGCTTCTTGATTTCCGAATAGGCCTTAAGTTACTTAGTGCAGCCAGGTCCACTTTGGCTTGCAATCCATTTTTGGGGCCTATGACCTGGGGCCCGGGCAATTCGCCCCATTTTGGCGGGCCTGGTTGTAGTAGCCACTTTTTGAAGTGATATATTAGTTTTATCTATGATTTCTAATATTTCGCCCCAAAATGCTACCATAATAGTAGTTTCCAGTGATTTGAGCTCTTTTTACAACCCCTCAGCTTCAACTTTTGTTACAGGATTTTGAAAGTTATATTCGTAAATTCTATCCAAAGCATCTTTAAAATTTTCATAACCAATTCCCATAACGAATATGAAAATGTTATTTGATTATTTCTGTAATGAAAAGATTTTAAATAAAAATAACATAACTAAAAATAACAAAAAAAATTTAAGACCAACAAAAATTGCCGCCCGAAAAGGCTTGCGCCCCGGGGCTACAGCCCATTTAGCCCTGTGGTTAGGGTGGCCCTGTGCCTGAGAACAATTGATTGTTACATCCCTTTCGGTTTTTCCCAAAAAATAAAAATAAAGCCCGTTTCAGTAAGGCTCAAAAAGTGATTAGATTCTTTTTACCTAGTAAAGGAAGCAGTGCGTTTTATGTAGCTAAAAGTGAATTAAAGTGATTGAAAGTGTTACTGAAAAGTGATTATTTGAAGGTTGACAAATTGAAGATTAAAGGTAATGTAAAACAATTTTTTCTTAAAATGTTTCTAAAAATTTTAAATTTACAAATAGGCTCTCCACAAACCGCAAACTACGGGCTGAAAACTAATCTTTTCTTTTGTAAGTGGGTTATTTTATTTATCACAATAATTTTAATAATATTATCAATCTTTTTCAGAACAGTCTGAATTATGTTATTTTATAAGTCATAATTAGTACCTAATACATATATATAAGGGGTATTCATGAAAACCCTCGTCCCAGCAAACATCATCTCGAAGTTTAGCGTATTTCGAAAAATTCTCGAAGAGGAAGAGAGCGAGAAAGAAATAGTTTGGAAATAAAGTTACGATAATATTTCGTTTTTGCGAAAAAAAATCGAAATGTTCAAAGAAGAGAGCTGCCTCTGCCTACGTACTAAAAGTAAAATTCGTCATGAAAAGGTTTCGAGAATTTTTCGTTTTATCGAAGATGTGTTGCGTTGCAAAGTAGTGCATTTCACAATTTGCTTTATTCAGTTTTGAGACGCGCAAAGTCCTGCATGTCAAAATTATTAAAATTCTTTGTTTGCAAAAAAGTACCATTTGTTTAATTTAAAACACAATAAATCTCTGTGCAACATGTTGAAATTCTGGCCGTAAAGAGTTAAATGTCATATGCGTATTTCAATTGCACGATTTTTATTTTCATAACTTTCCCTTCTTTTCAGGATCAGGGAGAATCGTTTCAGGAAGTTAATTTACGTCTGTGGACATCATGGAAATTGTTATTTTAGAAGAATTCAATTTCTGCAATTGACTGCTTTAAAAAAATTGAATTATGCAGTTGATAGTAGAGATTTAATTCTTTTAAAACAACAATTTCCATGATGTCAACAGACGTAAACTAACTTGCTGAAACGATTCTATATCGATTCATTTTTTCGGAGAAACCTCAAATATATAAAGACCCCTATGTACACGAACTTATTTCGAAAAAACGAAAGAAACTCTAATCGCTTTTGCGATTCGACCTAGCGGGCCTTTTCGTTCTTTTTTACTTAGATTTCAATTCGAAACCGGCTTAGAGATCGCAATTGTAGTTCATCTTAATGATTCGTTTTCGATTCGATCTCAAATCATACTGTTTGCTGGGGTAAATCACGTAAACGTAGTAAACGGCGTAACTAATATCACATTAATGTTAATCTGATATTAGTTACGCGGTTTACTACGTTTAAGCTATTTGCGAGGGTTTCATGAATACCCCTATATATTTTTTTAATTTTTAATAGTGTTAAGAAATAATGAATTTTAAATGAATTTTTTTAGATAATTAATATGCAAAAATAAAAAAGAATTAATATATAATATCCATTATAAGCCCTTGTTTATATTTTTTCTACAATTTCTCCTCGCCCATCAAAGAAAGTGAATAAGGAGCTCTTCGATTTTAGGTCGCTACTACGAGTCGTTATCGAGTTGTCAAAGCGATTTGCTATAACATTCCGTTTTCGTCTTTCACAAATCGATATTGTTTCGATAACGACTCTCGCCTCGAAGTCTTCTCGAAGATTTCGCGACTTGTTTTCGAGTCGTTCTCGAGCCGTAATGTTTGCAGGGAGGGCACGTGTAAATGGCTCGTCGACGTTAGTATGTATGCGTGAAAATTCGTGTTGGAACACATTGCGGCCCTATGAATTCACTTGTATTGTCCGTAAAAAAGGCGCGAATCTTGCAAGGCGACGAAGTCACTGGCCCTTCATTTTTATCTTTCTTTCACGAACATTGCATGTATTGTGAAAGTAATTCTGCCTCCTTTTATCATAGATATTACTTCTTTGATATTTTGACTTTTTCGCTCGCATTGAAATTTTTATCAGCTGATCTCAAGGGCATTGAAACATTTTTAAAAATTTGTTCTAGCTCATCACTCTTATTATTATTGCTCACTGATAAAACCAAACTCAGCAAATTTAAGTGCAACAAATGCACCAACGAAATGCTGCATTAAAACATTTTAAATCAGTTTCGGAACAACCGTCGAAATTAACACTTGTTTTTAATCGTCCTTATTTTTTATATTAGTTTTGCAATAGTTCTCAATACCCTGTTTCTATTAATAAATAGTTTATATAAATTTCGAAAAGGAATTTTAGTGTTTTTTTTATTTAACATTTTTATTTCATTTTTCTTCTCCCAAACTAAAGTAATTATATTTCTGGGGCAGTCTGTGGAATCTTAATCCGAAGATTTGAGATCGGGCGAAGAAAAAAAACCAATAATTTTTTTGCCATCCGCTTAACCCCAACTTCCACCCAATGAAGTGAGTGAAAGTACCAAACTGTGGAACAAATTTGCATAAAAAAACGCGGCCGTTTTTATCTATAAAGGGAGAGCGAGTGAATATTGTGTAAAAGCATAGACAAATAAAAGGAGAGATATTCCATTTCATAAAAGAAAAGTGTGCACTTTCCTGTTCAGAGAGCTTTCCTATTTCCTCCATTTAAGCTTACTCCAAGCGGAAGCTGCCCCCGCTAAATCTTTATTTTCGGTGGCGCTGTCAAGATATTTTCAATAATAAATCTTATCTGAAGAGAGTAAAGGCCCAGTTACATAGCAGCGTTGCGTTGCGTTGCGTAGCTCAGCTGAACATGACTTTTCGCAACCTAGTCACATAGCAGCTTTAGCGTTGCGTTATTTGACAGATCATAGCAGCTGCTTTGCGTTGAGATTTGACAAATCGAGTTTAAATTGCTAACGAGTGCCGCAGAAAATTAAATAAAAACACTTTCAAAATTTCCAACTGACACTTTTTAAATAGCCAACCGATACTTTTTTAAATTGCCAACGTATGCTCGCGTAAAAAGTTGAACTTTGAACAACTCATGCTTTGCGTTGCGTTGCGTTGCGCGCAATGTAGCTAACCCCATATAAATTACATAGTTTTAATTTTGACAGCAGCTACGCAACGCAACGCAACGCTGCTATGTAACTGGGCCTTAAATGGAAAGGAAAGCGTTAGCGATGCATGGGAGAATGGTTCTTGTAGAGCTATTCACGTTTGCGCTTCTTTTTTTACAGGTTTTCTCATTTATGAAATATGGGCATGTACGAATGTGTATACATATTGTATTCTAGGTAAATTTTATTAAAGAGATTTTTCAGGGGCGTTTCCAGCCAACTGTCTTAGGGGGGGTAATTTAAAAAAAAGAAAAACTTAAATATTTTTTTTATTCCATAAATTCCATTTGCACCCTCCCCAAGCCACCGCGAGCTGAAGTTGCCACCCCCCCCCCCCGCCCGCCAATGGTCAAAAATGTCTGCCACTAGTATTAAACGGTTATTTAGCCCTAATAGAACTTACATAAGCAGCAGCAGAAATTTTTTTCAATTTTAGCCCCTTTTTTAAACCCCAACTCCCCCCCCCGAACCATCTAACTCGAGGTGGGTCCACTCCCGTAAAAATGTCATATTATAAAAAATGCTTGAAATTACTTGAAAAGCTTATATACCAAACGGCAGAAGGTTGGGATCACGGTATACAGAAACAAGGTAATGTAAAAGACACTGACAGCTTCGAATATCGTAGAAAAAGGTCTCCGAGTGATGTCAGCACTAATGCAGAAACAACAACAATAAGCTCAAAACAGAATTGCGACTGCGACGGCCGACTGCAACTGCGATTTATGTCATATTTGGACGGAGCAGCTAATGCATACCGAAATTGCAACCGCAACTTTTATTGAGACGTGACGTTTTGCATATCCAAAAATTGTGTTTGAAAAAAATTATGTTTTGTACGCCGACTTCGATTTTGCGGCGCAGTGCCGCTACAGTTGTAATTTCGTTATACAACGTTGTTTAACATTTGCGCTAAACGAGCGACTTCGCCGTCCGCCGTCGCAGTCGCAATTCTGTTTTGACCTTAACTTCGATTTTATATGGGAAGAAGTCGCCGAGTGACGTTGCCGTCTTACGATATACAGTCTTTTA
The DNA here is from genome assembly GCA_963855945.1 of Thereva nobilitata. Lineage (NCBI taxonomy): Eukaryota > Metazoa > Arthropoda > Insecta > Diptera > Therevidae > Thereva > Thereva nobilitata. The sequence goes on from OY979694.1 coordinate 138,162,431, forward strand.
CTTTGGCCTGTTTCACACGGGACGACCGGCCAACCAACAGAAATCATACGATATTCATCATTTTTAGAGAAGAGGGTGAGAGAGGACGATGGGGAGGGAAAATTTTCCCATCCAACTTTCTCACACCTCTCACCCTCTTCTCTAAAAAAATGAATATCGTACGATTTCTGTTGGTTGGCCGTCGTCCCGTGTGAAACAGGCCATTACCTTGTTTCTGTATACCGTGGTTGGGACGACACGATGGTTGGAACGACAAAAGGAAGAAAGTCATAACTTCTCTTACGGCGCTTGAGCAGTTAACTTCATTTTGTTTATATAGGCTGTTTCCACACGAGCGTACACACGACAGACAGAGTCGTCTGCAATCGTCAATTCTCTTTTGTCTTCGGTGAAAAATCGTATGAGCTTCTACATGAGGGAACAACTTGCAGGCAACAAATCATACTGTCTTTGTTGTTGTTTAAGACATTCTTTTTGCGAGAAAAAGGGAATTTCAGAAAATAAAACAACAACAATGCAAGAGCTGTCAAAGTGTTCGATCAAAAATCGGCTCGGGTCGGTCCCTTCCAGAAGTTTTGGAAAAATTCATAGATCGCCGACTAGATTCACCATAACTTAACTTGTTTGTTTGAAATATTGGTAATTTTTAAGAATAAAAAAAAATAAGCGAACGAAAATTCTTAGGGGGGGTAATTACCCAATTACCCCCCTCTGAAACCGCCCCTGGGATTTTTTGGTGGAAATAAATGTAAATAAGAAGGAAGCTATTAAATGTATTGTTTGTTTTTTTGTTTAAATGACAAAAATCAATTACATATTTTTAGAAGTTTGAAGATTTTGTTTTTTCAGGTCTGACTTTTCGGTTTCTACTAGAAAAAAAATCCAAATAACTTGCATTTTCCTTATCTTTATTATGATGTTCTACTGACATCCTGGAAAGTATCCTAGTTTCAGCGGACACGTTTTCTTTTATTGGGGTAAATTTGAACTTGACGCAATTAATATCGACAACCATTTTATTCGTAAAACGTGCGGGAAAGTTTCGGTGTCCCTCTAATACTAGTATTTTGTTGAAAATAAATACTCCTTTCCACACCACCGCAGGGGTAGAGTATTAGGCGCGTTTTTTTAAAGTGTTTTCCCAGTAAGCCTAATCCACAAAAAAAATTTCGGCGTTACATCCCTTACAGGCATTTATTTAGTCTTCGTTGAGTAAATCCGACATAAAATTGTATTTTGTAAAAGCAATTCTCCAATTTGCCATTAACGCTACTACTCCTAAGAATTTGAGGTAACAACTTTCTGTCGAAATCGAATCGTCCTGTTCATTTTGTCTAAAATCGGCGAAATCGGTAAATTTCTACCGCTAAAAATATAAAAATTTATTAAGTAAATATAAAAATCTTATAGAAAAGTTGAAGAGCAGCAGCAAAGAAAATAGAACTAAGAAGGTGAACCTAGAAGGAAGGATATATCGAAATAACTATCTCAGTAGAATAGTCAAAAGACCGCTAACTTCTTTAATTGCTTCCGCTCCATATAACTCAAAAAAGTGCAATTTTACAGGAGAGACTTTTTAAGATTTACGTTATGGAAAAATGCTGAATAATAGAAACTCTATTTATTTTGATTAGTTAGTTATTATTAGCTATTATGATATGCAATTATTAATTAATTATGGTGCTTTCGATAAATTTATAAAATTACACCAAAAAACCGCAGTCATCCCCTAGATTTCACTACCCTTTTTTGAGTTGTGCCGTTATTTCAGAAAATTTCATTCAAACATCAAGGCGCTATCTGACAAAAACTTGCAGAATTAAAAATACGTCATTTTACAGGATGAAAGTAGACAGATAATGCATATATTATATACAATAAAACGGAATTTGAAATTTTTTGAGTTGTGCACATCAATGCAAAACAGCGATATGTGACTAAAAATTCAAAAACTTTTTGCACTATGATACTTTCTAACAAGAACAATAAAAAAAGATGGAGTTATGAAGAAAGATCGTTAGCTTTTTTGAATTTCCATTACAAATCTCCTACAACTTACAGGTATTTTAAAGATAATTTAAACATAAATTTACCATCTCTGACTTCTGCAGCGTTGGCAACTAATTAAAAATATTCTACTTGGTTTTAATAACATTGTTACAGAAAACCTTAAGAAGATTGTTCCATATTTTGATGAAGAAATGAGGCAAGCTGTGTTAACATTCGATGAAATTAATATTAGAAGAGAATTAACATATGATCAGGTAACAGATGAGATAGTTTTTTTTGTAGATATACAGGTGATTTTAGAAATAAAGAACCAGCAAAGTATGTTTCTGTTTTTATGGTCCGAGGTTTATTTTCTAATTGGAAATTTATTATTATTTTTTTTGCCACCGATAAACCAATTAACAGTAAAGCATTAGCCTAAAAAGTGAAGTTGAATTTCGACTACTGTTGTGAACTTGGGCTTAAAATCCGAAATATAACCTCAGATCAAGCTTCTAACAATCGCAGTTGAATTAGTTCTCTCGGAGTAACGGAAAACGACCCTTTTTTTATTATAATAATCGAAATTTTTTTGCAATGTTCGATGTTCCGCATTTGTTCAAATCAATATTTTATTGGTAAAAGATATTCACTGTGAAGATGGAACAGTAAGTTGGAACTGTGTTAAAGAACTAAAATGGTGCCGAAGTAAACTTCAAAACATGTATGGCCAAATACTTGGGAAAAATTAAGGTAAATATTCAGATTAACTTCTCCACGCCCGATTTTGATGAAATTTTTACACAAGGTACAGTTAATTATGTACACCTCAGCTATGTTAATAAAAAGTGTCGGTCAAGTCCCGTTATCTTGTAATTCCACTTCCAAGTACCGAAATTTCAAAAATTGAAGAGGTCATAATTTCTATATTATTTCACCAATATTGATGAAATTTACACATATTGTATATTTTTATGTGGACAATTTTTTTTTTAAAAACAATTGGCACTCATGCACCGTACCTTTTTTATTTAACTTTATAATACTTAAATTTCAAAAATGCGATAATTGCCAAAGTACACCACGTTTTTTTGTGAAATTTATATATAATGTATATCTTTCTCTGTATAATAAATTGATTTTAAAAAAAATTGCCTTCTATATACTGTTTTTTTAATACATTTGTAAAGCACCGCATTCTATGGGAGTATGAAATAGTAACTGGGTCATTCCATGGGAAACGACACCAAGCTAATGAAAAAAAAGTGACGGAAATCACATAAATTTTAGGCTTTAAGTATTGTTAAAGCCCCATAGTATTCGGAAATGTGCTTGTAGTAAAAAATAAAATTATTACTTTTTATATTTTCCCAGTTGAATATTGATTTTTCCATTCAATTCAAAAAAAGTGCGTTTAGGTGAAGAATGCAAGCTCAAATATTCACTTAAATACTTCTAGCGAAAGTGCCGTTGATTTAAAACCAGCAGCTGAGCTATAAAGCGAAAGAGATGTAGAACATGAATTCCCTACACTAGGCCCAAAAAATAACAAAATAGTTAATAACATATGCCTAAATTAATGTCACGGATCCCTGTCCCACGCGTCACAGCATTTTAAGCTTCATAAAAAAAGTTCGTACTGTTTTTTCAATAACCTCTTTTTAGAAAACAATTAGCGACATAACTCAAATAGCATACTACAATAAAATTAGGGCTTCATATGAACTATTTGATCTGAATTTCAACGTCAAGTGCAAGTATCTAAAGAAAGAAGGGTTTTGCCTGTCTCACCCGTCGCATATGTAATTCTACGAATTTAACAATGCTAGAATATATTTTTATGTTGTTTTCTTTTATCATATCTTAAAAAATATATCTAAGAATGCTATCATAAATACAGTATGTATTATTTGCTTTGTTTGCACTTCAAAATAACTGAATGTATATCAAAAAATGTGTTAAAATGTCCCACCCGTCACCATGGAATGATCCAACTGTCACATTTGGCTTTTAATTATTTTAAAATTTATATACATATTTCATATATTGGGTAAAATTTAATTTCACACTTTGAAATATATGAAATATATAAATTTTAAAATAATTAAAAGTCAAATGTGATAATTACTATTTCATACTCCCATAGAATGTGGTGCTTTACAAATGTATTAAAAAAACGGTATATAGAAGGCAATTTTTTTTAAAACCAATTTATTATACAGAGAAAGATATACATTATATATAAATTATTATAAAGTTAAATAAAAAAGTAACGGTGCATGTGTGCCAATTTTTTTTCCAAAAATAAGTTGTCCACATTAAAATAAACAATGTGTGTAAATTTCATTAATATTGGTGAAATAATATTAGTCCAGTCAAATTAGGGTTTCACCTCGGAATGAGAGGTAATAAGCTGAAAATTTGTATGAACCTTTGTTTTGGCATTCTAAATGATGTGTCAAAAGTCTCATAAAATCTCGTGTCCGCGTCTTGAGATATTAGAGGTCAAAGGTCACCAAAATCAGTTTTTCGGAAATATCTCGTAAATTATCGGCTTTACGTACATTTTGGTTAAGTATAGTTTGTTCATTAGATAAATCTGCATAAAAGTGTCCTATACCGAATTTACGTAGAACCAATAGTTTTCGAGATAAAGGGCTGAGAAGTCTTGGTATCGTGCTGCATTCGTTTCCACACCACCTCTGATGTAGAATGCAAGGGGCGTTTTTTACATGGTGTTCCCGTAGGCATAATCCATGGGTTACAAGTTATGATAAAATTTTTTGATTATCTCTCTATCTCTTCTATTTTCACTTCTTCCATATTGTCATCTTCATCAGCACTCATCTCAGAGGAAAATTACGAAATGTGGTCGGGGTTATAATCATTCAACTCAGGTTCAATGGCTGTATCCTAGGACATCGAATTGATACACGACTGGCCTCGACAAGAGCCATACGCTACGGAACAAGGCATTCTTACTTTATTTGCATTCACTTGATACATGTACCTCTGACAACTGCCAACTGGAGATTTTCGGCCGGGATTCTCTTTATTTTGGAGTCACAAATAATTTCTCAAAAGTTCATAAAGCCAACTGACCGGCTACTCAAGTTTCGGAGGTTCAAAGGTACATGCATCAAGTGAATGCAGAAAAGTAGGATTGCCATGTTTCGTAGCGTATGGCTCTTGTCGAGGCCAGCCGTGTCTCAATTCGATGTCCTAGGATACAACCATTGAACCTGAGTTGAATGATTATAACCCCGACCACATTTCGTAATTTTCCTCTGAGATAAGTGCTGATGAAGATGACAATATGCAAGAAGTGTAAATAGAAGAGATAGAGAGATAATCAAGAAATTTTATCATAACTTGTAACCCATGGATTATGCCTACGGGAACACCATGTAAAAAACGCCCCTTGCATTCTACCTCAGAGGTGGTGTGGAAACGAATGCAGCACGATACCAAGACTTCTCAGCCCTTTATCTCGAAAACTATTGGTTCTACGTAAATTCGGTATAGGACACTTTTATGCAGATTTATCTAATGAACAAACTTTACTTAACCAAAATTTACGTAAAGCCGATAATTTACGAGATATTTCCGAAAAACTGATTTTGGTGACCTTTGACCTCTAATATCTCAAGACGCGGACACGAGATTTTATGAGACTTTTGACACATCATTTAGAATGCCAAAACAAAGGTTCATACAAATTTTCAGCTTATTACCTCTCATTCCGAGGTTGACCCCTTTTTTTGCCTTATTTGACTGGACTATATGGCATTAATTGCATTTTGAATTTTTGAAATTTCGGCACTTTGAAGTAGAATTACAAGATAATGGGACTTGACCGACATTTTTTGTTAACATACCTGAGTTGTACATAATTAACTGTACCTTGTGTAAAAATTTCATCAAAATTGGGCGTGGAGGAGTTAATCTGAATATTTACCAAAATTAAGGTTTGTTATGCTCTACTAGTTTTAAGTAACACAGTTTGTGCTGCCCTTAAAACTGCTTTGGAATTAAATTTGCTTAGCCCTAATGTTTCATCAGCTACACTTTCTACTTACGTTTTCAATAAATTGTTCTATTGTTTCAATAATAAAGACCATTTTAGTAGAAATTGGTATAAGTGTGTAATGATCCGACAGATCATCACCTGTCCTTTGCCCCTCATATAGTACTATTCGTACTATATCTCTTTTATATTCATTTTCATACAATGTAATAAACCACATTGTATCATACATTTATTTAACCAAAATCCAACGCGTGCACACAGAGCACACTTGATCATTGATCGTAATTACCTCCTTCAATTCATTTCTTTTCTATTTACAAAACGTTCATTTCATTCACTGAAATGAAAGACCCCTTTGTAGTCTTCATGCATTTAATGCATATTACAATTAAATCTATTTACGATCAACCATATGAGAGCAACGTAACCATGAACTTGCTCACAGGGCAGAGACCGGGTGCGAAGCAAAGTTAATTACTTCACACCGTACTTCGGAAATGCACTCAAATGCATTTTTCTTACACGGCCCAATTATATAATCAAGACCTGGGTCACAGCTGCATACAGTGACCCACTTGAGACTTTCGTATTATAAATTATTAAAGAACGGACCCATTGTATCGGTGACGAAATACTTCTTCTGCAATAAGTACTAAATTATTAAATAGTATAAACAGAGGAAACGCTACCGGTGCAAGCGGCCGTTACGACCTAAAACTTCGAAACTGTTCTATTTATGATTGCGTAAACGTAGGCGCAATCATGATGATGATAACAATGATTGGAAAGAGTGGTGAAACCTAGAAATTGTTTCTTTAAGAATATTAAAAGTATTGGGTATAAATATGCCTGGTAGAACCGGAAGAGAGTCAGTCACTTTAGAACTTTCTTTCGGTCATCCGAAAAATTTAATAAAGAAGACGCTTGAGGCTCTCTCTTAATAAATAAAAAGCCTAAAAGTAGTGAGTTCAAAGAAGAATTAATAAGAAATAATAAAGATAAAGTATTCTTTAAATGTGTTTTTCTAAGTGAAAAATTGAAATTATTTTTGAAATTAAAGGGAATTCGCATTCCCCAACAACAAATAAAGTGACATTTTAATCAAAGGGCTGGGAACTCCCCCAAAAGGCGGCACGGCCCAGTCCCGTAGCAGATACACGCTAAAAGTGTGGATTAACTCAAACAAATTAAGATTAAGACTTTGATTAAACAAAGGGATTATTTGTACAGTCTGTGGAAGAGGTGCAAATTTGTTAGCTTAGAGCTTAGCTACAAAAAACTGCGTAATAGAGTCAATGCAGTAATTAAAAAGGCGAAACAAGAATACTTCAGCAAACTTCTTGATGCATCTCTACCCCCTAAAAAGCTATGGAGTAATGTTCGTAACTTAGGAATCGTTAATAGTGTTTCTACTCCCTCTAATATTGACGCAAATGTACTGAATACCTATTTTTCTTCTGTATTTATACCCAAACGGGCTAGTTTTGATATCAGCGAGGTATTTACTGAAGTACGGCCTAATACTTTTTCTTTTAGGAATATTGAAGGGGATGAAGTAATGAGAGCAATTTACTCTATCTCATCTAATGCTGTTGGTCTTGATAACGTCGAAATTCGTTTTCTTAAACTTATTGCCCCTTCGTGCGTTGCTGTTATAAGCCACGTTTTCAATGCGTGCATTACGTGTTCGTGTTTTCCTCGTAACTGGAAGATATCCAAAATTATACCGATTCCTAAAGTGAAAGCGCCCTCTAAAGTCGAAGACTTTAGACCGATTAGCATTTTATCGTGCTTTTCTAAAGTACTTGAAAAGCTGATGTGTGAGCAAATGATGTCTTACATTAGTGCAGCAAATCTCCTATCTACAGTACAATCTGGCTTTCGTCCAAACCATAGCTGTACAACTGCACTAGTGAAGGTAATTGATGACATTCGCATAGCGCTTGATACTAATAATATCACAATTCTCTCGCTTTTGGACTTTTCCAAGGCTTTTGATACAGTGGACCATGAATTGCTATGCAGGAAACTTTTTGATTTCTTTGGTTTTCATCGTACTGCAGTTAGGTTTCTTTTCAGTTACCTTACTGATCGTCAGCAAATTGTCCAAACAAATGGCAACTTTTCAGAACTAATCAATGTCACTAGCGGTGTGCCTCAGGGTTCCATACTTGGACCGTTATTATTTTCGTTATTTATAAATGATATTGTAACTCACGTTCGCTTTGCTAACGTTCATATGTATGCTGATGATGTGCAGCTTTATTGCTCAAGCCCCATGGATAAGATTGAGGATTGTGCTACTAAAATCAATGGTGACTTGGATAGGTTAGACAAATGGGCGAAAGAGAATAAGTTAAAACTAAATCCTGACAAATCTAAAAGTATTGTCATTTATAAAAGAGTGTTAAATGTGGCGATTTTTCCGAAGATTCACATTAATGGTGTAACGATTCCATATGTTGATAGGGTTAGGTATCTTGGTGTAGTTCTAAATCAAACTCTGTCTTGGAATGACTATATCTTTGATATAGCTTCCAAAATTTACTGTGGTTTGCGAACTCTGTGGCATACTTCATCTTATGTGCCGCTGCTCACAAAAGTGAAGGTAGCTAAATCATTACTTATGCCTCATATTCAATATGGTATTCCGGTGTTTGGCCGTTTGGATTATGCCTCTATGCGTATATTATCAAATGCATTTAACTCTATTGTTCGTTATGTATACAGACTGAGGAAGTTCGATCACATTTCTGCATTTACTAGGAAATTTTTAGGGTTTTCGCTATTATCTTATCAGGAATATAATATGTTAATTTTTATGCACCGAATCATTTTTTCTGATTACCCTACTTATCTCAAAACTAAAATTGCGTTCTCGACTTCCAATAGAACTCTTAATTTAAATATTCCTAGGCATCATTGCCAAGTTAGTTCACGATTGTTTTTTATCCATGGTGTTACGTTATGGAATGCACTACCGGCTGGTCTTAAGAGAGAAGGTCGTATCGGTAGATTTAAGTCTCAACTGTTCTCTTATATCATGGCTAGGGAAATCTTATAAACCATATTTTTAGCACAATTACCCTGGGCAGTATTAATCTTATTAATTTTATATAAAATGGTAATTTTGTTTTCTTTTAATTTTGTTTTCTTTTTATTTTCACTTGTATTCTTACTTTATCTAATATTTTCTTTACTATTCATACTTTTTTTTTATTATTCATGCTTTTTGTTATGATTAAGGAATTTATAATCTATTAATCTATTATTTTGTACATATTTTATTTTTACTTTTCTTATCACTATTTTTATCTAATATTTGTCAGTATGCGTACACTTAAGAAATTGTTCTTCTTTTGTACACTTTGTTTTTTTTTTTCTAAATAAATAAATAAATAAAAAAAATACTCCAAGGAAATATCTTTCTAAAATACTACATTACATCCAATCAATTTCATTTGAGAACAAAAACAAAACATTTTAGATTGTGGGATTGATTTTGACTTTAAAATCCATTATTCTTTTAACTGATGAAATATTAAACGAGTTTCCCAATAAACATTTCATTCTGACATCGAAATTTAACCAAGACCCAATTGAAAACCTACTTTCCTTAGTACGATCAAGAGGGGGCATCAGTAACAGCCCATCTTTATATAATTTCTATAGTATCATTTGCAAAATTATATCGAACAAAATTTTGTCTATATCTTCCCATAGGAAGAATTGTGACGAAGATAGTCAGCAATTTAAGTTATAAATGAGTCAATAGCTATAAATTGCTGACTATCTTCATCACAATTTGACTCATTTAGTGATGGCAAAACCATAAATAATAATGACGATCATTGTATTTTTACTGTAGAGGATCGGACGATTGATGATGTCACTAATGAGGGTCACGAAGTTAGCAATATAATCGAGTCAATTGATTTGTTGGAATAGATTCGATTTCTGTCGAAGAAACTTCTTTAAGGTATTTTGTAGGGTTCATAATTGACCGCTTTCAAAAAAGGAAAAGTGTTTGTTATGCCATAGGATTATGAGAAACCCAAACGAAACTGTTAAGTATTCAAAACCTGATTTTGGTGCACTTAAAAATCCTACATATTATTTTTTTAATATTTCTAAAATCTTTATAGAAATCTTCACTTTTGTTCAGAATACGCCTGAAATAAAAGGTCTAAAAAGCAAAATAATTGAACATTGTATGATACAATAAGTAAAAAATCTGATTTTTCCCACTGGTTAGCTAAAATGAATGTTACGATCACCACAAACAAATCTTAGATTATTTGATCCTCATTCTTCTTAGAGAATTTTGTTTGTGGCATTGACTTCAATTTAAAGATAAGAGCTCATTTAAAATCTATTCCAAGCAAAAAATTATACAATTCTAAAAGGGAAATTTGTTACCTCAAATTCTGTGAATAGCAAATTGGAGAATTGCTTTTACAAAATAGAATTTTATGTCGGATTTACTCAACGAAGACTAAATAAATGCCTGTAAGGGATGTAACGCCGAAATTTTTTTGTGGATTAGGCTTACTTGGGTAACCACTTTGAAAAAAACGCGCTTAATACTCTACCCCTGCGGTGGTGTGGAAAGGAGTATTTATTTTCAACAAAATACTAGTATTAGAGGGTCACCGAAACTTTCCCGCACGTTTTACGAATAAAATGGTTGTTGATATTAATTGCGTCAAGTTCAAATTTACCCCAATAAAAGAAAACGTGACCGCTGAAACTAGGATACTTTCCAGGATGTCAGTAGAACATCATAATAAAAATAAGAAAAATTCAAGTTATTTGGATTTTTTTCTAGTGCCTAAGATAGAATTCTTGTATTGGCTGCACTATTTTATTTTATTTCATGCAATACAAACATGCAATAGAGTTAACCCTTCTAATTCAGAAGGTACACTTCTTAGCTGGGCCAAGAAAAATTTACCTGCTCAGCACAAGTAGCACTGAGATAGGCTCAACTAAAGCATGCAACATATAAATTGAATATGCAATCCCGAAAAGGTCACGCCTCGCACATTTTTATATGCAAGATGTGACCCCCCAGAGAAAGAAATGCAATACACAAAAAAGCAGGCAAGAAAAGTCAGTCACGTGAGATTGAAAAGACTCCTTTTAAGGACGTCCTTACTAAGTGTACGTTCACACCAATAAGTGCCACGCTAAGCGCCTAGCGGCTAGCTAAGTGACAGATTGAATTATCCAAGCTAACGAACGTGCGTGCTAGCGCTGCGTTGTTCATACCGACCGCACCTCGCTGTGGCTAGTCGCCAAGTGGCTATACAAGCGAACAGGCGTGTTTGTTTTTTCCTAGGATACATTGAGGCAACGACAACCAACTGCAGCATTTTCTAATATCCTAGCCAAGCAGGTATCCTCTAGCGTAGCACCTATCTTAGCGAGCCACCTACCCTGCCACCATTGGTGTGAGCGTACACTAATGCTCACGCTAAAAACATTGATATTTTGTAGTAGTCAAATTTAGAATAAGCATTTAAATTTAATCTTTGCAAATAAATTAAATAGTTTGAATAAATTAGAAAGCCAGAAAATGATTTGGCAACACTTAAAATTTCTACAAGAAACAAAAATATATTTATATATAATAAATTAGGCAACCAGGCACGAAAAATAGAAAAACCCAAACACGCAGATAGGACCAAATTAGGAGATGCAAGAATTACCCTTTTATATATAGGAATAACCAAAAATCCATGTAAAGGAATACTATTGCATTGTTGTTGTTTTTAACAAACAAGAGAATCATAAAAAACCCAAGTAAAAAAGGGAGAAGGCAATAAAAGTTGGAAGATGGAAAACAACGCAACAATATTCCTAGAACAATAAGAAGTAGGTCAAGTATTTAAAATGTATGTAAATATCGGTTATGTATAAAAAAGGAAGCGAGTTTTGGAAGCGGGAATAAGTTGAGTTTGGAAGAAGTTCTGGTACGAGACGGTCGTGAATTAGAATTTGAAAAGATAAGACTAGAATTAGAAGCAAAACTAAATCATTGTTGCTTGATTAATATTATTGTAGAAAAGAAAGTTTTATTAAAAATAAAGTGAAAATAAAGAACTAAACAAAATAACTGTTTTGAACCAAAATTTAGAGTGGACGGTCGTGGTAAAGTTTTGGTCACAAGATAAAAATATTTTAGATTTTTCAGAAGGGAACCAGCAGAATCTAGAGAACAACATCAGAATCATCCACAACCACCACAATTTTTCAGAAGTGGGATACGGATTCGAGATTCGACGCATAATCGGATTCGAAGGAGTCGACGCAATCAAGGATTTGATAACCTAGAGAACCTGACTACAAATTTGTGCTAAAAAGTGTATTAGAACCGCGGAAAAAGGCCATAACGTAAAATATTTAGTTTTTGAAGAAAAGAGTGTTTGATTTGAAAGAAATTTAGATATTAGAAATTTGTGTTGATTTTGAAGAAAAAAAAAGAGGCCATATTGCTAAAAAAATTTGATTCGAAAAAAGAAAAAAGGCCAAGTGTGCGCGTTTAAAGAAATTAGATATTAGAAATTTGTGTTGATTTTGAAGAGAAAAAAAAAACAAGTGAGTGCGTTTAGAGAAAATTAGATATTTTTGAGTAATTTGTTCTTGAATTTTAAAGATAAATTAAATACTAAATTGTGCCGATATTGAAATAGGCCGTAACGTAAGAAAGTGAATTAGATAATTTGGAGACTGTGTTTGACTTTAGACAAGAAATTAGAAATTTTAAGAAACTGTGTTTGAATTTAAAAGTCTAATTAAATATTTGAAATTTGTGCTTCGCTTGATAAATATAGTACGATTCGAAGAAAAGCGTGCTGAATAAAGAGTAAGTTAATTTGAAATAATATATTGATTAAACAATTAAAAGGCCGAAAAGACAGTAAATATAAATTGGTGTAACCAGAAGAAAATAAAGTAGAAATTAATAAGTAGCCTATTTGGTAGAAATTAGCATATAAATAAATATAACAGCTTAAATTTTGATTGCCATAAAATGGAGAAGGCAACACCAGATTACGAGAATTGGACCACAAAGGCGTTACGAAAGGAGCTTAGGAACCAGAACTTAAGCGTCGAGGGCAAAAAATGCGAATTAGCCAGGCGATTAAGAGAAGCGCGAGATCGAGCTGAAGAACGAGGTGTCAGCCAAGAGACACACAATGTAACCCAAGTTGGAGAGGACGAACACGAGGAAAACGTTAGGGGGATTCCTACCTCCAGATTAAGCGCGTTGGAGCTAGCAAGGAAGGAAATAGATTTGCTAGGAAAAGAGAAGAAATTATTAGAAAAAGAGTTGGCATTGGAAAAGAGAAGGAAGGAAGGAACAAGTAGCGAGATGAGTGACCACAAGTTGTCATTTATAAAGGGATTGATTCCTCAATTCAGTGGGCGCACCACCGATTTCGAAAATTGGCGTTTACAGCTTGAGACAATTGCAGACACTTATAAAATTGGAGAAGACCTGATGAAAGTAATTCTAATCAATAGCTTGAGGGATCGGGCCCTCACTTGGTTTAGATCTAAACCCGACAATATGAGATTATCTGCGGAGGAAATATTGGAAGCCCTAAAGGAATTATTTGGCAGTATCACTGACCGCATAACTCAGAGGAGAATGTTCGAGTCAAGACGTTGGAGAGCCAACGAAGAATTTTTGGAGTATTTTTACGATAAGTTGGAGCTGGCAAATAAGTTAGGAACATCAGAACGAGAGACATTAGAATACATGGTGGATGGAATAAACGATTCCACCATAAGGAATCAAGCCAGGATGGAGCAGTTCCAGACAATAAGAGAGTTTGTTAGAGTAATGAATACTCTTACTATTCGACCAGCGAACCGGGAATTTGAAAGACGAAGAGAGCCACCACCTAGAAGAGAGCTACAACAAAGAAGGGAGCCATTGCAGCGAAGAGAACTACCACGGAGAAGAGAAGACAAAACAGGAAGCTGCTTCAATTGCGGAAAAACTGGTCATTGGAGAACAGACTGTAAAGAAAAAAACAGAGATTGGGGAAGTTGTTTCAAATGCGGAAACAAAGGGCATAAAGCTGACAATTGCCCTGACAGGAAGCCGCCTATCACTCTGGTGGAACGAGACTTTAGAATTTGGGTAAAATTCCCGACAAAACGTATTAGCATTTCAGGAATATTGGATTCTGGATCTCCGTTTTCGTTAATGAAGGAGTCGTCAGCAGGGGATTTTGCAATTACCCCTTTTAGGAAGTTGGCAGGACTAGTTGGACTTAATGGATCACCCGTGGAGATTATTGGCGCCGTAGAGGGAATCCTAATTATAGTTAGAGGACAGAAGATACATCAGGATTTTGTCGTGGTATCAGATGGTACGATGAGAGAGCCGATGTTACTAGGACGGGACTTTATAAATAACCCAGCAATACAGGTTAGGTTCCAGCAAGGACGAGTATTAATTGGGAAACCAGGAGATGACATAGTGGACATGGTCTGCAACCGCAGCCCAGATCATTCAGACTTGGAAGAAGAATGACACCAGGACGAATTTGAAGCAAGTGACTTCAACATATTAGAAATACCAGATAAAGTAGATAGTTTAGACGTAAGTGTAGAATTAGATAACTTGAATTTAAATAAAATTAAAGCTTTGTTTGAAAATTATATAAATTCTTTGATTGGTAGTGATGTAGAATGCTCTTTAGATATTGAGTTAAAAATAAATTTGAAATCAGACGAGGTTTTCTCATACAAACCCAGACGAGTGTCATATTATGAAAAGGGACAGATGCAAGAACTGGTTAACGATTTATTGGAAAAGGGAGTTATTCGTACAAGCGATTCGCCTTATAGCAGTCCGGTCGTTTTAGTAAAGAAGAAAACCGGCGATATTAGAATGTGTATTGATTATCGACGACTAAATAAAATGACAGTTAAGGAATATTTCCCAATTCCATTGATAGAAGACTATTTACAGCTTCTACAGGGAAAAAATTATTTTAGTAGTTTAGATTTGAAAAGCGCTTTCTATAATGTGAAAGTCGCAGAGGATTCAATAAAGTACACATCGTTTGTCACTACATTTGGGCAATATGAATTTTTGAGAATGCCTTTTGGATTGGTAAATGCACCTTCGGTGTTTCAACGGTATATAGCGAAGATTTTTAGAAAACAATTGGAGGAGGGTCGAGTACTTATATATTTTGATGACATATTTTTTGGAACAAGAACGTTGGAAGAACATGTAGAATTATTGGAAAAGGTGTTAGAGGTATTGGTTAGGAACAAATTGGAGCTTAGATTGGATAAGTGCCATATAGCGAAAACAAAAATAGATTATTTGGGATATGAGGTTGGGCCCGATGGCATAAGACCTAATAAAAACAATTTGAGGGCTATTTCGGAATTTCCTACTCCGAAGAATGTTAGAGAAGTGCAAAGCTTCATTGGTATGTGTTCCTATTTCAGGAAATTTATAAAAGATTTTTCATTGTTGGCTAAACCCCTATACGACTTGACAAGGAAGGATGCTATCTTTTCATTTAATGGCGATTGTTTGGAAAGTTTCGAGACATTAAAGATAAAATTATTAGAACAACCATTGTTAGCAATATATTCGCCGAAAGATGAGACGGAGTTGCATTGCGATGCGAGCTCTTTGGGTTTTGGGGCCATACTTTTACAAAAGAAGTCAGATGGGAAAATGCATCCCATATTTTATTTTAGTAAGAGAACAAATCCGGCAGAAGCCAAGTATCATAGTTTTGAAATTGGACATGTTGGAGTAGATAAGACTGTTGATGTATTTCTCAAAAGTTATTGGTATCCGAATATTAGAGGAGAAGTTAAAGGGTATATTAGAAAATGCTTAAAGTGTATAACGTTCCAAGCAGTTGAAGGAAAGAAAGAGGGAGAACTACATTCGATCCCAAAAGGGGATTGCCCTTTTGATACGATCCATATCGATCATTTTGGACCTTTGAAAAGGACAAGCAAGAAAAATAAATTTTTATTTTTAGTAGTTGATGCTTTTACAAGGCATGTTAGATTATATCCTACGGTTAGTACTAATACAAGGGAGTCGATAAAAAGTTTGGTAGATTATTTTAGGTCATATAGTAGACCAGTTAGGATTATTTCAGACAGAGGTAGCGCGTTTACTTCTAAAGAATTTGGGGATTTTTGCAGAGAAAATAATCTGAAACACATATTGGTTGCTACGGCATCACCGCAGTCAAATGGTGCTGTAGAACGGGTAAATCGAACAATTAGGCCCGCGTTGGCGAAATTAGTAGGTAACAATAAGGGATTGGATTGGGATGACGCAGTAGTTGAGGTAGAATTTGCCATAAATAATACAAAGAACCGTTCAATCGGAACTAGCCCTAGTAAACTTTTATTTGGATTGGAGCAGAAGGGGAAAAGAATAGATTATTTAGCAGAATATTTGTCAGAAGAATTTGAGAAAGGACGTTGCAAGGGATTAGAGCTCAAAGATAGGTTGGAAAAATTAGATTTGGTTAGGAAGAGAGCTGCGCAGAAAACAGAAAAGACGCAGAAATACAATGAGAAAAGGTATAATTTGAGGCACAAGAACCCCTATAAATATAAAGTTGGAGATTTGGTTATGATCATAAACGTAGATACAACAATAGGCGAGAATAAGAAGTTGATCCCAAAGTATCGGGGTCCTTATCAAGTAGTAAAGGTGTTAGGTAATGACAGGTATTTGATAGAAGATCCACGAGGATATCAAAATAGCAGCAGACCGTTTGTGGGAGTGTTTTCGTCAGTTAATATGAAACAGTATAACACAGCGGGTTAGAGGAAATTTGGCGTCGTCTGATTTTGTTGAGAGAATATGAAACCTAATTTTGAGATTTGAATAATAGTTGAGTAGTACAAAGTAAAGAGCATTGGAATATCAACCTAAAGTCGAGGACGACTTACGGTCAGGATGGCCGAATTGTAGTAGTCAAATTTAGAATAAGCATTTAAATTTAATCTTTGCAAATAAATTAAATAGTTTGAATAAATTAGAAAGCCAGAAAATGATTTGGCAACACTTAAAATTTCTACAAGAAACAAAAATATATTTATATATAATAAATTAGGCAACCAGGCACGAAAAATAGAAAAACCCAAACACACAGATAGGACCAAATTAGGAGATGCAAGAATTACCCTTTTATATATAGGAATAACCAAAAATCCATGTAAAGGAATACTATTGCATTGTTGTTGTTTTTAACAAACAAGAGAATCATAAAAAACCCAAGTAAAAAAGGGAGAAGGCAATAAAAGTTGGAAGATGGAAAACAACGCAACAATATTCCTAGAACAATAAGAAGTAGGTCAAGTATTTAAAATGTATGTAAATATCGGTTATGTATAAAAAAGGAAGCGAGTTTTGGAAGCGGGAATAAGTTGAGTTTGGAAGAAGTTCTGGTACGAGACGGTCGTGAATTAGAATTTGAAAAGATAAGACTAGAATTAGAAGCAAAACTAAATCATTGTTGCTTGATTAATATTATTGTAGAAAAGAAAGTTTTATTAAAAATAAAGTGAAAATAAAGAACTAAACAAAATAACTGTTTTGAACCAAAATTTAGAGTGGACGGTCGTGGTAAAGTTTTGGTCACAAGATAAAAATATTTTAGATTTTTCAGAAGGGAACCAGCAGAATCTAGAGAACAACATCAGAATCATCCACAACCACCACAATTTTTATTCACATTAATGAACATGCGATTAACAGGCTCGAATCTGCCGTAATTCGTGTTAGAGGAGTTGGTGTGTAAGAGAGGTGGCCCTCTCAAATTGTAACCACTCTCTCTAAACGACGCACGGCGACTTAGAAAACCTGAGTCGACCTTTCCATTAAGGAGCTGATGAACAAATACAACATCGGCCACTTCATGACGCCTGGAAAGAGAGCTTAAGTTGAGTAACTTAAGTCGGGATTCATATGGTGGAAGAACTAATGGGTTATCCCAAGAAAGATTATTCAGTGCGAATCGAACGAACCTCCTTCCAACGTGCGAAAAGTAATGAGGAGACCAAACCTGGAACCCATACTAGAGTAATGGTCTGACAAGAGAGATATAAAGGTGTTTAGTAATCAAGGGGTTATTGAATTCTTTAGACCACCTTTTTATAAAACCCAGGACTAAACTACCTTTGGAAGCAATATAGTTAATGTGAACTATTAGGTGAGAATGGCCACAAATACCCATAAAGAAATAATTTCCACTTTTCATATTTTTAAATTTGCTCATGATATGATATTTTACATCTCGAAATCCTTGTAAAACGCAATAATTTGCTTGCTCTTTGATCAAAATAAAACTTGCCCTTTGCAAAATAAACACATCGCGGAAATCATTGTTATAAATCAAAACAAAACCAAAATTCGCACAAAACTCACGGTTTTACTAACTTTTGCAAAGTAGTAGAAACCGAAAAGTCAGACCTGAAAAAACAAAATCTTCAAACTTCTAAAAATATGTAATTGATTTTTGTCATTTAAACAAAAAAACAAACAATACATTTAATAGCTTCCTTCTTATTTACATTTATTTCCACCAACAAATCCTTTTAATAAAATTTACCTAGAATACAATATGTATACACATTCGTACATGCCCATATTCCATTTACTCTCTTCAGATAAGATTTATTATTCAAAATATCTTGACAGCGCCACCGAAAATAAAGATTTAGCGGGGGCAGCTTCCGCTTGGAGGAAGCTTAAATGGAGGAAATAGGAAAGCTTTCTGAACAGGAAAGTGCACACTTTTCTTTTATGAAATGGAATATCTTTCCTTTTATTTGTCTATGGTAAAAGTAATATAAAATAAAGAAAAAAAGAAGTTTTTGCTAAAGTAACGAAGATAGATATTTGTGTTTTTATTGTTCTTTATAAAAAAAAGAATTGGAAAAAAATTTTGGAAGGAAGTGTAACAGGAGTTAATTAGAACTTTTGGAGTGAGAGAAAGCTACCTCCATTTGTATCATCGAGCAACAATATTGAGTAATAATAATAATGTATGTGATTATTTCCATAATTTAAAATTTATACTTGATAAGTTAAATGCGAAATATGAATTCGATGCCCTTCGTAGGAAATTGTGCGGCCCGCGAGATTCAACAAGATTTAACAAAATATTTTGTGCTAGAAGATTCCAACATGTGAAAAAAAGAGCCAGCTTTGAGCAATGATTAAAATTCTGATGGATAAAAATCCAAGTGTTTACTTTTTTCAGTAACAATTCAATATAAATACCGTATCCGCAACAAAAATTTAGTGACATGGAGCTAGCAGAGAAAACAAGCATATTTACAAGCAAGCCCACTTTGGTCAACATCGAGCTAGTGAGTTATGAGTGCAGGATTCTTTCTGCTCCTTTAATCCCGCATTGGACCTATGGCGGGAACACTTGCCCTCCTTGTTGTGGCGTCTTTTGGTAGGGTTCTCCTCCACGTTTTGCTAGGTCCTCCAACTCCACGGGTTCCTTGCGGATTCCAGTCAAGGGCCTGTTTGGCTAAATTTTCGTTGGCATCTCGCAAGGTATGGCCATTCCAATTCCATTTCCTTTTCATGATTTCATCATCTATCCTTTCTTTGCCGACCAGTTTTCATTTGTAATTCTACCTTGTCAGCGGATATTTAGGGTGAAAACTTGAAGGCGACTTCTGATGGATTGGGCGACGTTCGCAAACATGCCTTAACATTGGAGTTGAACAGCCGAAATTTGGCGTTAGTTGAGATCTCCGTCGATCTCCATATGATTTATTTATTCTGGTAATGACGTCTTCTTCTGCTCCGCCATTTTCAGTAATAATGCTAATGAGGTAACATAATTAATCTACCAATTTCACGTCACCATTAGTCAGCGCTGTGTGCTCAATGGTGTTTGCATTTATCCGCATTTCCTTAATTTTAATCGGATTTAATCTTAAGCCTATCGAACTACTTTCTGCTGCTAGAGTGTTTAACATACATAATTTTAAGGTTCTGAATGCGAAAAACTGTTTTTCAGGCATCAGATTCAAAACTTAATTTTTATGTTATAAAAGAAAAATTTTGTAAATTGAGATGTCTGGGGCAAAAAGTTGTGTCAATTTTCAACTGTGAATCGTTTCTTTTCGAAAATGGAATTTACACAAAATGAATATCGCGCCACCTTGTCTGACGAAAACTTGCACCACCAATTACATTGCATTTCGCCTAATTTCCTAAAAATGCTCATACCTGGTCTATTGCCTATTTTAACTTACATTCTTAACTCCTGCCTCACGGTATTCAAGTTTCCCTCGACTTGGAAGCATGCTTTGATCATACCCATTCCCAAGTGCCCTTCTCAATCCTATCAGTATTCTTCTCTTTCTGGTCTTAAACTTTTGCAAAGTTTCTTATCTAACCGCTCTTAAAGAGTTAAACTAGGTGGCTAAAGCACCTCAAGTGCCACGCTCTGGGGTCCCCCAAGGCTCCATTCTTGGGCCACTTTTATTCAGTATTTTTATTAACGATATTCTAAGATTCATATGTATGTTGACGATGTTCCGCTTTATTTCCCTGCGCATCAAATACATATGTGTGGAGAAGCTTGCCGTTGACTTGCGTATGTATCGTGTTGACTTGCGTCATGTGGTCGACATTAAATTTACTGCAGCTTCTTTGAAATACCCTGGTATTTTTATCTCCCTTACTCTGCTACTGTTCGTCCTGACTTTTCTGCTATCGCGTTAAACTCGGTTTTTTTGTTTGCGTTAATAAAACAAGAAATCTTGGCGTGGTACTGAATAGCAGCATGACCTGCTGCGATCACAGCAGTTTCATTGAAAGTAAAAATTACGGACTCATGTCTAAACTTCGTTACCATTGTGGCTTGCTGAAAAGGGCTGTCCATATATCCCTCTCTCGATTCTTTTTGCGCCCATAAACTTGAAGTAGCGTTTAACGATTGTGTCCGTTTTGTTTATTTACGCCTTTTTGACCACATTCCACCCTACTCAAACTCTGTTTTGAGCTGCTATCGTGAGTATAGGCTTCTGCGACTGTATCACGATCTCGATCTACACGTGCGCAAACCTGCATACCTCAGCCAGTTTGTGCAGCTTTCGCAATCCCTCACAGATAAATTTAATAATTCCGCGTGTCCGCACGTTATTTGGTCAGCGTTCTTTCTGTCTTCGCAGCACAGCTTTGGAACTCTCTCATTAAATTATATTAAATTAAATTTGAATCACCCAATATATGACGCCGGCCCGCGGGATCATAATGCATTTTCAAAGTGGCCCGCGATACCATTTGGGTTGGCCACGCATGGTTTAGATACTAATTGTGCTAGTGTTATAATTAGTAGAAATATAAAAAATTTAAGAGATGCTTAAGAAACAGGGTTGATTAGATAAAGAAGCGGTACTTTTAAAAATGATAAAACTTTCAAAAGCAGGCAAAATTCTCATACACAAAGAGTATGTATATCCTTAAGATAGGGATCACAGAAATTGTAATCGAAATAGTGAAACAAATCTAGGTAGGTACAACCAGTATTATCAACACTCTAATTCAAATAACTTTGGGCAAACAAGACAGAATGAATACTTTTCAAAACAAAAACAAAATACTCCGCAAAAACAAAATTTTATTCCACAATTTAGAAATTCAGGCAATTTTAGAAACTCGGCTCAATTTAGGAATTCAAATCAATTTAGGCAACAAAACGGACCGGAAGCAATGATCGTTGACCATATTCAAGACGCAAATTATAACTGCGAAGAAGTAAATTTTCAATTACCTCCGACAGGACAGATTTACCGATAGTAGAATTAACTATTGGTACAAATAAATTAAGATATTTAATCGATTCAGGCTCAACTGCGACGGTATTAGGTGACACAAAATTAAAACAATATAAAAGACTTACACTAGATCAGAAAGTACTACTTAAAACATTAGATGGAAATACTTTCGTGAACCAGCACATTATTACAGAATTACCTGAACACTTCAATGAAAAGAAATGGATGAGTTGGAAATTAACTACTTTTAAAGATAAAGATTTCGATGGATTGATTGGTCAAAATTTGCTGAAACCCCTGCAAGCTATTATAGATTTAAAAGAAGATTGTTTGGAAGTTAATGGAAAAAGAACAAGGTAAACTCATGCCCTTACCAAAATCACGATATATTTACTTTGGAAGCACATCCTATAGATCAAAGTGTCTTCGGTAAACTTCAAAGAGCAGATATGAAATGAGAAGCTTAAAGCACTAATTAAGAGAAATGCGGATTTATTTTACCAAGACGGCAGGGTTCTCACTTTACTGCTTTCGCAGTAGATCTACTTTAATTTCAAAAAAATTTTGGCGATCTACTGCCTACTGCACTTCTCATTTAAACTACTGCAAAATTCAATTAAATTTTAATTATTTTTAACTTTTCGTTTAAAAAGAAGTTTCGTGCTTTTTCTACACATGATATCATAAAATGCTCGAGAAACGCACGTCACCTGGGCGGTCTTATGGAAATTAATGTTCTCGGCTATATTGCACGTACGTCGTCCATGGTTTGTTTCTTTAAGTTTCGTTAAACATAAGAATGCGAAAAGAACCGCGCTCAACGTAAGTTTTGTGAAATGATTTGTAGTTAGAATGACGACAGTTGATTTTTGTTGTTATTTTGTGGGTTTTTAAAGAAGAAAGAGTATTGAAAACATTGTGTATTTATGCATTTTAATAATTTTAAACTTTTTAAAACTTTCCGTATACACAATCCTTATATACATATCTCAGTTCGTTTTTATTCCTCTTAAAAAATTTTTCTTGCCTTCTACTACTGCATATTTTGCGGATCTACTGCAGTTTTCCTTTTACAATTACTGCAAAATTTTTTTGTGAAGTGAGAACCCTGCAAGACGGGCAACATTTAACTCATACACATGAGATCCAACACGAAATTATTACTAAAACTAATAGGCCTGTTTACTCAAAAATATATCGATAACCAAACAAATGAACGATATCCTAGAACAGGGTAAAATCAAAGAAAGCAATCCCCCCCCCCCGATTCTCCGCTGTGGATAGTACCTAAAAAGTCAGATAATTCAGGAGAAAAAATGGAGAATTGTAATATATTATAGGAAGTTAAATGAAATTACAGAAGATGATAAATTTCCTATACGAAACATAGAGACCATTCTAGAAAAACTAGGAAGAGCACAGTACTTCACGACGCTGGATCTCGCAAAAGGATTCCATCAGGTGCTAATCAAGGAGGAAGATAGAAAGAAAACTGCATTCTCGACACCCTTGGGGCACTACGAATACGTGAGGATGCCTTTCGGCCTGAAAAATGCCCCGCAACATTTCAGAGACTCATCAATTCAGTTTTAAGAGAATATATAAACCAAATATGTGTTGTATATCTCGATGATATACTCATCTTTATTCAGGAACATATAGAAAATATTCAAAAAGTATTCAATAAATTTAGAGAACACAATTTGAAAATCCAGGTCGACAAGTGCAAATTCCTTGCAAAAGAAACGGAGTACTTAGGGCACATACTTACAAGAAATGGGATTAAGCCAAACTCTAACAAAATTGAAAGCATACAAAAAATTAAATTACCTCAAACCACGAACAGATTAAATCGTTTCTAGGCCGGATACTACCGAAAATTCGTAAAGGACTATGCTAAAATAGCTTACGGTATGACAAAATATCTGGAAAAGAATGTTAAAATCAACACTAATGACCCAAATTACATAGATACATTTGAAAAACTTAAAAGTATCCTTACAAATCCACCAGTCTTAAAATATCTCGATTTTGGAAAGAAATTTAAATTGATTACAGATGCCATAGTCCAGTCAAATTAGGGTTTCACCTCGGAATGAGAGGTAATAAGCTGAAAATTTGTATGAACCTTTGTTTTGGCATTCTAAATTATGTGTCAAAAGTCTCATAAAATCTCGTGTCCGCGTCTTGAGATATTAGAGGTCAAAGGTCACCAAAATCAGTTTTTCGGAAATATCTCGTAAATTATCGGTTTTACGTAAATTTTGATTAAGTAAAGTTTGTTCATTAGATAAATCTGCATAAAAGTGTCCTGTACCGAATTTACGTAGAACCAATAGTTTTCGAGATAAAGGGCTGAGAAGGCTTGGCATTGTGCTGCATTCGTTTCCGCACCACCTCTGAGATAGAATGCAAGGGGCGTTTTTTACATGGTGTTCCCGTAGGCAAAATCCATGGGTTACAAGTTATGATAAAATTTTTTGATTATCTCTCTATCTGTTCTATTTTCACTTCTTCCATATTGTCATCTTCATCTACAATTATCTCAGAAGAAAATAATGAAATGTGGTCGGCGTCATCATCGTTGAACTTATATTCAACGGTTGTATCCTCGGACATACTATGAAAACACGACGGGCCTCGACAAGAGCCATACGCTTCGGAACAAGGCAATCTTCCTTTTTTGCATTCACTTGATACATGTACCTCTGACAACTGCCAACTGGAGATTTTCGACCGGGATTCTCTTTATTTTGGAGTCACAAATAATTTCTCAAAAGTCCATAAAGCCAACTGACCGGCTACTCAAGTTTCGGAGGTTCAAAGGTGCATGCATCAAGTGAATGCAGAAAAGTAGGATTGCCATGTTTCGTAGCGTATGGCTCTTGTCGAGGCCAGTCGTGTCTCAATTCGATGTCCTAGGATACAACCTTTGAACCTGAGTTGAATGATTATAACCCCGACCACATTTCGTTATTTTCCTCTGAGATGAGTGCTGAAGAAGATGACAATATGCAAGAAGTGGAAATAGAAGAGATAGAGAGATAATCAAGAAATTTTATCATAACTTGTAACCCATGGATTATGCCTACGGGAACACCATGTAAAAAACGCCCCTTGCATTCTACCTCAGAGGTGGTGCGGAAACGAATGCAGCACGATGCTAAGACTTCTCAACCCTTTATCTCGAAAACTATTGGTTCTACGTAAATTCGGTATAGGACACTTTTATGCAGATTTATCTAATGAACAAACTTTACTTAACCAAAATTTACGTAAAGCCGATAATTTACGAGATATTTCCGAAAAACTGATTTTGGTGACCTTTGACCTCTAATATCTCAAGACGCGGACACGAGATTTTATGAGACTTTTGACACATAATTTAGAATGCCAAAACAAAGGTTCATACAAATTTTCAGCTTATTACCTCTCATTCCGAGGTTGACCCCTTTTTTTGCCTTATTTGACTGGACTACCAGTGACTTCGCTTTAGAAGCAATTTTAAGTCAGGAAGGACACCCTATTTGTTTTGCAAGCAGACGTAAAACGTAATTACTCAACAACTGAAAAGGAGCTGCTTGCAATTGTCTGGGCAGTGAACTACTTTCGACCCTGTGTTTATGGCAGACGGTTTGACTTGATGACTGACCACCAACCTCTTAAATGGCTGCAAGCCAAACACAATGGAAAAGATGTCAATCCGAGACTGCAAAGATGGTTACTAAAGCTGGGAGAGTACAACTTTGACATTGACTATATCAAAGGGAAGGACAACAAAGCCGCAGATTTCATGAGTAGACTAAATATAGAGAACGGCGAAATTTATCACACCGAAACGTTTACACCAAAGGAAGGAGAAAGTCTTCATCTCCGTACAGATCCCCAAGAAATTCATCCGCAAAATGAAGAAGGTGAACTGCCGGATAATATAAGCATGATCAATACAGTCCTGTTGTAAAATACAAAGGGGTATTAATATAAGCGATCCTTTAAGTGAAAAAAATACTTTATCTTTAATTAACGAAACTATGTATTTATTAGATTCCAAATAATTATTATTTTTACAAGAGTTGTGGTTAACCGTAATCAACCGACTTGGAGGATGTCGAACGACTGAAAATCTAAGTTGAGCTTTTACTTCACTTGATTGTTATAAACGCTTACTTGCAATATGATAGATAAGAAATGCAGAGTAAGCGAATAGAACAATGAACAAAGAATAGAATCAACACTTATAACAAAGTCTTAAATGGAGGTAATTTGATACAGGAAGCAAAGTAAAAGGCATGCGCATGGAGATTAGAATGAAATGCGCATGGTAATGCGGCGGTTACACGAATGACAAAAAATGACAATGGTCACAATTTCTGGTCATAATTAATGGCATTGCTGTTCACACGACTCAAATAATGACATGTGAAAAGCTCTATTATAAAATGTCATTAATTTAATAATGGCAAGAGCTGAATTTGTATGAAAGACAAATTATGACAGAGTTGAATTTAATTGTGTAGTGGATGAAGAACAGGTCAAATTAAATAAAAATTAAAAAAAATTAGCATGGAAGCGGACAAATAATTAGTTGCAGGATGTTTTGCTGCTGTGCTATTGATTGAAGAGGAGGAGGAAGAAGAGACATTTTATGCAAAGAACAATAAAAGGAGAAGAAAACATAAATCGCAATGGGTGCGTCCTATGTTTTTAGAAAGTGGGTTTTATGAGACATTGCGATTGCAACTCCGGCGAAATGATCCAGAGCTGTTTAAAAATTTTTTAAGGATGTCTTCCGATGATTTCGATTTCCTCCTAGATCGAGTGGCCCCATTAATCGAAAAGCAAACCACAAACATGCGTCAGCCAATTTCTTCCGGAGAACGTCTTCCGATAACGCTTAGATTTCTTGCGACCGGGGACAGTTTCAGTAGCTTAATGTTTTTGTTCAAGAGGTCGAAAGCATCTATTAGTAAGATTGTGCCTGAAGTTTGTGCGGCTATACACTCGACATTGAAGGAGGAATTTCTAAAGGTGAGCCAAATTACAATTTATATTTATTTAGAAAAAATTTATTAAACTTCACTCCGTAAAAAAATTCACATATATTTCTTATTAATTAGCTTAGCTATGTAAACACAAGAAATTTAATTCAAAATACTTTTTTCGTCCTCGTTGCCTTCTCCAGATGCATCATCTTGTGTATATGATGATTGCTGTGCAGTGGTCTGAACTGTTTCTTTTTCGTACTCATCGTGTGCCACAACTTGGAACCGAACTGATGATGTATCGACAATCTCATAAATCTTCTGTGCTGGTTGAAATTCCACGCACACCTTGGTTAAAAGATGTTTCAAACTATAATAATAAATTATAAAAAACCATATTAGGGAAGATCATGTGAATACAATGACAAAAAACAACTTATATAAATTATATAAGTAAGTAATATATGTACAATATACATATGTATGTACGTACTTTTGAGCATCGTCGTATTCATATCTATCCAATTCGTAATAAATGTATTCGGAAAAAATTTTTTTCCATCGATCTTTCGCTGCAGTTTGTTGCTGGCTTTTGAGGAAGCCTGAAATCTCACTTAGGACAGCGGTGCGTTGTAGATTTTGTGGGGGGTTAGTGGTAGTGATTGTATGCGTTTTGGTTTTTTGGATGGCGTTGGAGTTAAATTGTCCTCATTTTCATCAAAGGTTGCAAACAAATTTGAACTCGTTGATGCCTCTGAATTACACGATGGAGATGGCGGTGAAAATGGATTTTCAATCGTGCCATGCATTTCGGTTTCCTTGACCTGAAATATGAAAATTTTATTATTTTAACTCCATTTCTTTTTATTTTAGATACCAAAAACGGAAGAGGAATGGAAACGCATTGAAAAGGTTTTCAAGGAACGGTGGAATTTTCCAAATTGTTTCGGAGCAATTGACGGGAAGCACGTCGACATTATAGCTCCGGCGAAGTGTGGAAGTGAATATTTCAACTATAAAAAGAAGAATAGTGTGGTTCTCATGGCACTTGCGGATGGCCAGTACAATTTCACTTTCGTCGACATAGGAGCTAAGGGTAGAGAATCAGATGGAGGAGTGTATTCTCGCTGCTCTCTATCAAATGCGCTGGAAAATAATGAATTAAATTTACCGCCACCCAAACCTCTACCTGGAAGAATTGCTCCAGTTCCGTATGTTATGGTGGCCGACGACGCATTCCCATTAAAAACATATATTATGAAGCCTTTCAACTTCAGAGACCAAAGCACACAGGAACGAATCTTCAGTTACAAATTGTCTAGAGCCAGACGTATAGTAGAAAATGTTTTTGGGATTTGTGCAGCTCGTTTTCGCATTTTAAGAAAACCCATTGAAATGGATCCCGAAAAGGTTATTAAAATAGTGCTTGCAATTTGCACGCTCCACAATTTTCTAATGAAACGTAAATCTCTATATACTACACCTAATGATTTCGACGAAGTAAACCCGGATGGTTCAGTTACAGAAGGAAATTGGCGTAGAGAAATAACAGAAAAGGAAATGCTGCGCCCATTGGAATCCATTCGAAATGAAGGACGCCGAAGTAATAGAGCAAAGGAAATTCGCTGTGAATTCGCAGAATACTTCATAAAAGAGGGAGATGTTGCGTGGCAGTATAACTTTATTTGCAATAGTAATTAGTAACTTACCAAATTGGTCTGCTAGAAACTTTGGACAAAAAGTCTAGTGCCTTGTATAGTTCAAATGTTGATTGATATGTGTACCCGCTTTGCCCGCTCTTGCAGGTCAACACCTTATTCCGCTCTGCCTGAAAAAATGAAATTAATGTGAAACTGTATCATAATGTAATAAATGATTTTAAATTACGTTATATCTTGATTTTATGGTATTCCAACGATTTTTCGCATCAGCCACACTGTGATTTGATTTTTCTGCAATATCCATCCAACTTGTAATTTTTAAATCGCGATTCTTGTATAACGGCGAGTAAGAATTCCAGATTTCCTCCTTTTCTTCGATGGTTTCAACCAGTACTCTGTCTTCTGCAGCAGTCCATTTTTTCTCCAGTTTTCGTTTCCGACCCGACTTGCCACTATCATTAGCATCTCTGCTAAGTTCACTGAAAACCATAGTGATCCCATATTGTTATATTTCACTTTATTGAAATTTAAAACTTGGTAAATTTTACTTACCAATCCATTTCTTCCATTTCACGTAAAAAAAATAAAATATGTAGTTAAATTTACTTTTAATTTTCACTTCACACTTGCAATCTTTTTTACATGAATGTTAAAACAAGACTGAATTGTTATCTCGTGATTTCCATTGGTCGGCTTGATACGAGCCAAGGACTGGGCTTTACATAAGAATATGTTCTCTTTGTTTTTGACTGACGAATACACAGCTTCCTTTATATATTTCTTACACATAATAAATGTCGACTCTGTTTTGAATCCCTCTTAAAGGAGTATCCGCACATACCAGGGCCGTTCCCGGGACGTAAGATTTTTGCTCCGGCCCGAGCACGGACATGTGTGAACGAGTTCATATAAAATGTGCGCACCGATATTTTTCGGAGCCCTTGACGGAACACGG
Source organism: Thereva nobilitata (assembly GCA_963855945.1). NCBI lineage: Eukaryota > Metazoa > Arthropoda > Insecta > Diptera > Therevidae > Thereva > Thereva nobilitata. The sequence continues at coordinate 138,191,870 of OY979694.1, forward strand.
ATCTGCGAAGTCCCGAGCACGGCACTAATATGTGTGCATACTCCTTTAAGAGGGATTCAAAACAGAGTCGACATTTATTATGTGTAAAAAATAAGGGAAAAATAAAGGGATTCAAAACAGAGTCGGCTTTTTTGTCTCCAACAGTCGCAACTGTTTTATTACTTTATGGCCCTGTTTGTTTGGAAAAGAATTGGTGTCTAGTGTATTGAGCATTTGCAGACACTTGATTAATTCATGGTCCTGTTTGTTTTGAATAGCCAGGTTTAGGTGCTGATTTGAGTGTAAACCCCTTTGAAATAACACTACCGCACTTCATGATAATATCCTGTGAGGTAAATTGATATAATTATTCATCTTTTTAACAAATTTATACTCTTTCGCCTTGTTTAAAAATAAGTTGAACACAAATTCCCTTCCTTTTTGCATTTTTACAAGTGTTAAATATTTAGACTTGCCTATATGAGATTTGCCTTGTTAAGATAAATAAAAATGATCATAAAGGATATGAAAATAAACTGCGGGGGTGTGTTGCCGGTATATTATAGTCCATTCAAAACGAACGTTTGGGTATCAAAACATAACACCTTTTTGAAACTCTTTCCGCACATATTTTTTTGTTTGCTGATTATGGGGCCGCCCCCTAATGTAGGGGTAGTTGAAAGTAGTTTTGTTTTGGCTTGAAAAGAGTTTATTTTTTTTTATTTAATGTTAATTTTTCAAATTGTAGGGGTAGTTTTTACTCTTTAAGGGTTGAAAACAATTTATTTGTACCTGACTACACGCATTCAATCAAATTTGAAGCCTAATTTTTTTTTATTTTCGGTCCATTTAGGGGTGGTTTTAACTGTTTAGGATTATCCCTTATCATAAAATTGGGCTTGATTTGGTATAAATCAACCACTTTCGTCAATAAATATTGAAAAAAGTGTATTCCATTGGGTTATTTTCGATTATTATTGAAATTGTTGTTGTTGTTGAAATTGGATTTTGCATTTAAATAATGACACTCTATCATAAAAGAATGAGCAAGTTCATTCTTTTATGATGACTTGCCATAACTTTTCATAATTTCTCATTATCGTTTACACGGTCATAATTTGTTTCATTATTTCTAAGCTTTTTTAAGCTTTTTATGACAATAATTTTTGCCATTTTTCATGACAGAAATAATGACACAAATTATGATCGTGTAAACGATTATGACAATTAATGACCAAAAAAATGACAAGCGTGTCATTCGTGTAAATTCACCATAAGTAATAAAAAATAAAAAAACAACATGCGCATGGAAATTATATTGAAATGCGCGTGTGGGATAATTGAAAGGGCGAAAAATGAGCATGTGCAATGACTTCACAACAGTCCACTCGCAACAGGAAGCACAAAATAATCACATCCCACTACTTTCAGACACAATAGTTAACAGGTTTCGAACACAAATTATCTTAACAGACAGCAAAACACAAGGCATAGAAACGGCTAACAGAAGAAAAATTTACGAAAATTCACAAGTCATAGAAAATGGCAATATGACAAATATTTTTCGTAGATGAAGGAGAACAAGAAGAATAGGTATCTTTTCAGAACTAAGTGAACACAAATATAATTTGGTGCAATTAAAATTAATAGTGCTATTCGACATAACTTTAAAGTTTTACAAATGCCAATATCACGCAAAAGAAATGAAAAATGAGGAAGAGACCTTTAAGCAAATAGCGAAATATCATAAGTACGTGACAGGAGATGCCTGCATTAATGAAAATTACGCAGGACTTAAACGAGTGATATACTTCAAAAACATGAAAGAATTAATACAAAAAATATATAATAGCCCAGTTGTCAGAGACATATTTAGACGTTTGCGTTTTTTGCGTTAAGAAAATAACATGGTATAAAAGGGCAAAGTAGTACTATTGTTAAAAAGTAGGTAACTTTGATCGACTGTATCTCAGTCAATTTTTATCGAAAATTCTTCAATTGGACACCTTTTTAACGGAAATTACGTCAGCTTTCTTTTTTGTTCAGTACTTCCTATACCTAAATCCACCCAGAAAAAAGTTATACACAAAAATGTCAAGAAAAACAAATATTGAAATTTTTCGTTTTTTTAAAAGAGTTTTTTTTGACTTATTTCGGTGAAAAAAAATTGTTGTTTACTTCAAGACGAGCTTATTCGATAGGAAATTCGATTCTCTACAAAAAATCTTATTATGTTTTTTCTATAAAAATGCATAGTTTTTGAGTTATTGTTGAAAAACTAAACAATGGACCAATCTTCTCCGTTCTCAAAAGTCCAAGCCTAGATTTAATAGCACTTTTGGATTTATCTTTTTTAATGTACAATCGAACATATAAAACAATAAAATACCTTTAACGAGTTAGTTCCTTTTACCCCTGTTTTTTTCGACATAGTCAATAGCCTATTTAGTCCAGTCCCCAACCGATATCACCTCTACTTTTTTTCGGCGGCGACCGATTTACTTGAAATTTTAACAATAGATAGGGAATTACTCAAAAATTAAAGTCTACAATATGCCAATGTGCGCTTTTTCTTTGGGGGTGGTTCCCACCCCAACTCGGGGGTGGAAATATTTTTGGTCAAAATAACCCCGTTAATCGATAGAGAGGCTAATTTTAAGCAAAAAATGTAGTACAAACTTTTTTGGTAAAATTGATATTTTTTTAGTTATAAGCGTTTGAAAAGTTGCAATTTTCATTAAAAAACCACACGTTTTCGAACAGTTTTTGGTCAATAAGTCCAAAAATACGCGTTTTATCAAATTTTTGTTAGGACTAAAAATAAAGCTTATAAAAAAACGAAGAAAATGGTTTTTGAATGAATGGTCTAGGTATAAAACAAACCGAGTAATGATTGATCGAAGGGGACCTATTTCTAACCAAATACTCAAAACGTTGTATTTAACGTCGAATAACGGAAAATCGATGCATTTTTCGAGGATAACTTACATTACATTTTTTAAAGTGCTTGAAAAGACCTTTAAAATGACAACTGATAAAAGTCATTTGCATGTAAAATGAATGAGTTATGACAAAGAGAAGGTGTACCGTACAAAATTTTTTTAAAAAAATGATCAATAAAACTAATACCACTTCCACCCAAATTCAAATTTATCATGTTCCACGTAGGATTCACTTTATTTTAGTGATAACTATCGGATCTATATAGTTTGAGCGATTTCCAGGGTGAATTTTTCGAAATGGGTACGATCAAAATGAAAAGGGGATTTTACGAATTTTACATATTTCTGCGTATATTTCCAAAAAACTCAAAAACTTTTGAAGATACGTAAAAAACTGTTAAGTTACAAAATTTAGATTTTGTTTCAACAAAAATTTTGGTTTTTGATGTATCGCTGTAGCTTAAAAACTAACGGAGATATAGCGGATTGAAGTTTGCTTTATAGTGTAAGTACCACCATTGCTTAGCCCTTTGACCCTTCACGTTTTGAAAATTAAGGGTTTTAATATAATACAATTAACATATTTTTATAGCCAGTGAAATTACCTACAAAATGGTTTTTGAATGGACACTGTAGCTTGAAAATTGACCCCGCTACAGTAAAAAAACCGAACGACTTTTTTTTAATTTTAGAAGCAAATGATTTTCAATCAGTGAATACAATGATACTTTTTTGAATTATAAACTTGTGTGCCTTTCACATATGTAGGGAAGTCCTTAAATCAAAGCCAGTATTTTTCTTAAGGCGAAGTAACGAGCACGTGCTAAGATTTTATTTCAAATCTAAATTAATTTTTTTTAATTAATATTGAATTATTGACGTGGTTTTTTTTTATTTATTGGTGAGTTCAAACTATAATTACTGAATTTTAATTTTAAAATAATGTGTTTAAATTCAATCGATTATTAATAATATTGGTACATTGCAGACTTGTGACATTTCGAAGTTTCATTAGTCATTGCTTCTTCGTATAGCGGCTATTTTGAATTTAGAAGTTTTGACCAAATATTCGTTATTAGCGACCTTAAAAACACCTAGATACCCAGTTTCATTGAAATCGGAACACAATTTGCAAATTCATATCCCTCGCCTCGAGGTGCATCATGTAAGACCCCCACGGACCTTCGTGCAAAATTTTGAAGCTCTGCGATGACTGGTGGGCCCGCTATAGCGCACACATACATACATACATACATACGTGCATACATACATACATACATGCAGAAACTTTCTTTTATTAATATAGATAAAATTTATTATATTACTAGCAAAAACCCGCGTGCGTTGCAACGCCTTTTAATAAAAAAACTTATGTGTGTACAGTCCGGGATAGGAAAAGGGTATAATGAAAAAAATGACAAATCTGCAAAACATAATTTAGGGCACCCAACTCGACTATAGAATAATCTCTCATAGTCAGTATTTCCGACCTCCTACAACATCCAAGAACTCAAACGCAGGGTTAATCCCCACCTTCTTCAACACCCCTCCCGAACCCCCATAACCCTTAACCTATTCCCCCTTACTAAGTTCCCTGCTAGACATTGCACCATGACGTGCAAACGACATAACGGACTGGTAGTACAAAGGGTGATTCCTGAGCTTGGCACTGCCACATAAAAAAAATAAAAACATTTAGAGTTACTTATAAAAAATGTGTTACAACTTTTTTAAAATGCGGTGTTGAGCGCAACCTATCGGAAAAATGTTGTGCTACATGCACAACAATCATATTCAGAATACGTGTGTCACCCTGTGCGGAACTTGCCCAATAGCGTCCACAACATTTTGTTCCCGTTGTTGTAATCGAGTTATGTTTTCGGTCTAACCCGACAGTCGGATAATAGTGAAAAGTATGCTAAACGCCTAAGAAGATTCTTAATCATCCCATGAAAGTCCTAAAATCGGGGTAACCGTTCCGAGCTTTGAGGTTTACAATTGGAATGATAAAAAAAAGTTTCCACTCACTTTTCTGCGACTATCTGATCAAGTTTTCTGTCTGAATCAATAGTCGGAACCTAGTGAAGCCTAGAACATGCCCAAGAAAATACTGAATCTTCCCGTTAAAATCCCATCGCAATCGGATTAGCCGTTGTTGGTACGTAGGTAGGTAGGTTGCAGTGGCGGCTCCTGCCTTTAAAATTTGGTGGGGCTTGAAAAAAATATTAATTATCAATTCAAAACAATGAATGAGATTTTCTTTATTTTCGAGTATAGATCGCAATGCTCTCGGAAATTGAAGCTCCACCGAATTTCAACAGTTCGCGGTAAACCACGTTTGTTGCAAACTTCCATTAATAAATCTTTTCGTTTGGGAGAGCATGATAAGAATGACTTAAAAGCAGATATATTGACGAAAAATATTGGTTTTTCTTTAATAACTAAGCATGCCTGCTTTAAGACTAAATTTATTTGATGGGCATAACAATGCACACAGTTTGCAAATGGATACAATTTTTTTAATAAATTTTGAACCCCGGTTGTAATCCCACTGATTACAGCGCCACCAGCATATGTTTGAGCAATCAATTTTTTTTCTAAATTGTAGCATTTCAGCCCATTCTATACCTTTTGCGGACCCATAATTAAAGTCAAAATATGATAAAAATCGTTCAACAGACTTATTATTTTTACCGAAACGAAATTAAAACCATTTGCGATTTACACGAAATACCCGTAGTTTCATCAGCTTGAACAGATACAAAATTTGTTGCTTAAAGTTCAGATTTCACTTCATGTAGTCACTTCACAGTATTCAAGTAACTCATTTTGTACGGTTTTCGAAGTGTTTATTTTGCGATTTCATTATTCTTCAAGTAGTCGTCGAATGCGATGTCTATTGATGTGGTATATGTAACCATATCAAGAAATATTCCTCGATTACTACTTGATTCACGTTCGTTCTGTCCACGAAGAGCTAAATTGTGACCACCGCAAAAGTTTAAGATATCTAAAATTTTAACATTTTCATTATATTTTGCTATGGAACTCGGGTATCCTGAATCGATCTGTGAGAGAATATTAACCGTCCCGAAGGTTTGGTAATTTAAAGTATTTATTAAATGCGTAGCTCTCGTTTCATGTTTTTTAATTCGTTCCGATAATAATGTTTTAAATCCCGGATACCGATTTCTGTCAAAGCCGATTCTATTCTAAACAAAACACAATAAAAGCAAATCAATGCATTTTTCCTGTACTAACGGTAAGCCATTTCTTTTTAGAAACCAATCCAACGAAAATTTTCTACTTGGAGATTTTTCAGTACAAAGTAATTTAAAATCAAATGGTTGATGTGGCCCTAAACGTTTAATTTCTAATTTTTCTTCTAATTACAACAAAGAAAAATGTTCCTTCAATAAATTATCTACGTGATTCATTTTAACCAAAACCAAAAATTAAAATTTAAAAATTATATATTACAAAATGGAATATTAATATTTATTGCAAATAATTTAATAAATAATAATTTAATAATATTTATTGGCGAATAATTCAATTTATATTTACCGCAATTCTGCAAGCCCACAATTTTCACTTAAAAATCAACTTGTAACTGTCAGTTAAAATTCAATCTCCAATTAGCTCTTTTTCCAATAAAAATTTATCTTTTTACTACTTTTTACTACATTTCTATCAAAATATTTGCTACGGGCTAAATAAAATCAGCCCCTCACGTATATAAAATCGATAAGTGTAAAAAAAGTATCAAAATGTTCGGCCAATTAGTAGCAAATGCAGGCAAAATTACTTTAGAAATATAATAAACAGAACTAAAAGAACGAACCGACAACACTAGCATTCGATGTACATGAGCAAACCCAAGAGAGCAAGAGAATCCACTGACATGTATACATGTCAGTGAAGAGAATCCCAATGAATCCTAGGGCTAATAAATTTTAGCCCCACTTGGTAGAACAAATGTTGGTTGAATCAATCGCCTAAGTCAAGAAATTTTGCATACAAAATGGTTCATCTTCGGGGCTGACTCAATGATAGCCCCTGGCGAGAGAATCACATGTAAATGGTTATGGAATTATGATTCGGCCAGATTATTTTGATGAGAGAGTTGAGAGTTTTTCTTATTTTTTTATTTGCTCTTTTTTTTATACTTTTCCTATGAAGTTCTACTTCGAATTATTTTGTGGGGTATTATTTTGATTTTTTTTTAGAAATTGTAATAATAGCAAAGAAAATTTGCGTTGCTTTTTTTGTAAAAATGAAATTAATTAAAAAATGTATGAATATGATTTGCTCGATAATTTCTGGTGGGGCTAAGCCCCACTAGCCCCTAAAGACGAGCCGCCACTGGTAGGTTGTTATTATATACTGGCTGGAGCAATAAAAACTTTACCTTCAAAATTTTTTATTTTTTACTTTTTAGTTTATTTTAAGATAAAAGCGTATTTTTTTAGTTTTTTTAAACAATATTTTTTATTTTCTACTTTTTAGTCTATTATATGTCTTCCACCATTTTGTAGTGACCGTCATATTAGATTTAAAATGACGGCACACCGCTTACTGCACTATACTCGCTTTCATTTGATGCCCATACCGAAGAATAATCCGCCATTTTGTGCTGGCCACCATTTTGAATTTTGAATGACCCCACATAGCTTATTGTATTCTACTTGTCTTACCCTTTCATTTGATATCCATGTCGGGGGGTCCGGGAACACAATTGCAAAATTCGGCCGCCATCTTGGAACCACCATCTTGATTTTTTCCCAAAAATTGTTAAATTGCATTGTCACGCGAACTATACATATGTGCAAAATTTGAAGTTGATCGGTTATATGGAAGTGGGTAAAAATCAAGTTGCAAGGTTCAAGTTTTCGGTCTAATCTGGTAGTCGAACACGGTAATCGGGCACGATAATCGGATCCGATAGTCGGATCCTAGTAAAAAATTAGCCTAAAACATGCCCAAGAAAATACTGAATCTTCCAGTGAAAGTCCCATCGCAATCGGATAAGCCGTTTCCGAGATTAGCCCGGACAAACAGACAGACAGACATACAGACATACAGACATACAGACATACAGACATACAGACATACAGACATACAGACATACAGACATACAGACATACAGACAGACAAAAATTTTAAAAATACTTGATTTCGTGTTAATATAGTCTAAATAACCATATGAACTTAGAAAATGACAATTATTTTGAAATCACAGACAGACACTCCAATTATATTTATATAGAAGAAGATAAATAAAATGTATTATATTTTAAATCTCATTTTTTGTCTATTTTACTTCACGGGCATAGGTGAATCGAGAGATCGGGGGTCGGTACCTCTCCAGTATATATACAATACATCCACGCACACACACACACACACTAAAAAATTTACTAAAATACTTTCTGACCTTATAACTAAATTTGTGTGTCTCAAAAAAAGCTTTAAAAGTTTTTTTTTCAAAATTTTTATATTTTATTTCTCTAAGGGTACTTTTTAGAGGTTGAAAAATTTCTTAAAAATTTATTTCAATAGTACATAGGTCTAAGAGGTGATATATAGGCCTACTAGGTATTTATTACCCATTTTTGAGTTTTATTAATTTTTTACGGTAAGGGGTAGTTTTCACCCCTAAAAATAAAAAGCGCACCTCGGCACAGTGTAGACTTTGAAAAGGGTGGTAAGTATAGCCTAAATCCAAAACTTTCATCAAAATCGGTGGGCGCCGAAAAAAAGTAGAGGTAATACCTCATTTTTACGGTTGGGGACTGGACTAATTGTAATAGAGCAAAATATGATAGGAACACAATAAAGCCAAAATTTAATTTAACTATAACCCTCCGATATAAATGAAAGGATACATATAGACACATACGTAAACAAAAAACATAGTTTTATTACATTTATTGATAAATTTTCAAAACACGCCGTGTTATTGTTTTTAGAGAATAGACACAGTTTAACCATAGACTTAACTATCTGTAATACAGATGTTCCGCTTCATACAAAATTTTGGCACCAGCAAATTGCTGGGTAGGATTTGTTTCGATTCCTAAGGCGAAGCTTTAGAATACACATTCCACAAAGCTCTCCGCGCATTTCCCCAAGTTCTCTGTTGATAGACAAAGGAAGAGAGGAAGGGCATGGTGGCTACGGAGCTTCATTCCACACGGACGAAATGTATTTTTTCGCCTGCTCCACCCCTTACTCACTTTGCCTTACCAGCCAGGCAGCAGACGACATAATTTTTTTTGAATAGCCAAGTGCTCACGCGCAGGATGGATTTTTTTGTTAATTGCCATTGTGGCAGGTCATGATTTTGTTTTTTTGTTGTTTTAGGCATTCAATGATATTTCTCCGATGAAATGGAATATTCTTTCATTTCGCTACATTTCGGATTTCCCGGCCTAAGATTTCAGGTGCGTGGGACATAATCTATTTGAATTGTATTTGATTATAGTAGGGGAGCTGGCACTTGAAAAAATCGTGTCGTCCCAACCTTCTGCCGTTTGGTATATAAGCTTTTGAAGTAATTTTAAGCATTTTTTATAATATGACATTTTTGCGGGAAGTGGACCCATTTCGAGTTAGGGGTTTTGGGGGGTAAAAAGGGGGTTAAAATTGAAAAAAAATTCTGCCGCTTCGTATGTAGGTTCTTTTAGGGCTAAATAACCGTTAAATACTAGTGGCAGACATTTTTGACCATTTGGACCCTCCCCAAGCCACCCCTAGCTGAAGTTGCCATTTTTCTCCCCACACCCTAGCAAATAGTCAAAAATTTCTGCCACTGGTATTTAACGGTTATTTAGCCCTAAAAGAACCTACATACGAAGCGGCAGAAATTTTTTTCAATTTTAACCCCCTTTTTAACCCCCAAAACCCCTAACTCGAAATGGGTCCACTTCCCGCAAAAATGTCATATTATAAAAAATGCTTAAAATTACTTCAAAAGCTTATATACCAAACGGCAGAAGGTTGGGGCGACACGATTTTTTCAAGTGCCAGCTCCCCTACTATTAGCCAAGGCCTCAGGCGCAGGGCACCACCGACCGGAAGGATTTTTTAATTTCCAATTTTTTAATATGGTTATTTGAAATGGTGAATTGTCGCAGGTCATGATTTTGCTTTTTTGTTGCATGCGGGCATATTATTTTTCCGATGAAATGGGATATTCTTTTTAGATTACTTTTCGTATTTGATACCGGCGACACACTACAGGAATTTATGATCATATCCTAACTTATTAAGATAAATTTCAAGTGTGTCACCTACTATGATCATAAATTGTGCTTGTGAACTTCATTTTAATTTCATAAATTAAGTTACACAAAGCTCATATTTAAATATGAAGTTGGAAATATTGGAAGTAAAAGCTTTTTTTCCCCGTTTTTATATTTCACAGTTGGCATTTTTAATGTCAGTTCTGGTTAAATTCTGAGGTAACTTGATATCACTACTCATATTTTCAATAAATGTATGCTTTTTTGCGCTTTTTAAATAAATTGAGCACAAATTCCTCTCTCTTTGCATTTTTACGAGTTTTAAATATTTGAGTTCTTCAAACTACGCATGTCAAAAGCTTGCACATATGAGGTTTGTAGTGTGTCAACCTTAAAAATTTATTAAGATAAATAAAAATGAACATAAAGAATATGATCATAAATTGGTGTAGTGTGTCGCCGGTATAAGGCATTATGCTACATTTTGTTTCCGGCCGTAGATTTCAGGTATAATTTATACTTCGGAATCGAATAAAAAAAATGTTTTACAAATTAAATTTATGCCTTTATTTCTTGAGTTTATAAAATTGACCAACTCTAACTTAATTCTATTTTAGTTATGCACCTAGCAGGTGATGGGTAATTATGCTGATTTCTAGATTCCTATAGAATGTGAAAATCTTTATGAGTCAAACGCCTAGCTAGACCAACGGTGGGCAACCTCCGGCCCGCGGGCCATCTATGGCCCGCGAAAAGTTTCTATCCGACCCGCGAGATCTTTAGAAGAAATTATAAAAAAATATTTTTCGATGTAATTCTTCTAGTTTCAATCGAATATTAGCTGTGTTCCAAAATTCGAGCAAAGTGCTCGCAAGCAGTTGGCCTACTCGTTCCTACTTCTCAACAAAGGCATGAGTAGAAAGAGAAAGCCAACTGCTGGCGAGCACTTTGCTCGAATTTTGGAACACAGCTATTAAACGCACATAGCAACTAGTGATGAGCAAAAATAGTCTTGGTCTTGCAGTCTTGTCTTGGTATTGCACCTTTAGCAAGATCAAGACCAAGACTTAGCTATGCTCGCAAGCCCAAGATCAAGACTTAGCTATGTTCGCAAGACCAAGACCGAAACTTAGCTGTGTTCGCAAGACCAAGGCCAAGACTTACTGTGCAAGAATAAGATCAAGATTATATCAGTTCTTGCGTTTGTTTATTGGTTCAACTTAATTTGGGTTCCGGTCGGTGGAAGTAGATCGCTGGGTTTTCAGATCATACATATTCGGATATTGTTCTGAAAACAAGGATAAGGATTGTTTAGATGTGACAAAGTCTACAACTTTTGTTATCATAATTAAACACATAGGTCACATCACTAATTCTTATTAATAAGTTTCAATATTAATTTTGGTATATATGTATGTATTTATAAGTGCGGCTCCAGACTTAACCGGCTCCAAAAAAATTTCCACTCGTCTAGGTAATTTATAATAGGTAGGTAATTTAAGGTGGGGTAGGTATGGGTTTTTAAGAAAAAAACAAATTTAATAAGGAAAATAACTGAAATTCTTAAGGCTAATTTCCAAATTAAGGGAAATTTCTAGATATTGAATAAGCTTTATATTGATTTATTATTGCTTTGGAGCGAATTTAAGGGTTAGTTGTTGGGATCACCTTTCTTCGATTAAGGGGTAATATCACCTTGTGACTTTTTTTCACCTTTTTTTCTAATTGGCTTAAACACTCCATAAAGTATCCAAGAATGATACAAAAATTCGATTATGAGGGGATCAAAGCTTTAACTTCAAATATGTCGCCTCCACGTTTTCCAAACTGGGCGTACCAGTAACTTCCTCAATTTTTATCAGATTGACTTGACATTTTAACTGCAAGTTTAAAACAATATTTTCTAGTGAAAGTCGTAGGACTTTTTTGATAAATTGTTTTTTAAAGATTTTATAAGCGATTTTCGGCCGATTTTTTTCGAAAAAACAAGAAAAAAAAGTTTAAGTTAACCCCATCTTCTGTAAATCAATTTTTCGAAAAAATCCTACGACGTTTGCTAGACTTTGGACTATATTTTAAGAAACTTTTTGGTTTTTTGTTTGGTTAAAAATTGTGGCCCATGTCGACCGTCCGTGTTTATTTTACTCGCGTGCGCTGCTGTCCCGCCATTTTGTATCGTAAAATTAAAATAAAACATGTTTTTTGTAGTTAAAGACTAGTACTTTCATATGTCTCAGAAAATCACGTGAAATTTAGTGAACACAAGGTGATATTACCCCTTAACCAACGAATGTTGCGGTTTCATCAAGAGTCTCGAATTTTCCTTTCAACAGCCCATTTCTCAAGGACGCATCCTACTAAAATATAAAATATTCTTTTATGATGTCGTGTAAGATTTATCCCATTAATCCTTTTACTGATACCAAGCATTTGAAAATAAGGTAATTATTCAGATTAACCCTCACCCCTCCGATGACCTTGAAATTGTAGTATGTTGTAGTATTCGTCATCCTGAACAAGAGTACACATAATATCTATGTATGTTTGGCGCAGAAAAAATAACTAAGCAGTAGTCATAATCCTAGTTAATCCAACCAACTTTTTCCTAAGAAAGACCATCGTGAAACATTCGCAGGAAAAGTGTGGTTGGATTGATGACTCCTATCTGAATAGAGTTTTTCGTGAAACATTCAGATGAAGAGCTGTGAGAATTTTTGCGTTACGAACTTAACCCCTACCCTCTCTTTCTTTCTTTTCGATAAGCATGGGCTTTTTACCGACTGAACAGGTGGACTTGAGCGATAGAAAATATGTCATCGATGGAGGGTTTGTTACATCAGAAATTTCCACCAGTTATGTAGCATGTCAAGTCAAACAAGAAATCTAATTATCGATGACTTCCCTTACGAAGCTAATGAAAACACCAAGCGATTGAGAAGAGAGCAAAGAAAATAATCTGCCGCAATATCATTAACAGAATCGATGGTGCTAATTACCTCGCAGGATAGTTTCCTAGCAAACTCCAAAAACAAGAGCCGGCCTGTATCTGTTATTGTGCCTTAGATTACAGTTGTCTCAAACCGTCTAGAATCTCCATCTTGCTGCTGGGAAAAACCCTTTCAGACGATCTATTATTCCTGCACGACATGAGTAGTTATGACACCACTTCTGCTTTTTTAATTAGGCGAAACTGAAACTTCTGAAATTCCTGCAGAACAACGATGACTTGCAACCAGTTATTGATGTTTTCAAAGACCCTCATCCAAGATTGCCAAAGCAGGAAACGTGTTTCTCATGGCTTTGTATGGGAAAGGACATGAGATGAGCCTGAACGATTTGAGATACAGGCAATGTATCTTAATCGTACAAAAGTAAAACGACCATCGCCTCCCTACCACCTGAAGCTGCTGCCCGACAACATTCACTGAGAGTCTACCGACAGGAAAAAGGAGACCAGGACGACCTAAGAAAAGATATGTAGACGGCGTCGCGGAAGACATAACACAATTAAGAATAAGGAACTGGAGAAACTGGAGACAGACAATCATGGAGGCGAACGCTGGAGGAAGCCAAGCCCAACAATAGGCTGTGCTTCGATTGCTGCTTGATATTTAAACCCGTATTCCGTGTAGCCCCGTGACACGGTATCCCCACGGAATTTTCTGCGTACCCACGCGTACCCCGCTGGTCTAGACGGTTGAGCCATGAAGATGTTCACAATTTATCGGAATCTAGAAATCAGCATAATTACCCATCACCTGCTAGGTGCATAACTAATATAGAATTAAGTTAGAGTTGGTTAATTTTATAAACTCAAGAAATAAAGGCATAAATTTAATTTGTAAAACATTTTTTTTATTCGATTCCGAAGTATAAATTATACCAGAAATCTACGGCCGGAAACAAAATGTAGCATAATGCCTTAAATACGAAAAGTAATCTAAAAAGGATATTCCATTTCATCGGAAAAATAATATGCCCGCATGCAACAAAAAAGCAAAATCATGACCTGCGACAATTCTTCATTTCAAATAACCATATTAAAAAATTGGAAATTAAAAAATCCATCCGGTCGGCGGTGCCCTGCGCCTGAGGCCTTGGCTAATCAAATACAATTCAAATAGATTATGTCCCACGCACCTGAAATCTTAGGCCGGGAAATCCGAAATGTAGCTAAATGAAAGAATATTCCATTTCATCGGAGAAATATCATTGAATGCCTAAAACAACAAAAAAACAAAATCATGACCTGCCACAATGGCAATTAACAAAAAAATCCATCCTGCACGTGAGCACTTGGCTATTCAAAAAAATTATGTCGTCTGCTGCCTGGCTGGTAAGGCAAAGTGAGTGAGGGGTGGAGCAGGCGAAAAAATACATTTCGTCCGTGTGGAATGAAGCTCCGTAGCCACCATGCCCTTCCTCCCTTCCTTTGTCTATCAACAGAGAACTTGGGGAAATGCGCGGAGAGCTTTGTAGAATGTGTATTCTAAAGCTTCGCCTTAGGAATCGAAACAAATCCTACCCAGCAATTTGCTGGTGCCAAAATTTTGTATGAAGCGGAACATCTGTATTACAGATAGTTAAGTCTGTGGTTTAACTATTATAGAAAAAATAAGATTACACAGATTAAATCTACTGGTGGTAAAGCTCCGAGGAAGCAGTTGGCTACAAAAGCCGCAAGAAAAAGTGCTCCAGTCACTGGTGGTGTAAAGAAACCACATCGTTATCGCCCTGGTACTGTTGCTCTCCGTGAAATTCGTCGTTATCAAAAGAGTACTGAGCTTTTAATCCGAAAACTGCCGTTCCAACGTTTGGTTCGTGAAATTGCCCAAGATTTTAAAACCGACTTGCGTTTCCAGAGTTCTGCTGTTATGGCTCTTCAAGAAGCAAGTGAAGCGTATTTAGTTGGTTTATTTGAAGATACAAATTTGTGTGCTATTCATGCTAAACGTGTGACAATTATGCCAAAGGACATCCAATTGGCCCGTCGTATTCGTGGTGAACGTGCTTAAGAAATCTACATACATTAATAAAATCGGTCCTTTTCAGGACCACAAAAGGTTTAAACTTTGAGTAAATTTTTCTTGTCATATGCATATTTCATTTTCTAATATTCCCTTGATTCTTAATCCTAAAAAATATAAACCCCGCATTTGGTGTAGTTTTTTTGTTAGGTTATTTTATACATAGTTATATTTATTTTTTCTAAATACAGTTGCTGGATTTATGTCTGAGCAAATTCATAAAAATGATTCTTAAATCCTCACATTGTATGCTTTAAAGTCGCATCACAGTAGGCGATATGCCTGTGTTTACATCCGCAAGAGTGATCACACATTTGTGTGAGTTAAGTTGACGCCCAATTGCATACTCGCGGAAAGCTCGACGATAAAATAATGTGAGAGAGAAAAAAGAGCTTTATGTGTATGGATTGCAGAAGCGCTCATGGAGGGCAATCATGAAATTATCACCATCAGCGCACAAAAAAGAAATACAAACCGCTTTCATTTTATAGTAAAGAAAAGAAGCTCTTGGACCTAAGCAAAAATACTCTCGCACATAAATATATATGTACATATAGCAGCTCCACTTAAAGAAAACGCGATTGTGTTTGTTTGAAAGCATATGATTAAACGAAGTTTCTTTTGATATTGCTTAATCTAATCCAAGGCAAGAAGCGGCAATATTTTTATTTTTTTTATTAACCAGTTGTGCAAAATGCAAATTATGTCGTTCAGTAAAAATTTATTTCAGAGTACGCAAAGATTTAAAAGAAATTACTTTTCAAGTTTAAGCAGAAGCTGGAACTGAAAAAAAAATTACAATTGAATGCATTTCTCCTTGTTTAAATATTTGGCGGCCCTGAAAAGGGCCTTTTTTCACGAATAATTTTAATCTGATTTATTTATTTTGAACTGGTATATTTAGTAACGGCTTTTGTTCCTTCACTAACGGCGTGCTTAGCAAGCTCACCAGGTAACAGCAATCTAACAGCAGTTTGGATTTCGCGGCTAGTAATTGTAGAACGCTTATTGTAGTGAGCCAAACGGGAAGCTTCAGCGGCAATTCTCTCAAAAATATCATTAACGAAACTGTTCATGATGCTCATGGCTTTTGAGGAAATTCCAGTATCGGGATGGACTTGCTTCAAAACTTTGTAAATGTAGATAGCATAAGATTCCTTCCTCTTGCGCTTCTTCTTCTTATCAGTTTTAGAAATATTCTTCTGGGCCTTGCCGGCCTTCTTTGCGGCTTTTCCACTAGCTTTTGGCGGCATATCGAACTCTGCACCACTTTATTTTCCACTGAACTGACAGCACTCACTTTACACAATCACTGATAGTCAAAGACTGAATTCTTCCCATCAAAGCAAAGCCTTCTGTATTTACAAGCCATGCCCCAGGTATGTGCATGTATGTGTATGAAGTGCCAAAATTGTGGAATTAATATTGCCGAAGCCGTACGAAACAATTTTTTAACTTTGTTTTTGCACTTAAAAGTGGTAAAATAATGTATATTATCACTTTTTGGTGCACATGGATTATCAGTGATTAGTGCTTTAGTGATTTAATAAAAAAAATTAAAAAGAAGTGAGTGGTTAAGTGTATTTTTAGAGTGTTAATTGATTAGGTGACCGTTTTTGTTTACATTCGCGGTGGTTTTTTCGTGTTAATTTAGGGAAAAAATGTTGAATTTGTGTAGAAATAAAATAAAAGGTGCTTTTTAAGTGATTAAAGTTTATTATAGAATAGTTATTAAAAACATAAGTGCAGAAAAATGTGAAGGAAAAGTGAAAAAGTTATTGTTATTCATTTTGTGTGGTAGTACTTGCACTTATGTTTTTAATAACTCTTCTATAATAATTTTTAACTACTTTAAATTCATTTTTAATTCCATTACTACACAAATTCAACATTTTTTCCCTAAATTAACACGAAAAAACCACCGCGAATGTAAACAAAAATGTCACCTAATCAATTAACACTCTTAAAATACACTTAACCACTCAATTTTTTTTAATTTATAAACTCAGATCACTAAATAACTTATCACTGATAATCCGTGTGCAGTAAAAAGTGATAAAATACAATATTTTACCACTTTTTATTGCAAAAACTAAGTTAAAAAATTGCTTTTCTCACAGCTAAATTGAAGTCCATTCTGACTGAAGTCCATTATGTCAGATAAATTGAAGTCCCATTTTCTTTGAATGTGAGTGTGAGATTTCGTAGGGCATGGCTTGTAAATGTAGAAGGCTTTGCATCAAAGCAAGGCCCTCGTAAGTACAGGCCTGGAAGCAGCCAGGCCAACTAATACTAACATAGCTGAAAACAGGCCAAAAATATTCTGACAGTTGTGGAATTAACATGGCCGAAGCCATACGAAGCAATTTTTTAAGTTTGTCTTTGCACTAAAAAGTGGTAAAATATTGTATATTATCACTTTTTGGTGCACATGGATTATCAGTGATTAGTGCTTTAGTGATTTAATAAAAAAAATTAAAATGAAGTGAATGGTTAAGCGTATTTTAAGAGTGTTAATTGATTAGGTGACCATTTTTGTTTACATTCGCGGTGGTTTTTTCGTGTTAATTTAGGGAAAAAATGTTGAATTTGTGTAGTAATATAATAAAAAGTTCTTTTTAAGTGATTAAAGATTATTATAGAATAGTTATTAAAAACATAAGTGCAGAAAAATGTGAAGGAAAAGTGAAAAAGTTATTGTTATTCATGTTGTGTGGTAGTACTTGCACTTATGGTTTTAATAACTCTTCTATAATAATTTTTAACCACTTTAAATTCACTTTTAATTCCATTACTACACAAATTCAACACTTTTTCCCTAAATTAACACGAAAAAACCACCGCGATTGTAAACAAAAATGGTCACCTAATCAATTAACACTCTTAAAATACACTTAACCACTAATTTTTTTTTAATTTATGGACTCAGATCACTAAATAACTTATCACTGACAATCCGTGTGCGCTAAAAGTGATAAAATACAATATTTTACCACTTTTTATTCCAAAACCAAAGTTAAATTCGTACGGCTTCGGCCATGTTAATTCCACAAATGTCAGACGATTTTGGCCTCGCACAGACACAACCAAAAAGTCTGCTTCCAGGCCTGTACTTACGACGGGCTTGATCAAAGCGAATAACATTTATAGAGTTTCATTTGTATTGGAACCCGTGAGAATATTCTCAGTTTGTTGAATAACAGTTGACTCAGTTGGGAGAGTGGCAACTACACAGCTAAAAGGGTATAAATATTACGACACATGGCTGTTGGGATTCATTCCAAGTGTGAAGTCGTGTTGGTTTAGCTCAAGTGAATTTTAAAGTAAAAAAAAGCAAGTGAAAATGTCTGGCCGTGGCAAAGGTGGAAAAGTTAAGACAAAGGCAAAGTCTCGTTCGAATCGTGCTGGGCTTCAATTTCCCGTCGGTAGAATCCATCGTTTATTAAGGAAAGGCAATTATGCTGAGCGAGTTGGAGCTGGTGCACCCGTATACTTGGCAGCTGTAATGGAATACTTAGCTGCTGAAGTTCTGGAATTGGCTGGAAATGCTGCTCGCGATAATAAAAAGACAAGAATTATTCCCCGCCATTTGCAGTTGGCCATCAGAAATGACGAAGAATTAAATAAATTGTTGTCTGGTGTTACTATTGCTCAAGGTGGTGTGCTTCCCAACATTCAAGCTGTTCTTTTGCCCAAAAAGACAGAAAAGAAAGCCTAAATTCTTATTTCAATTTTTCTTCGTTTATTATCAAAATCCGTCCTTTTCAGGGCGACCAAAATTTTAAACAAAGAGTAAATATTCTTGCCTAAATTGTATTTTTTCTTTAAAAAATCCAGATTTTAAGTGAAATTGTTCAAAGAAAATTGCTTGAATTCCTTCTAAAGCTGTGTTTTCGCCAGTTTTATTTGCAATAAGCAGGATTGCCTGCAGAAAAATCGAATACAATTTTTTTTTATTAATTTTATCTTGACCAAAAATAATCATATTTTTCAATTTAAAAAATTTCAACAATAAATGATTTATCTTAAAAATGCGTACATGTCCGATGCTCCTAATTACATCCGAAAGTGTTGGCAGTACATACTTAAAAAATTATGAGACTTAAAATAAAATTAATTGGCCAAAGATAATTATTTTTTTACAATTCCAAATTTTTCCAAAAAAAAATAATTTATCTCAGAGATGATTTTTTTGCTCAACTTGAAATGTACGAATAAACATACACCATAAGAAACGGGACCTGGTAGGTAAAAATGGAGCCAAAACAAAGCCTTCTATATTTACAAGCCATGCCCCAGGTATGTGCATCTATGTGTATGAAGTGCTAAAATTGTGGAATTAACATTGCCGAAGCCGTACGAAACAATTTTTTAACTTTGTTTTTGCACTTAAAAGTGGTAAAATAATGTATATTATCACTTTTTGGTGCACATGGATTATCAGTGATTAGTGCTTTAGTGATTTAATAAAAAAAATTAAAAAGAAGTGAGTGGTTAAGTGTATTTTTAGAGTGTTAATTGATTAGATGACAGTTTTTGTTTACATTCGCGTTGGTTTTTTCGTGTTAATTTAGGGAAAAAATGTTGAATTTGTGTAGTAATATAATAAAAAGTGCTTTTTAAGTGATTAAATATTATTATAGAATAGTTATTAAAAACATAAGTGCAGAAAAATGTGAAGGAAAAGTGAAAAAGTTATTGTTATTCATTTTGTGTGGTAGTAATTGCACTTATGTTTTTAATAACTCTTCTATAATAATTTTTAACTACTTTAAATTCACTTTTAATTCCATTACTACACAAATTCAACATTTTTTCCCCAAAATTAACACGAAAAAAACACCGCGAATGTAAACAAAAACGTCACCTAATCAATTAACACTCTTAAAATACACTTAACCACTAATTTTTTTTAATTTATGGACTCAGATCACTAAATAACTTATCACTGATAATCCGTGTGCACTAAAAAGTGATAAAATACAATATTTTACCACTTTTTATTCCAAAAACTAAGTTAAAAAATTGCTTTTCTCACAGCTAAATTGAAGTCCATTCTAACTGAAGTCCATTATGTCAGATAAATTGAAGTCCCATTTTCTTTGAATGTGAGTGTGAGATTTCGTAGGGCATGGCTTGTAAATGTAGAAGGCTTTGAGCCAAAACTCAGCATACGACACACACATGCACGCAAATATTTTTCTTCATTCAAGACCCTCGTAAGTACAGGCCTGGAAGCAGAGTTTGTGTTTGTGTCGGTAATAGACCCATTATCTGTCAAATCGGAAGATATTATATGGAGGAGGTAAAAGTTCGGGATATTTTGCCGTAAAAAGTCATAAAATAATATATTTAACCAGTTTTTATTGCAATAGGATTACCAGTGAACAGTGCTTTAGTGATTTAATTAAGAAAATTTAAAAAAATCGAGTGATTAAGTGTGTTTTAAGTGAGTTAATTGTGAAGGTGGCCAATTTTGTTTACATTCGCGGTGGTTTTTTCTTGTTTATTTAGGGGAAAAATGTTGAATTTGTGTAGTAATATAATAAAAAGTGCTTTTTGAGTGATTAAAGATTATTATAGAATAGTTATTAAAAACATTAAGTGCAAGTACCACCACACAACATACATAACAATAACTTTTTCACTTTTCCTTCACATTTTTCTGCATTTATGTTTTTAATAACTATTCTATAATAATCTTTAATCACTTAAAAAGCACTTTTTATTATATTACTACACAAATTCAACATTTTTCCACTAAATAAACAAGAAAAAACCACCGCGAATGTAAACAAAATTGGCCACCTTCACAATTAACTCACTTAAAACACACTTAATCACTCGATTTTTTTAAATTTTCTTAATTAAATCACTAAAGCACTGTTCACTGGTAATCCTATTGCAATAAAAACTGGTTAAATATATTATTTTGTGACTTTTTACGGCAAACTAATGCAAAAATATTCCGAACTTTACATCACGGCGTATAAATCCAACAAAAGTGACAGATGCTGGGACTACGAGCAGCTGCGTTAGTGTTAGTGAGGTAGGCAACTTCCAGGCCTGTACTTGAGAAGGTCTTGCTTCATTGCATTACAAAGTTTATAAGTTGTGTGCAAACGACGCAAGTCAGATGCATACAAGCGAAAAATAGATTCAAACACATGTCCTCAAATGCAGAACATTTGACGCTATGTGAATACATGCGCAAGAAAATAACTGAAACCGGCTCTTTTTGATCGAAGCGAAGCTTAGAGAAGAGAATTTGAATGGGAGCTCTCCTCTCTCTCATCGTCGTTTTTTTTTCAGACAAGGCAACCTACAAGCGTACATGCTCGATGTTCATAATTACATCCGAGAGTGGTGGCAGTAAAAACTAAAATATTCATTCTTATAAATGTCCCTTGCTACTAATATAAAAGAAATATGAAAATAAAAGAAATCTTGGATACACACATGCTATATATAAGATTTTTAGAGAAAAATCAATATAAAAAGCTATAAGTCTTTTTTATTATTTACAAATATTAAACCTTAAAACGAGGACAATATGTAGCGCAGCATTTTACACTTTGTTAAAAAAATTGGTGGCCCTGAAAAGGACCGATTTTGCTTCCATTATATATTACCATTATTAGATACGAGTTTAACCACCGAAACCATAAAGTGTGCGTCCTTGCCTCTTCAAAGCATAAACGACATCCATTGCAGTAACTGTTTTCCTTTTAGCATGTTCTGTGTATGTAACTGCGTCACGGATAACATTCTCTAAGAAAACTTTCAGCACACCACGAGTTTCTTCATAAATTAAACCAGATATACGTTTTACACCACCACGGCGAGCCAAGCGACGAATGGCAGGCTTAGTAATACCTTGGATATTATCACGAAGAACTTTACGATGACGTTTAGCACCACCTTTGCCAAGACCTTTTCCTCCTTTACCGCGACCAGTCATTTTCACTAAATATCAAACTTTGCTCGCACTTTACACTTAACACTTTCAGCACAAAACTGAACTGACCGTTCCTCTGAATGAGCATCGATTTATATAGCATATCGGAAGTTTTTTCAAGGAGGAGAAACGAATGATTGCAAGAAAACATTTTAAGTAGGGTTAAAATATCATCAAGAGGGGGAAAATATCTCTATAAATACGCGGAGGAGAGCGTGTGGAAGCTCATTGTGAAGTGAATTGTGCTAAGTGAGGTTTCGTGCTTAACAAGTAAAGTGAAGAATTAATAGAAAGTTAAAAAGTGAGAATGGCCCGTACAAAGCAGACAGCTCGTAAATCTACTGGTGGTAAAGCTCCGAGGAAGCAGTTGGCTACAAAAGCCGCAAGAAAAAGTGCTCCAGCCACTGGTGGTGTAAAGAAACCACATCGTTATCGCCCTGGTACTGTTGCTCTCCGTGAAATTCGTCGTTATCAAAAGAGTACTGAGCTTTTAATCCGAAAACTGCCGTTCCAACGTTTGGTTCGTGAAATTGCCCAAGATTTTAAAACCGACTTGCGTTTCCAGAGTTCTGCTGTTATGGCTCTTCAAGAAGCAAGTGAAGCGTATTTAGTTGGTTTATTTGAAGATACAAATTTGTGTGCTATTCATGCTAAACGTGTGACAATTATGCCAAAGGACATCCAATTGGCCCGTCGTATTCGTGGTGAACGTGCTTAAGAAATCTACATACATTAATAAAATCGGTCCTTTTCAGGACCACAAAAGGTTTAAACTTTGAGTAAATTTTTCTTGTCATATGCATATTTCATTTTCTAATATTCCCTTGATTCTTAATCCTAAAAAATATAAACCCCGCATTTGGTGTAGTTTTTTTGTTAGGTTATTTTATACATAGTTATATTTATTTTTTTTATAAATACAGTTGCTGGATTTATGTCTGAGCAAATTCATAAAAATGATTCTTAAATCCTCACATTGTATGCTTTAAAGTCGCATCACAGTAGGCGATATGCCTGTGTTTACATCCGCAAGAGTGATCACACATTTGTGTGAGTTAAGTTGACGCCCAATTGCATACTCGCGGAAAGCTCGACGATAAAATAATGTGAGAGAGAAAAAAGAGCTTTATGTGTATGGATTGCAGAAGCGCTCATGGAGGGCAATCATGAAATTATCACCATCAGCGCACAAAAAAGAAATACAAACCGCTTTCATTTTATAGTAAAGAAAAGAAGCTCTTGGACCTAAGCAAAAATACTCTCGCACATAAATATATATGTACATATAGCAGCTCCACTTAAAGAAAACGCGATTGTGTTTGTTTGAAAGCATATGATTAAACGAAGTTTCTTTTGATATTGCTTAATCTAATCCAAGGCAAGAAGCGGCAATATTTTTATTTTTTTTATTAACCAGTTGTGCAAAATGCAAATTATGTCGTTCAGTAAAAATTTATTTCAGAGTACGCAAAGATTTAAAAGAAATTACTTTTCAAGTTTAAGCAGAAGCTGGAACTGAAAAAAAAATTACAATTGAATGCATTTCTCCTTGTTTAAATATTTGGCGGCCCTGAAAAGGGCCTTTTTTCACGAATAATTTTAATCTGATTTATTTATTTTGAACTGGTATATTTAGTAACGGCTTTTGTTCCTTCACTAACGGCGTGCTTAGCAAGCTCACCAGGTAACAGCAATCTAACAGCAGTTTGGATTTCGCGGCTAGTAATTGTAGAACGCTTATTGTAGTGAGCCAAACGGGAAGCTTCAGCGGCAATTCTCTCAAAAATATCATTAACGAAACTGTTCATGATGCTCATGGCTTTTGAGGAAATTCCAGTATCGGGATGGACTTGCTTCAAAACTTTGTAAATGTAGATAGCATAAGATTCCTTCCTCTTGCGCTTCTTCTTCTTATCAGTTTTAGAAATATTCTTCTGGGCCTTGCCGGCCTTCTTTGCGGCTTTTCCACTAGCTTTTGGCGGCATATCGAACTCTGCACCACTTTATTTTCCACTGAACTGAGAGCACTCACTTTACACAATCACTGATAGTCAAAGACTGAATTCTTCCCATCAAAGCGAATAACATTTATATAGTTTCATTTGTATTGGAACCCGTGAGAATATTCTCAGTTTGTTGAATAACAGTTGACTCAGTTGGGAGAGTGGCAACTACACAGCTAAAAGGGTATAAATATTACGACACATGGCTGTTGGGATTCATTCCAAGTGTGAAGTCGTGTTGGTTTAGCTTAAGTGAATTTTAAAGTAAAAAAAGCAAGTGAAAATGTCGGGCCGTGGCAAAGGTGGAAAAGTTAAGACAAAGGCAAAGTCTCGTTCGAATCGTGCTGGGCTTCAATTTCCCGTCGGTAGAATCCATCGTTTATTAAGGAAAGGCAATTATGCTGAGCGAGTTGGAGCTGGTGCACCCGTATACTTGGCAGCTGTAATGGAATACTTAGCTGCTGAAGTTCTGGAATTGGCTGGAAATGCTGCTCGCGATAATAAAAAGACAAGAATTATTCCCCGCCATTTGCAGTTGGCCATCAGAAATGACGAAGAATTAAATAAATTGTTGTCTGGTGTTACTATTGCTCAAGGTGGTGTGCTTCCCAACATTCAAGCAGTTCTTTTGCCCAAAAAGACAGAAAAGAAAGCCTAAATTCTTATTTCAATTTTTCTTCGTTTATTATCAAAATCCGTCCTTTTCAGGGCGACCAAAATTTTAAACAAAGAGTAAATATTCTTGCCTAAATTGTATTTTTTCTTTAAAAAATCCAGATTTTAAGTGAAATTGTTCAAAGAAAATTGCTTGAATTCCTTCTAAAGCTGTGTTTTCGCCAGTTTTATTTGCAATAAGCAGGATTGCCTGCAGAAAAATCGAATACAATTTTTTTTTATTAATTTTATCTTGACCAAAAATAATCATATTTTTCAATTTAAAAAATTTCAACAATAAATCATTTATCTTAAAAATAATAATTTTTCGCCATGAGCTTTAAATTTACATCTCTTGGCATAAACATCCAAGCGTACATGTCCGATGCTCCTAATTACATCCGAAAGTGTTGGCAGTACATACTTAAAAAATTATGAGACTTAAAATAAAATTAATTGGCCAAAGGTAATTATTTTTTTACAATTCCAAATTTTTCCAAAAAAAAATAATTTATCTCAGAGATGATTTTTTTGCTCAACTTGAAATGTACGAATAAACATACACCATAAGAAAAGGGACCTGGTAGGTAAAAATGGAGCCAAAACTCAGCATACGACACACACATGCACGCAAATATTTTTCTTCATTGCGTTACAAAGTTTATAAGTTGTGTGCAAACGACGCAAGTCAGATGCATACAAGCGAAAAATAGATTCAAACACATGTCCTCAAATGCAGAACATTTGACGCTATGTGAATACAGGCGCAAGAAAATAACTGAAACCGGCTCTTTTTGATCGAAGCGAAGCTTAGAGAAGAGAATTTGAATGGGAGCTCTCCTCTCTCTCATCGTCGTTTTTTTTTCAGACAAGGCAACCTACAAGCGTACATGCTCGATGTTCATAATTACATCCGAGAGTGGTGGCAGTAAAAACTAAAATATTCATTCTTATAAATGTCCCTTGCTACTAATATAAAAGAAATATGAAAATAAAAGAAATCTTGGATACACACATGCTATATATAAGATTTTTAGAGAAAAATCAATATAAAAAGCTATAAGTCTTTTTTATTATTTACAAATATTAAACCTTAAAACGAGGACAATATGTAGCGCAGCATTTTACACTTTGTTAAAAAAATTGGTGGCCCTGAAAAGGACCGATTTTGCTTTCATTATATATTACCATTATTAGATACGAGTTTAACCACCGAAACCATAAAGTGTGCGTCCTTGCCTCTTCAAAGCATAAACGACATCCATTGCAGTAACTGTTTTCCTTTTAGCATGTTCTGTGTATGTAACTGCGTCACGGATAACATTCTCTAAGAAAACTTTCAGCACACCACGAGTTTCTTCATAAATTAAACCAGATATACGTTTTACACCACCACGGCGAGCCAAGCGACGAATGGCAGGCTTAGTAATACCTTGGATATTATCACGAAGAACTTTACGATGACGTTTAGCACCACCTTTGCCAAGACCTTTTCCTCCTTTACCGCGACCAGTCATTTTCACTAAATATCGAACTTTGCTCGCACTTTACACTTAACACTTTCAGCACAAAACTGAACTGACCGTTCCTCTGAATGAGCATCGATTTATATAGCATATCGGAAGTTTTTTCAAGGAGGAGAAACGAATGATTGCAAGAAAACATTTTAAGTAGGGTTAAAATATCATCAAGAGGGGGAAAATATCTCTATAAATACGCGGAGGAGAGCGTGTGGAAGCTCATTGTGAAGTGAATTGTGCTAAGTGAGGTTTCGTGCTTAACAAGTAAAGTGAAGAATTAATAGAAAGTTAAAAAGTGAGAATGGCCCGTACAAAGCAGACAGCTCGTAAATCTACTGGTGGTAAAGCTCCGAGGAAGCAGTTGGCTACAAAAGCCGCAAGAAAAAGTGCTCCAGCCACTGGTGGTGTAAAGAAACCACATCGTTATCGCCCTGGTACTGTTGCTCTCCGTGAAATTCGTCGTTATCAAAAGAGTACTGAGCTTTTAATCCGAAAACTGCCGTTCCAACGTTTGGTTCGTGAAATTGCCCAAGATTTTAAAACCGACTTGCGTTTCCAGAGTTCTGCTGTTATGGCTCTTCAAGAAGCAAGTGAAGCGTATTTAGTTGGTTTATTTGAAGATACAAATTTGTGTGCTATTCATGCTAAACGTGTGACAATTATGCCAAAGGACATCCAATTGGCCCGTCGTATTCGTGGTGAACGTGCTTAAGAAATCTACATACATTAATAAAATCGGTCCTTTTCAGGACCACAAAAGGTTTAAACTTTGAGTAAATTTTTCTTGTCATATGCATATTTCATTTTCTAATATTCCCTTGATTCTTAATCCTAAAAAATATAAACCCCGCATTTGGTGTAGTTTTTTTGTTAGGTTATTTTATACATAGTTATATTTATTTTTTTTATAAATACAGTTGCTGGATTTATGTCTGAGCAAATTCATAAAAATGATTCTTAAATCCTCACATTGTATGCTTTAAAGTCGCATCACAGTAGGCGATATGCCTGTGTTTACATCCGCAAGAGTGATCACACATTTGTGTGAGTTAAGTTGACGCCCAATTGCATACTCGCGGAAAGCTCGACGATAAAATAATGTGAGAGAGAAAAAAGAGCTTTATGTGTATGGATTGCAGAAGCGCTCATGGAGGGCAATCATGAAATTATCACCATCAGCGCACAAAAAAGAAATACAAACCGCTTTCATTTTATAGTAAAGAAAAGAAGCTCTTGGACCTAAGCAAAAATACTCTCGCACATAAATATATATGTACATATAGCAGCTCCACTTAAAGAAAACGCGATTGTGTTTGTTTGAAAGCATATGATTAAACGAAGTTTCTTTTGATATTGCTTAATCTAATCCAAGGCAAGAAGCGGCAATATTTTTATTTTTTTTATTAACCAGTTGTGCAAAATGCAAATTATGTCGTTCAGTAAAAATTTATTTCAGAGTACGCAAAGATTTAAAAGAAATTACTTTTCAAGTTTAAGCAGAAGCTGGAACTGAAAAAAAAATTACAATTGAATGCATTTCTCCTTGTTTAAATATTTGGCGGCCCTGAAAAGGGCCTTTTTTCACGAATAATTTTAATCTGATTTATTTATTTTGAACTGGTATATTTAGTAACGGCTTTTGTTCCTTCACTAACGGCGTGCTTAGCAAGCTCACCAGGTAACAGCAATCTAACAGCAGTTTGGATTTCGCGGCTAGTAATTGTAGAACGCTTATTGTAGTGAGCCAAACGGGAAGCTTCAGCGGCAATTCTCTCAAAAATATCATTAACGAAACTGTTCATGATGCTCATGGCTTTTGAGGAAATTCCAGTATCGGGATGGACTTGCTTCAAAACTTTGTAAATGTAGATAGCATAAGATTCCTTCCTCTTGCGCTTCTTCTTCTTATCAGTTTTAGAAATATTCTTCTGGGCCTTGCCGGCCTTCTTTGCGGCTTTTCCACTAGCTTTTGGCGGCATATCGAACTCTGCACCACTTTATTTTCCACTGAACTGACAGCACTCACTTTACACAATCACTGATAGTCAAAGACTGAATTCTTCCCATCAAAGCAAAGCCTTCTGTATTTACAAGCCATGCCCCAGGTATGTGCATGTATGTGTATGAAGTGCCAAAATTGTGGAATTAATATTGCCGAAGCCGTACGAAACAATTTTTTAACTTTGTTTTTGCACTTAAAAGTGGTAAAATAATGTATATTATCACTTTTTGGTGCACATGGATTATCAGTGATTAGTGCTTTAGTGATTTAATAAAAAAAATTAAAAAGAAGTGAGTGGTTAAGTGTATTTTTAGAGTGTTAATTGATTAGGTGACCGTTTTTGTTTACATTCGCGGTGGTTTTTTCGTGTTAATTTAGGGAAAAAATGTTGAATTTGTGTAGAAATAAAATAAAAGGTGCTTTTTAAGTGATTAAAGTTTATTATAGAATAGTTATTAAAAACATAAGTGCAGAAAAATGTGAAGGAAAAGTGAAAAAGTTATTGTTATTCATTTTGTGTGGTAGTACTTGCACTTATGTTTTTAATAACTCTTCTATAATAATTTTTAACTACTTTAAATTCATTTTTAATTCCATTACTACACAAATTCAACATTTTTTCCCTAAATTAACACGAAAAAACCACCGCGAATGTAAACAAAAATGTCACCTAATCAATTAACACTCTTAAAATACACTTAACCACTCAATTTTTTTTAATTTATAAACTCAGATCACTAAATAACTTATCACTGATAATCCGTGTGCAGTAAAAAGTGATAAAATACAATATTTTACCACTTTTTATTGCAAAAACTAAGTTAAAAAATTGCTTTTCTCACAGCTAAATTGAAGTCCATTCTGACTGAAGTCCATTATGTCAGATAAATTGAAGTCCCATTTTCTTTGAATGTGAGTGTGAGATTTCGTAGGGCATGGCTTGTAAATGTAGAAGGCTTTGCATCAAAGCAAGGCCCTCGTAAGTACAGGCCTGGAAGCAGCCAGGCCAACTAATACTAACATAGCTGAAAACAGGCCAAAAATATTCTGACAGTTGTGGAATTAACATGGCCGAAGCCATACGAAGCAATTTTTTAAGTTTGTCTTTGCACTAAAAAGTGGTAAAATATTGTATATTATCACTTTTTGGTGCACATGGATTATCAGTGATTAGTGCTTTAGTGATTTAATAAAAAAAATTAAAATGAAGTGAATGGTTAAGCGTATTTTAAGAGTGTTAATTGATTAGGTGACCATTTTTGTTTACATTCGCGGTGGTTTTTTCGTGTTAATTTAGGGAAAAAATGTTGAATTTGTGTAGTAATATAATAAAAAGTTCTTTTTAAGTGATTAAAGATTATTATAGAATAGTTATTAAAAACATAAGTGCAGAAAAATGTGAAGGAAAAGTGAAAAAGTTATTGTTATTCATGTTGTGTGGTAGTACTTGCACTTATGGTTTTAATAACTCTTCTATAATAATTTTTAACCACTTTAAATTCACTTTTAATTCCATTACTACACAAATTCAACACTTTTTCCCTAAATTAACACGAAAAAACCACCGCGATTGTAAACAAAAATGGTCACCTAATCAATTAACACTCTTAAAATACACTTAACCACTAATTTTTTTTTAATTTATGGACTCAGATCACTAAATAACTTATCACTGACAATCCGTGTGCGCTAAAAGTGATAAAATACAATATTTTACCACTTTTTATTCCAAAACCAAAGTTAAATTCGTACGGCTTCGGCCATGTTAATTCCACAAATGTCAGACGATTTTGGCCTCGCACAGACACAACCAAAAAGTCTGCTTCCAGGCCTGTACTTACGACGGGCTTGATCAAAGCGAATAACATTTATAGAGTTTCATTTGTATTGGAACCCGTGAGAATATTCTCAGTTTGTTGAATAACAGTTGACTCAGTTGGGAGAGTGGCAACTACACAGCTAAAAGGGTATAAATATTACGACACATGGCTGTTGGGATTCATTCCAAGTGTGAAGTCGTGTTGGTTTAGCTCAAGTGAATTTTAAAGTAAAAAAAAGCAAGTGAAAATGTCTGGCCGTGGCAAAGGTGGAAAAGTTAAGACAAAGGCAAAGTCTCGTTCGAATCGTGCTGGGCTTCAATTTCCCGTCGGTAGAATCCATCGTTTATTAAGGAAAGGCAATTATGCTGAGCGAGTTGGAGCTGGTGCACCCGTATACTTGGCAGCTGTAATGGAATACTTAGCTGCTGAAGTTCTGGAATTGGCTGGAAATGCTGCTCGCGATAATAAAAAGACAAGAATTATTCCCCGCCATTTGCAGTTGGCCATCAGAAATGACGAAGAATTAAATAAATTGTTGTCTGGTGTTACTATTGCTCAAGGTGGTGTGCTTCCCAACATTCAAGCTGTTCTTTTGCCCAAAAAGACAGAAAAGAAAGCCTAAATTCTTATTTCAATTTTTCTTCGTTTATTATCAAAATCCGTCCTTTTCAGGGCGACCAAAATTTTAAACAAAGAGTAAATATTCTTGCCTAAATTGTATTTTTTCTTTAAAAAATCCAGATTTTAAGTGAAATTGTTCAAAGAAAATTGCTTGAATTCCTTCTAAAGCTGTGTTTTCGCCAGTTTTATTTGCAATAAGCAGGATTGCCTGCAGAAAAATCGAATACAATTTTTTTTTATTAATTTTATCTTGACCAAAAATAATCATATTTTTCAATTTAAAAAATTTCAACAATAAATGATTTATCTTAAAAATGCGTACATGTCCGATGCTCCTAATTACATCCGAAAGTGTTGGCAGTACATACTTAAAAAATTATGAGACTTAAAATAAAATTAATTGGCCAAAGATAATTATTTTTTTACAATTCCAAATTTTTCCAAAAAAAAATAATTTATCTCAGAGATGATTTTTTTGCTCAACTTGAAATGTACGAATAAACATACACCATAAGAAACGGGACCTGGTAGGTAAAAATGGAGCCAAAACAAAGCCTTCTATATTTACAAGCCATGCCCCAGGTATGTGCATGTATGTGTATGAAGTGCTAAAATTGTGGAATTAACATTGCCGAAGCCGTACGAAACAATTTTTTAACTTTGTTTTTGCACTTAAAAGTGGTAAAATAATGTATATTATCACTTTTTGGTGCACATGGATTATCAGTGATTAGTGCTTTAGTGATTTAATAAAAAAAATTAAAAAGAAGTGAGTGGTTAAGTGTATTTTTAGAGTGTTAATTGATTAGATGACAGTTTTTGTTTACATTCGCGTTGGTTTTTTCGTGTTAATTTAGGGAAAAAATGTTGAATTTGTGTAGTAATATAATAAAAAGTGCTTTTTAAGTGATTAAATATTATTATAGAATAGTTATTAAAAACATAAGTGCAGAAAAATGTGAAGGAAAAGTGAAAAAGTTATTGTTATTCATTTTGTGTGGTAGTAATTGCACTTATGTTTTTAATAACTCTTCTATAATAATTTTTAACTACTTTAAATTCACTTTTAATTCCATTACTACACAAATTCAACATTTTTTCCCCAAAATTAACACGAAAAAAACACCGCGAATGTAAACAAAAACGTCACCTAATCAATTAACACTCTTAAAATACACTTAACCACTAATTTTTTTTAATTTATGGACTCAGATCACTAAATAACTTATCACTGATAATCCGTGTGCACTAAAAAGTGATAAAATACAATATTTTACCACTTTTTATTCCAAAAACTAAGTTAAAAAATTGCTTTTCTCACAGCTAAATTGAAGTCCATTCTAACTGAAGTCCATTATGTCAGATAAATTGAAGTCCCATTTTCTTTGAATGTGAGTGTGAGATTTCGTAGGGCATGGCTTGTAAATGTAGAAGGCTTTGAGCCAAAACTCAGCATACGACACACACATGCACGCAAATATTTTTCTTCATTCAAGACCCTCGTAAGTACAGGCCTGGAAGCAGAGTTTGTGTTTGTGTCGGTAATAGACCCATTATCTGTCAAATCGGAAGATATTATATGGAGGAGGTAAAAGTTCGGGATATTTTGCCGTAAAAAGTCATAAAATAATATATTTAACCAGTTTTTATTGCAATAGGATTACCAGTGAACAGTGCTTTAGTGATTTAATTAAGAAAATTTAAAAAAATCGAGTGATTAAGTGTGTTTTAAGTGAGTTAATTGTGAAGGTGGCCAATTTTGTTTACATTCGCGGTGGTTTTTTCTTGTTTATTTAGGGGAAAAATGTTGAATTTGTGTAGTAATATAATAAAAAGTGCTTTTTGAGTGATTAAAGATTATTATAGAATAGTTATTAAAAACATTAAGTGCAAGTACCACCACACAACATACATAACAATAACTTTTTCACTTTTCCTTCACATTTTTCTGCATTTATGTTTTTAATAACTATTCTATAATAATCTTTAATCACTTAAAAAGCACTTTTTATTATATTACTACACAAATTCAACATTTTTCCACTAAATAAACAAGAAAAAACCACCGCGAATGTAAACAAAATTGGCCACCTTCACAATTAACTCACTTAAAACACACTTAATCACTCGATTTTTTTAAATTTTCTTAATTAAATCACTAAAGCACTGTTCACTGGTAATCCTATTGCAATAAAAACTGGTTAAATATATTATTTTGTGACTTTTTACGGCAAACTAATGCAAAAATATTCCGAACTTTACATCACGGCGTATAAATCCAACAAAAGTGACAGATGCTGGGACT
Organism: Thereva nobilitata; assembly: GCA_963855945.1. Lineage (NCBI taxonomy): Eukaryota > Metazoa > Arthropoda > Insecta > Diptera > Therevidae > Thereva > Thereva nobilitata. The sequence goes on from OY979694.1 coordinate 138,224,948, forward strand.
ACGAGCAGCTGCGTTAGTGTTAGTGAGGTAGGCAACTTCCAGGCCTGTACTTGAGAAGGTCTTGCTTCATTGCATTACAAAGTTTATAAGTTGTGTGCAAACGACGCAAGTCAGATGCATCCAAGCGAAAAATAGATTCAAACACATGTCCTCAAATGCAGAACATTTGACGCTATGTGAATACATGCGCAAGAAAATAACTGAAACCGGCTCTTTTTGATCGAAGCGAAGCTTAGAGAAGAGAATTTGAATGGGAGCTCTCCTCTCTCTCATCGTCGTTTTTTTTTCAGACAAGGCAACCTACAAGCGTACATGCTCGATGTTCATAATTACATCCGAGAGTGGTGGCAGTAAAAACTAAAATATTCATTCTTATAAATGTCCCTTGCTACTAATATAAAAGAAATATGAAAATAAAAGAAATCTTGGATACACACATGCTATATATAAGATTTTTAGAGAAAAATCAATATAAAAAGCTATAAGTCTTTTTTATTATTTACAAATATTAAACCTTAAAACGAGGACAATATGTAGCGCAGCATTTTACACTTTGTTAAAAAAATTGGTGGCCCTGAAAAGGACCGATTTTGCTTCCATTATATATTACCATTATTAGATACGAGTTTAACCACCGAAACCATAAAGTGTGCGTCCTTGCCTCTTCAAAGCATAAACGACATCCATTGCAGTAACTGTTTTCCTTTTAGCATGTTCTGTGTATGTAACTGCGTCACGGATAACATTCTCTAAGAAAACTTTCAGCACACCACGAGTTTCTTCATAAATTAAACCAGATATACGTTTTACACCACCACGGCGAGCCAAGCGACGAATGGCAGGCTTAGTAATACCTTGGATATTATCACGAAGAACTTTACGATGACGTTTAGCACCACCTTTGCCAAGACCTTTTCCTCCTTTACCGCGACCAGTCATTTTCACTAAATATCAAACTTTGCTCGCACTTTACACTTAACACTTTCAGCACAAAACTGAACTGACCGTTCCTCTGAATGAGCATCGATTTATATAGCATATCGGAAGTTTTTTCAAGGAGGAGAAACGAATGATTGCAAGAAAACATTTTAAGTAGGGTTAAAATATCATCAAGAGGGGGAAAATATCTCTATAAATACGCGGAGGAGAGCGTGTGGAAGCTCATTGTGAAGTGAATTGTGCTAAGTGAGGTTTCGTGCTTAACAAGTAAAGTGAAGAATTAATAGAAAGTTAAAAAGTGAGAATGGCCCGTACAAAGCAGACAGCTCGTAAATCTACTGGTGGTAAAGCTCCGAGGAAGCAGTTGGCTACAAAAGCCGCAAGAAAAAGTGCTCCAGCCACTGGTGGTGTAAAGAAACCACATCGTTATCGCCCTGGTACTGTTGCTCTCCGTGAAATTCGTCGTTATCAAAAGAGTACTGAGCTTTTAATCCGAAAACTGCCGTTCCAACGTTTGGTTCGTGAAATTGCCCAAGATTTTAAAACCGACTTGCGTTTCCAGAGTTCTGCTGTTATGGCTCTTCAAGAAGCAAGTGAAGCGTATTTAGTTGGTTTATTTGAAGATACAAATTTGTGTGCTATTCATGCTAAACGTGTGACAATTATGCCAAAGGACATCCAATTGGCCCGTCGTATTCGTGGTGAACGTGCTTAAGAAATCTACATACATTAATAAAATCGGTCCTTTTCAGGACCACAAAAGGTTTAAACTTTGAGTAAATTTTTCTTGTCATATGCATATTTCATTTTCTAATATTCCCTTGATTCTTAATCCTAAAAAATATAAACCCCGCATTTGGTGTAGTTTTTTTGTTAGGTTATTTTATACATAGTTATATTTATTTTTTTTATAAATACAGTTGCTGGATTTATGTCTGAGCAAATTCATAAAAATGATTCTTAAATCCTCACATTGTATGCTTTAAAGTCGCATCACAGTAGGCGATATGCCTGTGTTTACATCCGCAAGAGTGATCACACATTTGTGTGAGTTAAGTTGACGCCCAATTGCATACTCGCGGAAAGCTCGACGATAAAATAATGTGAGAGAGAAAAAAGAGCTTTATGTGTATGGATTGCAGAAGCGCTCATGGAGGGCAATCATGAAATTATCACCATCAGCGCACAAAAAAGAAATACAAACCGCTTTCATTTTATAGTAAAGAAAAGAAGCTCTTGGACCTAAGCAAAAATACTCTCGCACATAAATATATATGTACATATAGCAGCTCCACTTAAAGAAAACGCGATTGTGTTTGTTTGAAAGCATATGATTAAACGAAGTTTCTTTTGATATTGCTTAATCTAATCCAAGGCAAGAAGCGGCAATATTTTTATTTTTTTTATTAACCAGTTGTGCAAAATGCAAATTATGTCGTTCAGTAAAAATTTATTTCAGAGTACGCAAAGATTTAAAAGAAATTACTTTTCAAGTTTAAGCAGAAGCTGGAACTGAAAAAAAAATTACAATTGAATGCATTTCTCCTTGTTTAAATATTTGGCGGCCCTGAAAAGGGCCTTTTTTCACGAATAATTTTAATCTGATTTATTTATTTTGAACTGGTATATTTAGTAACGGCTTTTGTTCCTTCACTAACGGCGTGCTTAGCAAGCTCACCAGGTAACAGCAATCTAACAGCAGTTTGGATTTCGCGGCTAGTAATTGTAGAACGCTTATTGTAGTGAGCCAAACGGGAAGCTTCAGCGGCAATTCTCTCAAAAATATCATTAACGAAACTGTTCATGATGCTCATGGCTTTTGAGGAAATTCCAGTATCGGGATGGACTTGCTTCAAAACTTTGTAAATGTAGATAGCATAAGATTCCTTCCTCTTGCGCTTCTTCTTCTTATCAGTTTTAGAAATATTCTTCTGGGCCTTGCCGGCCTTCTTTGCGGCTTTTCCACTAGCTTTTGGCGGCATATCGAACTCTGCACCACTTTATTTTCCACTGAACTGAGAGCACTCACTTTACACAATCACTGATAGTCAAAGACTGAATTCTTCCCATCAAAGCGAATAACATTTATATAGTTTCATTTGTATTGGAACCCGTGAGAATATTCTCAGTTTGTTGAATAACAGTTGACTCAGTTGGGAGAGTGGCAACTACACAGCTAAAAGGGTATAAATATTACGACACATGGCTGTTGGGATTCATTCCAAGTGTGAAGTCGTGTTGGTTTAGCTTAAGTGAATTTTAAAGTAAAAAAAGCAAGTGAAAATGTCGGGCCGTGGCAAAGGTGGAAAAGTTAAGACAAAGGCAAAGTCTCGTTCGAATCGTGCTGGGCTTCAATTTCCCGTCGGTAGAATCCATCGTTTATTAAGGAAAGGCAATTATGCTGAGCGAGTTGGAGCTGGTGCACCCGTATACTTGGCAGCTGTAATGGAATACTTAGCTGCTGAAGTTCTGGAATTGGCTGGAAATGCTGCTCGCGATAATAAAAAGACAAGAATTATTCCCCGCCATTTGCAGTTGGCCATCAGAAATGACGAAGAATTAAATAAATTGTTGTCTGGTGTTACTATTGCTCAAGGTGGTGTGCTTCCCAACATTCAAGCAGTTCTTTTGCCCAAAAAGACAGAAAAGAAAGCCTAAATTCTTATTTCAATTTTTCTTCGTTTATTATCAAAATCCGTCCTTTTCAGGGCGACCAAAATTTTAAACAAAGAGTAAATATTCTTGCCTAAATTGTATTTTTTCTTTAAAAAATCCAGATTTTAAGTGAAATTGTTCAAAGAAAATTGCTTGAATTCCTTCTAAAGCTGTGTTTTCGCCAGTTTTATTTGCAATAAGCAGGATTGCCTGCAGAAAAATCGAATACAATTTTTTTTTATTAATTTTATCTTGACCAAAAATAATCATATTTTTCAATTTAAAAAATTTCAACAATAAATCATTTATCTTAAAAATAATAATTTTTCGCCATGAGCTTTAAATTTACATCTCTTGGCATAAACATCCAAGCGTACATGTCCGATGCTCCTAATTACATCCGAAAGTGTTGGCAGTACATACTTAAAAAATTATGAGACTTAAAATAAAATTAATTGGCCAAAGGTAATTATTTTTTTACAATTCCAAATTTTTCCAAAAAAAAATAATTTATCTCAGAGATGATTTTTTTGCTCAACTTGAAATGTACGAATAAACATACACCATAAGTAAAGGGACCTGGTAGGTAAAAATGGAGCCAAAACTCAGCATACGACACACACATGCACGCAAATATTTTTCTTCATTGCGTTACAAAGTTTATAAGTTGTGTGCAAACGACGCAAGTCAGATGCATACAAGCGAAAAATAGATTCAAACACATGTCCTCAAATGCAGAACATTTGACGCTATGTGAATACAGGCGCAAGAAAATAACTGAAACCGGCTCTTTTTGATCGAAGCGAAGCTTAGAGAAGAGAATTTGAATGGGAGCTCTCCTCTCTCTCATCGTCGTTTTTTTTTCAGACAAGGCAACCTACAAGCGTACATGCTCGATGTTCATAATTACATCCGAGAGTGGTGGCAGTAAAAACTAAAATATTCATTCTTATAAATGTCCCTTGCTACTAATATAAAAGAAATATGAAAATAAAAGAAATCTTGGATACACACATGCTATATATAAGATTTTTAGAGAAAAATCAATATAAAAAGCTATAAGTCTTTTTTATTATTTACAAATATTAAACCTTAAAACGAGGACAATATGTAGCGCAGCATTTTACACTTTGTTAAAAAAATTGGTGGCCCTGAAAAGGACCGATTTTGCTTTCATTATATATTACCATTATTAGATACGAGTTTAACCACCGAAACCATAAAGTGTGCGTCCTTGCCTCTTCAAAGCATAAACGACATCCATTGCAGTAACTGTTTTCCTTTTAGCATGTTCTGTGTATGTAACTGCGTCACGGATAACATTCTCTAAGAAAACTTTCAGCACACCACGAGTTTCTTCATAAATTAAACCAGATATACGTTTTACACCACCACGGCGAGCCAAGCGACGAATGGCAGGCTTAGTAATACCTTGGATATTATCACGAAGAACTTTACGATGACGTTTAGCACCACCTTTGCCAAGACCTTTTCCTCCTTTACCGCGACCAGTCATTTTCACTAAATATCGAACTTTGCTCGCACTTTACACTTAACACTTTCAGCACAAAACTGAACTGACCGTTCCTCTGAATGAGCATCGATTTATATAGCATATCGGAAGTTTTTTCAAGGAGGAGAAACGAATGATTGCAAGAAAACATTTTAAGTAGGGTTAAAATATCATCAAGAGGGGGAAAATATCTCTATAAATACGCGGAGGAGAGCGTGTGGAAGCTCATTGTGAAGTGAATTGTGCTAAGTGAGGTTTCGTGCTTAACAAGTAAAGTGAAGAATTAATAGAAAGTTAAAAAGTTAGAATGGCCCGTACAAAGCAGACAGCTCGTAAATCTACTGGTGGTAAAGCTCCGAGGAAGCAGTTGGCTACAAAAGCCGCAAGAAAAAGTGCTCCAGCCACTGGTGGTGTAAAGAAACCACATCGTTATCGCCCTGGTACTGTTGCTCTCCGTGAAATTCGTCGTTATCAAAAGAGTACTGAGCTTTTAATCCGAAAACTGCCGTTCCAACGTTTGGTTCGTGAAATTGCCCAAGATTTTAAAACCGACTTGCGTTTCCAGAGTTCTGCTGTTATGGCTCTTCAAGAAGCAAGTGAAGCGTATTTAGTTGGTTTATTTGAAGATACAAATTTGTGTGCTATTCATGCTAAACGTGTGACAATTATGCCAAAGGACATCCAATTGGCCCGTCGTATTCGTGGTGAACGTGCTTAAGAAATCTACATACATTAATAAAATCGGTCCTTTTCAGGACCACAAAAGGTTTAAACTTTGAGTAAATTTTTCTTGTCATATGCATATTTCATTTTCTAATATTCCCTTGATTCTTAATCCTAAAAAATATAAACCCCGCATTTGGTGTAGTTTTTTTGTTAGGTTATTTTATACATAGTTATATTTATTTTTTTTATAAATACAGTTGCTGGATTTATGTCTGAGCAAATTCATAAAAATGATTCTTAAATCCTCACATTGTATGCTTTAAAGTCGCATCACAGTAGGCGATATGCCTGTGTTTACATCCGCAAGAGTGATCACACATTTGTGTGAGTTAAGTTGACGCCCAATTGCATACTCGCGGAAAGCTCGACGATAAAATAATGTGAGAGAGAAAAAAGAGCTTTATGTGTATGGATTGCAGAAGCGCTCATGGAGGGCAATCATGAAATTATCACCATCAGCGCACAAAAAAGAAATACAAACCGCTTTCATTTTATAGTAAAGAAAAGAAGCTCTTGGACCTAAGCAAAAATACTCTCGCACATAAATATATATGTACATATAGCAGCTCCACTTAAAGAAAACGCGATTGTGTTTGTTTGAAAGCATATGATTAAACGAAGTTTCTTTTGATATTGCTTAATCTAATCCAAGGCAAGAAGCGGCAATATTTTTATTTTTTTTATTAACCAGTTGTGCAAAATGCAAATTATGTCGTTCAGTAAAAATTTATTTCAGAGTACGCAAAGATTTAAAAGAAATTACTTTTCAAGTTTAAGCAGAAGCTGGAACTGAAAAAAAAATTACAATTGAATGCATTTCTCCTTGTTTAAATATTTGGCGGCCCTGAAAAGGGCCTTTTTTCACGAATAATTTTAATCTGATTTATTTATTTTGAACTGGTATATTTAGTAACGGCTTTTGTTCCTTCACTAACGGCGTGCTTAGCAAGCTCACCAGGTAACAGCAATCTAACAGCAGTTTGGATTTCGCGGCTAGTAATTGTAGAACGCTTATTGTAGTGAGCCAAACGGGAAGCTTCAGCGGCAATTCTCTCAAAAATATCATTAACGAAACTGTTCATGATGCTCATGGCTTTTGAGGAAATTCCAGTATCGGGATGGACTTGCTTCAAAACTTTGTAAATGTAGATAGCATAAGATTCCTTCCTCTTGCGCTTCTTCTTCTTATCAGTTTTAGAAATATTCTTCTGGGCCTTGCCGGCCTTCTTTGCGGCTTTTCCACTAGCTTTTGGCGGCATATCGAACTCTGCACCACTTTATTTTCCACTGAACTGAGAGCACTCACTTTACACAATCACTGATAGTCAAAGACTGAATTCTTCCCATCAAAGCGAATAACATTTATATAGTTTCATTTGTATTGGAACCCGTGAGAATATTCTCAGTTTGTTGAATAACAGTTGACTCAGTTGGGAGAGTGGCAACTACACAGCTAAAAGGGTATAAATATTACGACACATGGCTGTTGGGATTCATTCCAAGTGTGAAGTCGTGTTGGTTTAGCTCAAGTGAATTTTAAAGTAAAAAAAAGCAAGTGAAAATGTCGGGCCGTGGCAAAGGTGGAAAAGTTAAGACAAAGGCAAAGTCTCGTTCGAATCGTGCTGGGCTTCAATTTCCCGTCGGTAGAATCCATCGTTTATTAAGGAAAGGCAATTATGCTGAGCGAGTTGGAGCTGGTGCACCCGTATACTTGGCAGCTGTAATGGAATACTTAGCTGCTGAAGTTCTGGAATTGGCTGGAAATGCTGCTCGCGATAATAAAAAGACAAGAATTATTCCCCGCCATTTGCAGTTGGCCATCAGAAATGACGAAGAATTAAATAAATTGTTGTCTGGTGTTACTATTGCTCAAGGTGGTGTGCTTCCCAACATTCAAGCAGTTCTTTTGCCCAAAAAGACAGAAAAGAAAGCCTAAATTCTTATTTCAATTTTTCTTCGTTTATTATCAAAATCCGTCCTTTTCAGGGCGACCAAAATTTTAAACAAAGAGTAAATATTCTTGCCTAAATTGTATTTTGTCTTTAAAAAATCCAGATTTTAAGTGAAATTGTTCAAAGAAAATTGCTTGAATTCCTTCTAAAGCTGTGTTTTCGCCAGTTTTATTTGCAATAAGCAGGATTGCCTGCAGAAAAATCGAATACAATTTTTTTTTATTAATTTTATCTTGACCAAAAATAATCATATTTTTCAATTTAAAAAATTTCAACAATAAATCATTTATCTTAAAAATAATAATTTTTCGCCATGAGCTTTAAATTTACATCTCTTGGCATAAACATCCAAGCGTACATGTCCGATGCTCCTAATTACATCCGAAAGTGTTGGCAGTACATACTTAAAAAATTATGAGACTTAAAATAAAATTAATTGGCCAAAGGTAATTATTTTTTTACAATTCCAAATTTTTCCAAAAAAAAATAATTTATCTCAGAGATGATTTTTTTGCTCAACTTGAAATGTACGAATAAACATACACCATAAGAAAAGGGACCTGGTAGGTAAAAATGGAGCCAAAACTCAGCATACGACACACACATGCACGCAAATATTTTTCTTCATTGCGTTACAAAGTTTATAAGTTGTGTGCAAACGACGCAAGTCAGATGCATACAAGCGAAAAATAGATTCAAACACATGTCCTCAAATGCAGAACATTTGACGCTATGTGAATACAGGCGCAAGAAAATAACTGAAACCGGCTCTTTTTGATCGAAGCGAAGCTTAGAGAAGAGAATTTGAATGGGAGCTCTCCTCTCTCTCATCGTCGTTTTTTTTTCAGACAAGGCAACCTACAAGCGTACATGCTCGATGTTCATAATTACATCCGAGAGTGGTGGCAGTAAAAACTAAAATATTCATTCTTATAAATGTCCCTTGCTACTAATATAAAAGAAATATGAAAATAAAAGAAATCTTGGATACACACATGCTATATATAAGATTTTTAGAGAAAAATCAATATAAAAAGCTATAAGTCTTTTTTATTATTTACAAATATTAAACCTTAAAACGAGGACAATATGTAGCGCAGCATTTTACACTTTGTTAAAAAAATTGGTGGCCCTGAAAAGGACCGATTTTGCTTTCATTATATATTACCATTATTAGATACGAGTTTAACCACCGAAACCATAAAGTGTGCGTCCTTGCCTCTTCAAAGCATAAACGACATCCATTGCAGTAACTGTTTTCCTTTTAGCATGTTCTGTGTATGTAACTGCGTCACGGATAACATTCTCTAAGAAAACTTTCAGCACACCACGAGTTTCTTCATAAATTAAACCAGATATACGTTTTACACCACCACGGCGAGCCAAGCGACGAATGGCAGGCTTAGTAATACCTTGGATATTATCACGAAGAACTTTACGATGACGTTTAGCACCACCTTTGCCAAGACCTTTTCCTCCTTTACCGCGACCAGTCATTTTCACTAAATATCGAACTTTGCTCGCACTTTACACTTAACACTTTCAGCACAAAACTGAACTGACCGTTCCTCTGAATGAGCATCGATTTATATAGCATATCGGAAGTTTTTTCAAGGAGGAGAAACGAATGATTGCAAGAAAACATTTTAAGTAGGGTTAAAATATCATCAAGAGGGGGAAAATATCTCTATAAATACGCGGAGGAGAGCGTGTGGAAGCTCATTGTGAAGTGAATTGTGCTAAGTGAGGTTTCGTGCTTAACAAGTAAAGTGAAGAATTAATAGAAAGTTAAAAAGTGAGAATGGCCCGTACAAAGCAGACAGCTCGTAAATCTACTGGTGGTAAAGCTCCGAGGAAGCAGTTGGCTACAAAAGCCGCAAGAAAAAGTGCTCCAGCCACTGGTGGTGTAAAGAAACCACATCGTTATCGCCCTGGTACTGTTGCTCTCCGTGAAATTCGTCGTTATCAAAAGAGTACTGAGCTTTTAATCCGAAAACTGCCGTTCCAACGTTTGGTTCGTGAAATTGCCCAAGATTTTAAAACCGACTTGCGTTTCCAGAGTTCTGCTGTTATGGCTCTTCAAGAAGCAAGTGAAGCGTATTTAGTTGGTTTATTTGAAGATACAAATTTGTGTGCTATTCATGCTAAACGTGTGACAATTATGCCAAAGGACATCCAATTGGCCCGTCGTATTCGTGGTGAACGTGCTTAAGAAATCTACATACATTAATAAAATCGGTCCTTTTCAGGACCACAAAAGGTTTAAACTTTGAGTAAATTTTTCTTGTCATATGCATATTTCATTTTCTAATATTCCCTTGATTCTTAATCCTAAAAAATATAAACCCCGCATTTGGTGTAGTTTTTTTGTTAGGTTATTTTATACATAGTTATATTTATTTTTTTTATAAATACAGTTGCTGGATTTATGTCTGAGCAAATTCATAAAAATGATTCTTAAATCCTCACATTGTATGCTTTAAAGTCGCATCACAGTAGGCGATATGCCTGTGTTTACATCCGCAAGAGTGATCACACATTTGTGTGAGTTAAGTTGACGCCCAATTGCATACTCGCGGAAAGCTCGACGATAAAATAATGTGAGAGAGAAAAAAGAGCTTTATGTGTATGGATTGCAGAAGCGCTCATGGAGGGCAATCATGAAATTATCACCATCAGCGCACAAAAAAGAAATACAAACCGCTTTCATTTTATAGTAAAGAAAAGAAGCTCTTGGACCTAAGCAAAAATACTCTCGCACATAAATATATATGTACATATAGCAGCTCCACTTAAAGAAAACGCGATTGTGTTTGTTTGAAAGCATATGATTAAACGAAGTTTCTTTTGATATTGCTTAATCTAATCCAAGGCAAGAAGCGGCAATATTTTTATTTTTTTTATTAACCAGTTGTGCAAAATGCAAATTATGTCGTTCAGTAAAAATTTATTTCAGAGTACGCAAAGATTTAAAAGAAATTACTTTTCAAGTTTAAGCAGAAGCTGGAACTGAAAAAAAAATTACAATTGAATGCATTTCTCCTTGTTTAAATATTTGGCGGCCCTGAAAAGGGCCTTTTTTCACGAATAATTTTAATCTGATTTATTTATTTTGAACTGGTATATTTAGTAACGGCTTTTGTTCCTTCACTAACGGCGTGCTTAGCAAGCTCACCAGGTAACAGCAATCTAACAGCAGTTTGGATTTCGCGGCTAGTAATTGTAGAACGCTTATTGTAGTGAGCCAAACGGGAAGCTTCAGCGGCAATTCTCTCAAAAATATCATTAACGAAACTGTTCATGATGCTCATGGCTTTTGAGGAAATTCCAGTATCGGGATGGACTTGCTTCAAAACTTTGTAAATGTAGATAGCATAAGATTCCTTCCTCTTGCGCTTCTTCTTCTTATCAGTTTTAGAAATATTCTTCTGGGCCTTGCCGGCCTTCTTTGCGGCTTTTCCACTAGCTTTTGGCGGCATATCGAACTCTGCACCACTTTATTTTCCACTGAACTGAGAGCACTCACTTTACACAATCACTGATAGTCAAAGACTGAATTCTTCCCATCAAAGCGAATAACATTTATATAGTTTCATTTGTATTGGAACCCGTGAGAATATTCTCAGTTTGTTGAATAACAGTTGACTCAGTTGGGAGAGTGGCAACTACACAGCTAAAAGGGTATAAATATTACGACACATGGCTGTTGGGATTCATTCCAAGTGTGAAGTCGTGTTGGTTTAGCTTAAGTGAATTTTAAAGTAAAAAAAGCAAGTGAAAATGTCGGGCCGTGGCAAAGGTGGAAAAGTTAAGACAAAGGCAAAGTCTCGTTCGAATCGTGCTGGGCTTCAATTTCCCGTCGGTAGAATCCATCGTTTATTAAGGAAAGGCAATTATGCTGAGCGAGTTGGAGCTGGTGCACCCGTATACTTGGCAGCTGTAATGGAATACTTAGCTGCTGAAGTTCTGGAATTGGCTGGAAATGCTGCTCGCGATAATAAAAAGACAAGAATTATTCCCCGCCATTTGCAGTTGGCCATCAGAAATGACGAAGAATTAAATAAATTGTTGTCTGGTGTTACTATTGCTCAAGGTGGTGTGCTTCCCAACATTCAAGCAGTTCTTTTGCCCAAAAAGACAGAAAAGAAAGCCTAAATTCTTATTTCAATTTTTCTTCGTTTATTATCAAAATCCGTCCTTTTCAGGGCGACCAAAATTTTAAACAAAGAGTAAATATTCTTGCCTAAATTGTATTTTTTCTTTAAAAAATCCAGATTTTAAGTGAAATTGTTCAAAGAAAATTGCTTGAATTCCTTCTAAAGCTGTGTTTTCGCCAGTTTTATTTGCAATAAGCAGGATTGCCTGCAGAAAAATCGAATACAATTTTTTTTTATTAATTTTATCTTGACCAAAAATAATCATATTTTTCAATTTAAAAAATTTCAACAATAAATCATTTATCTTAAAAATAATAATTTTTCGCCATGAGCTTTAAATTTACATCTCTTGGCATAAACATCCAAGCGTACATGTCCGATGCTCCTAATTACATCCGAAAGTGTTGGCAGTACATACTTAAAAAATTATGAGACTTAAAATAAAATTAATTGGCCAAAGGTAATTATTTTTTTACAATTCCAAATTTTTCCAAAAAAAAATAATTTATCTCAGAGATGATTTTTTTGCTCAACTTGAAATGTACGAATAAACATACACCATAAGTAAAGGGACCTGGTAGGTAAAAATGGAGCCAAAACTCAGCATACGACACACACATGCACGCAAATATTTTTCTTCATTGCGTTACAAAGTTTATAAGTTGTGTGCAAACGACGCAAGTCAGATGCATACAAGCGAAAAATAGATTCAAACACATGTCCTCAAATGCAGAACATTTGACGCTATGTGAATACAGGCGCAAGAAAATAACTGAAACCGGCTCTTTTTGATCGAAGCGAAGCTTAGAGAAGAGAATTTGAATGGGAGCTCTCCTCTCTCTCATCGTCGTTTTTTTTTCAGACAAGGCAACCTACAAGCGTACATGCTCGATGTTCATAATTACATCCGAGAGTGGTGGCAGTAAAAACTAAAATATTCATTCTTATAAATGTCCCTTGCTACTAATATAAAAGAAATATGAAAATAAAAGAAATCTTGGATACACACATGCTATATATAAGATTTTTAGAGAAAAATCAATATAAAAAGCTATAAGTCTTTTTTATTATTTACAAATATTAAACCTTAAAACGAGGACAATATGTAGCGCAGCATTTTACACTTTGTTAAAAAAATTGGTGGCCCTGAAAAGGACCGATTTTGCTTTCATTATATATTACCATTATTAGATACGAGTTTAACCACCGAAACCATAAAGTGTGCGTCCTTGCCTCTTCAAAGCATAAACGACATCCATTGCAGTAACTGTTTTCCTTTTAGCATGTTCTGTGTATGTAACTGCGTCACGGATAACATTCTCTAAGAAAACTTTCAGCACACCACGAGTTTCTTCATAAATTAAACCAGATATACGTTTTACACCACCACGGCGAGCCAAGCGACGAATGGCAGGCTTAGTAATACCTTGGATATTATCACGAAGAACTTTACGATGACGTTTAGCACCACCTTTGCCAAGACCTTTTCCTCCTTTACCGCGACCAGTCATTTTCACTAAATATCGAACTTTGCTCGCACTTTACACTTAACACTTTCAGCACAAAACTGAACTGACCGTTCCTCTGAATGAGCATCGATTTATATAGCATATCGGAAGTTTTTTCAAGGAGGAGAAACGAATGATTGCAAGAAAACATTTTAAGTAGGGTTAAAATATCATCAAGAGGGGGAAAATATCTCTATAAATACGCGGAGGAGAGCGTGTGGAAGCTCATTGTGAAGTGAATTGTGCTAAGTGAGGTTTCGTGCTTAACAAGTAAAGTGAAGAATTAATAGAAAGTTAAAAAGTGAGAATGGCCCGTACAAAGCAGACAGCTCGTAAATCTACTGGTGGTAAAGCTCCGAGGAAGCAGTTGGCTACAAAAGCCGCAAGAAAAAGTGCTCCAGCCACTGGTGGTGTAAAGAAACCACATCGTTATCGCCCTGGTACTGTTGCTCTCCGTGAAATTCGTCGTTATCAAAAGAGTACTGAGCTTTTAATCCGAAAACTGCCGTTCCAACGTTTGGTTCGTGAAATTGCCCAAGATTTTAAAACCGACTTGCGTTTCCAGAGTTCTGCTGTTATGGCTCTTCAAGAAGCAAGTGAAGCGTATTTAGTTGGTTTATTTGAAGATACAAATTTGTGTGCTATTCATGCTAAACGTGTGACAATTATGCCAAAGGACATCCAATTGGCCCGTCGTATTCGTGGTGAACGTGCTTAAGAAATCTACATACATTAATAAAATCGGTCCTTTTCAGGACCACAAAAGGTTTAAACTTTGAGTAAATTTTTCTTGTCATATGCATATTTCATTTTCTAATATTCCCTTGATTCTTAATCCTAAAAAATATAAACCCCGCATTTGGTGTAGTTTTTTTGTTAGGTTATTTTATACATAGTTATATTTATTTTTTTTATAAATACAGTTGCTGGATTTATGTCTGAGCAAATTCATAAAAATGATTCTTAAATCCTCACATTGTATGCTTTAAAGTCGCATCACAGTAGGCGATATGCCTGTGTTTACATCCGCAAGAGTGATCACACATTTGTGTGAGTTAAGTTGACGCCCAATTGCATACTCGCGGAAAGCTCGACGATAAAATAATGTGAGAGAGAAAAAAGAGCTTTATGTGTATGGATTGCAGAAGCGCTCATGGAGGGCAATCATGAAATTATCACCATCAGCGCACAAAAAAGAAATACAAACCGCTTTCATTTTATAGTAAAGAAAAGAAGCTCTTGGACCTAAGCAAAAATACTCTCGCACATAAATATATATGTACATATAGCAGCTCCACTTAAAGAAAACGCGATTGTGTTTGTTTGAAAGCATATGATTAAACGAAGTTTCTTTTGATATTGCTTAATCTAATCCAAGGCAAGAAGCGGCAATATTTTTATTTTTTTTATTAACCAGTTGTGCAAAATGCAAATTATGTCGTTCAGTAAAAATTTATTTCAGAGTACGCAAAGATTTAAAAGAAATTACTTTTCAAGTTTAAGCAGAAGCTGGAACTGAAAAAAAAATTACAATTGAATGCATTTCTCCTTGTTTAAATATTTGGCGGCCCTGAAAAGGGCCTTTTTTCACGAATAATTTTAATCTGATTTATTTATTTTGAACTGGTATATTTAGTAACGGCTTTTGTTCCTTCACTAACGGCGTGCTTAGCAAGCTCACCAGGTAACAGCAATCTAACAGCAGTTTGGATTTCGCGGCTAGTAATTGTAGAACGCTTATTGTAGTGAGCCAAACGGGAAGCTTCAGCGGCAATTCTCTCAAAAATATCATTAACGAAACTGTTCATGATGCTCATGGCTTTTGAGGAAATTCCAGTATCGGGATGGACTTGCTTCAAAACTTTGTAAATGTAGATAGCATAAGATTCCTTCCTCTTGCGCTTCTTCTTCTTATCAGTTTTAGAAATATTCTTCTGGGCCTTGCCGGCCTTCTTTGCGGCTTTTCCACTAGCTTTTGGCGGCATATCGAACTCTGCACCACTTTATTTTCCACTGAACTGAGAGCACTCACTTTACACAATCACTGATAGTCAAAGACTGAATTCTTCCCATCAAAGCGAATAACATTTATATAGTTTCATTTGTATTGGAACCCGTGAGAATATTCTCAGTTTGTTGAATAACAGTTGACTCAGTTGGGAGAGTGGCAACTACACAGCTAAAAGGGTATAAATATTACGACACATGGCTGTTGGGATTCATTCCAAGTGTGAAGTCGTGTTGGTTTAGCTCAAGTGAATTTTAAAGTAAAAAAAAGCAAGTGAAAATGTCGGGCCGTGGCAAAGGTGGAAAAGTTAAGACAAAGGCAAAGTCTCGTTCGAATCGTGCTGGGCTTCAATTTCCCGTCGGTAGAATCCATCGTTTATTAAGGAAAGGCAATTATGCTGAGCGAGTTGGAGCTGGTGCACCCGTATACTTGGCAGCTGTAATGGAATACTTAGCTGCTGAAGTTCTGGAATTGGCTGGAAATGCTGCTCGCGATAATAAAAAGACAAGAATTATTCCCCGCCATTTGCAGTTGGCCATCAGAAATGACGAAGAATTAAATAAATTGTTGTCTGGTGTTACTATTGCTCAAGGTGGTGTGCTTCCCAACATTCAAGCAGTTCTTTTGCCCAAAAAGACAGAAAAGAAAGCCTAAATTCTTATTTCAATTTTTCTTCGTTTATTATCAAAATCCGTCCTTTTCAGGGCGACCAAAATTTTAAACAAAGAGTAAATATTCTTGCCTAAATTGTATTTTGTCTTTAAAAAATCCAGATTTTAAGTGAAATTGTTCAAAGAAAATTGCTTGAATTCCTTCTAAAGCTGTGTTTTCGCCAGTTTTATTTGCAATAAGCAGGATTGCCTGCAGAAAAATCGAATACAATTTTTTTTTATTAATTTTATCTTGACCAAAAATAATCATATTTTTCAATTTAAAAAATTTCAACAATAAATCATTTATCTTAAAAATAATAATTTTTCGCCATGAGCTTTAAATTTACATCTCTTGGCATAAACATCCAAGCGTACATGTCCGATGCTCCTAATTACATCCGAAAGTGTTGGCAGTACATACTTAAAAAATTATGAGACTTAAAATAAAATTAATTGGCCAAAGGTAATTATTTTTTTACAATTCCAAATTTTTCCAAAAAAAAATAATTTATCTCAGAGATGATTTTTTTGCTCAACTTGAAATGTACGAATAAACATACACCATAAGAAAAGGGACCTGGTAGGTAAAAATGGAGCCAAAACTCAGCATACGACACACACATGCACGCAAATATTTTTCTTCATTGCGTTACAAAGTTTATAAGTTGTGTGCAAACGACGCAAGTCAGATGCATACAAGCGAAAAATAGATTCAAACACATGTCCTCAAATGCAGAACATTTGACGCTATGTGAATACAGGCGCAAGAAAATAACTGAAACCGGCTCTTTTTGATCGAAGCGAAGCTTAGAGAAGAGAATTTGAATGGGAGCTCTCCTCTCTCTCATCGTCGTTTTTTTTTCAGACAAGGCAACCTACAAGCGTACATGCTCGATGTTCATAATTACATCCGAGAGTGGTGGCAGTAAAAACTAAAATATTCATTCTTATAAATGTCCCTTGCTACTAATATAAAAGAAATATGAAAATAAAAGAAATCTTGGATACACACATGCTATATATAAGATTTTTAGAGAAAAATCAATATAAAAAGCTATAAGTCTTTTTTATTATTTACAAATATTAAACCTTAAAACGAGGACAATATGTAGCGCAGCATTTTACACTTTGTTAAAAAAATTGGTGGCCCTGAAAAGGACCGATTTTGCTTTCATTATATATTACCATTATTAGATACGAGTTTAACCACCGAAACCATAAAGTGTGCGTCCTTGCCTCTTCAAAGCATAAACGACATCCATTGCAGTAACTGTTTTCCTTTTAGCATGTTCTGTGTATGTAACTGCGTCACGGATAACATTCTCTAAGAAAACTTTCAGCACACCACGAGTTTCTTCATAAATTAAACCAGATATACGTTTTACACCACCACGGCGAGCCAAGCGACGAATGGCAGGCTTAGTAATACCTTGGATATTATCACGAAGAACTTTACGATGACGTTTAGCACCACCTTTGCCAAGACCTTTTCCTCCTTTACCGCGACCAGTCATTTTCACTAAATATCGAACTTTGCTCGCACTTTACACTTAACACTTTCAGCACAAAACTGAACTGACCGTTCCTCTGAATGAGCATCGATTTATATAGCATATCGGAAGTTTTTTCAAGGAGGAGAAACGAATGATTGCAAGAAAACATTTTAAGTAGGGTTAAAATATCATCAAGAGGGGGAAAATATCTCTATAAATACGCGGAGGAGAGCGTGTGGAAGCTCATTGTGAAGTGAATTGTGCTAAGTGAGGTTTCGTGCTTAACAAGTAAAGTGAAGAATTAATAGAAAGTTAAAAAGTGAGAATGGCCCGTACAAAGCAGACAGCTCGTAAATCTACTGGTGGTAAAGCTCCGAGGAAGCAGTTGGCTACAAAAGCCGCAAGAAAAAGTGCTCCAGCCACTGGTGGTGTAAAGAAACCACATCGTTATCGCCCTGGTACTGTTGCTCTCCGTGAAATTCGTCGTTATCAAAAGAGTACTGAGCTTTTAATCCGAAAACTGCCGTTCCAACGTTTGGTTCGTGAAATTGCCCAAGATTTTAAAACCGACTTGCGTTTCCAGAGTTCTGCTGTTATGGCTCTTCAAGAAGCAAGTGAAGCGTATTTAGTTGGTTTATTTGAAGATACAAATTTGTGTGCTATTCATGCTAAACGTGTGACAATTATGCCAAAGGACATCCAATTGGCCCGTCGTATTCGTGGTGAACGTGCTTAAGAAATCTACATACATTAATAAAATCGGTCCTTTTCAGGACCACAAAAGGTTTAAACTTTGAGTAAATTTTTCTTGTCATATGCATATTTCATTTTCTAATATTCCCTTGATTCTTAATCCTAAAAAATATAAACCCCGCATTTGGTGTAGTTTTTTTGTTAGGTTATTTTATACATAGTTATATTTATTTTTTCTAAATACAGTTGCTGGATTTATGTCTGAGCAAATTCATAAAAATGATTCTTAAATCCTCACATTGTATGCTTTAAAGTCGCATCACAGTAGGCGATATGCCTGTGTTTACATCCGCAAGAGTGATCACACATTTGTGTGAGTTAAGTTGACGCCCAATTGCATACTCGCGGAAAGCTCGACGATAAAATAATGTGAGAGAGAAAAAAGAGCTTTATGTGTATGGATTGCAGAAGCGCTCATGGAGGGCAATCATGAAATTATCACCATCAGCGCACAAAAAAGAAATACAAACCGCTTTCATTTTATAGTAAAGAAAAGAAGCTCTTGGACCTAAGCAAAAATACTCTCGCACATAAATATATATGTACATATAGCAGCTCCACTTAAAGAAAACGCGATTGTGTTTGTTTGAAAGCATATGATTAAACGAAGTTTCTTTTGATATTGCTTAATCTAATCCAAGGCAAGAAGCGGCAATATTTTTATTTTTTTTATTAACCAGTTGTGCAAAATGCAAATTATGTCGTTCAGTAAAAATTTATTTCAGAGTACGCAAAGATTTAAAAGAAATTACTTTTCAAGTTTAAGCAGAAGCTGGAACTGAAAAAAAAATTACAATTGAATGCATTTCTCCTTGTTTAAATATTTGGCGGCCCTGAAAAGGGCCTTTTTTCACGAATAATTTTAATCTGATTTATTTATTTTGAACTGGTATATTTAGTAACGGCTTTTGTTCCTTCACTAACGGCGTGCTTAGCAAGCTCACCAGGTAACAGCAATCTAACAGCAGTTTGGATTTCGCGGCTAGTAATTGTAGAACGCTTATTGTAGTGAGCCAAACGGGAAGCTTCAGCGGCAATTCTCTCAAAAATATCATTAACGAAACTGTTCATGATGCTCATGGCTTTTGAGGAAATTCCAGTATCGGGATGGACTTGCTTCAAAACTTTGTAAATGTAGATAGCATAAGATTCCTTCCTCTTGCGCTTCTTCTTCTTATCAGTTTTAGAAATATTCTTCTGGGCCTTGCCGGCCTTCTTTGCGGCTTTTCCACTAGCTTTTGGCGGCATATCGAACTCTGCACCACTTTATTTTCCACTGAATTGAGAGCACTCACTTTACACAATCACTGATAGTCAAAGACTGAATTCTTCCCATCAAAGCGAATAACATTTATAGAGTTTCATTTGTATTGGAACCCGTGAGAATATTCTCAGTTTGTTGAATAACAGTTGACTCAGTTGGGAGAGTGGCAACTACACAGCTAAAAGGGTATAAATATTACGACACATGGCTGTTGGGATTCATTCCAAGTGTGAAGTCGTGTTGGTTTAGCTCAAGTGAATTTTAAAGTAAAAAAAAGCAAGTGAAAATGTCGGGCCGTGGCAAAGGTGGAAAAGTTAAGACAAAGGCAAAGTCTCGTTCGAATCGTGCTGGGCTTCAATTTCCCGTCGGTAGAATCCATCGTTTATTAAGGAAAGGCAATTATGCTGAGCGAGTTGGAGCTGGTGCACCCGTATACTTGGCAGCTGTAATGGAATACTTAGCTGCTGAAGTTCTGGAATTGGCTGGAAATGCTGCTCGCGATAATAAAAAGACAAGAATTATTCCCCGCCATTTGCAGTTGGCCATCAGAAATGACGAAGAATTAAATAAATTGTTGTCTGGTGTTACTATTGCTCAAGGTGGTGTGCTTCCCAACATTCAAGCAGTTCTTTTGCCCAAAAAGACAGAAAAGAAAGCCTAAATTCTTATTTCAATTTTTCTTCGTTTATTATCAAAATCCGTCCTTTTCAGGGCGACCAAAATTTTAAACAAAGAGTAAATATTCTTGCCTAAATTGTATTTTTTCTTTAAAAAATCCAGATTTTAAGTGAAATTGTTCAAAGAAAATTGCTTGAATTCCTTCTAAAGCTGTGTTTTCGCCAGTTTTATTTGCAATAAGCAGGATTGCCTGCAGAAAAATCGAATACAATTTTTTTTTATTAATTTTATCTTGACCAAAAATAATCATATTTTTCAATTTAAAAAATTTCAACAATAAATCATTTATCTTAAAAATAATAATTTTTCGCCATGAGCTTTAAATTTACATCTCTTGGCATAAACATCCAAGCGTACATGTCCGATGCTCCTAATTACATCCGAAAGTGTTGGCAGTACATACTTAAAAAATTATGAGACTTAAAATAAAATTAATTGGCCAAAGATAATTATTTTTTTACAATTCCAAATTTTTCCAAAAAAAAATAATTTATCTCAGAGATGATTTTTTTGCTCAACTTGAAATGTACGAATAAACATACACCATAAGAAACGGGACCTGGTAGGTAAAAATGGAGCCAAAACTCAGCATACGACACACACATGCACGCAAATATTTTTCTTCATTGCGTTACAAAGTTTATAAGTTGTGTGCAAACGACGCAAGTCAGATGCATACAAGCGAAAAATAGATTCAAACACATGTCCTCAAATGCAGAACATTTGACGCTATGTGAATACATGCGCAAGAAAATAACTGAAACCGGCTCTTTTTGATCGAAGCGAAGCTTAGAGAAGAGAATTTGAATGGGAGCTCTCCTCTCTCTCATCGTCGTTTTTTTTTCAGACAAGGCAACCTACAAGCGTACATGCTCGATGTTCATAATTACATCCGAGAGTGTTGGCAGTAAAAACTAAAATATTCATTCTTATAAATGTCCCTTGCTACTAATATAAAAGAAATATGAAAATAAAAGAAATCTTGGATACACACATGCTATATATAAGATTTTTAGAGAAAAATCAATATAAAAAGCTATAAGTCTTTTTTATTATTTACAAATATTAAACCTTAAAACGAGGACAATATGTAGCGCAGCATTTTACACTTTGTTAAAAAAATTGGTGGCCCTGAAAAGGACCGATTTTGCTTCCATTATATATTACCATTATTAGATACGAGTTTAACCACCGAAACCATAAAGTGTGCGTCCTTGCCTCTTCAAAGCATAAACGACATCCATTGCAGTAACTGTTTTCCTTTTAGCATGTTCTGTGTATGTAACTGCGTCACGGATAACATTCTCTAAGAAAACTTTCAGCACACCACGAGTTTCTTCATAAATTAAACCAGATATACGTTTTACACCACCACGGCGAGCCAAGCGACGAATGGCAGGCTTAGTAATACCTTGGATATTATCACGAAGAACTTTACGATGACGTTTAGCACCACCTTTGCCAAGACCTTTTCCTCCTTTACCGCGACCAGTCATTTTCACTAAATATCGAACTTTGCTCGCACTTTACACTTAACACTTTCAGCACAAAACTGAACTGACCGTTCCTCTGAATGAGCATCGATTTATATAGCATATCGGAAGTTTTTTCAAGGAGGAGAAACGAATGATTGCAAGAAAACATTTTAAGTAGGGTTAAAATATCATCAAGAGGGGGAAAATATCTCTATAAATACGCGGAGGAGAGCGTGTGGAAGCTCATTGTGAAGTGAATTGTGCTAAGTGAGGTTTCGTGCTTAACAAGTAAAGTGAAGAATTAATAGAAAGTTAAAAAGTGAGAATGGCCCGTACAAAGCAGACAGCTCGTAAATCTACTGGTGGTAAAGCTCCGAGGAAGCAGTTGGCTACAAAAGCCGCAAGAAAAAGTGCTCCAGCCACTGGTGGTGTAAAGAAACCACATCGTTATCGCCCTGGTACTGTTGCTCTCCGTGAAATTCGTCGTTATCAAAAGAGTACTGAGCTTTTAATCCGAAAACTGCCGTTCCAACGTTTGGTTCGTGAAATTGCCCAAGATTTTAAAACCGACTTGCGTTTCCAGAGTTCTGCTGTTATGGCTCTTCAAGAAGCAAGTGAAGCGTATTTAGTTGGTTTATTTGAAGATACAAATTTGTGTGCTATTCATGCTAAACGTGTGACAATTATGCCAAAGGACATCCAATTGGCCCGTCGTATTCGTGGTGAACGTGCTTAAGAAATCTACATACATTAATAAAATCGGTCCTTTTCAGGACCACAAAAGGTTTAAACTTTGAGTAAATTTTTCTTGTCATATGCATATTTCATTTTCTAATATTCCCTTGATTCTTAATCCTAAAAAATATAAACCCCGCATTTGGTGTAGTTTTTTTGTTAGGTTATTTTATACATAGTTATATTTATTTTTTTTATAAATACAGTTGCTGGATTTATGTCTGAGCAAATTCATAAAAATGATTCTTAAATCCTCACATTGTATGCTTTAAAGTCGCATCACAGTAGGCGATATGCCTGTGTTTACATCCGCAAGAGTGATCACACATTTGTGTGAGTTAAGTTGACGCCCAATTGCATACTCGCGGAAAGCTCGACGATAAAATAATGTGAGAGAGAAAAAAGAGCTTTATGTGTATGGATTGCAGAAGCGCTCATGGAGGGCAATCATGAAATTATCACCATCAGCGCACAAAAAAGAAATACAAACCGCTTTCATTTTATAGTAAAGAAAAGAAGCTCTTGGACCTAAGCAAAAATACTCTCGCACATAAATATATATGTACATATAGCAGCTCCACTTAAAGAAAACGCGATTGTGTTTGTTTGAAAGCATATGATTAAACGAAGTTTCTTTTGATATTGCTTAATCTAATCCAAGGCAAGAAGCGGCAATATTTTTATTTTTTTTATTAACCAGTTGTGCAAAATGCAAATTATGTCGTTCAGTAAAAATTTATTTCAGAGTACGCAAAGATTTAAAAGAAATTACTTTTCAAGTTTAAGCAGAAGCTGGAACTGAAAAAAAAATTACAATTGAATGCATTTCTCCTTGTTTAAATATTTGGCGGCCCTGAAAAGGGCCTTTTTTCACGAATAATTTTAATCTGATTTATTTATTTTGAACTGGTATATTTAGTAACGGCTTTTGTTCCTTCACTAACGGCGTGCTTAGCAAGCTCACCAGGTAACAGCAATCTAACAGCAGTTTGGATTTCGCGGCTAGTAATTGTAGAACGCTTATTGTAGTGAGCCAAACGGGAAGCTTCAGCGGCAATTCTCTCAAAAATATCATTAACGAAACTGTTCATGATGCTCATGGCTTTTGAGGAAATTCCAGTATCGGGATGGACTTGCTTCAAAACTTTGTAAATGTAGATAGCATAAGATTCCTTCCTCTTGCGCCTTTTCTTCTTATCAGTTTTAGAAATATTCTTCTGGGCCTTGCCGGCCTTCTTTGCGGCTTTTCCACTAGCTTTTGGCGGCATATCGAACTCTGCACCACTTTATTTTCCACTGAACTGAGAGCACTCACTTTACACAATCACTGATAGTCAAAGACTGAATTCTTCCCATCAAATCGAATAACATTTATAGAGTTTCATTTGTATTGGAACCCGTGAGAATATTCTCAGTTTGTTGAATAACAGTTGACTCAGTTGGGAGAGTGGCAACTACACAGCTAAAAGGGTATAAATATTACGACACATGGCTGTTGGGATTCATTCCAAGTGTGAAGTCGTGTTGGTTTAGCTCAAGTGAATTTTAAAGTAAAAAAAAGCAAGTGAAAATGTCGGGCCGTGGCAAAGGTGGAAAAGTTAAGACAAAGGCAAAGTCTCGTTCGAATCGTGCTGGGCTTCAATTTCCCGTCGGTAGAATCCATCGTTTATTAAGGAAAGGCAATTATGCTGAGCGAGTTGGAGCTGGTGCACCCGTATACTTGGCAGCTGTAATGGAATACTTAGCTGCTGAAGTTCTGGAATTGGCTGGAAATGCTGCTCGCGATAATAAAAAGACAAGAATTATTCCCCGCCATTTGCAGTTGGCCATCAGAAATGACGAAGAATTAAATAAATTGTTGTCTGGTGTTACTATTGCTCAAGGTGGTGTGCTTCCCAACATTCAAGCTGTTCTTTTGCCCAAAAAGACAGAAAAGAAAGCCTAAATTCTTATTTCAATTTTTCTTCGTTTATTATCAAAATCCGTCCTTTTCAGGGCGACCAAAATTTTAAACAAAGAGTAAATATTCTTGCCTAAATTGTATTTTTTCTTTAAAAAATCCAGATTTTAAGTGAAATTGTTCAAAGAAAATTGCTTGAATTCCTTCTAAAGCTGTGTTTTCGCCAGTTTTATTTGCAATAAGCAGGATTGCCTGCAGAAAAATCGAATACAATTTTTTTTTATTAATTTTATCTTGACCAAAAATAATCATATTTTTCAATTTAAAAAATTTCAACAATAAATCATTTATCTTAAAAATAATAATTTTTCGCCATGAGCTTTAAATTTACATCTCTTGGCATAAACATCCAAGCGTACATGTCCGATGCTCCTAATTACATCCGAAAGTGTTGGCAGTACATACTTAAAAAATTATGAGACTTAAAATAAAATTAATTGGCCAAAGATAATTATTTTTTTACAATTCCAAATTTTTCCAAAAAAAAATAATTTATCTCAGAGATGATTTTTTTGCTCAACTTGAAATGTACGAATAAACATACACCATAAGAAACGGGACCTGGTAGGTAAAAATGGAGCCAAAACTCAGCATACGACACACACATGCACGCAAATATTTTTCTTCATTGCGTTACAAAGTTTATAAGTTGTGTGCAAACGACGCAAGTCAGATGCATACAAGCGAAAAATAGATTCAAACACATGTCCTCAAATGCAGAACATTTGACGCTATGTGAATACATGCGCAAGAAAATAACTGAAACCGGCTCTTTTTGATCGAAGCGAAGCTTAGAGAAGAGAATTTGAATGGGAGCTCTCCTCTCTCTCATCGTCGTTTTTTTTCAGACAAGGCAACCTACAAGCGTACATGCTCGATGTTCATAATTACATCCGAGAGTGTTGGCAGTAAAAACTAAAATATTCATTCTTATAAATGTCCCTTGCTACTAATATAAAAGAAATATGAAAATAAAAGAAATCTTGGATACACACATGCTATATATAAGATTTTTAGAGAAAAATCAATATAAAAAGCTATAAGTCTTTTTTATTATTTACAAATATTAAACCTTAAAACGAGGACAATATGTAGCGCAGCATTTTACACTTTGTTAAAAAAATTGGTGGCCCTGAAAAGGACCGATTTTGCTTCCATTATATATTACCATTATTAGATACGAGTTTAACCACCGAAACCATAAAGTGTGCGTCCTTGCCTCTTCAAAGCATAAACGACATCCATTGCAGTAACTGTTTTCCTTTTAGCATGTTCTGTGTATGTAACTGCGTCACGGATAACATTCTCTAAGAAAACTTTCAGCACACCACGAGTTTCTTCATAAATTAAACCAGATATACGTTTTACACCACCACGGCGAGCCAAGCGACGAATGGCAGGCTTAGTAATACCTTGGATATTATCACGAAGAACTTTACGATGACGTTTAGCACCACCTTTGCCAAGACCTTTTCCTCCTTTACCGCGACCAGTCATTTTCACTAAATATCGAACTTTGCTCGCACTTTACACTTAACACTTTCAGCACAAAACTGAACTGACCGTTCCTCTGAATGAGCATCGATTTATATAGCATATCGGAAGTTTTTTCAAGGAGGAGAAACGAATGATTGCAAGAAAACATTTTAAGTAGGGTTAAAATATCATCAAGAGGGGGAAAATATCTCTATAAATACGCGGAGGAGAGCGTGTGGAAGCTCATTGTGAAGTGAATTGTGCTAAGTGAGGTTTCGTGCTTAACAAGTAAAGTGAAGAATTAATAGAAAGTTAAAAAGTGAGAATGGCCCGTACAAAGCAGACAGCTCGTAAATCTACTGGTGGTAAAGCTCCGAGGAAGCAGTTGGCTACAAAAGCCGCAAGAAAAAGTGCTCCAGCCACTGGTGGTGTAAAGAAACCACATCGTTATCGCCCTGGTACTGTTGCTCTCCGTGAAATTCGTCGTTATCAAAAGAGTACTGAGCTTTTAATCCGAAAACTGCCGTTCCAACGTTTGGTTCGTGAAATTGCCCAAGATTTTAAAACCGACTTGCGTTTCCAGAGTTCTGCTGTTATGGCTCTTCAAGAAGCAAGTGAAGCGTATTTAGTTGGTTTATTTGAAGATACAAATTTGTGTGCTATTCATGCTAAACGTGTGACAATTATGCCAAAGGACATCCAATTGGCCCGTCGTATTCGTGGTGAACGTGCTTAAGAAATCTACATACATTAATAAAATCGGTCCTTTTCAGGACCACAAAAGGTTTAAACTTTGAGTAAATTTTTCTGGTCATATGCATATTTCATTTTCTAATATTCCCTTGATTCTTAATCCTAAAAAATATAAACCCCGCATTTGGTGTAGTTTTTTTGTTAGGTTATTTTATACATAGTTATATTTATTTTTTTTATAAATACAGTTGCTGGATTTATGTCTGAGCAAATTCATAAAAATGATTCTTAAATCCTCACATTGTATGCTTTAAAGTCGCATCACAGTAGGCGATATGCCTGTGTTTACATCCGCAAGAGTGATCACACATTTGTGTGAGTTAAGTTGACGCCCAATTGCATACTCGCGGAAAGCTCGACGATAAAATAATGTGAGAGAGAAAAAAGAGCTTTATGTGTATGGATTGCAGAAGCGCTCATGGAGGGCAATCATGAAATTATCACCATCAGCGCACAAAAAAGAAATACAAACCGCTTTCATTTTATAGTAAAGAAAAGAAGCTCTTGGACCTAAGCAAAAATACTCTCGCACATAAATATATATGTACATATAGCAGCTCCACTTAAAGAAAACGCGATTGTGTTTGTTTGAAAGCATATGATTAAACGAAGTTTCTTTTGATATTGCTTAATCTAATCCAAGGCAAGAAGCGGCAATATTTTTATTTTTTTTATTAACCAGTTGTGCAAAATGCAAATTATGTCGTTCAGTAAAAATTTATTTCAGAGTACGCAAAGATTTAAAAGAAATTACTTTTCAAGTTTAAGCAGAAGCTGGAACTGAAAAAAAAATTACAATTGAATGCATTTCTCCTTGTTTAAATATTTGGCGGCCCTGAAAAGGGCCTTTTTTCACGAATAATTTTAATCTGATTTATTTATTTTGAACTGGTATATTTAGTAACGGCTTTTGTTCCTTCACTAACGGCGTGCTTAGCAAGCTCACCAGGTAACAGCAATCTAACAGCAGTTTGGATTTCGCGGCTAGTAATTGTAGAACGCTTATTGTAGTGAGCCAAACGGGAAGCTTCAGCGGCAATTCTCTCAAAAATATCATTAACGAAACTGTTCATGATGCTCATGGCTTTTGAGGAAATTCCAGTATCGGGATGGACTTGCTTCAAAACTTTGTAAATGTAGATAGCATAAGATTCCTTCCTCTTGCGCCTTTTCTTCTTATCAGTTTTAGAAATATTCTTCTGGGCCTTGCCGGCCTTCTTTGCGGCTTTTCCACTAGCTTTTGGCGGCATATCGAACTCTGCACCACTTTATTTTCCACTGAACTGAGAGCACTCACTTTACACAATCACTGATAGTCAAAGACTGAATTCTTCCCATCAAATCGAATAACATTTATAGAGTTTCATTTGTATTGGAACCCGTGAGAATATTCTCAGTTTGTTGAATAACAGTTGACTCAGTTGGGAGAGTGGCAACTACACAGCTAAAAGGGTATAAATATTACGACACATGGCTGTTGGGATTCATTCCAAGTGTGAAGTCGTGTTGGTTTAGCTCAAGTGAATTTTAAAGTAAAAAAAAGCAAGTGAAAATGTCGGGCCGTGGCAAAGGTGGAAAAGTTAAGACAAAGGCAAAGTCTCGTTCGAATCGTGCTGGGCTTCAATTTCCCGTCGGTAGAATCCATCGTTTATTAAGGAAAGGCAATTATGCTGAGCGAGTTGGAGCTGGTGCACCCGTATACTTGGCAGCTGTAATGGAATACTTAGCTGCTGAAGTTCTGGAATTGGCTGGAAATGCTGCTCGCGATAATAAAAAGACAAGAATTATTCCCCGCCATTTGCAGTTGGCCATCAGAAATGACGAAGAATTAAATAAATTGTTGTCTGGTGTTACTATTGCTCAAGGTGGTGTGCTTCCCAACATTCAAGCTGTTCTTTTGCCCAAAAAGACAGAAAAGAAAGCCTAAATTCTTATTTCAATTTTTCTTCGTTTATTATCAAAATCCGTCCTTTTCAGGGCGACCAAAATTTTAAACAAAGAGTAAATATTCTTGCCTAAATTGTATTTTTTCTTTAAAAAATCCAGATTTTAAGTGAAATTGTTCAAAGAAAATTGCTTGAATTCCTTCTAAAGCTGTGTTTTCGCCAGTTTTATTTGCAATAAGCAGGATTGCCTGCAGAAAAATCGAATACAATTTTTTTTTATTAATTTTATCTTGACCAAAAATAATCATATTTTTCAATTTAAAAAATTTCAACAATAAATCATTTATCTTAAAAATAATAATTTTTCGCCATGAGCTTTAAATTTACATCTCTTGGCATAAACATCCAAGCGTACATGTCCGATGCTCCTAATTACATCCGAAAGTGTTGGCAGTACATACTTAAAAAATTATGAGACTTAAAATAAAATTAATTGGCCAAAGATAATTATTTTTTTACAATTCCAAATTTTTCCAAAAAAAAATAATTTATCTCAGAGATGATTTTTTTGCTCAACTTGAAATGTACGAATAAACATACACCATAAGAAACGGGACCTGGTAGGTAAAAATGGAGCCAAAACTCAGCATACGACACACACATGCACGCAAATATTTTTCTTCATTGCGTTACAAAGTTTATAAGTTGTGTGCAAACGACGCAAGTCAGATGCATACAAGCGAAAAATAGATTCAAATACATGTCCTCAAATGCAGAACATTTGACGCTATGTGAATACATGCGCAAGAAAATAACTGAAACCGGCTCTTTTTGATCGAAGCGAAGCTTAGAGAAGAGAATTTGAATGGGAGCTCTCCTCTCTCTCATCGTCGTTTTTTTTCAGACAAGGCAACCTACAAGCGTACATGCTCGATGTTCATAATTACATCCGAGAGTGTTGGCAGTAAAAACTAAAATATTCATTCTTATAAATGTCCCTTGCTACTAATATAAAAGAAATATGAAAATAAAAGAAATCTTGGATACACACATGCTATATATAAGATTTTTAGAGAAAAATCAATATAAAAAGCTATAAGTCTTTTTTATTATTTACAAATATTAAACCTTAAAACGAGGACAATATGTAGCGCAGCATTTTACACTTTGTTAAAAAAATTGGTGGCCCTGAAAAGGACCGATTTTGCTTCCATTATATATTACCATTATTAGATACGAGTTTAACCACCGAAACCATAAAGTGTGCGTCCTTGCCTCTTCAAAGCATAAACGACATCCATTGCAGTAACTGTTTTCCTTTTAGCATGTTCTGTGTATGTAACTGCGTCACGGATAACATTCTCTAAGAAAACTTTCAGCACACCACGAGTTTCTTCATAAATTAAACCAGATATACGTTTTACACCACCACGGCGAGCCAAGCGACGAATGGCAGGCTTAGTAATACCTTGGATATTATCACGAAGAACTTTACGATGACGTTTAGCACCACCTTTGCCAAGACCTTTTCCTCCTTTACCGCGACCAGTCATTTTCACTAAATATCGAACTTTGCTCGCACTTTACACTTAACACTTTCAGCACAAAACTGAACTGACCGTTCCTCTGAATGAGCATCGATTTATATAGCATATCGGAAGTTCCGAGGAAGCAGTTGGCTACAAAAGCCGCAAGAAAAAGTGCTCCAGCCACTGGTGGTGTAAAGAAACCACATCGTTATCGCCCTGGTACTGTTGCTCTCCGTGAAATTCGTCGTTATCAAAAGAGTACTGAGCTTTTAATCCGAAAACTGCCGTTCCAACGTTTGGTTCGTGAAATTGCCCAAGATTTTAAAACCGACTTGCGTTTCCAGAGTTCTGCTGTTATGGCTCTTCAAGAAGCAAGTGAAGCGTATTTAGTTGGTTTATTTGAAGATACAAATTTGTGTGCTATTCATGCTAAACGTGTGACAATTATGCCAAAGGACATCCAATTGGCCCGTCGTATTCGTGGTGAACGTGCTTAAGAAATCTACATACATTAATAAAATCGGTCCTTTTCAGGACCACAAAAGGTTTAAACTTTGAGTAAATTTTTCTTGTCATATGCATATTTCATTTTCTAATATTCCCTTGATTCTTAATCCTAAAAAATATAAACCCCGCATTTGGTGTAGTTTTTTTGTTAGGTTATTTTATACATAGTTATATTTATTTTTTTTATAAATACAGTTGCTGGATTTATGTCTGAGCAAATTCATAAAAATGATTCTTAAATCCTCACATTGTATGCTTTAAAGTCGCATCACAGTAGGCGATATGCCTGTGTTTACATCCGCAAGAGTGATCACACATTTGTGTGAGTTAAGTTGACGCCCAATTGCATACTCGCGGAAAGCTCGACGATAAAATAATGTGAGAGAGAAAAAAGAGCTTTATGTGTATGGATTGCAGAAGCGCTCATGGAGGGCAATCATGAAATTATCACCATCAGCGCACAAAAAAGAAATACAAACCACTTTCATTTTATAGTAAAGAAAAGAAGCTCTTGGACCTAAGCAAAAATACTCTCGCACATAAATATATATGTACATATAGCAGCTCCACTTAAAGAAAACGCGATTGTGTTTGTTTGAAAGCATATGATTAAACGAAGTTTCTTTTGATATTGCTTAATCTAATCCAAGGCAAGAAGCGGCAATATTTTTATTTTTTTTATTAACCAGTTGTGCAAAATGCAAATTATGTCGTTCAGTAAAAATTTATTTCAGAGTACGCAAAGATTTAAAAGAAATTACTTTTCAAGTTTAAGCAGAAGCTGGAACTGAAAAAAAAATTACAATTGAATGCATTTCTCCTTGTTTAAATATTTGGCGGCCCTGAAAAGGGCCTTTTTTCACGAATAATTTTAATCTGATTTATTTATTTTGAACTGGTATATTTAGTAACGGCTTTTGTTCCTTCACTAACGGCGTGCTTAGCAAGCTCACCAGGTAACAGCAATCTAACAGCAGTTTGGATTTCGCGGCTAGTAATTGTAGAACGCTTATTGTAGTGAGCCAAACGGGAAGCTTCAGCGGCAATTCTCTCAAAAATATCATTAACGAAACTGTTCATGATGCTCATGGCTTTTGAGGAAATTCCAGTATCGGGATGGACTTGCTTCAAAACTTTGTAAATGTAGATAGCATAAGATTCCTTCCTCTTGCGCTTCTTCTTCTTATCAGTTTTAGAAATATTCTTCTGGGCCTTGCCGGCCTTCTTTGCGGCTTTTCCACTAGCTTTTGGCGGCATATCGAACTCTGCACCACTTTATTTTCCACTGAACTGAGAGCACTCACTTTACACAATCACTGATAGTCAAAGACTGAATTCTTCCCATCAAATCGAATAACATTTATAGAGTTTCATTTGTATTGGAACCCGTGAGAATATTCTCAGTTTGTTGAATAACAGTTGACTCAGTTGGGAGAGTGGCAACTACACAGCTAAAAGGGTATAAATATTACGACACATGGCTGTTGGGATTCATTCCAAGTGTGAAGTCGTGTTGGTTTAGCTCAAGTGAATTTTAAAGTAAAAAAAAGCAAGTGAAAATGTCGGGCCGTGGCAAAGGTGGAAAAGTTAAGACAAAGGCAAAGTCTCGTTCAAATCGTGCTGGGCTTCAATTTCCCGTCGGTAGAATCCATCGTTTATTAAGGAAAGGCAATTATGCTGAGCGAGTTGGAGCTGGTGCACCCGTATACTTGGCAGCTGTAATGGAATACTTAGCTGCTGAAGTTCTGGAATTGGCTGGAAATGCTGCTCGCGATAATAAAAAGACAAGAATTATTCCCCGCCATTTGCAGTTGGCCATCAGAAATGACGAAGAATTAAATAAATTGTTGTCTGGTGTTACTATTGCTCAAGGTGGTGTGCTTCCCAACATTCAAGCTGTTCTTTTGCCCAAAAAGACAGAAAAGAAAGCCTAAATTCTTATTTCAATTTTTCTTCGTTTATTATCAAAATCCGTCCTTTTCAGGGCGACCAAAATTTTAAACAAAGAGTAAATATTCTTGCCTAAATTGTATTTTTTCTTTAAAAAATCCAGATTTTAAGTGAAATTGTTCAAAGAAAATTGCTTGAATTCCTTCTAAAGCTGTGTTTTCGCCAGTTTTATTTGCAATAAGCAGGATTGCCTGCAGAAAAATCGAATACAATTTTTTTTTATTAATTTTATCTTGACCAAAAATAATCATATTTTTCAATTTAAAAAATTTCAACAATAAATCATTTATCTTAAAAATAATAATTTTTCGCCATGAGCTTTAAATTTACATCTCTTGGCATAAACATCCAAGCGTACATGTCCGATGCTCCTAATTACATCCGAAAGTGTTGGCAGTACATACTTAAAAAATTATGAGACTTAAAATAAAATTAATTGGCCAAAGATAATTATTTTTTTACAATTCCAAATTTTTCCAAAAAAAAATAATTTATCTCAGAGATGATTTTTTTGCTCAACTTGAAATGTACGAATAAACATACACCATAAGAAACGGGACCTGGTAGGTAAAAATGGAGCCAAAACTCAGCATACGACACACACATGCACGCAAATATTTTTCTTCATTGCGTTACAAAGTTTATAAGTTGTGTGCAAACGACGCAAGTCAGATGCATACAAGCGAAAAATAGATTCAAACACATGTCCTCAAATGCAGAACATTTGACGCTATGTGAATACAGGCGCAAGAAAATAACTGAAACCGGCTCTTTTTGATCGAAGCGAAGCTTAGAGAAGAGAATTTGAATGGGAGCTCTCCTCTCTCTCATCGTCGTTTTTTTTTCAGACAAGGCAACCTACAAGCGTACATGCTCGATGTTCATAATTACATCCGAGAGTGTTGGCAGTAAAAACTAAAATATTCATTCTTATAAATGTCCCTTGCTACTAATATAAAAGAAATATGAAAATAAAAGAAATCTTGGATACACACATGCTATATATAAGATTTTTAGAGAAAAATCAATATAAAAAGCTATGTCTTTTTTATTATTTACAAATATTAAACCTTAAAACGAGGACAATATGTAGCGCAGCATTTTACACTTTGTTAAAAAAATTGGTGGCCCTGAAAAGGACCGATTTTGCTTCCATTATATATTACCATTATTAGATACGAGTTTAACCACCGAAACCATAAAGTGTGCGTCCTTGCCTCTTCAAAGCATAAACGACATCCATTGCAGTAACTGTTTTCCTTTTAGCATGTTCTGTGTATGTAACTGCGTCACGGATAACATTCTCTAAGAAAACTTTCAGCACACCACGAGTTTCTTCATAAATTAAACCAGATATACGTTTTACACCACCACGGCGAGCCAAGCGACGAATGGCAGGCTTAGTAATACCTTGGATATTATCACGAAGAACTTTACGATGACGTTTAGCACCACCTTTGCCAAGACCTTTTCCTCCTTTACCGCGACCAGTCATTTTCACTAAATATCGAACTTTGCTCGCACTTTACACTTAACACTTTCAGCACAAAACTGAACTGACCGTTCCTCTGAATGAGCATCGATTTATATAGCATATCGGAAGTTTTTTCAAGGAGGAGAAACGAATGATTGCAAGAAAACATTTTAAGTAGGGTTAAAATATCATCAAGAGGGGGAAAATATCTCTATAAATACGCGGAGGAGAGCGTGTGGAAGCTCATTGTGAAGTGAATTGTGCTAAGTGAGGTTTCGTGCTTAACAAGTAAAGTGAAGAATTAATAGAAAGTTAAAAAGTGAGAATGGCCCGTACAAAGCAGACAGCTCGTAAATCTACTGGTGGTAAAGCTCCGAGGAAGCAGTTGGCTACAAAAGCCGCAAGAAAAAGTGCTCCAGCCACTGGTGGTGTAAAGAAACCACATCGTTATCGCCCTGGTACTGTTGCTCTCCGTGAAATTCGTCGTTATCAAAAGAGTACTGAGCTTTTAATCCGAAAACTGCCGTTCCAACGTTTGGTTCGTGAAATTGCCCAAGATTTTAAAACCGACTTGCGTTTCCAGAGTTCTGCTGTTATGGCTCTTCAAGAAGCAAGTGAAGCGTATTTAGTTGGTTTATTTGAAGATACAAATTTGTGTGCTATTCATGCTAAACGTGTGACAATTATGCCAAAGGACATCCAATTGGCCCGTCGTATTCGTGGTGAACGTGCTTAAGAAATCTACATACATTAATAAAATCGGTCCTTTTCAGGACCACAAAAGGTTTAAACTTTGAGTAAATTTTTCTTGTCATATGCATATTTCATTTTCTAATATTCCCTTGATTCTTAATCCTAAAAAATATAAACCCCGCATTTGGTGTAGTTTTTTTGTTAGGTTATTTTATACATAGTTATATTTATTTTTTTTATAAATACAGTTGCTGGATTTATGTCTGAGCAAATTCATAAAAATGATTCTTAAATCCTCACATTGTATGCTTTAAAGTCGCATCACAGTAGGCGATATGCCTGTGTTTACATCCGCAAGAGTGATCACACATTTGTGTGAGTTAAGTTGACGCCCAATTGCATACTCGCGGAAAGCTCGACGATAAAATAATGTGAGAGAGAAAAAAGAGCTTTATGTGTATGGATTGCAGAAGCGCTCATGGAGGGCAATCATGAAATTATCACCATCAGCGCACAAAAAAGAAATACAAACCGCTTTCATTTTATAGTAAAGAAAAGAAGCTCTTGGACCTAAGCAAAAATACTCTCGCACATAAATATATATGTACATATAGCAGCTCCACTTAAAGAAAACGCGATTGTGTTTGTTTGAAAGCATATGATTAAACGAAGTTTCTTTTGATATTGCTTAATCTAATCCAAGGCAAGAAGCGGCAATATTTTTATTTTTTTTATTAACCAGTTGTGCAAAATGCAAATTATGTCGTTCAGTAAAAATTTATTTCAGAGTACGCAAAGATTTAAAAGAAATTACTTTTCAAGTTTAAGCAGAAGCTGGAACTGAAAAAAAAATTACAATTGAATGCATTTCTCCTTGTTTAAATATTTGGCGGCCCTGAAAAGGGCCTTTTTTCACGAATAATTTTAATCTGATTTATTTATTTTGAACTGGTATATTTAGTAACGGCTTTTGTTCCTTCACTAACGGCGTGCTTAGCAAGCTCACCAGGTAACAGCAATCTAACAGCAGTTTGGATTTCGCGGCTAGTAATTGTAGAACGCTTATTGTAGTGAGCCAAACGGGAAGCTTCAGCGGCAATTCTCTCAAAAATATCATTAACGAAACTGTTCATGATGCTCATGGCTTTTGAGGAAATTCCAGTATCGGGATGGACTTGCTTCAAAACTTTGTAAATGTAGATAGCATAAGATTCCTTCCTCTTGCGCTTCTTCTTCTTATCAGTTTTAGAAATATTCTTCTGGGCCTTGCCGGCCTTCTTTGCGGCTTTTCCACTAGCTTTTGGCGGCATATCGAACTCTGCACCACTTTATTTTCCACTGAACTGAGAGCACTCACTTTACACAATCACTGATAGTCAAAGACTGAATTCTTCCCATCAAATCGAATAACATTTATAGAGTTTCATTTGTATTGGAACCCGTGAGAATATTCTCAGTTTGTTGAATAACAGTTGACTCAGTTGGGAGAGTGGCAACTACACAGCTAAAAGGGTATAAATATTACGACACATGGCTGTTGGGATTCATTCCAAGTGTGAAGTCGTGTTGGTTTAGCTCAAGTGAATTTTAAAGTAAAAAAAAGCAAGTGAAAATGTCGGGCCGTGGCAAAGGTGGAAAAGTTAAGACAAAGGCAAAGTCTCGTTCAAATCGTGCTGGGCTTCAATTTCCCGTCGGTAGAATCCATCGTTTATTAAGGAAAGGCAATTATGCTGAGCGAGTTGGAGCTGGTGCACCCGTATACTTGGCAGCTGTAATGGAATACTTAGCTGCTGAAGTTCTGGAATTGGCTGGAAATGCTGCTCGCGATAATAAAAAGACAAGAATTATTCCCCGCCATTTGCAGTTGGCCATCAGAAATGACGAAGAATTAAATAAATTGTTGTCTGGTGTTACTATTGCTCAAGGTGGTGTGCTTCCCAACATTCAAGCTGTTCTTTTGCCCAAAAAGACAGAAAAGAAAGCCTAAATTCTTATTTCAATTTTTCTTCGTTTATTATCAAAATCCGTCCTTTTCAGGGCGACCAAAATTTTAAACAAAGAGTAAATATTCTTGCCTAAATTGTATTTTTTCTTTAAAAAATCCAGATTTTAAGTGAAATTGTTCAAAGAAAATTGCTTGAATTCCTTCTAAAGCTGTGTTTTCGCCAGTTTTATTTGCAATAAGCAGGATTGCCTGCAGAAAAATCGAATACAATTTTTTTTTATTAATTTTATCTTGACCAAAAATAATCATATTTTTCAATTTAAAAAATTTCAACAATAAATCATTTATCTTAAAAATAATAATTTTTCGCCATGAGCTTTAAATTTACATCTCTTGGCATAAACATCCAAGCGTACATGTCCGATGCTCCTAATTACATCCGAAAGTGTTGGCAGTACATACTTAAAAAATTATGAGACTTAAAATAAAATTAATTGGCCAAAGATAATTATTTTTTTACAATTCCAAATTTTTCCAAAAAAAAATAATTTATCTCAGAGATGATTTTTTTGCTCAACTTGAAATGTACGAATAAACATACACCATAAGAAACGGGACCTGGTAGGTAAAAATGGAGCCAAAACTCAGCATACGACACACACATGCACGCAAATATTTTTCTTCATTGCGTTACAAAGTTTATAAGTTGTGTGCAAACGACGCAAGTCAGATGCATACAAGCGAAAAATAGATTCAAACCAAAGCCTTCTACATTTACAAGCCATGCACAACGAAATCTCACACTCACATTCAAAGAAAATGGGACTTCAATTTATCTGACAGAATGGACTTCAGTCAGAATGGACTTCAATTTAGCTGTGAGAATTTTTGCAATAAAAAGTGGTAAAATATTGTATTTTATCACTTTTTACTGCACACGGATTATCAGTGAGAAGTTATTTAGTGATCTGAGTTTATAAATTAACAAAAATTGAGTGGTTAGGTGTATTTTAAGAGTGTTAATTGATTAGGTGACGTTTTTGTTTACATTCGCGGTGGTTTTTTCGTGTTAATTTATGGAAAAAATGTTGAATTTGTGTAGTAATGGA
Organism: Thereva nobilitata; assembly: GCA_963855945.1. Classification (NCBI taxonomy): domain Eukaryota; kingdom Metazoa; phylum Arthropoda; class Insecta; order Diptera; family Therevidae; genus Thereva; species Thereva nobilitata. Next base: position 138,262,739 of record OY979694.1, read on the forward strand.
ATTAAAAGTGAATTTAAAGTAGTTAAAAATTATTATAGAAGAGTTATTAAAAACATAAGTGCAAGTACTACCACACAAAATGAATAACAATAACTTTTTCACTTTTCCTTCACATTTTTCTGCACTTATGTTTTTATTAACTATTCTATAATAATCTTTAATCACTTAAAAAGCACTTTATATTATATTACTACACAAATTCAACATTTTTTCCCTAAATTAACACGAAAAAACCAACGCGAATGTAAACAAAAACGGTCACCTAATCAATTAACACTCTAAAAATACACTTAACCATTCACTTCTTTTTAATTTTTTTTATTAAATCACTAAAGCACTAATCACTGATAATCCATGTGCACCAAAAAGTGATAATATACATTATTTTACCACTTTTAAGTGCAAAAACAAAGTTAAAAAATTGTTTCATACGGCTTCGGCAATGTTAATTCCACAATTTTGGCACTTCATACACATACATGCACATACCTGGGGCATGGCTTGTAAATGTAGAAGGCTTTGATTCAAACACATGTCCTCAAATGCAGAACATTTGACGCTATGTGAATACATGCGCAAGAAAATAACTGAAACCGGCTCTTTTTGATCGAAGCGAAGCTTAGAGAAGAGAATTTGAATGGGAGCTCTCCTCTCTCTCATCGTCGTTTTTTTTTCAGACAAGGCAACCTACAAGCGTACATGCTCGATGTTCATAATTACATCCGAGAGTGTTGGCAGTAAAAACTAAAATATTCATTCTTATAAATGTCCCTTGCTACTAATATAAAAGAAATATGAAAATAAAAGAAATCTTGGATACACACATGCTATATATAAGATTTTTAGAGAAAAATCAATATAAAAAGCTATAAGTCTTTTTTATTATTTACAAATATTAAACCTTAAAACGAGGACAATATGTAGCGCAGCATTTTACACTTTGTTAAAAAAATTGGTGGCCCTGAAAAGGACCGATTTTGCTTCCATTATATATTACCATTATTAGATACGAGTTGAACCACCGAAACCATAAAGTGTGCGTCCTTGCCTCTTCAAAGCATAAACGACATCCATTGCAGTAACTGTTTTCCTTTTAGCATGTTCTGTGTATGTAACTGCGTCACGGATAACATTCTCTAAGAAAACTTTCAGCACACCACGAGTTTCTTCATAAATTAAACCAGATATACGTTTTACACCACCACGGCGAGCCAAGCGACGAATGGCAGGCTTAGTAATACCTTGGATATTATCACGAAGAACTTTACGATGACGTTTAGCACCACCTTTGCCAAGACCTTTTCCTCCTTTACCGCGACCAGTCATTTTCACTAAATATCGAACTTTGCTCGCACTTTACACTTAACACTTTCAGCACAAAACTGAACTGACCGTTCCTCTGAATGAGCATCGATTTATATAGCATATCGGAAGTTTTTTCAAGGAGGAGAAACGAATGATTGCAAGAAAACATTTTAAGTAGGGTTAAAATATCATCAAGAGGGGGAAAATATCTCTATAAATACGCGGAGGAGAGCGTGTGGAAGCTCATTGTGAAGTGAATTGTGCTAAGTGAGGTTTCGTGCTTAACAAGTAAAGTGAAGAATTAATAGAAAGTTAAAAAGTGAGAATGGCCCGTACAAAGCAGACAGCTCGTAAATCTACTGGTGGTAAAGCTCCGAGGAAGCAGTTGGCTACAAAAGCCGCAAGAAAAAGTGCTCCAGCCACTGGTGGTGTAAAGAAACCACATCGTTATCGCCCTGGTACTGTTGCTCTCCGTGAAATTCGTCGTTATCAAAAGAGTACTGAGCTTTTAATCCGAAAACTGCCGTTCCAACGTTTGGTTCGTGAAATTGCCCAAGATTTTAAAACCGACTTGCGTTTCCAGAGTTCTGCTGTTATGGCTCTTCAAGAAGCAAGTGAAGCGTATTTAGTTGGTTTATTTGAAGATACAAATTTGTGTGCTATTCATGCTAAACGTGTGACAATTATGCCAAAGGACATCCAATTGGCCCGTCGTATTCGTGGTGAACGTGCTTAAGAAATCTACATACATTAATAAAATCGGTCCTTTTCAGGACCACAAAAGGTTTAAACTTTGAGTAAATTTTTCTTGTCATATGCATATTTCATTTTCTAATATTCCCTTGATTCTTAATCCTAAAAAATATAAACCCCGCATTTGGTGTAGTTTTTTTGTTAGGTTATTTTATACATAGTTATATTTATTTTTTTTATAAATACAGTTGCTGGATTTATGTCTGAGCAAATTCATAAAAATGATTCTTAAATCCTCACATTGTATGCTTTAAAGTCGCATCACAGTAGGCGATATGCCTGTGTTTACATCCGCAAGAGTGATCACACATTTGTGTGAGTTAAGTTGACGCCCAATTGCATACTCGCGGAAAGCTCGACGATAAAATAATGTGAGAGAGAAAAAAGAGCTTTATGTGTATGGATTGCAGAAGCGCTCATGGAGGGCAATCATGAAATTATCACCATCAGCGCACAAAAAAGAAATACAAACCGCTTTCATTTTATAGTAAAGAAAAGAAGCTCTTGGACCTAAGCAAAAATACTCTCGCACATAAATATATATGTACATATAGCAGCTCCACTTAAAGAAAACGCGATTGTGTTTGTTTGAAAGCATATGATTAAACGAAGTTTCTTTTGATATTGCTTAATCTAATCCAAGGCAAGAAGCGGCAATATTTTTATTTTTTTTATTAACCAGTTGTGCAAAATGCAAATTATGTCGTTCAGTAAAAATTTATTTCAGAGTACGCAAAGATTTAAAAGAAATTACTTTTCAAGTTTAAGCAGAAGCTGGAACTGAAAAAAAAATTACAATTGAATGCATTTCTCCTTGTTTAAATATTTGGCGGCCCTGAAAAGGGCCTTTTTTCACGAATAATTTTAATCTGATTTATTTATTTTGAACTGGTATATTTAGTAACGGCTTTTGTTCCTTCACTAACGGCGTGCTTAGCAAGCTCACCAGGTAACAGCAATCTAACAGCAGTTTGGATTTCGCGGCTAGTAATTGTAGAACGCTTATTGTAGTGAGCCAAACGGGAAGCTTCAGCGGCAATTCTCTCAAAAATATCATTAACGAAACTGTTCATGATGCTCATGGCTTTTGAGGAAATTCCAGTATCGGGATGGACTTGCTTCAAAACTTTGTAAATGTAGATAGCATAAGATTCCTTCCTCTTGCGCCTTTTCTTCTTATCAGTTTTAGAAATATTCTTCTGGGCCTTGCCGGCCTTCTTTGCGGCTTTTCCACTAGCTTTTGGCGGCATATCGAACTCTGCACCACTTTATTTTCCACTGAACTGAGAGCACTCACTTTACACAATCACTGATAGTCAAAGACTGAATTCTTCCCATCAAATCGAATAACATTTATAGAGTTTCATTTGTATTGGAACCCGTGAGAATATTCTCAGTTTGTTGAATAACAGTTGACTCAGTTGGGAGAGTGGCAACTACACAGCTAAAAGGGTATAAATATTACGACACATGGCTGTTGGGATTCATTCCAAGTGTGAAGTCGTGTTGGTTTAGCTCAAGTGAATTTTAAAGTAAAAAAAAGCAAGTGAAAATGTCGGGCCGTGGCAAAGGTGGAAAAGTTAAGACAAAGGCAAAGTCTCGTTCGAATCGTGCTGGGCTTCAATTTCCCGTCGGTAGAATCCATCGTTTATTAAGGAAAGGCAATTATGCTGAGCGAGTTGGAGCTGGTGCACCCGTATACTTGGCAGCTGTAATGGAATACTTAGCTGCTGAAGTTCTGGAATTGGCTGGAAATGCTGCTCGCGATAATAAAAAGACAAGAATTATTCCCCGCCATTTGCAGTTGGCCATCAGAAATGACGAAGAATTAAATAAATTGTTGTCTGGTGTTACTATTGCTCAAGGTGGTGTGCTTCCCAACATTCAAGCTGTTCTTTTGCCCAAAAAGACAGAAAAGAAAGCCTAAATTCTTATTTCAATTTTTCTTCGTTTATTATCAAAATCCGTCCTTTTCAGGGCGACCAAAATTTTAAACAAAGAGTAAATATTCTTGCCTAAATTGTATTTTTTCTTTAAAAAATCCAGATTTTAAGTGAAATTGTTCAAAGAAAATTGCTTGAATTCCTTCTAAAGCTGTGTTTTCGCCAGTTTTATTTGCAATAAGCAGGATTGCCTGCAGAAAAATCGAATACAATTTTTTTTTATTAATTTTATCTTGACCAAAAATAATCATATTTTTCAATTTAAAAAATTTCAACAATAAATCATTTATCTTAAAAATAATAATTTTTCGCCATGAGCTTTAAATTTACATCTCTTGGCATAAACATCCAAGCGTACATGTCCGATGCTCCTAATTACATCCGAAAGTGTTGGCAGTACATACTTAAAAAATTATGAGACTTAAAATAAAATTAATTGGCCAAAGATAATTATTTTTTTACAATTCCAAATTTTTCCAAAAAAAAATAATTTATCTCAGAGATGATTTTTTTGCTCAACTTGAAATGTACGAATAAACATACACCATAAGAAATGGGACCTGGTAGGTAAAAATGGAGCCAAAACTCAGCATACGACACACACATGCACGCAAATATTTTTCTTCATTGCGTTACAAAGTTTATAAGTTGTGTGCAAACGACGCAAGTCAGATGCATACAAGCGAAAAATAGATTCAAACACATGTCCTCAAATGCAGAACATTTGACGCTATGTGAATACATGCGCAAGAAAATAACTGAAACCGGCTCTTTTTGATCGAAGCGAAGCTTAGAGAAGAGAATTTGAATGGGAGCTCTCCTCTCTCTCATCGTCGTCTTTTTTCAGACAAGGCAACCTACAAGCGTACATGCTCGATGTTCATAATTACATCCGAGAGTGTTGGCAGTAAAAACTAAAATATTCATTCTTATAAATGTCCCTTGCTACTAATATAAAAGAAATATGAAAATAAAAGAAATCTTGGATACACACATGCTATATATAAGATTTTTAGAGAAAAATCAATATAAAAAGCTATAAGTCTTTTTTATTATTTACAAATATTAAACCTTAAAACGAGGACAATATGTAGCGCAGCATTTTACACTTTGTTAAAAAAATTGGTGGCCCTGAAAAGGACCGATTTTGCTTCCATTATATATTACCATTATTAGATACGAGTTTAACCACCGAAACCATAAAGTGTGCGTCCTTGCCTCTTCAAAGCATAAACGACATCCATTGCAGTAACTGTTTTCCTTTTAGCATGTTCTGTGTATGTAACTGCGTCACGGATAACATTCTCTAAGAAAACTTTCAGCACACCACGAGTTTCTTCATAAATTAAACCAGATATACGTTTTACACCACCACGGCGAGCCAAGCGACGAATGGCAGGCTTAGTAATACCTTGGATATTATCACGAAGAACTTTACGATGACGTTTAGCACCACCTTTGCCAAGACCTTTTCCTCCTTTACCGCGACCAGTCATTTTCACTAAATATCGAACTTTGCTCGCACTTTACACTTAACACTTTCAGCACAAAACTGAACTGACCGTTCCTCTGAATGAGCATCGATTTATATAGCATATCGGAAGTTTTTTCAAGGAGGAGAAACGAATGATTGCAAGAAAACATTTTAAGTAGGGTTAAAATATCATCAAGAGGGGGAAAATATCTCTATAAATACGCGGAGGAGAGCGTGTGGAAGCTCATTGTGAAGTGAATTGTGCTAAGTGAGGTTTCGTGCTTAACAAGTAAAGTGAAGAATTAATAGAAAGTTAAAAAGTGAGAATGGCCCGTACAAAGCAGACAGCTCGTAAATCTACTGGTGGTAAAGCTCCGAGGAAGCAGTTGGCTACAAAAGCCGCAAGAAAAAGTGCTCCAGCCACTGGTGGTGTAAAGAAACCACATCGTTATCGCCCTGGTACTGTTGCTCTCCGTGAAATTCGTCGTTATCAAAAGAGTACTGAGCTTTTAATCCGAAAACTGCCGTTCCAACGTTTGGTTCGTGAAATTGCCCAAGATTTTAAAACCGACTTGCGTTTCCAGAGTTCTGCTGTTATGGCTCTTCAAGAAGCAAGTGAAGCGTATTTAGTTGGTTTATTTGAAGATACAAATTTGTGTGCTATTCATGCTAAACGTGTGACAATTATGCCAAAGGACATCCAATTGGCCCGTCGTATTCGTGGTGAACGTGCTTAAGAAATCTACATACATTAATAAAATCGGTCCTTTTCAGGACCACAAAAGGTTTAAACTTTGAGTAAATTTTTCTTGTCATATGCATATTTCATTTTCTAATATTCCCTTGATTCTTAATCCTAAAAAATATAAACCCCGCATTTGGTGTAGTTTTTTTGTTAGGTTATTTTATACATAGTTATATTTATTTTTTTTATAAATACAGTTGCTGGATTTATGTCTGAGCAAATTCATAAAAATGATTCTTAAATCCTCACATTGTATGCTTTAAAGTCGCATCACAGTAGGCGATATGCCTGTGTTTACATCCGCAAGAGTGATCACACATTTGTGTGAGTTAAGTTGACGCCCAATTGCATACTCGCGGAAAGCTCGACGATAAAATAATGTGAGAGAGAAAAAAGAGCTTTATGTGTATGGATTGCAGAAGCGCTCATGGAGGGCAATCATGAAATTATCACCATCAGCGCACAAAAAAGAAATACAAACCGCTTTCATTTTATAGTAAAGAAAAGAAGCTCTTGGACCTAAGCAAAAATACTCTCGCACATAAATATATATGTACATATAGCAGCTCCACTTAAAGAAAACGCGATTGTGTTTGTTTGAAAGCATATGATTAAACGAAGTTTCTTTTGATATTGCTTAATCTAATCCAAGGCAAGAAGCGGCAATATTTTTATTTTTTTTATTAACCAGTTGTGCAAAATGCAAATTATGTCGTTCAGTAAAAATTTATTTCAGAGTACGCAAAGATTTAAAAGAAATTACTTTTCAAGTTTAAGCAGAAGCTGGAACTGAAAAAAAAATTACAATTGAATGCATTTCTCCTTGTTTAAATATTTGGCGGCCCTGAAAAGGGCCTTTTTTCACGAATAATTTTAATCTGATTTATTTATTTTGAACTGGTATATTTAGTAACGGCTTTTGTTCCTTCACTAACGGCGTGCTTAGCAAGCTCACCAGGTAACAGCAATCTAACAGCAGTTTGGATTTCGCGGCTAGTAATTGTAGAACGCTTATTGTAGTGAGCCAAACGGGAAGCTTCAGCGGCAATTCTCTCAAAAATATCATTAACGAAACTGTTCATGATGCTCATGGCTTTTGAGGAAATTCCAGTATCGGGATGGACTTGCTTCAAAACTTTGTAAATGTAGATAGCATAAGATTCCTTCCTCTTGCGCTTCTTCTTCTTATCAGTTTTAGAAATATTCTTCTGGGCCTTGCCGGCCTTCTTTGCGGCTTTTCCACTAGCTTTTGGCGGCATATCGAACTCTGCACCACTTTATTTTCCACTGAACTGAGAGCACTCACTTTACACAATCACTGATAGTCAAAGACTGAATTCTTCCCATCAAAGCGAATAACATTTATATAGTTTCATTTGTATTGGAACCCGTGAGAATATTCTCAGTTTGTTGAATAACAGTTGACTCAGTTGGGAGAGTGGCAACTACACAGCTAAAAGGGTATAAATATTACGACACATGGCTGTTGGGATTCATTCCAAGTGTGAAGTCGTGTTGGTTTAGCTCAAGTGAATTTTAAAGTAAAAAAAAGCAAGTGAAAATGTCGGGCCGTGGCAAAGGTGGAAAAGTTAAGACAAAGGCAAAGTCTCGTTCAAATCGTGCTGGGCTTCAATTTCCCGTCGGTAGAATCCATCGTTTATTAAGGAAAGGCAATTATGCTGAGCGAGTTGGAGCTGGTGCACCCGTATACTTGGCAGCTGTAATGGAATACTTAGCTGCTGAAGTTCTGGAATTGGCTGGAAATGCTGCTCGCGATAATAAAAAGACAAGAATTATTCCCCGCCATTTGCAGTTGGCCATCAGAAATGACGAAGAATTAAATAAATTGTTGTCTGGTGTTACTATTGCTCAAGGTGGTGTGCTTCCCAACATTCAAGCTGTTCTTTTGCCCAAAAAGACAGAAAAGAAAGCCTAAATTCTTATTTCAATTTTTCTTCGTTTATTATCAAAATCCGTCCTTTTCAGGGCGACCAAAATTTTAAACAAAGAGTAAATATTCTTGCCTAAATTGTATTTTTTCTTTAAAAAATCCAGATTTTAAGTGAAATTGTTCAAAGAAAATTGCTTGAATTCCTTCTAAAGCTGTGTTTTCGCCAGTTTTATTTGCAATAAGCAGGATTGCCTGCAGAAAAATCGAATACAATTTTTTTTTATTAATTTTATCTTGACCAAAAATAATCATATTTTTCAATTTAAAAAATTTCAACAATAAATCATTTATCTTAAAAATAATAATTTTTCGCCATGAGCTTTAAATTTACATCTCTTGGCATAAACATCCAAGCGTACATGTCCGATGCTCCTAATTACATCCGAAAGTGTTGGCAGTACATACTTAAAAAATTATGAGACTTAAAATAAAATTAATTGGCCAAAGATAATTATTTTTTTACAATTCCAAATTTTTCCAAAAAAAAATAATTTATCTCAGAGATGATTTTTTTGCTCAACTTGAAATGTACGAATAAACATACACCATAAGAAACGGGACCTGGTAGGTAAAAATGGAGCCAAAACTCAGCATACGACACACACATGCACGCAAATATTTTTCTTCATTGCGTTACAAAGTTTATAAGTTGTGTGCAAACGACGCAAGTCAGATGCATACAAGCGAAAAATAGATTCAAACACATGTCCTCAAATGCAGAACATTTGACGCTATGTGAATACATGCGCAAGAAAATAACTGAAACCGGCTCTTTTTGATCGAAGCGAAGCTTAGAGAAGAGAATTTGAATGGGAGCTCTCCTCTCTCTCATCGTCGTTTTTTTTTCAGACAAGGCAACCTACAAGCGTACATGCTCGATGTTCATAATTACATCCGAGAGTGTTGGCAGTAAAAACTAAAATATTCATTCTTATAAATGTCCCTTGCTACTAATATAAAAGAAATATGAAAATAAAAGAAATCTTGGATACACACATGCTATATATAAGATTTTTAGAGAAAAATCAATATAAAAAGCTATAAGTCTTTTTTATTATTTACAAATATTAAACCTTAAAACGAGGACAATATGTAGCGCAGCATTTTACACTTTGTTAAAAAAATTGGTGGCCCTGAAAAGGACCGATTTTGCTTCCATTATATATTACCATTATTAGATACGAGTTTAACCACCGAAACCATAAAGTGTGCGTCCTTGCCTCTTCAAAGCATAAACGACATCCATTGCAGTAACTGTTTTCCTTTTAGCATGTTCTGTGTATGTAACTGCGTCACGGATAACATTCTCTAAGAAAACTTTCAGCACACCACGAGTTTCTTCATAAATTAAACCAGATATACGTTTTACACCACCACGGCGAGCCAAGCGACGAATGGCAGGCTTAGTAATACCTTGGATATTATCACGAAGAACTTTACGATGACGTTTAGCACCACCTTTGCCAAGACCTTTTCCTCCTTTACCGCGACCAGTCATTTTCACTAAATATCGAACTTTGCTCGCACTTTACACTTAACACTTTCAGCACAAAACTGAACTGACCGTTCCTCTGAATGAGCATCGATTTATATAGCATATCGGAAGTTTTTTCAAGGAGGAGAAACGAATGATTGCAAGAAAACATTTTAAGTAGGGTTAAAATATCATCAAGAGGGGGAAAATATCTCTATAAATACGCGGAGGAGAGCGTGTGGAAGCTCATTGTGAAGTGAATTGTGCTAAGTGAGGTTTCGTGCTTAACAAGTAAAGTGAAGAATTAATAGAAAGTTAAAAAGTGAGAATGGCCCGTACAAAGCAGACAGCTCGTAAATCTACTGGTGGTAAAGCTCCGAGGAAGCAGTTGGCTACAAAAGCCGCAAGAAAAAGTGCTCCAGCCACTGGTGGTGTAAAGAAACCACATCGTTATCGCCCTGGTACTGTTGCTCTCCGTGAAATTCGTCGTTATCAAAAGAGTACTGAGCTTTTAATCCGAAAACTGCCGTTCCAACGTTTGGTTCGTGAAATTGCCCAAGATTTTAAAACCGACTTGCGTTTCCAGAGTTCTGCTGTTATGGCTCTTCAAGAAGCAAGTGAAGCGTATTTAGTTGGTTTATTTGAAGATACAAATTTGTGTGCTATTCATGCTAAACGTGTGACAATTATGCCAAAGGACATCCAATTGGCCCGTCGTATTCGTGGTGAACGTGCTTAAGAAATCTACATACATTAATAAAATCGGTCCTTTTCAGGACCACAAAAGGTTTAAACTTTGAGTAAATTTTTCTTGTCATATGCATATTTCATTTTCTAATATTCCCTTGATTCTTAATCCTAAAAAATATAAACCCCGCATTTGGTGTAGTTTTTTTGTTAGGTTATTTTATACATAGTTATATTTATTTTTTTTATAAATACAGTTGCTGGATTTATGTCTGAGCAAATTCATAAAAATGATTCTTAAATCCTCACATTGTATGCTTTAAAGTCGCATCACAGTAGGCGATATGCCTGTGTTTACATCCGCAAGAGTGATCACACATTTGTGTGAGTTAAGTTGACGCCCAATTGCATACTCGCGGAAAGCTCGACGATAAAATAATGTGAGAGAGAAAAAAGAGCTTTATGTGTATGGATTGCAGAAGCGCTCATGGAGGGCAATCATGAAATTATCACCATCAGCGCACAAAAAAGAAATACAAACCGCTTTCATTTTATAGTAAAGAAAAGAAGCTCTTGGACCTAAGCAAAAATACTCTCGCACATAAATATATATGTACATATAGCAGCTCCACTTAAAGAAAACGCGATTGTGTTTGTTTGAAAGCATATGATTAAACGAAGTTTCTTTTGATATTGCTTAATCTAATCCAAGGCAAGAAGCGGCAATATTTTTATTTTTTTTATTAACCAGTTGTGCAAAATGCAAATTATGTCGTTCAGTAAAAATTTATTTCAGAGTACGCAAAGATTTAAAAGAAATTACTTTTCAAGTTTAAGCAGAAGCTGGAACTGAAAAAAAAATTACAATTGAATGCATTTCTCCTTGTTTAAATATTTGGCGGCCCTGAAAAGGGCCTTTTTTCACGAATAATTTTAATCTGATTTATTTATTTTGAACTGGTATATTTAGTAACGGCTTTTGTTCCTTCACTAACGGCGTGCTTAGCAAGCTCACCAGGTAACAGCAATCTAACAGCAGTTTGGATTTCGCGGCTAGTAATTGTAGAACGCTTATTGTAGTGAGCCAAACGGGAAGCTTCAGCGGCAATTCTCTCAAAAATATCATTAACGAAACTGTTCATGATGCTCATGGCTTTTGAGGAAATTCCAGTATCGGGATGGACTTGCTTCAAAACTTTGTAAATGTAGATAGCATAAGATTCCTTCCTCTTGCGCTTCTTCTTCTTATCAGTTTTAGAAATATTCTTCTGGGCCTTGCCGGCCTTCTTTGCGGCTTTTCCACTAGCTTTTGGCGGCATATCGAACTCTGCACCACTTTATTTTCCACTGAACTGAGAGCACTCACTTTACACAATCACTGATAGTCAAAGACTGAATTCTTCCCATCAAAGCGAATAACATTTATATAGTTTCATTTGTATTGGAACCCGTGAGAATATTCTCAGTTTGTTGAATAACAGTTGACTCAGTTGGGAGAGTGGCAACTACACAGCTAAAAGGGTATAAATATTACGACACATGGCTGTTGGGATTCATTCCAAGTGTGAAGTCGTGTTGGTTTAGCTCAAGTGAATTTTAAAGTAAAAAAAAGCAAGTGAAAATGTCGGGCCGTGGCAAAGGTGGAAAAGTTAAGACAAAGGCAAAGTCTCGTTCAAATCGTGCTGGGCTTCAATTTCCCGTCGGTAGAATCCATCGTTTATTAAGGAAAGGCAATTATGCTGAGCGAGTTGGAGCTGGTGCACCCGTATACTTGGCAGCTGTAATGGAATACTTAGCTGCTGAAGTTCTGGAATTGGCTGGAAATGCTGCTCGCGATAATAAAAAGACAAGAATTATTCCCCGCCATTTGCAGTTGGCCATCAGAAATGACGAAGAATTAAATAAATTGTTGTCTGGTGTTACTATTGCTCAAGGTGGTGTGCTTCCCAACATTCAAGCTGTTCTTTTGCCCAAAAAGACAGAAAAGAAAGCCTAAATTCTTATTTCAATTTTTCTTCGTTTATTATCAAAATCCGTCCTTTTCAGGGCGACCAAAATTTTAAACAAAGAGTAAATATTCTTGCCTAAATTGTATTTTTTCTTTAAAAAATCCAGATTTTAAGTGAAATTGTTCAAAGAAAATTGCTTGAATTCCTTCTAAAGCTGTGTTTTCGCCAGTTTTATTTGCAATAAGCAGGATTGCCTGCAGAAAAATCGAATACAATTTTTTTTTATTAATTTTATCTTGACCAAAAATAATCATATTTTTCAATTTAAAAAATTTCAACAATAAATCATTTATCTTAAAAATAATAATTTTTCGCCATGAGCTTTAAATTTACATCTCTTGGCATAAACATCCAAGCGTACATGTCCGATGCTCCTAATTACATCCGAAAGTGTTGGCAGTACATACTTAAAAAATTATGAGACTTAAAATAAAATTAATTGGCCAAAGATAATTATTTTTTTACAATTCCAAATTTTTCCAAAAAAAAATAATTTATCTCAGAGATGATTTTTTTGCTCAACTTGAAATGTACGAATAAACATACACCATAAGAAACGGGACCTGGTAGGTAAAAATGGAGCCAAAACTCAGCATACGACACACACATGCACGCAAATATTTTTCTTCATTGCGTTACAAAGTTTATAAGTTGTGTGCAAACGACGCAAGTCAGATGCATACAAGCGAAAAATAGATTCAAACACATGTCCTCAAATGCAGAACATTTGACGCTATGTGAATACATGCGCAAGAAAATAACTGAAACCGGCTCTTTTTGATCGAAGCGAAGCTTAGAGAAGAGAATTTGAATGGGAGCTCTCCTCTCTCTCATCGTCGTTTTTTTTTCAGACAAGGCAACCTACAAGCGTACATGCTCGATGTTCATAATTACATCCGAGAGTGTTGGCAGTAAAAACTAAAATATTCATTCTTATAAATGTCCCTTGCTACTAATATAAAAGAAATATGAAAATAAAAGAAATCTTGGATACACACATGCTATATATAAGATTTTTAGAGAAAAATCAATATAAAAAGCTATAAGTCTTTTTTATTATTTACAAATATTAAACCTTAAAACGAGGACAATATGTAGCGCAGCATTTTACACTTTGTTAAAAAAATTGGTGGCCCTGAAAAGGACCGATTTTGCTTCCATTATATATTACCATTATTAGATACGAGTTTAACCACCGAAACCATAAAGTGTGCGTCCTTGCCTCTTCAAAGCATAAACGACATCCATTGCAGTAACTGTTTTCCTTTTAGCATGTTCTGTGTATGTAACTGCGTCACGGATAACATTCTCTAAGAAAACTTTCAGCACACCACGAGTTTCTTCATAAATTAAACCAGATATACGTTTTACACCACCACGGCGAGCCAAGCGACGAATGGCAGGCTTAGTAATACCTTGGATATTATCACGAAGAACTTTACGATGACGTTTAGCACCACCTTTGCCAAGACCTTTTCCTCCTTTACCGCGACCAGTCATTTTCACTAAATATCGAACTTTGCTCGCACTTTACACTTAACACTTTCAGCACAAAACTGAACTGACCGTTCCTCTGAATGAGCATCGATTTATATAGCATATCGGAAGTTTTTTCAAGGAGGAGAAACGAATGATTGCAAGAAAACATTTTAAGTAGGGTTAAAATATCATCAAGAGGGGGAAAATATCTCTATAAATACGCGGAGGAGAGCGTGTGGAAGCTCATTGTGAAGTGAATTGTGCTAAGTGAGGTTTCGTGCTTAACAAGTAAAGTGAAGAATTAATAGAAAGTTAAAAAGTGAGAATGGCCCGTACAAAGCAGACAGCTCGTAAATCTACTGGTGGTAAAGCTCCGAGGAAGCAGTTGGCTACAAAAGCCGCAAGAAAAAGTGCTCCAGCCACTGGTGGTGTAAAGAAACCACATCGTTATCGCCCTGGTACTGTTGCTCTCCGTGAAATTCGTCGTTATCAAAAGAGTACTGAGCTTTTAATCCGAAAACTGCCGTTCCAACGTTTGGTTCGTGAAATTGCCCAAGATTTTAAAACCGACTTGCGTTTCCAGAGTTCTGCTGTTATGGCTCTTCAAGAAGCAAGTGAAGCGTATTTAGTTGGTTTATTTGAAGATACAAATTTGTGTGCTATTCATGCTAAACGTGTGACAATTATGCCAAAGGACATCCAATTGGCCCGTCGTATTCGTGGTGAACGTGCTTAAGAAATCTACATACATTAATAAAATCGGTCCTTTTCAGGACCACAAAAGGTTTAAACTTTGAGTAAATTTTTCTTGTCATATGCATATTTCATTTTCTAATATTCCCTTGATTCTTAATCCTAAAAAATATAAACCCCGCATTTGGTGTAGTTTTTTTGTTAGGTTATTTTATACATAGTTATATTTATTTTTTTTATAAATACAGTTGCTGGATTTATGTCTGAGCAAATTCATAAAAATGATTCTTAAATCCTCACATTGTATGCTTTAAAGTCGCATCACAGTAGGCGATATGCCTGTGTTTACATCCGCAAGAGTGATCACACATTTGTGTGAGTTAAGTTGACGCCTAATTGCATACTCGCGGAAAGCTCGACGATAAAATAATGTGAGAGAGAAAAAAGAGCTTTATGTGTATGGATTGCAGAAGCGCTCATGGAGGGCAATCATGAAATTATCACCATCAGCGCACAAAAAAGAAATACAAACCGCTTTCATTTTATAGTAAAGAAAAGAAGCTCTTGGACCTAAGCAAAAATACTCTCGCACATAAATATATATGTACATATAGCAGCTCCACTTAAAGAAAACGCGATTGTGTTTGTTTGAAAGCATATGATTAAACGAAGTTTCTTTTGATATTGCTTAATCTAATCCAAGGCAAGAAGCGGCAATATTTTTATTTTTTTTATTAACCAGTTGTGCAAAATGCAAATTATGTCGTTCAGTAAAAATTTATTTCAGAGTACGCAAAGATTTAAAAGAAATTACTTTTCAAGTTTAAGCAGAAGCTGGAACTGAAAAAAAAATTACAATTGAATGCATTTCTCCTTGTTTAAATATTTGGCGGCCCTGAAAAGGGCCTTTTTTCACGAATAATTTTAATCTGATTTATTTATTTTGAACTGGTATATTTAGTAACGGCTTTTGTTCCTTCACTAACGGCGTGCTTAGCAAGCTCACCAGGTAACAGCAATCTAACAGCAGTTTGGATTTCGCGGCTAGTAATTGTAGAACGCTTATTGTAGTGAGCCAAACGGGAAGCTTCAGCGGCAATTCTCTCAAAAATATCATTAACGAAACTGTTCATGATGCTCATGGCTTTTGAGGAAATTCCAGTATCGGGATGGACTTGCTTCAAAACTTTGTAAATGTAGATAGCATAAGATTCCTTCCTCTTGCGCTTCTTCTTCTTATCAGTTTTAGAAATATTCTTCTGGGCCTTGCCGGCCTTCTTTGCGGCTTTTCCACTAGCTTTTGGCGGCATATCGAACTCTGCACCACTTTATTTTCCACTGAACTGAGAGCACTCACTTTACACAATCACTGATAGTCAAAGACTGAATTCTTCCCATCAAAGCGAATAACATTTATATAGTTTCATTTGTATTGGAACCCGTGAGAATATTCTCAGTTTGTTGAATAACAGTTGACTCAGTTGGGAGAGTGGCAACTACACAGCTAAAAGGGTATAAATATTACGACACATGGCTGTTGGGATTCATTCCAAGTGTGAAGTCGTGTTGGTTTAGCTCAAGTGAATTTTAAAGTAAAAAAAAGCAAGTGAAAATGTCGGGCCGTGGCAAAGGTGGAAAAGTTAAGACAAAGGCAAAGTCTCGTTCAAATCGTGCTGGGCTTCAATTTCCCGTCGGTAGAATCCATCGTTTATTAAGGAAAGGCAATTATGCTGAGCGAGTTGGAGCTGGTGCACCCGTATACTTGGCAGCTGTAATGGAATACTTAGCTGCTGAAGTTCTGGAATTGGCTGGAAATGCTGCTCGCGATAATAAAAAGACAAGAATTATTCCCCGCCATTTGCAGTTGGCCATCAGAAATGACGAAGAATTAAATAAATTGTTGTCTGGTGTTACTATTGCTCAAGGTGGTGTGCTTCCCAACATTCAAGCTGTTCTTTTGCCCAAAAAGACAGAAAAGAAAGCCTAAATTCTTATTTCAATTTTTCTTCGTTTATTATCAAAATCCGTCCTTTTCAGGGCGACCAAAATTTTAAACAAAGAGTAAATATTCTTGCCTAAATTGTATTTTTTCTTTAAAAAATCCAGATTTTAAGTGAAATTGTTCAAAGAAAATTGCTTGAATTCCTTCTAAAGCTGTGTTTTCGCCAGTTTTATTTGCAATAAGCAGGATTGCCTGCAGAAAAATCGAATACAATTTTTTTTTATTAATTTTATCTTGACCAAAAATAATCATATTTTTCAATTTAAAAAATTTCAACAATAAATCATTTATCTTAAAAATAATAATTTTTCGCCATGAGCTTTAAATTTACATCTCTTGGCATAAACATCCAAGCGTACATGTCCGATGCTCCTAATTACATCCGAAAGTGTTGGCAGTACATACTTAAAAAATTATGAGACTTAAAATAAAATTAATTGGCCAAAGATAATTATTTTTTTACAATTCCAAATTTTTCCAAAAAAAAATAATTTATCTCAGAGATGATTTTTTTGCTCAACTTGAAATGTACGAATAAACATACACCATAAGAAACGGGACCTGGTAGGTAAAAATGGAGCCAAAACTCAGCATACGACACACACATGCACGCAAATATTTTTCTTCATTGCGTTACAAAGTTTATAAGTTGTGTGCAAACGACGCAAGTCAGATGCATACAAGCGAAAAATAGATTCAAACACATGTCCTCAAATGCAGAACATTTGACGCTATGTGAATACATGCGCAAGAAAATAACTGAAACCGGCTCTTTTTGATCGAAGCGAAGCTTAGAGAAGAGAATTTGAATGGGAGCTCTCCTCTCTCTCATCGTCGTTTTTTTTTCAGACAAGGCAACCTACAAGCGTACATGCTCGATGTTCATAATTACATCCGAGAGTGTTGGCAGTAAAAACTAAAATATTCATTCTTATAAATGTCCCTTGCTACTAATATAAAAGAAATATGAAAATAAAAGAAATCTTGGATACACACATGCTATATATAAGATTTTTAGAGAAAAATCAATATAAAAAGCTATAAGTCTTTTTTATTATTTACAAATATTAAACCTTAAAACGAGGACAATATGTAGCGCAGCATTTTACACTTTGTTAAAAAAATTGGTGGCCCTGAAAAGGACCGATTTTGCTTCCATTATATATTACCATTATTAGATACGAGTTTAACCACCGAAACCATAAAGTGTGCGTCCTTGCCTCTTCAAAGCATAAACGACATCCATTGCAGTAACTGTTTTCCTTTTAGCATGTTCTGTGTATGTAACTGCGTCACGGATAACATTCTCTAAGAAAACTTTCAGCACACCACGAGTTTCTTCATAAATTAAACCAGATATACGTTTTACACCACCACGGCGAGCCAAGCGACGAATGGCAGGCTTAGTAATACCTTGGATATTATCACGAAGAACTTTACGATGACGTTTAGCACCACCTTTGCCAAGACCTTTTCCTCCTTTACCGCGACCAGTCATTTTCACTAAATATCGAACTTTGCTCGCACTTTACACTTAACACTTTCAGCACAAAACTGAACTGACCGTTCCTCTGAATGAGCATCGATTTATATAGCATATCGGAAGTTTTTTCAAGGAGGAGAAACGAATGATTGCAAGAAAACATTTTAAGTAGGGTTAAAATATCATCAAGAGGGGGAAAATATCTCTATAAATACGCGGAGGAGAGCGTGTGGAAGCTCATTGTGAAGTGAATTGTGCTAAGTGAGGTTTCGTGCTTAACAAGTAAAGTGAAGAATTAATAGAAAGTTAAAAAGTGAGAATGGCCCGTACAAAGCAGACAGCTCGTAAATCTACTGGTGGTAAAGCTCCGAGGAAGCAGTTGGCTACAAAAGCCGCAAGAAAAAGTGCTCCAGCCACTGGTGGTGTAAAGAAACCACATCGTTATCGCCCTGGTACTGTTGCTCTCCGTGAAATTCGTCGTTATCAAAAGAGTACTGAGCTTTTAATCCGAAAACTGCCGTTCCAACGTTTGGTTCGTGAAATTGCCCAAGATTTTAAAACCGACTTGCGTTTCCAGAGTTCTGCTGTTATGGCTCTTCAAGAAGCAAGTGAAGCGTATTTAGTTGGTTTATTTGAAGATACAAATTTGTGTGCTATTCATGCTAAACGTGTGACAATTATGCCAAAGGACATCCAATTGGCCCGTCGTATTCGTGGTGAACGTGCTTAAGAAATCTACATACATTAATAAAATCGGTCCTTTTCAGGACCACAAAAGGTTTAAACTTTGAGTAAATTTTTCTTGTCATATGCATATTTCATTTTCTAATATTCCCTTGATTCTTAATCCTAAAAAATATAAACCCCGCATTTGGTGTAGTTTTTTTGTTAGGTTATTTTATACATAGTTATATTTATTTTTTTTATAAATACAGTTGCTGGATTTATGTCTGAGCAAATTCATAAAAATGATTCTTAAATCCTCACATTGTATGCTTTAAAGTCGCATCACAGTAGGCGATATGCCTGTGTTTACATCCGCAAGAGTGATCACACATTTGTGTGAGTTAAGTTGACGCCCAATTGCATACTCGCGGAAAGCTCGACGATAAAATAATGTGAGAGAGAAAAAAGAGCTTTATGTGTATGGATTGCAGAAGCGCTCATGGAGGGCAATCATGAAATTATCACCATCAGCGCACAAAAAAGAAATACAAACCGCTTTCATTTTATAGTAAAGAAAAGAAGCTCTTGGACCTAAGCAAAAATACTCTCGCACATAAATATATATGTACATATAGCAGCTCCACTTAAAGAAAACGCGATTGTGTTTGTTTGAAAGCATATGATTAAACGAAGTTTCTTTTGATATTGCTTAATCTAATCCAAGGCAAGAAGCGGCAATATTTTTATTTTTTTTATTAACCAGTTGTGCAAAATGCAAATTATGTCGTTCAGTAAAAATTTATTTCAGAGTACGCAAAGATTTAAAAGAAATTACTTTTCAAGTTTAAGCAGAAGCTGGAACTGAAAAAAAAATTACAATTGAATGCATTTCTCCTTGTTTAAATATTTGGCGGCCCTGAAAAGGGCCTTTTTTCACGAATAATTTTAATCTGATTTATTTATTTTGAACTGGTATATTTAGTAACGGCTTTTGTTCCTTCACTAACGGCGTGCTTAGCAAGCTCACCAGGTAACAGCAATCTAACAGCAGTTTGGATTTCGCGGCTAGTAATTGTAGAACGCTTATTGTAGTGAGCCAAACGGGAAGCTTCAGCGGCAATTCTCTCAAAAATATCATTAACGAAACTGTTCATGATGCTCATGGCTTTTGAGGAAATTCCAGTATCGGGATGGACTTGCTTCAAAACTTTGTAAATGTAGATAGCATAAGATTCCTTCCTCTTGCGCTTCTTCTTCTTATCAGTTTTAGAAATATTCTTCTGGGCCTTGCCGGCCTTCTTTGCGGCTTTTCCACTAGCTTTTGGCGGCATATCGAACTCTGCACCACTTTATTTTCCACTGAACTGAGAGCACTCACTTTACACAATCACTGATAGTCAAAGACTGAATTCTTCCCATCAAAGCGAATAACATTTATAGAGTTTCATTTGTATTGGAACCCGTGAGAATATTCTCAGTTTGTTGAATAACAGTTGACTCAGTTGGGAGAGTGGCAACTACACAGCTAAAAGGGTATAAATATTACGACACATGGCTGTTGGGATTCATTCCAAGTGTGAAGTCGTGTTGGTTTAGCTCAAGTGAATTTTAAAGTAAAAAAAAGCAAGTGAAAATGTCGGGCCGTGGCAAAGGTGGAAAAGTTAAGACAAAGGCAAAGTCTCGTTCAAATCGTGCTGGGCTTCAATTTCCCGTCGGTAGAATCCATCGTTTATTAAGGAAAGGCAATTATGCTGAGCGAGTTGGAGCTGGTGCACCCGTATACTTGGCAGCTGTAATGGAATACTTAGCTGCTGAAGTTCTGGAATTGGCTGGAAATGCTGCTCGCGATAATAAAAAGACAAGAATTATTCCCCGCCATTTGCAGTTGGCCATCAGAAATGACGAAGAATTAAATAAATTGTTGTCTGGTGTTACTATTGCTCAAGGTGGTGTGCTTCCCAACATTCAAGCTGTTCTTTTGCCCAAAAAGACAGAAAAGAAAGCCTAAATTCTTATTTCAATTTTTCTTCGTTTATTATCAAAATCCGTCCTTTTCAGGGCGACCAAAATTTTAAACAAAGAGTAAATATTCTTGCCTAAATTGTATTTTTTCTTTAAAAAATCCAGATTTTAAGTGAAATTGTTCAAAGAAAATTGCTTGAATTCCTTCTAAAGCTGTGTTTTCGCCAGTTTTATTTGCAATAAGCAGGATTGCCTGCAGAAAAATCGAATACAATTTTTTTTTATTAATTTTATCTTGACCAAAAATAATCATATTTTTCAATTTAAAAAATTTCAACAATAAATCATTTATCTTAAAAATAATAATTTTTCGCCATGAGCTTTAAATTTACATCTCTTGGCATAAACATCCAAGCGTACATGTCCGATGCTCCTAATTACATCCGAAAGTGTTGGCAGTACATACTTAAAAAATTATGAGACTTAAAATAAAATTAATTGGCCAAAGATAATTATTTTTTTACAATTCCAAATTTTTCCAAAAAAAATAATTTATCTCAGAGATGATTTTTTTGCTCAACTTGAAATGTACGAATAAACATACACCATAAGAAACGGGACCTGGTAGGTAAAAATGGAGCCAAAACTCAGCATACGACACACACATGCACGCAAATATTTTTCTTCATTGCGTTACAAAGTTTATAAGTTGTGTGCAAACGACGCAAGTCAGATGCATACAAGCGAAAAATAGATTCAAACACATGTCCTCAAATGCAGAACATTTGACGCTATGTGAATACATGCGCAAGAAAATAACTGAAACCGGCTCTTTTTGATCGAAGCGAAGCTTAGAGAAGAGAATTTGAATGGGAGCTCTCCTCTCTCTCATCGTCGTTTTTTTTTCAGACAAGGCAACCTACAAGCGTACATGCTCGATGTTCATAATTACATCCGAGAGTGTTGGCAGTAAAAACTAAAATATTCATTCTTATAAATGTCCCTTGCTACTAATATAAAAGAAATATGAAAATAAAAGAAATCTTGGATACACACATGCTATATATAAGATTTTTAGAGAAAAATCAATATAAAAAGCTATAAGTCTTTTTTATTATTTACAAATATTAAACCTTAAAACGAGGACAATATGTAGCGCAGCATTTTACACTTTGTTAAAAAAATTGGTGGCCCTGAAAAGGACCGATTTTGCTTCCATTATATATTACCATTATTAGATACGAGTTTAACCACCGAAACCATAAAGTGTGCGTCCTTGCCTCTTCAAAGCATAAACGACATCCATTGCAGTAACTGTTTTCCTTTTAGTATGTTCTGTGTATGTAACTGCGTCACGGATAACATTCTCTAAGAAAACTTTCAGCACACCACGAGTTTCTTCATAAATTAAACCAGATATACGTTTTACACCACCACGGCGAGCCAAGCGACGAATGGCAGGCTTAGTAATACCTTGGATATTATCACGAAGAACTTTACGATGACGTTTAGCACCACCTTTGCCAAGACCTTTTCCTCCTTTACCGCGACCAGTCATTTTCACTAAATATCGAACTTTGCTCGCACTTTACACTTAACACTTTCAGCACAAAACTGAACTGACCGTTCCTCTGAATGAGCATCGATTTATATAGCATATCGGAAGTTTTTTCAAGGAGGAGAAACGAATGATTGCAAGAAAACATTTTAAGTAGGGTTAAAATATCATCAAGAGGGGGAAAATATCTCTATAAATACGCGGAGGAGAGCGTGTGGAAGCTCATTGTGAAGTGAATTGTGCTAAGTGAGGTTTCGTGCTTAACAAGTAAAGTGAAGAATTAATAGAAAGTTAAAAAGTGAGAATGGCCCGTACAAAGCAGACAGCTCGTAAATCTACTGGTGGTAAAGCTCCGAGGAAGCAGTTGGCTACAAAAGCCGCAAGAAAAAGTGCTCCAGCCACTGGTGGTGTAAAGAAACCACATCGTTATCGCCCTGGTACTGTTGCTCTCCGTGAAATTCGTCGTTATCAAAAGAGTACTGAGCTTTTAATCCGAAAACTGCCGTTCCAACGTTTGGTTCGTGAAATTGCCCAAGATTTTAAAACCGACTTGCGTTTCCAGAGTTCTGCTGTTATGGCTCTTCAAGAAGCAAGTGAAGCGTATTTAGTTGGTTTATTTGAAGATACAAATTTGTGTGCTATTCATGCTAAACGTGTGACAATTATGCCAAAGGACATCCAATTGGCCCGTCGTATTCGTGGTGAACGTGCTTAAGAAATCTACATACATTAATAAAATCGGTCCTTTTCAGGACCACAAAAGGTTTAAACTTTGAGTAAATTTTTCTTGTCATATGCATATTTCATTTTCTAATATTCCCTTGATTCTTAATCCTAAAAAATATAAACCCCGCATTTGGTGTAGTTTTTTTGTTAGGTTATTTTATACATAGTTATATTTATTTTTTTTATAAATACAGTTGCTGGATTTATGTCTGAGCAAATTCATAAAAATGATTCTTAAATCCTCACATTAGGTCTGTTCCAATAGAAAACCTGTCCTGTCGTAGCCTGCGAAAAGTTACTTGATTGGTGGGGGAAAATTTAGTCAAAATCCCGAAAAGTGAAGGAACGCTTTCTGGGATGTTTCATGCAGATCAAGAAGACCATAACCTAAAAATCACTTGTGTCTTCAAAATAATGACATAAAACTATTGAAATTAATAAATTATTTATGAAATTATTCAAAATGTTGTAGTAAGGCACCAATCGAAGAAATTATTTTCAGCACATCGTAATCATTTTGGTTTGACATGACAAGTAACAGCTGTTTTGACATGTTGAAAACCTCGTAAGATTTCACTCCACCTAAAAATCTCCTGCGGTTTCTTGGTCGAGGGGAAGTAAAAATTTCCCCGCTTTTCCGAGCATGAGATTCTATTGGAACAGGAATTGGGTGATTTCTTGGTCCCGCGGGATCCCGCATTCTCTATTGGAACAGACTTATTGTATGCTTTAAAGTCGCATCACAGTAGGCGATATGCCTGTGTTTACATCCGCAAGAGTGATCACACATTTGTGTGAGTTAAGTTGACGCCCAATTGCATACTCGCGGAAAGCTCGACGATAAAATAATGTGAGAGAGAAAAAAGAGCTTTATGTGTATGGATTGCAGAAGCGCTCATGGAGGGCAATCATGAAATTATCACCATCAGCGCACAAAAAAGAAATACAAACCGCTTTCATTTTATAGTAAAGAAAAGAAGCTCTTGGACCTAAGCAAAAATACTCTCGCACATAAATATATATGTACATATAGCAGCTCCACTTAAAGAAAACGCGATTGTGTTTGTTTGAAAGCATATGATTAAACGAAGTTTCTTTTGATATTGCTTAATCTAATCCAAGGCAAGAAGCGGCAATATTTTTATTTTTTTTATTAACCAGTTGTGCAAAATGCAAATTATGTCGTTCAGTAAAAATTTATTTCAGAGTACGCAAAGATTTAAAAGAAATTACTTTTCAAGTTTAAGCAGAAGCTGGAACTGAAAAAAAAATTACAATTGAATGCATTTCTCCTTGTTTAAATATTTGGCGGCCCTGAAAAGGGCCTTTTTTTCACGAATAATTTTAATCTGATTTATTTATTTTGAACTGGTATATTTAGTAACGGCTTTTGTTCCTTCACTAACGGCGTGCTTAGCAAGCTCACCAGGTAACAGCAATCTAACAGCAGTTTGGATTTCGCGGCTAGTAATTGTAGAACGCTTATTGTAGTGAGCCAAACGGGAAGCTTCAGCGGCAATTCTCTCAAAAATATCATTAACGAAACTGTTCATGATGCTCATGGCTTTTGAGGAAATTCCAGTATCGGGATGGACTTGCTTCAAAACTTTGTAAATGTAGATAGCATAAGATTCCTTCCTCTTGCGCTTCTTCTTCTTATCAGTTTTAGAAATATTCTTCTGGGCCTTGCCGGCCTTCTTTGCGGCTTTTCCACTAGCTTTTGGCGGCATATCGAACTCTGCACCACTTTATTTTCCACTGAACTGAGAGCACTCACTTTACACAATCACTGATAGTCAAAGACTGAATTCTTCCCATCAAAGCGAATAACATTTATAGAGTTTCATTTGTATTGGAACCCGTGAGAATATTCTCAGTTTGTTGAATAACAGTTGACTCAGTTGGGAGAGTGGCAACTACACAGCTAAAAGGGTATAAATATTACGACACATGGCTGTTGGGATTCATTCCAAGTGTGAAGTCGTGTTGGTTTAGCTCAAGTGAATTTTAAAGTAAAAAAAAGCAAGTGAAAATGTCGGGCCGTGGCAAAGGTGGAAAAGTTAAGACAAAGGCAAAGTCTCGTTCAAATCGTGCTGGGCTTCAATTTCCCGTCGGTAGAATCCATCGTTTATTAAGGAAAGGCAATTATGCTGAGCGAGTTGGAGCTGGTGCACCCGTATACTTGGCAGCTGTAATGGAATACTTAGCTGCTGAAGTTCTGGAATTGGCTGGAAATGCTGCTCGCGATAATAAAAAGACAAGAATTATTCCCCGCCATTTGCAGTTGGCCATCAGAAATGACGAAGAATTAAATAAATTGTTGTCTGGTGTTACTATTGCTCAAGGTGGTGTGCTTCCCAACATTCAAGCTGTTCTTTTGCCCAAAAAGACAGAAAAGAAAGCCTAAATTCTTATTTCAATTTTTCTTCGTTTATTATCAAAATCCGTCCTTTTCAGGGCGACCAAAATTTTAAACAAAGAGTAAATATTCTTGCCTAAATTGTATTTTTTCTTTAAAAAATCCAGATTTTAAGTGAAATTGTTCAAAGAAAATTGCTTGAATTCCTTCTAAAGCTGTGTTTTCGCCAGTTTTATTTGCAATAAGCAGGATTGCCTGCAGAAAAATCGAATACAATTTTTTTTTATTAATTTTATCTTGACCAAAAATAATCATATTTTTCAATTTAAAAAATTTCAACAATAAATCATTTATCTTAAAAATAATAATTTTTCGCCATGAGCTTTAAATTTACATCTCTTGGCATAAACATCCAAGCGTACATGTCCGATGCTCCTAATTACATCCGAAAGTGTTGGCAGTACATACTTAAAAAATTATGAGACTTAAAATAAAATTAATTGGCCAAAGATAATTATTTTTTTACAATTCCAAATTTTTCCAAAAAAAAATAATTTATCTCAGAGATGATTTTTTTGCTCAACTTGAAATGTACGAATAAACATACACCATAAGAAACGGGACCTGGTAGGTAAAAATGGAGCCAAAACTCAGCATACGACACACACATGCACGCAAATATTTTTCTTCATTGCGTTACAAAGTTTATAAGTTGTGTGCAAACGACCAAGACCCTCGTAAGTACAGGCCTGGAAGCAGAGTTTGTGTTTGTGTTGGTAATAGACCCATTATCTGTCAAATAGGAAGAAATTATATGGAGGAGGTAAAAGTTCGGGATATTTTGCCGTAAAAAGTCATAAAATAATATATTTAACCAGTTTTTGTTGCAATAGGATTACCAGTTAATAGTGCTTTAGTGATTTATTTAAGAAAAGTTAAAAAAATCGAGTGGTTAAGTGTGTTTTAAGTGTGTTAATTGTAAAGGTGGCCAATTTTGTTTACATTCGCGGTGGTTTTTTCTTGTTTATTTAGCGGAAAAATGTTGAATTTGTGTAGTAATATAATAAAAAGTGCTTTTTGAATGATTAAAGATTATTATAGAATAGTTATTAAACACATTAAGTGCAAGTACCACCACACAACATGCATAACAATAACTTTTTCACTTTTCCTTCACATTTTTCTGCACTTATGTTTTTAATAAGTATTCTATAATAATCTTTAATCACTCAAAAAGCACTTTTTATTATATTACTACACAAATTCAACATTTTTCCGCTAAATAAACAAGAAAAAACCACCGCGAATGTAAACAAAATTGGCCACCTTCACATTTAACACACTTAAAACACACTTAAACTCTCAATTTTTTTAAATTTTCTTAATTAAATCACTAAAGCACTATTCACTGGTAATCCTATTGCAACAAAAACTGGTTAAATATATTATTTTATGAATTTTTACGGCAAACTAATGCAAAAATATTCCGAACTTTACATCACGGCGTATAAATCCAACAAAAGTGACAGATTCTGGGACTACGAGCAGCTGCGTTAATGTTAGTGAGGTAGGCAACTTCCAGGCCTGTACTTACGAGGGTCTTGAAACGACGCAAGTCAGATGCATACAAGCGAAAAATAGATTCAAACACATGTCCTCAAATGCAGAACATTTGACGCTATGTGAATACATGCGCAAGAAAATAACTGAAACCGGCTCTTTTTGATCGAAGCGAAGCTTAGAGAAGAGAATTTGAATGGGAGCTCTCCTCTCTCTCATCGTCGTTTTTTTTTCAGACAAGGCAACCTACAAGCGTACATGCTCGATGTTCATAATTACATCCGAGAGTGTTGGCAGTAAAAACTAAAATATTCATTCTTATAAATGTCCCTTGCTACTAATATAAAAGAAATATGAAAATAAAAGAAATCTTGGATACACACATGCTATATATAAGATTTTTAGAGAAAAATCAATATAAAAAGCTATAAGTCTTTTTTATTATTTACAAATATTAAACCTTAAAACGAGGACAATATGTAGCGCAGCATTTTACACTTTGTTAAAAAAATTGGTGGCCCTGAAAAGGACCGATTTTGCTTCCATTATATATTACCATTATTAGATACGAGTTTAACCACCGAAACCATAAAGTGTGCGTCCTTGCCTCTTCAAAGCATAAACGACATCCATTGCAGTAACTGTTTTCCTTTTAGCATGTTCTGTGTATGTAACTGCGTCACGGATAACATTCTCTAAGAAAACTTTCAGCACACCACGAGTTTCTTCATAAATTAAACCAGATATACGTTTTACACCACCACGGCGAGCCAAGCGACGAATGGCAGGCTTAGTAATACCTTGGATATTATCACGAAGAACTTTACGATGACGTTTAGCACCACCTTTGCCAAGACCTTTTCCTCCTTTACCGCGACCAGTCATTTTCACTAAATATCGAACTTTGCTCGCACTTTACACTTAACACTTTCAGCACAAAACTGAACTGACCGTTCCTCTGAATGAGCATCGATTTATATAGCATATCGGAAGTTTTTTCAAGGAGGAGAAACGAATGATTGCAAGAAAACATTTTAAGTAGGGTTAAAATATCATCAAGAGGGGGAAAATATCTCTATAAATACGCGGAGGAGAGCGTGTGGC
This sequence comes from Thereva nobilitata, assembly GCA_963855945.1. Taxonomy (NCBI): domain Eukaryota; kingdom Metazoa; phylum Arthropoda; class Insecta; order Diptera; family Therevidae; genus Thereva; species Thereva nobilitata. The sequence goes on from OY979694.1 coordinate 138,290,672, forward strand.
TGTGGAAGCTCATTGTGAAGTGAATTGTGCTAAGTGAGGTTTCGTGCTTAACAAGTAAAGTGAAGAATTAATAGAAAGTTAAAAAGTGAGAATGGCCCGTACAAAGCAGACAGCTCGTAAATCTACTGGTGGTAAAGCTCCGAGGAAGCAGTTGGCTACAAAAGCCGCAAGAAAAAGTGCTCCAGCCACTGGTGGTGTAAAGAAACCACATCGTTATCGCCCTGGTACTGTTGCTCTCCGTGAAATTCGTCGTTATCAAAAGAGTACTGAGCTTTTAATCCGAAAACTGCCGTTCCAACGTTTGGTTCGTGAAATTGCCCAAGATTTTAAAACCGACTTGCGTTTCCAGAGTTCTGCTGTTATGGCTCTTCAAGAAGCAAGTGAAGCGTATTTAGTTGGTTTATTTGAAGATACAAATTTGTGTGCTATTCATGCTAAACGTGTGACAATTATGCCAAAGGACATCCAATTGGCCCGTCGTATTCGTGGTGAACGTGCTTAAGAAATCTACATACATTAATAAAATCGGTCCTTTTCAGGACCACAAAAGGTTTAAACTTTGAGTAAATTTTTCTTGTCATATGCATATTTCATTTTCTAATATTCCCTTGATTCTTAATCCTAAAAAATATAAACCCCGCATTTGGTGTAGTTTTTTTGTTAGGTTATTTTATACATAGTTATATTTATTTTTTTTATAAATACAGTTGCTGGATTTATGTCTGAGCAAATTCATAAAAATGATTCTTAAATCCTCACATTGTATGCTTTAAAGTCGCATCACAGTAGGCGATATGCCTGTGTTTACATCCGCAAGAGTGATCACACATTTGTGTGAGTTAAGTTGACGCCCAATTGCATACTCGCGGAAAGCTCGACGATAAAATAATGTGAGAGAGAAAAAAGAGCTTTATGTGTATGGATTGCAGAAGCGCTCATGGAGGGCAATCATGAAATTATCACCATCAGCGCACAAAAAAGAAATACAAACCGCTTTCATTTTATAGTAAAGAAAAGAAGCTCTTGGACCTAAGCAAAAATACTCTCGCACATAAATATATATGTACATATAGCAGCTCCACTTAAAGAAAACGCGATTGTGTTTGTTTGAAAGCATATGATTAAACGAAGTTTCTTTTGATATTGCTTAATCTAATCCAAGGCAAGAAGCGGCAATATTTTTATTTTTTTTATTAACCAGTTGTGCAAAATGCAAATTATGTCGTTCAGTAAAAATTTATTTCAGAGTACGCAAAGATTTAAAAGAAATTACTTTTCAAGTTTAAGCAGAAGCTGGAACTGAAAAAAAAATTACAATTGAATGCATTTCTCCTTGTTTAAATATTTGGCGGCCCTGAAAAGGGCCTTTTTTCACGAATAATTTTAATCTGATTTATTTATTTTGAACTGGTATATTTAGTAACGGCTTTTGTTCCTTCACTAACGGCGTGCTTAGCAAGCTCACCAGGTAACAGCAATCTAACAGCAGTTTGGATTTCGCGGCTAGTAATTGTAGAACGCTTATTGTAGTGAGCCAAACGGGAAGCTTCAGCGGCAATTCTCTCAAAAATATCATTAACGAAACTGTTCATGATGCTCATGGCTTTTGAGGAAATTCCAGTATCGGGATGGACTTGCTTCAAAACTTTGTAAATGTAGATAGCATAAGATTCCTTCCTCTTGCGCTTCTTCTTCTTATCAGTTTTAGAAATATTCTTCTGGGCCTTGCCGGCCTTCTTTGCGGCTTTTCCACTAGCTTTTGGCGGCATATCGAACTCTGCACCACTTTATTTTCCACTGAACTGAGAGCACTCACTTTACACAATCACTGATAGTCAAAGACTGAATTCTTCCCATCAAAGCGAATAACATTTATAGAGTTTCATTTGTATTGGAACCCGTGAGAATATTCTCAGTTTGTTGAATAACAGTTGACTCAGTTGGGAGAGTGGCAACTACACAGCTAAAAGGGTATAAATATTACGACACATGGCTGTTGGGATTCATTCCAAGTGTGAAGTCGTGTTGGTTTAGCTCAAGTGAATTTTAAAGTAAAAAAAAGCAAGTGAAAATGTCGGGCCGTGGCAAAGGTGGAAAAGTTAAGACAAAGGCAAAGTCTCGTTCAAATCGTGCTGGGCTTCAATTTCCCGTCGGTAGAATCCATCGTTTATTAAGGAAAGGCAATTATGCTGAGCGAGTTGGAGCTGGTGCACCCGTATACTTGGCAGCTGTAATGGAATACTTAGCTGCTGAAGTTCTGGAATTGGCTGGAAATGCTGCTCGCGATAATAAAAAGACAAGAATTATTCCCCGCCATTTGCAGTTGGCCATCAGAAATGACGAAGAATTAAATAAATTGTTGTCTGGTGTTACTATTGCTCAAGGTGGTGTGCTTCCCAACATTCAAGCTGTTCTTTTGCCCAAAAAGACAGAAAAGAAAGCCTAAATTCTTATTTCAATTTTTCTTCGTTTATTATCAAAATCCGTCCTTTTCAGGGCGACCAAAATTTTAAACAAAGAGTAAATATTCTTGCCTAAATTGTATTTTTTCTTTAAAAAATCCAGATTTTAAGTGAAATTGTTCAAAGAAAATTGCTTGAATTCCTTCTAAAGCTGTGTTTTCGCCAGTTTTATTTGCAATAAGCAGGATTGCCTGCAGAAAAATCGAATACAATTTTTTTTTATTAATTTTATCTTGACCAAAAATAATCATATTTTTCAATTTAAAAAATTTCAACAATAAATCATTTATCTTAAAAATAATAATTTTTCGCCATGAGCTTTAAATTTACATCTCTTGGCATAAACATCCAAGCGTACATGTCCGATGCTCCTAATTACATCCGAAAGTGTTGGCAGTACATACTTAAAAAATTATGAGACTTAAAATAAAATTAATTGGCCAAAGATAATTATTTTTTTACAATTCCAAATTTTTCCAAAAAAAAATAATTTATCTCAGAGATGATTTTTTTGCTCAACTTGAAATGTACGAATAAACATACACCATAAGAAACGGGACCTGGTAGGTAAAAATGGAGCCAAAACTCAGCATACGACACACACATGCACGCAAATATTTTTCTTCATTGCGTTACAAAGTTTATAAGTTGTGTGCAAACGACGCAAGTCAGATGCATACAAGCGAAAAATAGATTCAAACACATGTCCTCAAATGCAGAACATTTGACGCTATGTGAATACATGCGCAAGAAAATAACTGAAACCGGCTCTTTTTGATCGAAGCGAAGCTTAGAGAAGAGAATTTGAATGGGAGCTCTCCTCTCTCTCATCGTCGTTTTTTTTTCAGACAAGGCAACCTACAAGCGTACATGCTCGATGTTCATAATTACATCCGAGAGTGTTGGCAGTAAAAACTAAAATATTCATTCTTATAAATGTCCCTTGCTACTAATATAAAAGAAATATGAAAATAAAAGAAATCTTGGATACACACATGCTATATATAAGATTTTTAGAGAAAAATCAATATAAAAAGCTATAAGTCTTTTTTATTATTTACAAATATTAAACCTTAAAACGAGGACAATATGTAGCGCAGCATTTTACACTTTGTTAAAAAAATTGGTGGCCCTGAAAAGGACCGATTTTGCTTCCATTATATATTACCATTATTAGATACGAGTTTAACCACCGAAACCATAAAGTGTGCGTCCTTGCCTCTTCAAAGCATAAACGACATCCATTGCAGTAACTGTTTTCCTTTTAGCATGTTCTGTGTATGTAACTGCGTCACGGATAACATTCTCTAAGAAAACTTTCAGCACACCACGAGTTTCTTCATAAATTAAACCAGATATACGTTTTACACCACCACGGCGAGCCAAGCGACGAATGGCAGGCTTAGTAATACCTTGGATATTATCACGAAGAACTTTACGATGACGTTTAGCACCACCTTTGCCAAGACCTTTTCCTCCTTTACCGCGACCAGTCATTTTCACTAAATATCGAACTTTGCTCGCACTTTACACTTAACACTTTCAGCACAAAACTGAACTGACCGTTCCTCTGAATGAGCATCGATTTATATAGCATATCGGAAGTTTTTTCAAGGAGGAGAAACGAATGATTGCAAGAAAACATTTTAAGTAGGGTTAAAATATCATCAAGAGGGGGAAAATATCTCTATAAATACGCGGAGGAGAGCGTGTGGAAGCTCATTGTGAAGTGAATTGTGCTAAGTGAGGTTTCGTGCTTAACAAGTAAAGTGAAGAATTAATAGAAAGTTAAAAAGTGAGAATGGCCCGTACAAAGCAGACAGCTCGTAAATCTACTGGTGGTAAAGCTCCGAGGAAGCAGTTGGCTACAAAAGCCGCAAGAAAAAGTGCTCCAGCCACTGGTGGTGTAAAGAAACCACATCGTTATCGCCCTGGTACTGTTGCTCTCCGTGAAATTCGTCGTTATCAAAAGAGTACTGAGCTTTTAATCCGAAAACTGCCGTTCCAACGTTTGGTTCGTGAAATTGCCCAAGATTTTAAAACCGACTTGCGTTTCCAGAGTTCTGCTGTTATGGCTCTTCAAGAAGCAAGTGAAGCGTATTTAGTTGGTTTATTTGAAGATACAAATTTGTGTGCTATTCATGCTAAACGTGTGACAATTATGCCAAAGGACATCCAATTGGCCCGTCGTATTCGTGGTGAACGTGCTTAAGAAATCTACATACAATAATAAAATCGGTCCTTTTCAGGACCACAAAAGGTTTAAACTTTGAGTAAATTTTTCTTGTCATATGCATATTTCATTTTCTAATATTCCCTTGATTCTTAATCCTAAAAAATATAAACCCCGCATTTGGTGTAGTTTTTTTGTTAGGTTATTTTATACATAGTTATATTTATTTTTTTTATAAATACAGTTGCTGGATTTATGTCTGAGCAAATTCATAAAAATGATTCTTAAATCCTCACATTGTATGCTTTAAAGTCGCATCACAGTAGGCGATATGCCTGTGTTTACATCCGCAAGAGTGATCACACATTTGTGTGAGTTAAGTTGACGCCCAATTGCATACTCGCGGAAAGCTCGACGATAAAATAATGTGAGAGAGAAAAAAGAGCTTTATGTGTATGGATTGCAGAAGCGCTCATGGAGGGCAATCATGAAATTATCACCATCAGCGCACAAAAAAGAAATACAAACCGCTTTCATTTTATAGTAAAGAAAAGAAGCTCTTGGACCTAAGCAAAAATACTCTCGCACATAAATATATATGTACATATAGCAGCTCCACTTAAAGAAAACGCGATTGTGTTTGTTTGAAAGCATATGATTAAACGAAGTTTCTTTTGATATTGCTTAATCTAATCCAAGGCAAGAAGCGGCAATATTTTTATTTTTTTTATTAACCAGTTGTGCAAAATGCAAATTATGTCGTTCAGTAAAAATTTATTTCAGAGTACGCAAAGATTTAAAAGAAATTACTTTTCAAGTTTAAGCAGAAGCTGGAACTGAAAAAAAAATTACAATTGAATGCATTTCTCCTTGTTTAAATATTTGGCGGCCCTGAAAAGGGCCTTTTTTCACGAATAATTTTAATCTGATTTATTTATTTTGAACTGGTATATTTAGTAACGGCTTTTGTTCCTTCACTAACGGCGTGCTTAGCAAGCTCACCAGGTAACAGCAATCTAACAGCAGTTTGGATTTCGCGGCTAGTAATTGTAGAACGCTTATTGTAGTGAGCCAAACGGGAAGCTTCAGCGGCAATTCTCTCAAAAATATCATTAACGAAACTGTTCATGATGCTCATGGCTTTTGAGGAAATTCCAGTATCGGGATGGACTTGCTTCAAAACTTTGTAAATGTAGATAGCATAAGATTCCTTCCTCTTGCGCTTCTTCTTCTTATCAGTTTTAGAAATATTCTTCTGGGCCTTGCCGGCCTTCTTTGCGGCTTTTCCACTAGCTTTTGGCGGCATATCGAACTCTGCACCACTTTATTTTCCACTGAACTGAGAGCACTCACTTTACACAATCACTGATAGTCAAAGACTGAATTCTTCCCATCAAATCGAATAACATTTATAGAGTTTCATTTGTATTGGAACCCGTGAGAATATTCTCAGTTTGTTGAATAACAGTTGACTCAGTTGGGAGAGTGGCAACTACACAGCTAAAAGGGTATAAATATTACGACACATGGCTGTTGGGATTCATTCCAAGTGTGAAGTCGTGTTGGTTTAGCTCAGGTGAATTTTAAAGTAAAAAAAAGCAAGTGAAAATGTCGGGCCGTGGCAAAGGTGGAAAAGTTAAGACAAAGGCAAAGTCTCGTTCGAATCGTGCTGGGCTTCAATTTCCCGTCGGTAGAATCCATCGTTTATTAAGGAAAGGCAATTATGCTGAGCGAGTTGGAGCTGGTGCACCCGTATACTTGGCAGCTGTAATGGAATACTTAGCTGCTGAAGTTCTGGAATTGGCTGGAAATGCTGCTCGCGATAATAAAAAGACAAGAATTATTCCCCGCCATTTGCAGTTGGCCATCAGAAATGACGAAGAATTAAATAAATTGTTGTCTGGTGTTACTATTGCTCAAGGTGGTGTGCTTCCCAACATTCAAGCTGTTCTTTTGCCCAAAAAGACAGAAAAGAAAGCCTAAATTCTTATTTCAATTTTTCTTCGTTTATTATCAAAATCCGTCCTTTTCAGGGCGACCAAAATTTTAAACAAAGAGTAAATATTCTTGCCTAAATTGTATTTTTTCTTTAAAAAATCCAGATTTTAAGTGAAATTGTTCAAAGAAAATTGCTTGAATTCCTTCTAAAGCTGTGTTTTCGCCAGTTTTATTTGCAATAAGCAGGATTGCCTGCAGAAAAATCGAATACAATTTTTTTTTATTAATTTTATCTTGACCAAAAATAATCATATTTTTCAATTTAAAAAATTTCAACAATAAATCATTTATCTTAAAAATAATAATTTTTCGCCATGAGCTTTAAATTTACATCTCTTGGCATAAACATCCAAGCGTACATGTCCGATGCTCCTAATTACATCCGAAAGTGTTGGCAGTACATACTTAAAAAATTATGAGACTTAAAATAAAATTAATTGGCCAAAGATAATTATTTTTTTACAATTCCAAATTTTTCCAAAAAAAAATAATTTATCTCAGAGATGATTTTTTTGCTCAACTTGAAATGTACGAATAAACATACACCATAAGAAACGGGACCTGGTAGGTAAAAATGGAGCCAAAACTCAGCATACGACACACACATGCACGCAAATATTTTTCTTCATTGCGTTACAAAGTTTATAAGTTGTGTGCAAACGACGCAAGTCAGATGCATACAAGCGAAAAATAGATTCAAACACATGTCCTCAAATGCAGAACATTTGACGCTATGTGAATACATGCGCAAGAAAATAACTGAAACCGGCTCTTTTTGATCGAAGCGAAGCTTAGAGAAGAGAATTTGAATGGGAGCTCTCCTCTCTCTCTCATCGTCGTTTTTTTTCAGACAAGGCAACCTACAAGCGTACATGCTCGATGTTCATAATTACATCCGAGAGTGTTGGCAGTAAAAACTAAAATATTCATTCTTATAAATGTCCCTTGCTACTAATATAAAAGAAATATGAAAATAAAAGAAATCTTGGATACACACATGCTATATATAAGATTTTTAGAGAAAAATCAATATAAAAAGCTATAAGTCTTTTTTATTATTTACAAATATTAAACCTTAAAACGAGGACAATATGTAGCGCAGCATTTTACACTTTGTTAAAAAAATTGGTGGCCCTGAAAAGGACCGATTTTGCTTCCATTATATATTACCATTATTAGATACGAGTTTAACCACCGAAACCATAAAGTGTGCGTCCTTGCCTCTTCAAAGCATAAACGACATCCATTGCAGTAACTGTTTTCCTTTTAGCATGTTCTGTGTATGTAACTGCGTCACGGATAACATTCTCTAAGAAAACTTTCAGCACACCACGAGTTTCTTCATAAATTAAACCAGATATACGTTTTACACCACCACGGCGAGCCAAGCGACGAATGGCAGGCTTAGTAATACCTTGGATATTATCACGAAGAACTTTACGATGACGTTTAGCACCACCTTTGCCAAGACCTTTTCCTCCTTTACCGCGACCAGTCATTTTCACTAAATATCGAACTTTGCTCGCACTTTACACTTAACACTTTCAGCACAAAACTGAACTGACCGTTCCTCTGAATGAGCATCGATTTATATAGCATATCGGAAGTTTTTTCAAGGAGGAGAAACGAATGATTGCAAGAAAACATTTTAAGTAGGGTTAAAATATCATCAAGAGGGGGAAAATATCTCTATAAATACGCGGAGGAGAGCGTGTGGAAGCTCATTGTGAAGTGAATTGTGCTAAGTGAGGTTTCGTGCTTAACAAGTAAAGTGAAGAATTAATAGAAAGTTAAAAAGTGAGAATGGCCCGTACAAAGCAGACAGCTCGTAAATCTACTGGTGGTAAAGCTCCGAGGAAGCAGTTGGCTACAAAAGCCGCAAGAAAAAGTGCTCCAGCCACTGGTGGTGTAAAGAAACCACATCGTTATCGCCCTGGTACTGTTGCTCTCCGTGAAATTCGTCGTTATCAAAAGAGTACTGAGCTTTTAATCCGAAAACTGCCGTTCCAACGTTTGGTTCGTGAAATTGCCCAAGATTTTAAAACCGACTTGCGTTTCCAGAGTTCTGCTGTTATGGCTCTTCAAGAAGCAAGTGAAGCGTATTTAGTTGGTTTATTTGAAGATACAAATTTGTGTGCTATTCATGCTAAACGTGTGACAATTATGCCAAAGGACATCCAATTGGCCCGTCGTATTCGTGGTGAACGTGCTTAAGAAATCTACATACATTAATAAAATCGGTCCTTTTCAGGACCACAAAAGGTTTAAACTTTGAGTAAATTTTTCTTGTCATATGCATATTTCATTTTCTAATATTCCCTTGATTCTTAATCCTAAAAAATATAAACCCCGCATTTGGTGTAGTTTTTTTGTTAGGTTATTTTATACATAGTTATATTTATTTTTTTTATAAATACAGTTGCTGGATTTATGTCTGAGCAAATTCATAAAAATGATTCTTAAATCCTCACATTGTATGCTTTAAAGTCGCATCACAGTAGGCGATATGCCTGTGTTTACATCCGCAAGAGTGATCACACATTTGTGTGAGTTAAGTTGACGCCCAATTGCATACTCGCGGAAAGCTCGACGATAAAATAATGTGAGAGAGAAAAAAGAGCTTTATGTGTATGGATTGCAGAAGCGCTCATGGAGGGCAATCATGAAATTATCACCATCAGCGCACAAAAAAGAAATACAAACCGCTTTCATTTTATAGTAAAGAAAAGAAGCTCTTGGACCTAAGCAAAAATACTCTCGCACATAAATATATATGTACATATAGCAGCTCCACTTAAAGAAAACGCGATTGTGTTTGTTTGAAAGCATATGATTAAACGAAGTTTCTTTTGATATTGCTTAATCTAATCCAAGGCAAGAAGCGGCAATATTTTTATTTTTTTTATTAACCAGTTGTGCAAAATGCAAATTATGTCGTTCAGTAAAAATTTATTTCAGAGTACGCAAAGATTTAAAAGAAATTACTTTTCAAGTTTAAGCAGAAGCTGGAACTGAAAAAAAAATTACAATTGAATGCATTTCTCCTTGTTTAAATATTTGGCGGCCCTGAAAAGGGCCTTTTTTCACGAATAATTTTAATCTGATTTATTTATTTTGAACTGGTATATTTAGTAACGGCTTTTGTTCCTTCACTAACGGCGTGCTTAGCAAGCTCACCAGGTAACAGCAATCTAACAGCAGTTTGGATTTCGCGGCTAGTAATTGTAGAACGCTTATTGTAGTGAGCCAAACGGGAAGCTTCAGCGGCAATTCTCTCAAAAATATCATTAACGAAACTGTTCATGATGCTCATGGCTTTTGAGGAAATTCCAGTATCGGGATGGACTTGCTTCAAAACTTTGTAAATGTAGATAGCATAAGATTCCTTCCTCTTGCGCTTCTTCTTCTTATCAGTTTTAGAAATATTCTTCTGGGCCTTGCCGGCCTTCTTTGCGGCTTTTCCACTAGCTTTTGGCGGCATATCGAACTCTGCACCACTTTATTTTCCACTGAACTGAGAGCACTCACTTTACACAATCACTGATAGTCAAAGACTGAATTCTTCCCATCAAAGCGAATAACATTTATATAGTTTCATTTGTATTGGAACCCGTGAGAATATTCTCAGTTTGTTGAATAACAGTTGACTCAGTTGGGAGAGTGGCAACTACACAGCTAAAAGGGTATAAATATTACGACACATGGCTGTTGGGATTCATTCCAAGTGTGAAGTCGTGTTGGTTTAGCTCAAGTGAATTTTAAAGTAAAAAAAAGCAAGTGAAAATGTCGGGCCGTGGCAAAGGTGGAAAAGTTAAGACAAAGGCAAAGTCTCGTTCAAATCGTGCTGGGCTTCAATTTCCCGTCGGTAGAATCCATCGTTTATTAAGGAAAGGCAATTATGCTGAGCGAGTTGGAGCTGGTGCACCCGTATACTTGGCAGCTGTAATGGAATACTTAGCTGCTGAAGTTCTGGAATTGGCTGGAAATGCTGCTCGCGATAATAAAAAGACAAGAATTATTCCCCGCCATTTGCAGTTGGCCATCAGAAATGACGAAGAATTAAATAAATTGTTGTCTGGTGTTACTATTGCTCAAGGTGGTGTGCTTCCCAACATTCAAGCTGTTCTTTTGCCCAAAAAGACAGAAAAGAAAGCCTAAATTCTTATTTCAATTTTTCTTCGTTTATTATCAAAATCCGTCCTTTTCAGGGCGACCAAAATTTTAAACAAAGAGTAAATATTCTTGCCTAAATTGTATTTTTTCTTTAAAAAATCCAGATTTTAAGTGAAATTGTTCAAAGAAAATTGCTTGAATTCCTTCTAAAGCTGTGTTTTCGCCAGTTTTATTTGCAATAAGCAGGATTGCCTGCAGAAAAATCGAATACAATTTTTTTTTATTAATTTTATCTTGACCAAAAATAATCATATTTTTCAATTTAAAAAATTTCAACAATAAATCATTTATCTTAAAAATAATAATTTTTCGCCATGAGCTTTAAATTTACATCTCTTGGCATAAACATCCAAGCGTACATGTCCGATGCTCCTAATTACATCCGAAAGTGTTGGCAGTACATACTTAAAAAATTATGAGACTTAAAATAAAATTAATTGGCCAAAGATAATTATTTTTTTACAATTCCAAATTTTTCCAAAAAAAAATAATTTATCTCAGAGATGATTTTTTTGCTCAACTTGAAATGTACGAATAAACATACACCATAAGAAACGGGACCTGGTAGGTAAAAATGGAGCCAAAACTCAGCATACGACACACACATGCACGCAAATATTTTTCTTCATTGCGTTACAAAGTTTATAAGTTGTGTGCAAACGACGCAAGTCAGATGCATACAAGCGAAAAATAGATTCAAACACATGTCCTCAAATGCAGAACATTTGACGCTATGTGAATACATGCGCAAGAAAATAACTGAAACCGGCTCTTTTTGATCGAAGCGAAGCTTAGAGAAGAGAATTTGAATGGGAGCTCTCCTCTCTCTCATCGTCGTTTTTTTTTCAGACAAGGCAACCTACAAGCGTACATGCTCGATGTTCATAATTACATCCGAGAGTGTTGGCAGTAAAAACTAAAATATTCATTCTTATAAATGTCCCTTGCTACTAATATAAAAGAAATATGAAAATAAAAGAAATCTTGGATACACACATGCTATATATAAGATTTTTAGAGAAAAATCAATATAAAAAGCTATAAGTCTTTTTTATTATTTACAAATATTAAACCTTAAAACGAGGACAATATGTAGCGCAGCATTTTACACTTTGTTAAAAAAATTGGTGGCCCTGAAAAGGACCGATTTTGCTTCCATTATATATTACCATTATTAGATACGAGTTTAACCACCGAAACCATAAAGTGTGCGTCCTTGCCTCTTCAAAGCATAAACGACATCCATTGCAGTAACTGTTTTCCTTTTAGCATGTTCTGTGTATGTAACTGCGTCACGGATAACATTCTCTAAGAAAACTTTCAGCACACCACGAGTTTCTTCATAAATTAAACCAGATATACGTTTTACACCACCACGGCGAGCCAAGCGACGAATGGCAGGCTTAGTAATACCTTGGATATTATCACGAAGAACTTTACGATGACGTTTAGCACCACCTTTGCCAAGACCTTTTCCTCCTTTACCGCGACCAGTCATTTTCACTAAATATCGAACTTTGCTCGCACTTTACACTTAACACTTTCAGCACAAAACTGAACTGACCGTTCCTCTGAATGAGCATCGATTTATATAGCATATCGGAAGTTTTTTCAAGGAGGAGAAACGAATGATTGCAAGAAAACATTTTAAGTAGGGTTAAAATATCATCAAGAGGGGGAAAATATCTCTATAAATACGCGGAGGAGAGCGTGTGGAAGCTCATTGTGAAGTGAATTGTGCTAAGTGAGGTTTCGTGCTTAACAAGTAAAGTGAAGAATTAATAGAAAGTTAAAAAGTGAGAATGGCCCGTACAAAGCAGACAGCTCGTAAATCTACTGGTGGTAAAGCTCCGAGGAAGCAGTTGGCTACAAAAGCCGCAAGAAAAAGTGCTCCAGCCACTGGTGGTGTAAAGAAACCACATCGTTATCGCCCTGGTACTGTTGCTCTCCGTGAAATTCGTCGTTATCAAAAGAGTACTGAGCTTTTAATCCGAAAACTGCCGTTCCAACGTTTGGTTCGTGAAATTGCCCAAGATTTTAAAACCGACTTGCGTTTCCAGAGTTCTGCTGTTATGGCTCTTCAAGAAGCAAGTGAAGCGTATTTAGTTGGTTTATTTGAAGATACAAATTTGTGTGCTATTCATGCTAAACGTGTGACAATTATGCCAAAGGACATCCAATTGGCCCGTCGTATTCGTGGTGAACGTGCTTAAGAAATCTACATACATTAATAAAATCGGTCCTTTTCAGGACCACAAAAGGTTTAAACTTTGAGTAAATTTTTCTTGTCATATGCATATTTCATTTTCTAATATTCCCTTGATTCTTAATCCTAAAAAATATAAACCCCGCATTTGGTGTAGTTTTTTTGTTAGGTTATTTTATACATAGTTATATTTATTTTTTTTATAAATACAGTTGCTGGATTTATGTCTGAGCAAATTCATAAAAATGATTCTTAAATCCTCACATTGTATGCTTTAAAGTCGCATCACAGTAGGCGATATGCCTGTGTTTACATCCGCAAGAGTGATCACACATTTGTGTGAGTTAAGTTGACGCCCAATTGCATACTCGCGGAAAGCTCGACGATAAAATAATGTGAGAGAGAAAAAAGAGCTTTATGTGTATGGATTGCAGAAGCGCTCATGGAGGGCAATCATGAAATTATCACCATCAGCGCACAAAAAAGAAATACAAACCGCTTTCATTTTATAGTAAAGAAAAGAAGCTCTTGGACCTAAGCAAAAATACTCTCGCACATAAATATATATGTACATATAGCAGCTCCACTTAAAGAAAACGCGATTGTGTTTGTTTGAAAGCATATGATTAAACGAAGTTTCTTTTGATATTGCTTAATCTAATCCAAGGCAAGAAGCGGCAATATTTTTATTTTTTTTATTAACCAGTTGTGCAAAATGCAAATTATGTCGTTCAGTAAAAATTTATTTCAGAGTACGCAAAGATTTTAAAGAAATTACTTTTCAAGTTTAAGCAGAAGCTGGAACTGAAAAAAAAATTACAATTGAATGCATTTCTCCTTGTTTAAATATTTGGCGGCCCTGAAAAGGGCCTTTTTTCACGAATAATTTTAATCTGATTTATTTATTTTGAACTGGTATATTTAGTAACGGCTTTTGTTCCTTCACTAACGGCGTGCTTAGCAAGCTCACCAGGTAACAGCAATCTAACAGCAGTTTGGATTTCGCGGCTAGTAATTGTAGAACGCTTATTGTAGTGAGCCAAACGGGAAGCTTCAGCGGCAATTCTCTCAAAAATATCATTAACGAAACTGTTCATGATGCTCATGGCTTTTGAGGAAATTCCAGTATCGGGATGGACTTGCTTCAAAACTTTGTAAATGTAGATAGCATAAGATTCCTTCCTCTTGCGCTTCTTCTTCTTATCAGTTTTAGAAATATTCTTCTGGGCCTTGCCGGCCTTCTTTGCGGCTTTTCCACTAGCTTTTGGCGGCATATCGAACTCTGCACCACTTTATTTTCCACTGAACTGAGAGCACTCACTTTACACAATCACTGATAGTCAAAGACTGAATTCTTCCCATCAAAGCGAATAACATTTATAGAGTTTCATTTGTATTGGAACCCGTGAGAATATTCTCAGTTTGTTGAATAACAGTTGACTCAGTTGGGAGAGTGGCAACTACACAGCTAAAAGGGTATAAATATTACGACACATGGCTGTTGGGATTCATTCCAAGTGTGAAGTCGTGTTGGTTTAGCTCAAGTGAATTTTAAAGTAAAAAAAAGCAAGTGAAAATGTCGGGCCGTGGCAAAGGTGGAAAAGTTAAGACAAAGGCAAAGTCTCGTTCAAATCGTGCTGGGCTTCAATTTCCCGTCGGTAGAATCCATCGTTTATTAAGGAAAGGCAATTATGCTGAGCGAGTTGGAGCTGGTGCACCCGTATACTTGGCAGCTGTAATGGAATACTTAGCTGCTGAAGTTCTGGAATTGGCTGGAAATGCTGCTCGCGATAATAAAAAGACAAGAATTATTCCCCGCCATTTGCAGTTGGCCATCAGAAATGACGAAGAATTAAATAAATTGTTGTCTGGTGTTACTATTGCTCAAGGTGGTGTGCTTCCCAACATTCAAGCTGTTCTTTTGCCCAAAAAGACAGAAAAGAAAGCCTAAATTCTTATTTCAATTTTTCTTCGTTTATTATCAAAATCCGTCCTTTTCAGGGCGACCAAAATTTTAAACAAAGAGTAAATATTCTTGCCTAAATTGTATTTTTTCTTTAAAAAATCCAGATTTTAAGTGAAATTGTTCAAAGAAAATTGCTTGAATTCCTTCTAAAGCTGTGTTTTCGCCAGTTTTATTTGCAATAAGCAGGATTGCCTGCAGAAAAATCGAATACAATTTTTTTTTATTAATTTTATCTTGACCAAAAATAATCATATTTTTCAATTTAAAAAATTTCAACAATAAATCATTTATCTTAAAAATAATAATTTTTCGCCATGAGCTTTAAATTTACATCTCTTGGCATAAACATCCAAGCGTACATGTCCGATGCTCCTAATTACATCCGAAAGTGTTGGCAGTACATACTTAAAAAATTATGAGACTTAAAATAAAATTAATTGGCCAAAGATAATTATTTTTTTACAATTCCAAATTTTTCCAAAAAAAAATAATTTATCTCAGAGATGATTTTTTTGCTCAACTTGAAATGTACGAATAAACATACACCATAAGAAACGGGACCTGGTAGGTAAAAATGGAGCCAAAACTCAGCATACGACACACACATGCACGCAAATATTTTTCTTCATTGCGTTACAAAGTTTATAAGTTGTGTGCAAACGACGCAAGTCAGATGCATACAAGCGAAAAATAGATTCAAACACATGTCCTCAAATGCAGAACATTTGACGCTATGTGAATACATGCGCAAGAAAATAACTGAAACCGGCTCTTTTTGATCGAAGCGAAGCTTAGAGAAGAGAATTTGAATGGGAGCTCTCCTCTCTCTCATCGTCGTTTTTTTTTCAGACAAGGCAACCTACAAGCGTACATGCTCGATGTTCATAATTACATCCGAGAGTGTTGGCAGTAAAAACTAAAATATTCATTCTTATAAATGTCCCTTGCTACTAATATAAAAGAAATATGAAAATAAAAGAAATCTTGGATACACACATGCTATATATAAGATTTTTAGAGAAAAATCAATATAAAAAGCTATAAGTCTTTTTTATTATTTACAAATATTAAACCTTAAAACGAGGACAATATGTAGCGCAGCATTTTACACTTTGTTAAAAAAATTGGTGGCCCTGAAAAGGACCGATTTTGCTTCCATTATATATTACCATTATTAGATACGAGTTTAACCACCGAAACCATAAAGTGTGCGTCCTTGCCTCTTCAAAGCATAAACGACATCCATTGCAGTAACTGTTTTCCTTTTAGCATGTTCTGTGTATGTAACTGCGCCACGGATAACATTCTCTAAGAAAACTTTCAGCACACCACGAGTTTCTTCATAAATTAAACCAGATATACGTTTTACACCACCACGGCGAGCCAAGCGACGAATGGCAGGCTTAGTAATACCTTGGATATTATCACGAAGAACTTTACGATGACGTTTAGCACCACCTTTGCCAAGACCTTTTCCTCCTTTACCGCGACCAGTCATTTTCACTAAATATCGAACTTTGCTCGCACTTTACACTTAACACTTTCAGCACAAAACTGAACTGACCGTTCCTCTGAATGAGCATCGATTTATATAGCATATCGGAAGTTTTTTCAAGGAGGAGAAACGAATGATTGCAAGAAAACATTTTAAGTAGGGTTAAAATATCATCAAGAGGGGGAAAATATCTCTATAAATACGCGGAGGAGAGCGTGTGGAAGCTCATTGTGAAGTGAATTGTGCTAAGTGAGGTTTCGTGCTTAACAAGTAAAGTGAAGAATTAATAGAAAGTTAAAAAGTGAGAATGGCCCGTACAAAGCAGACAGCTCGTAAATCTACTGGTGGTAAAGCTCCGAGGAAGCAGTTGGCTACAAAAGCCGCAAGAAAAAGTGCTCCAGCCACTGGTGGTGTAAAGAAACCACATCGTTATCGCCCTGGTACTGTTGCTCTCCGTGAAATTCGTCGTTATCAAAAGAGTACTGAGCTTTTAATCCGAAAACTGCCGTTCCAACGTTTGGTTCGTGAAATTGCCCAAGATTTTAAAACCGACTTGCGTTTCCAGAGTTCTGCTGTTATGGCTCTTCAAGAAGCAAGTGAAGCGTATTTAGTTGGTTTATTTGAAGATACAAATTTGTGTGCTATTCATGCTAAACGTGTGACAATTATGCCAAAGGACATCCAATTGGCCCGTCGTATTCGTGGTGAACGTGCTTAAGAAATCTACATACATTAATAAAATCGGTCCTTTTCAGGACCACAAAAGGTTTAAACTTTGAGTAAATTTTTCTTGTCATATGCATATTTCATTTTCTAATATTCCCTTGATTCTTAATCCTAAAAAATATAAACCCCGCATTTGGTGTAGTTTTTTTGTTAGGTTATTTTATACATAGTTATATTTATTTTTTTTATAAATACAGTTGCTGGATTTATGTCTGAGCAAATTCATAAAAATGATTCTTAAATCCTCACATTGTATGCTTTAAAGTCGCATCACAGTAGGCGATATGCCTGTGTTTACATCCGCAAGAGTGATCACACATTTGTGTGAGTTAAGTTGACGCCCAATTGCATACTCGCGGAAAGCTCGACGATAAAATAATGTGAGAGAGAAAAAAGAGCTTTATGTGTATGGATTGCAGAAGCGCTCATGGAGGGCAATCATGAAATTATCACCATCAGCGCACAAAAAAGAAATACAAACCGCTTTCATTTTATAGTAAAGAAAAGAAGCTCTTGGACCTAAGCAAAAATACTCTCGCACATAAATATATATGTACATATAGCAGCTCCACTTAAAGAAAACGCGATTGTGTTTGTTTGAAAGCATATGATTAAACGAAGTTTCTTTTGATATTGCTTAATCTAATCCAAGGCAAGAAGCGGCAATATTTTTATTTTTTTTATTAACCAGTTGTGCAAAATGCAAATTATGTCGTTCAGTAAAAATTTATTTCAGAGTACGCAAAGATTTAAAAGAAATTACTTTTCAAGTTTAAGCAGAAGCTGGAACTGAAAAAAAAATTACAATTGAATGCATTTCTCCTTGTTTAAATATTTGGCGGCCCTGAAAAGGGCCTTTTTTCACGAATAATTTTAATCTGATTTATTTATTTTGAACTGGTATATTTAGTAACGGCTTTTGTTCCTTCACTAACGGCGTGCTTAGCAAGCTCACCAGGTAACAGCAATCTAACAGCAGTTTGGATTTCGCGGCTAGTAATTGTAGTGAGCCAAACGGGAAGCTTCAGCGGCAATTCTCTCAAAAATATCATTAACGAAACTGTTCATGATGCTCATGGCTTTTGAGGAAATTCCAGTATCGGGATGGACTTGCTTCAAAACTTTGTAAATGTAGATAGCATAAGATTCCTTCCTCTTGCGCTTCTTCTTCTTATCAGTTTTAGAAATATTCTTCTGGGCCTTGCCGGCCTTCTTTGCGGCTTTTCCACTAGCTTTTGGCGGCATATCGAACTCTGCACCACTTTATTTTCCACTGAACTGAGAGCACTCACTTTACACAATCACTGATAGTCAAAGACTGAATTCTTCCCATCAAAGCGAATAACATTTATAGAGTTTCATTTGTATTGGAACCCGTGAGAATATTCTCAGTTTGTTGAATAACAGTTGACTCAGTTGGGAGAGTGGCAACTACACAGCTAAAAGGGTATAAATATTACGACACATGGCTGTTGGGATTCATTCCAAGTGTGAAGTCGTGTTGGTTTAGCTCAAGTGAATTTTAAAGTAAAAAAAAGCAAGTGAAAATGTCGGGCCGTGGCAAAGGTGGAAAAGTTAAGACAAAGGCAAAGTCTCGTTCAAATCGTGCTGGGCTTCAATTTCCCGTCGGTAGAATCCATCGTTTATTAAGGAAAGGCAATTATGCTGAGCGAGTTGGAGCTGGTGCACCCGTATACTTGGCAGCTGTAATGGAATACTTAGCTGCTGAAGTTCTGGAATTGGCTGGAAATGCTGCTCGCGATAATAAAAAGACAAGAATTATTCCCCGCCATTTGCAGTTGGCCATCAGAAATGACGAAGAATTAAATAAATTGTTGTCTGGTGTTACTATTGCTCAAGGTGGTGTGCTTCCCAACATTCAAGCTGTTCTTTTGCCCAAAAAGACAGAAAAGAAAGCCTAAATTCTTATTTCAATTTTTCTTCGTTTATTATCAAAATCCGTCCTTTTCAGGGCGACCAAAATTTTAAACAAAGAGTAAATATTCTTGCCTAAATTGTATTTTTTCTTTAAAAAATCCAGATTTTAAGTGAAATTGTTCAAAGAAAATTGCTTGAATTCCTTCTAAAGCTGTGTTTTCGCCAGTTTTATTTGCAATAAGCAGGATTGCCTGCAGAAAAATCGAATACAATTTTTTTTTATTAATTTTATCTTGACCAAAAATAATCATATTTTTCAATTTAAAAAATTTCAACAATAAATCATTTATCTTAAAAATAATAATTTTTCGCCATGAGCTTTAAATTTACATCTCTTGGCATAAACATCCAAGCGTACATGTCCGATGCTCCTAATTACATCCGAAAGTGTTGGCAGTACATACTTAAAAAATTATGAGACTTAAAATAAAATTAATTGGCCAAAGATAATTATTCTTTTACAATTCCAAATTTTTCCAAAAAAAAATAATTTATCTCAGAGATGATTTTTTTGCTCAACTTGAAATGTACGAATAAACATACACCATAAGAAACGGGACCTGGTAGGTAAAAATGGAGCCAAAACTCAGCATACGACACACACATGCACGCAAATATTTTTCTTCATTGCGTTACAAAGTTTATAAGTTGTGTGCAAACGACGCAAGTCAGATGCATACAAGCGAAAAATAGATTCAAACACATGTCCTCAAATGCAGAACATTTGACGCTATGTGAATACATGCGCAAGAAAATAACTGAAACCGGCTCTTTTTGATCGAAGCGAAGCTTAGAGAAGAGAATTTGAATGGGAGCTCTCCTCTCTCTCATCGTCGTTTTTTTTCAGACAAGGCAACCTACAAGCGTACATGCTCGATGTTCATAATTACATCCGAGAGTGTTGGCAGTAAAAACTAAAATATTCATTCTTATAAATGTCCCTTGCTACTAATATAAAAGAAATATGAAAATAAAAGAAATCTTGGATACACACATGCTATATATAAGATTTTTAGAGAAAAATCAATATAAAAAGCTATAAGTCTTTTTTATTATTTACAAATATTAAACCTTAAAACGAGGACAATATGTAGCGCAGCATTTTACACTTTGTTAAAAAAATTGGTGGCCCTGAAAAGGACCGATTTTGCTTCCATTATATATTACCATTATTAGATACGAGTTTAACCACCGAAACCATAAAGTGTGCGTCCTTGCCTCTTCAAAGCATAAACGACATCCATTGCAGTAACTGTTTTCCTTTTAGCATGTTCTGTGTATGTAACTGCGTCACGGATAACATTCTCTAAGAAAACTTTCAGCACACCACGAGTTTCTTCATAAATTAAACCAGATATACGTTTTACACCACCACGGCGAGCCAAGCGACGAATGGCAGGCTTAGTAATACCTTGGATATTATCACGAAGAACTTTACGATGACGTTTAGCACCACCTTTGCCAAGACCTTTTCCTCCTTTACCGCGACCAGTCATTTTCACTAAATATCGAACTTTGCTCGCACTTTACACTTAACACTTTCAGCACAAAACTGAACTGACCGTTCCTCTGAATGAGCATCGATTTATATAGCATATCGGAAGTTTTTTCAAGGAGGAGAAACGAATGATTGCAAGAAAACATTTTAAGTAGGGTTAAAATATCATCAAGAGGGGGAAAATATCTCTATAAATACGCGGAGGAGAGCGTGTGGAAGCTCATTGTGAAGTGAATTGTGCTAAGTGAGGTTTCGTGCTTAACAAGTAAAGTGAAGAATTAATAGAAAGTTAAAAAGTGAGAATGGCCCGTACAAAGCAGACAGCTCGTAAATCTACTGGTGGTAAAGCTCCGAGGAAGCAGTTGGCTACAAAAGCCGCAAGAAAAAGTGCTCCAGCCACTGGTGGTGTAAAGAAACCACATCGTTATCGCCCTGGTACTGTTGCTCTCCGTGAAATTCGTCGTTATCAAAAGAGTACTGAGCTTTTAATCCGAAAACTGCCGTTCCAACGTTTGGTTCGTGAAATTGCCCAAGATTTTAAACCGACTTGCGTTTCCAGAGTTCTGCTGTTATGGCTCTTCAAGAAGCAAGTGAAGCGTATTTAGTTGGTTTATTTGAAGATACAAATTTGTGTGCTATTCATGCTAAACGTGTGACAATTATGCCAAAGGACATCCAATTGGCCCGTCGTATTCGTGGTGAACGTGCTTAAGAAATCTACATACATTAATAAAATCGGTCCTTTTCAGGACCACAAAAGGTTTAAACTTTGAGTAAATTTTTCTTGTCATATGCATATTTCATTTTCTAATATTCCCTTGATTCTTAATCCTAAAAAATATAAACCCCGCATTTGGTGTAGTTTTTTTGTTAGGTTATTTTATACATAGTTATATTTATTTTTTTTATAAATACAGTTGCTGGATTTATGTCTGAGCAAATTCATAAAAATGATTCTTAAATCCTCACATTGTATGCTTTAAAGTCGCATCACAGTAGGCGATATGCCTGTGTTTACATCCGCAAGAGTGATCACACATTTGTGTGAGTTAAGTTGACGCCCAATTGCATACTCGCGGAAAGCTCGACGATAAAATAATGTGAGAGAGAAAAAAGAGCTTTATGTGTATGGATTGCAGAAGCGCTCATGGAGGGCAATCATGAAATTATCACCATCAGCGCACAAAAAAGAAATACAAACCGCTTTCATTTTATAGTAAAGAAAAGAAGCTCTTGGACCTAAGCAAAAATACTCTCGCACATAAATATATATGTACATATAGCAGCTCCACTTAAAGAAAACGCGATTGTGTTTGTTTGAAAGCATATGATTAAACGAAGTTTCTTTTGATATTGCTTAATCTAATCCAAGGCAAGAAGCGGCAATATTTTTATTTTTTTTATTAACCAGTTGTGCAAAATGCAAATTATGTCGTTCAGTAAAAATTTATTTCAGAGTACGCAAAGATTTAAAAGAAATTACTTTTCAAGTTTAAGCAGAAGCTGGAACTGAAAAAAAAATTACAATTGAATGCATTTCTCCTTGTTTAAATATTTGGCGGCCCTGAAAAAGGCCTTTTTTCACGAATAATTTTAATCTGATTTATTTATTTTGAACTGGTATATTTAGTAACGGCTTTTGTTCCTTCACTAACGGCGTGCTTAGCAAGCTCACCAGGTAACAGCAATCTAACAGCAGTTTGGATTTCGCGGCTAGTAATTGTAGAACGCTTATTGTAGTGAGCCAAACGGGAAGCTTCAGCGGCAATTCTCTCAAAAATATCATTAACGAAACTGTTCATGATGCTCATGGCTTTTGAGGAAATTCCAGTATCGGGATGGACTTGCTTCAAAACTTTGTAAATGTAGATAGCATAAGATTCCTTCCTCTTGCGCTTCTTCTTCTTATCAGTTTTAGAAATATTCTTCTGGGCCTTGCCGGCCTTCTTTGCGGCTTTTCCACTAGCTTTTGGCGGCATATCGAACTCTGCACCACTTTATTTTCCACTGAACTGAGAGCACTCACTTTACACAATCACTGATAGTCAAAGACTGAATTCTTCCCATCAAAGCGAATAACATTTATATAGTTTCATTTGTATTGGAACCCGTGAGAATATTCTCAGTTTGTTGAATAACAGTTGACTCAGTTGGGAGAGTGGCAACTACACAGCTAAAAGGGTATAAATATTACGACACATGGCTGTTGGGATTCATTCCAAGTGTGAAGTCGTGTTGGTTTAGCTCAAGTGAATTTTAAAGTAAAAAAAAGCAAGTGAAAATGTCGGGCCGTGGCAAAGGTGGAAAAGTTAAGACAAAGGCAAAGTCTCGTTCAAATCGTGCTGGGCTTCAATTTCCCGTCGGTAGAATCCATCGTTTATTAAGGAAAGGCAATTATGCTGAGCGAGTTGGAGCTGGTGCACCCGTATACTTGGCAGCTGTAATGGAATACTTAGCTGCTGAAGTTCTGGAATTGGCTGGAAATGCTGCTCGCGATAATAAAAAGACAAGAATTATTCCCCGCCATTTGCAGTTGGCCATCAGAAATGACGAAGAATTAAATAAATTGTTGTCTGGTGTTACTATTGCTCAAGGTGGTGTGCTTCCCAACATTCAAGCTGTTCTTTTGCCCAAAAAGACAGAAAAGAAAGCCTAAATTCTTATTTCAATTTTTCTTCGTTTATTATCAAAATCCGTCCTTTTCAGGGCGACCAAAATTTTAAACAAAGAGTAAATATTCTTGCCTAAATTGTATTTTTTCTTTAAAAAATCCAGATTTTAAGTGAAATTGTTCAAAGAAAATTGCTTGAATTCCTTCTAAAGCTGTGTTTTCGCCAGTTTTATTTGCAATAAGCAGGATTGCCTGCAGAAAAATCGAATACAATTTTTTTTTATTAATTTTATCTTGACCAAAAATAATCATATTTTTCAATTTAAAAAATTTCAACAATAAATCATTTATCTTAAAAATAATAATTTTTCGCCATGAGCTTTAAATTTACATCTCTTGGCATAAACATCCAAGCGTACATGTCCGATGCTCCTAATTACATCCGAAAGTGTTGGCAGTACATACTTAAAAAATTATGAGACTTAAAATAAAATTAATTGGCCAAAGATAATTATTTTTTTACAATTCCAAATTTTTCCAAAAAAAAATAATTTATCTCAGAGATGATTTTTTTGCTCAACTTGAAATGTACGAATAAACATACACCATAAGAAACGGGACCTGGTAGGTAAAAATGGAGCCAAAACTCAGCATACGACACACACATGCACGCAAATATTTTTCTTCATTGCGTTACAAAGTTTATAAGTTGTGTGCAAACGACGCAAGTCAGATGCATACAAGCGAAAAATAGATTCAAACACATGTCCTCAAATGCAGAACATTTGACGCTATGTGAATACATGCGCAAGAAAATAACTGAAACCGGCTCTTTTTGATCGAAGCGAAGCTTAGAGAAGAGAATTTGAATGGGAGCTCTCCTCTCTCTCATCGTCGTTTTTTTTCAGACAAGGCAACCTACAAGCGTACATGCTCGATGTTCATAATTACATCCGAGAGTGTTGGCAGTAAAAACTAAAATATTCATTCTTATAAATGTCCCTTGCTACTAATATAAAAGAAATATGAAAATAAAAGAAATCTTGGATACACACATGCTATATATAAGATTTTTAGAGAAAAATCAATATAAAAAGCTATAAGTCTTTTTTATTATTTACAAATATTAAACCTTAAAACGAGGACAATATGTAGCGCAGCATTTTACACTTTGTTAAAAAAATTGGTGGCCCTGAAAAGGACCGATTTTGCTTCCATTATATATTACCATTATTAGATACGAGTTTAACCACCGAAACCATAAAGTGTGCGTCCTTGCCTCTTCAAAGCATAAACGACATCCATTGCAGTAACTGTTTTCCTTTTAGCATGTTCTGTGTATGTAACTGCGTCACGGATAACATTCTCTAAGAAAACTTTCAGCACACCACGAGTTTCTTCATAAATTAAACCAGATATACGTTTTACACCACCACGGCGAGCCAAGCGACGAATGGCAGGCTTAGTAATACCTTGGATATTATCACGAAGAACTTTACGATGACGTTTAGCACCACCTTTGCCAAGACCTTTTCCTCCTTTACCGCGACCAGTCATTTTCACTAAATATCGAACTTTGCTCGCACTTTACACTTAACACTTTCAGCACAAAACTGAACTGACCGTTCCTCTGAATGAGCATCGATTTATATAGCATATCGGAAGTTTTTTCAAGGAGGAGAAACGAATGATTGCAAGAAAACATTTTAAGTAGGGTTAAAATATCATCAAGAGGGGGAAAATATCTCTATAAATACGCGGAGGAGAGCGTGTGGAAGCTCATTGTGAAGTGAATTGTGCTAAGTGAGGTTTCGTGCTTAACAAGTAAAGTGAAGAATTAATAGAAAGTTAAAAAGTGAGAATGGCCCGTACAAAGCAGACAGCTCGTAAATCTACTGGTGGTAAAGCTCCGAGGAAGCAGTTGGCTACAAAAGCCGCAAGAAAAAGTGCTCCAGCCACTGGTGGTGTAAAGAAACCACATCGTTATCGCCCTGGTACTGTTGCTCTCCGTGAAATTCGTCGTTATCAAAAGAGTACTGAGCTTTTAATCCGAAAACTGCCGTTCCAACGTTTGGTTCGTGAAATTGCCCAAGATTTTAAAACCGACTTGCGTTTCCAGAGTTCTGCTGTTATGGCTCTTCAAGAAGCAAGTGAAGCGTATTTAGTTGGTTTATTTGAAGATACAAATTTGTGTGCTATTCATGCTAAACGTGTGACAATTATGCCAAAGGACATCCAATTGGCCCGTCGTATTCGTGGTGAACGTGCTTAAGAAATCTACATACATTAATAAAATCGGTCCTTTTCAGGACCACAAAAGGTTTAAACTTTGAGTAAATTTTTCTTGTCATATGCATATTTCATTTTCTAATATTCCCTTGATTCTTAATCCTAAAAAATATAAACCCCGCATTTGGTGTAGTTTTTTTGTTAGGTTATTTTATACATAGTTATATTTATTTTTTTTATAAATACAGTTGCTGGATTTATGTCTGAGCAAATTCATAAAAATGATTCTTAAATCCTCACATTGTATGCTTTAAAGTCGCATCACAGTAGGCGATATGCCTGTGTTTACATCCGCAAGAGTGATCACACATTTGTGTGAGTTAAGTTGACGCCCAATTGCATACTCGCGGAAAGCTCGACGATAAAATAATGTGAGAGAGAAAAAAGAGCTTTATGTGTATGGATTGCAGAAGCGCTCATGGAGGGCAATCATGAAATTATCACCATCAGCGCACAAAAAAGAAATACAAACCGCTTTCATTTTATAGTAAAGAAAAGAAGCTCTTGGACCTAAGCAAAAATACTCTCGCACATAAATATATATGTACATATAGCAGCTCCACTTAAAGAAAACGCGATTGTGTTTGTTTGAAAGCATATGATTAAACGAAGTTTCTTTTGATATTGCTTAATCTAATCCAAGGCAAGAAGCGGCAATATTTTTATTTTTTTTATTAACCAGTTGTGCAAAATGCAAATTATGTCGTTCAGTAAAAATTTATTTCAGAGTACGCAAAGATTTAAAAGAAATTACTTTTCAAGTTTAAGCAGAAGCTGGAACTGAAAAAAAAATTACAATTGAATGCATTTCTCCTTGTTTAAATATTTGGCGGCCCTGAAAAGGGCCTTTTTTCACGAATAATTTTAATCTGATTTATTTATTTTGAACTGGTATATTTAGTAACGGCTTTTGTTCCTTCACTAACGGCGTGCTTAGCAAGCTCACCAGGTAACAGCAATCTAACAGCAGTTTGGATTTCGCGGCTAGTAATTGTAGAACGCTTATTGTAGTGAGCCAAACGGGAAGCTTCAGCGGCAATTCTCTCAAAAATATCATTAACGAAACTGTTCATGATGCTCATGGCTTTTGAGGAAATTCCAGTATCGGGATGGACTTGCTTCAAAACTTTGTAAATGTAGATAGCATAAGATTCCTTCCTCTTGCGCTTCTTCTTCTTATCAGTTTTAGAAATATTCTTCTGGGCCTTGCCGGCCTTCTTTGCGGCTTTTCCACTAGCTTTTGGCGGCATATCGAACTCTGCACCACTTTATTTTCCACTGAACTGAGAGCACTCACTTTACACAATCACTGATAGTCAAAGACTGAATTCTTCCCATCAAAGCGAATAACATTTATATAGTTTCATTTGTATTGGAACCCGTGAGAATATTCTCAGTTTGTTGAATAACAGTTGACTCAGTTGGGAGAGTGGCAACTACACAGCTAAAAGGGTATAAATATTACGACACATGGCTGTTGGGATTCATTCCAAGTGTGAAGTCGTGTTGGTTTAGCTCAAGTGAATTTTAAAGTAAAAAAAAGCAAGTGAAAATGTCGGGCCGTGGCAAAGGTGGAAAAGTTAAGACAAAGGCAAAGTCTCGTTCAAATCGTGCTGGGCTTCAATTTCCCGTCGGTAGAATCCATCGTTTATTAAGGAAAGGCAATTATGCTGAGCGAGTTGGAGCTGGTGCACCCGTATACTTGGCAGCTGTAATGGAATACTTAGCTGCTGAAGTTCTGGAATTGGCTGGAAATGCTGCTCGCGATAATAAAAAGACAAGAATTATTCCCCGCCATTTGCAGTTGGCCATCAGAAATGACGAAGAATTAAATAAATTGTTGTCTGGTGTTACTATTGCTCAAGGTGGTGTGCTTCCCAACATTCAAGCTGTTCTTTTGCCCAAAAAGACAGAAAAGAAAGCCTAAATTCTTATTTCAATTTTTCTTCGTTTATTATCAAAATCCGTCCTTTTCAGGGCGACCAAAATTTTAAACAAAGAGTAAATATTCTTGCCTAAATTGTATTTTTTCTTTAAAAAATCCAGATTTTAAGTGAAATTGTTCAAAGAAAATTGCTTGAATTCCTTCTAAAGCTGTGTTTTCGCCAGTTTTATTTGCAATAAGCAGGATTGCCTGCAGAAAAATCGAATACAATTTTTTTTTATTAATTTTATCTTGACCAAAAATAATCATATTTTTCAATTTAAAAAATTTCAACAATAAATCATTTATCTTAAAAATAATAATTTTTCGCCATGAGCTTTAAATTTACATCTCTTGGCATAAACATCCAAGCGTACATGTCCGATGCTCCTAATTACATCCGAAAGTGTTGGCAGTACATACTTAAAAAATTATGAGACTTAAAATAAAATTAATTGGCCAAAGATAATTATTTTTTTACAATTCCAAATTTTTCCAAAAAAAAATAATTTATCTCAGAGATGATTTTTTTGCTCAACTTGAAATGTACGAATAAACATACACCATAAGAAACGGGACCTGGTAGGTAAAAATGGAGCCAAAACTCAGCATACGACACACACATGCACGCAAATATTTTTCTTCATTGCGTTACAAAGTTTATAAGTTGTGTGCAAACGACGCAAGTCAGATGCATACAAGCGAAAAATAGATTCAAACACATGTCCTCAAATGCAGAACATTTGACGCTATGTGAATACATGCGCAAGAAAATAACTGAAACCGGCTCTTTTTGATCGAAGCGAAGCTTAGAGAAGAGAATTTGAATGGGAGCTCTCCTCTCTCTCATCGTCGTTTTTTTTCAGACAAGGCAACCTACAAGCGTACATGCTCGATGTTCATAATTACATCCGAGAGTGTTGGCAGTAAAAACTAAAATATTCATTCTTATAAATGTCCCTTGCTACTAATATAAAAGAAATATGAAAATAAAAGAAATCTTGGATACACACATGCTATATATAAGATTTTTAGAGAAAAATCAATATAAAAAGCTATAAGTCTTTTTTATTATTTACAAATATTAAACCTTAAAACGAGGACAATATGTAGCGCAGCATTTTACACTTTGTTAAAAAAATTGGTGGCCCTGAAAAGGACCGATTTTGCTTCCATTATATATTACCATTATTAGATACGAGTTTAACCACCGAAACCATAAAGTGTGCGTCCTTGCCTCTTCAAAGCATAAACGACATCCATTGCAGTAACTGTTTTCCTTTTAGCATGTTCTGTGTATGTAACTGCGTCACGGATAACATTCTCTAAGAAAACTTTCAGCACACCACGAGTTTCTTCATAAATTAAACCAGATATACGTTTTACACCACCACGGCGAGCCAAGCGACGAATGGCAGGCTTAGTAATACCTTGGATATTATCACGAAGAACTTTACGATGACGTTTAGCACCACCTTTGCCAAGACCTTTTCCTCCTTTACCGCGACCAGTCATTTTCACTAAATATCGAACTTTGCTCGCACTTTACACTTAACACTTTCAGCACAAAACTGAACTGACCGTTCCTCTGAATGAGCATCGATTTATATAGCATATCGGAAGTTTTTTCAAGGAGGAGAAACGAATGATTGCAAGAAAACATTTTAAGTAGGGTTAAAATATCATCAAGAGGGGGAAAATATCTCTATAAATACGCGGAGGAGAGCGTGTGGAAGCTCATTGTGAAGTGAATTGTGCTAAGTGAGGTTTCGTGCTTAACAAGTAAAGTGAAGAATTAATAGAAAGTTAAAAAGTGAGAATGGCCCGTACAAAGCAGACAGCTCGTAAATCTACTGGTGGTAAAGCTCCGAGGAAGCAGTTGGCTACAAAAGCCGCAAGAAAAAGTGCTCCAGCCACTGGTGGTGTAAAGAAACCACATCGTTATCGCCCTGGTACTGTTGCTCTCCGTGAAATTCGTCGTTATCAAAAGAGTACTGAGCTTTTAATCCGAAAACTGCCGTTCCAACGTTTGGTTCGTGAAATTGCCCAAGATTTTAAAACCGACTTGCGTTTCCAGAGTTCTGCTGTTATGGCTCTTCAAGAAGCAAGTGAAGCGTATTTAGTTGGTTTATTTGAAGATACAAATTTGTGTGCTATTCATGCTAAACGTGTGACAATTATGCCAAAGGACATCCAATTGGCCCGTCGTATTCGTGGTGAACGTGCTTAAGAAATCTACATACATTAATAAAATCGGTCCTTTTCAGGACCACAAAAGGTTTAAACTTTGAGTAAATTTTTCTTGTCATATGCATATTTCATTTTCTAATATTCCCTTGATTCTTAATCCTAAAAAATATAAACCCCGCATTTGGTGTAGTTTTTTTGTTAGGTTATTTTATACATAGTTATATTTATTTTTTTTATAAATACAGTTGCTGGATTTATGTCTGAGCAAATTCATAAAAATGATTCTTAAAGGCCCAGTCATATAGCAGAAATGAAAAGAAACCGAAACGAAAACGAAATGAACTTGAAAATGATAGCGATTATATAGGTGCCTGAGCGAATCGGTTCTTGACATTTGTTGAAAAGTTTTGCATTGAGTAGAAGAGTTTTTTATTTTCGATAAATACATCTATTATAGAATTTATATAATTTATGGCGAATGTCGACAAATCACAAGAGAAATCAAAATTTAAAATTTTTCACCTTGTATTGACTGCATTCTTTTAAAATAACTTCTTTTTCGCTCTTTCAACTATTTTAAATTGGAAAACAAACTGTCTATCGAACTGTCAAAGTAACGGGCTGAATAGCTGAAACGAATACCGAAATGAAATAAATTTATATCGTTCGTTCTGATTCGGTTCTGTTCGTTTATATAACCGCGTTCATACATTTTCATACGATTTATTTCATTCTTTTCGTTTCGGTTCGTTTTCGTTTCTGCTATATAATTGGGCCTTAAATCCTCACATTGTATGCTTTAAAGTCGCATCACAGTAGGCGATATGCCTGTGTTTACATCCGCAAGAGTGATCACACATTTGTGTGAGTTAAGTTGACGCCCAATTGCATACTCGCGGAAAGCTCGACGATAAAATAATGTGAGAGAGAAAAAAGAGCTTTATGTGTATGGATTGCAGAAGCGCTCATGGAGGGCAATCATGAAATTATCACCATCAGCGCACAAAAAAGAAATACAAACCGCTTTCATTTTATAGTAAAGAAAAGAAGCTCTTGGACCTAAGCAAAAATACTCTCGCACATAAATATATATGTACATATAGCAGCTCCACTTAAAGAAAACGCGATTGTGTTTGTTTGAAAGCATATGATTAAACGAAGTTTCTTTTGATATTGCTTAATCTAATCCAAGGCAAGAAGCGGCAATATTTTTATTTTTTTTATTAACCAGTTGTGCAAAATGCAAATTATGTCGTTCAGTAAAAATTTATTTCAGAGTACGCAAAGATTTAAAAGAAATTACTTTTCAAGTTTAAGCAGAAGCTGGAACTGAAAAAAAAATTACAATTGAATGCATTTCTCCTTGTTTAAATATTTGGCGGCCCTGAAAAGGGCCTTTTTTCACGAATAATTTTAATCTGATTTATTTATTTTGAACTGGTATATTTAGTAACGGCTTTTGTTCCTTCACTAACGGCGTGCTTAGCAAGCTCACCAGGTAACAGCAATCTAACAGCAGTTTGGATTTCGCGGCTAGTAATTGTAGAACGCTTATTGTAGTGAGCCAAACGGGAAGCTTCAGCGGCAATTCTCTCAAAAATATCATTAACGAAACTGTTCATGATGCTCATGGCTTTTGAGGAAATTCCAGTATCGGGATGGACTTGCTTCAAAACTTTGTAAATGTAGATAGCATAAGATTCCTTCCTCTTGCGCTTCTTCTTCTTATCAGTTTTAGAAATATTCTTCTGGGCCTTGCCGGCCTTCTTTGCGGCTTTTCCACTAGCTTTTGGCGGCATATCGAACTCTGCACCACTTTATTTTCCACTGAACTGAGAGCACTCACTTTACACAATCACTGATAGTCAAAGACTGAATTCTTCCCATCAAAGCGAATAACATTTATAGAGTTTCATTTGTATTGGAACCCGTGAGAATATTCTCAGTTTGTTGAATAACAGTTGACTCAGTTGGGAGAGTGGCAACTACACAGCTAAAAGGGTATAAATATTACGACACATGGCTGTTGGGATTCATTCCAAGTGTGAAGTCGTGTTGGTTTAGCTCAAGTGAATTTTAAAGTAAAAAAAAGCAAGTGAAAATGTCGGGCCGTGGCAAAGGTGGAAAAGTTAAGACAAAGGCAAAGTCTCGTTCAAATCGTGCTGGGCTTCAATTTCCCGTCGGTAGAATCCATCGTTTATTAAGGAAAGGCAATTATGCTGAGCGAGTTGGAGCTGGTGCACCCGTATACTTGGCAGCTGTAATGGAATACTTAGCTGCTGAAGTTCTGGAATTGGCTGGAAATGCTGCTCGCGATAATAAAAAGACAAGAATTATTCCCCGCCATTTGCAGTTGGCCATCAGAAATGACGAAGAATTAAATAAATTGTTGTCTGGTGTTACTATTGCTCAAGGTGGTGTGCTTCCCAACATTCAAGCTGTTCTTTTGCCCAAAAAGACAGAAAAGAAAGCCTAAATTCTTATTTCAATTTTTCTTCGTTTATTATCAAAATCCGTCCTTTTCAGGGCGACCAAAATTTTAAACAAAGAGTAAATATTCTTGCCTAAATTGTATTTTTTCTTTAAAAAATCCAGATTTTAAGTGAAATTGTTCAAAGAAAATTGCTTGAATTCCTTCTAAAGCTGTGTTTTCGCCAGTTTTATTTGCAATAAGCAGGATTGCCTGCAGAAAAATCGAATACAATTTTTTTTTATTAATTTTATCTTGACCAAAAATAATCATATTTTTCAATTTAAAAAATTTCAACAATAAATCATTTATCTTAAAAATAATAATTTTTCGCCATGAGCTTTAAATTTACATCTCTTGGCATAAACATCCAAGCGTACATGTCCGATGCTCCTAATTACATCCGAAAGTGTTGGCAGTACATACTTAAAAAATTATGAGACTTAAAATAAAATTAATTGGCCAAAGATAATTATTTTTTTACAATTCCAAATTTTTCCAAAAAAAAATAATTTATCTCAGAGATGATTTTTTTGCTCAACTTGAAATGTACGAATAAACATACACCATAAGAAACGGGACCTGGTAGGTAAAAATGGAGCCAAAACTCAGCATACGACACACACATGCACGCAAATATTTTTCTTCATTGCGTTACAAAGTTTATAAGTTGTGTGCAAACGACGCAAGTCAGATGCATACAAGCGAAAAATAGATTCAAACACATGTCCTCAAATGCAGAACATTTGACGCTATGTGAATACATGCGCAAGAAAATAACTGAAACCGGCTCTTTTTGATCGAAGCGAAGCTTAGAGAAGAGAATTTGAATGGGAGCTCTCCTCTCTCTCATCGTCGTTTTTTTTCAGACAAGGCAACCTACAAGCGTACATGCTCGATGTTCATAATTACATCCGAGAGTGTTGGCAGTAAAAACTAAAATATTCATTCTTATAAATGTCCCTTGCTACTAATATAAAAGAAATATGAAAATAAAAGAAATCTTGGATACACACATGCTATATATAAGATTTTTAGAGAAAAATCAATATAAAAAGCTATAAGTCTTTTTTATTATTTACAAATATTAAACCTTAAAACGAGGACAATATGTAGCGCAGCATTTTACACTTTGTTAAAAAAATTGGTGGCCCTGAAAAGGACCGATTTTGCTTCCATTATATATTACCATTATTAGATACGAGTTTAACCACCGAAACCATAAAGTGTGCGTCCTTGCCTCTTCAAAGCATAAACGACATCCATTGCAGTAACTGTTTTCCTTTTAGCATGTTCTGTGTATGTAACTGCGTCACGGATAACATTCTCTAAGAAAACTTTCAGCACACCACGAGTTTCTTCATAAATTAAACCAGATATACGTTTTACACCACCACGGCGAGCCAAGCGACGAATGGCAGGCTTAGTAATACCTTGGATATTATCACGAAGAACTTTACGATGACGTTTAGCACCACCTTTGCCAAGACCTTTTCCTCCTTTACCGCGACCAGTCATTTTCACTAAATATCGAACTTTGCTCGCACTTTACACTTAACACTTTCAGCACAAAACTGAACTGACCGTTCCTCTGAATGAGCATCGATTTATATAGCATATCGGAAGTTTTTTCAAGGAGGAGAAACGAATGATTGCAAGAAAACATTTTAAGTAGGGTTAAAATATCATCAAGAGGGGGAAAATATCTCTATAAATACGCGGAGGAGAGCGTGTGGAAGCTCATTGTGAAGTGAATTGTGCTAAGTGAGGTTTCGTGCTTAACAAGTAAAGTGAAGAATTAATAGAAAGTTAAAAAGTGAGAATGGCCCGTACAAAGCAGACAGCTCGTAAATCTACTGGTGGTAAAGCTCCGAGGAAGCAGTTGGCTACAAAAGCCGCAAGAAAAAGTGCTCCAGCCACTGGTGGTGTAAAGAAACCACATCGTTATCGCCCTGGTACTGTTGCTCTCCGTGAAATTCGTCGTTATCAAAAGAGTACTGAGCTTTTAATCCGAAAACTGCCGTTCCAACGTTTGGTTCGTGAAATTGGGCATATTCACACAGTGCACATTCATGGCGCCTAAAACCGGTTTTATAGATGAGAGAGGGAAGGGAGCGGAAGAACTTAACGAAACATTTTTCACGCAAAAGCAAACGCGTGAAAACTGGCACACATATAAAAAGTTACTTCTATCTCTTGCATTCTTTAGCTCTGTTTTTCTCTAACAAGTAAATTTCATCTGCAACACATTTAAAGGTTCCTGTATAGCATTCAAATTTACTACACTCATTTACGCCCCGTCTGAGTTGCTAGGAGTTGAATAAAACCGGTTTTACTCACCACAATTATGGCAGCGTGTGAATATGCCCATTGCCCAAGATTTTAAAACCGACTTGCGTTTCCAGAGTTCTGCTGTTATGGCTCTTCAAGAAGCAAGTGAAGCGTATTTAGTTGGTTTATTTGAAGATACAAATTTGTGTGCTATTCATGCTAAACGTGTGACAATTATGCCAAAGGACATCCAATTGGCCCGTCGTATTCGTGGTGAACGTGCTTAAGAAATCTACATACATTAATAAAATCGGTCCTTTTCAGGACCACAAAAGGTTTAAACTTTGAGTAAATTTTTCTTGTCATATGCATATTTCATTTTCTAATATTCCCTTGATTCTTAATCCTAAAAAATATAAACCCCGCATTTGGTGTAGTTTTTTTGTTAGGTTATTTTATACATAGTTATATTTATTTTTTTTATAAATACAGTTGCTGGATTTATGTCTGAGCAAATTCATAAAAATGATTCTTAAATCCTCACATTGTATGCTTTAAAGTCGCATCACAGTAGGCGATATGCCTGTGTTTACATCCGCAAGAGTGATCACACATTTGTGTGAGTTAAGTTGACGCCCAATTGCATACTCGCGGAAAGCTCGACGATAAAATAATGTGAGAGAGAAAAAAGAGCTTTATGTGTATGGATTGC
Source organism: Thereva nobilitata (assembly GCA_963855945.1). NCBI lineage: Eukaryota > Metazoa > Arthropoda > Insecta > Diptera > Therevidae > Thereva > Thereva nobilitata. The sequence goes on from OY979694.1 coordinate 138,325,774, forward strand.
AGAAGCGCTCATGGAGGGCAATCATGAAATTATCACCATCAGCGCACAAAAAAGAAATACAAACCGCTTTCATTTTATAGTAAAGAAAAGAAGCTCTTGGACCTAAGCAAAAATACTCTCGCACATAAATATATATGTACATATAGCAGCTCCACTTAAAGAAAACGCGATTGTGTTTGTTTGAAAGCATATGATTAAACGAAGTTTCTTTTGATATTGCTTAATCTAATCCAAGGCAAGAAGCGGCAATATTTTTATTTTTTTTATTAACCAGTTGTGCAAAATGCAAATTATGTCGTTCAGTAAAAATTTATTTCAGAGTACGCAAAGATTTAAAAGAAATTACTTTTCAAGTTTAAGCAGAAGCTGGAACTGAAAAAAAAATTACAATTGAATGCATTTCTCCTTGTTTAAATATTTGGCGGCCCTGAAAAGGGCCTTTTTTCACGAATAATTTTAATCTGATTTATTTATTTTGAACTGGTATATTTAGTAACGGCTTTTGTTCCTTCACTAACGGCGTGCTTAGCAAGCTCACCAGGTAACAGCAATCTAACAGCAGTTTGGATTTCGCGGCTAGTAATTGTAGAACGCTTATTGTAGTGAGCCAAACGGGAAGCTTCAGCGGCAATTCTCTCAAAAATATCATTAACGAAACTGTTCATGATGCTCATGGCTTTTGAGGAAATTCCAGTATCGGGATGGACTTGCTTCAAAACTTTGTAAATGTAGATAGCATAAGATTCCTTCCTCTTGCGCTTCTTCTTCTTATCAGTTTTAGAAATATTCTTCTGGGCCTTGCCGGCCTTCTTTGCGGCTTTTCCACTAGCTTTTGGCGGCATATCGAACTCTGCACCACTTTATTTTCCACTGAACTGAGAGCACTCACTTTACACAATCACTGATAGTCAAAGACTGAATTCTTCCCATCAAAGCGAATAACATTTATAGAGTTTCATTTGTATTGGAACCCGTGAGAATATTCTCAGTTTGTTGAATAACAGTTGACTCAGTTGGGAGAGTGGCAACTACACAGCTAAAAGGGTATAAATCAAAGCCTTCTACATTTACAAGCCATGCCCTACGAAATCTCACACTCACATTCAAAGAAAATGGGACTTCAATTTATCTGTCAGAATGGACTTCAGTCAGAATGGACTTCAATTTAGCTGTGAGAAAAGCAATTTTTTAACTTAGTTTTTGGAATAAATAGTGGTAAAATATTGTATTTTATCACTTTTTAGTGCACACGGATTATCAGTGATAAGTTATTTAGTGATCTGAGTCCATAAATTAAAAAGAAATTAGTGGTTAAGTGTATTTTAAAAGTGTTAATTGATTAGGTGACGTTTTTGTTTACATTCGCGGTGGTTTTTTCGTGTTAATTTAGGGAAAAAATGTTGAATTTGTGTAGTAATGGAATTAAAAGTGAATTTAAAGTAGTTAAAAATTATTATAGAAGAGTTATTAAAAACATAAGTGCAAGTACTACCACACAAAATGAATAACAATAACTTTTTCCCTTTTCCTTCACATTTTTATGCACTTATGTTTTTAATAACTATTCTATAATAATCTTTAATCACTTAAAAAGCACTTTTTATTATATTACTACACAAATTCAACATTTTTTCCCTAAATTAACACGAAAAAACCACCGCGAATGTAAACAAAAACGTCACCTAATCAATTAACACTTTTAAAATACACTTAACCACTAATTTCTTTTTAATTTTTTTTATTAAATCACTAAAGCACTAATCACTGATAATCCATGTGCACCAAAAAGTGATAATATACATTATTTTACCACTTTTAAGTGCAAAAACAAAGTTAAAAAATTGTTTCGTACGGCTTCGGCAATGTTAATTCCACAATTTTGGGACTTCATACACATACATGCACATACCTGGGGCATGGCTTGTAAATGTAGAAGGCTTTGGTATAAATATTACGACACATGGCTGTTGGGATTCATTCCAAGTGTGAAGTCGTGTTGGTTTAGCTCAAGTGAATTTTAAAGTAAAAAAAAGCAAGTGAAAATGTCGGGCCGTGGCAAAGGTGGAAAAGTTAAGACAAAGGCAAAGTCTCGTTCAAATCGTGCTGGGCTTCAATTTCCCGTCGGTAGAATCCATCGTTTATTAAGGAAAGGCAATTATGCTGAGCGAGTTGGAGCTGGTGCACCCGTATACTTGGCAGCTGTAATGGAATACTTAGCTGCTGAAGTTCTGGAATTGGCTGGAAATGCTGCTCGCGATAATAAAAAGACAAGAATTATTCCCCGCCATTTGCAGTTGGCCATCAGAAATGACGAAGAATTAAATAAATTGTTGTCTGGTGTTACTATTGCTCAAGGTGGTGTGCTTCCCAACATTCAAGCTGTTCTTTTGCCCAAAAAGACAGAAAAGAAAGCCTAAATTCTTATTTCAATTTTTCTTCGTTTATTATCAAAATCCGTCCTTTTCAGGGCGACCAAAATTTTAAACAAAGAGTAAATATTCTTGCCTAAATTGTATTTTTTCTTTAAAAAATCCAGATTTTAAGTGAAATTGTTCAAAGAAAATTGCTTGAATTCCTTCTAAAGCTGTGTTTTCGCCAGTTTTATTTGCAATAAGCAGGATTGCCTGCAGAAAAATCGAATACAATTTTTTTTTATTAATTTTATCTTGACCAAAAATAATCATATTTTTCAATTTAAAAAATTTCAACAATAAATCATTTATCTTAAAAATAATAATTTTTCGCCATGAGCTTTAAATTTACATCTCTTGGCATAAACATCCAAGCGTACATGTCCGATGCTCCTAATTACATCCGAAAGTGTTGGCAGTACATACTTAAAAAATTATGAGACTTAAAATAAAATTAATTGGCCAAAGATAATTATTTTTTTACAATTCCAAATTTTTCCAAAAAAAAATAATTTATCTCAGAGATGATTTTTTTGCTCAACTTGAAATGTACGAATAAACATACACCATAAGAAACGGGACCTGGTAGGTAAAAATGGAGCCAAAACTCAGCATACGACACACACATGCACGCAAATATTTTTCTTCATTGCGTTACAAAGTTTATAAGTTGTGTGCAAACGACGCAAGTCAGATGCATACAAGCGAAAAATAGATTCAAACACATGTCCTCAAATGCAGAACATTTGACGCTATGTGAATACATGCGCAAGAAAATAACTGAAACCGGCTCTTTTTGATCGAAGCGAAGCTTAGAGAAGAGAATTTGAATGGGAGCTCTCCTCTCTCTCATCGTCGTTTTTTTTCAGACAAGGCAACCTACAAGCGTACATGCTCGATGTTCATAATTACATCCGAGAGTGTTGGCAGTAAAAACTAAAATATTCATTCTTATAAATGTCCCTTGCTACTAATATAAAAGAAATATGAAAATAAAAGAAATCTTGGATACACACATGCTATATATAAGATTTTTAGAGAAAAATCAATATAAAAAGCTATAAGTCTTTTTTATTATTTACAAATATTAAACCTTAAAACGAGGACAATATGTAGCGCAGCATTTTACACTTTGTTAAAAAAATTGGTGGCCCTGAAAAGGACCGATTTTGCTTCCATTATATATTACCATTATTAGATACGAGTTTAACCACCGAAACCATAAAGTGTGCGTCCTTGCCTCTTCAAAGCATAAACGACATCCATTGCAGTAACTGTTTTCCTTTTAGCATGTTCTGTGTATGTAACTGCGTCACGGATAACATTCTCTAAGAAAACTTTCAGCACACCACGAGTTTCTTCATAAATTAAACCAGATATACGTTTTACACCACCACGGCGAGCCAAGCGACGAATGGCAGGCTTAGTAATACCTTGGATATTATCACGAAGAACTTTACGATGACGTTTAGCACCACCTTTGCCAAGACCTTTTCCTCCTTTACCGCGACCAGTCATTTTCACTAAATATCGAACTTTGCTCGCACTTTACACTTAACACTTTCAGCACAAAACTGCACTGACCGTTCCTCTGAATGAGCATCGATTTATATAGCATATCGGAAGTTTTTTCAAGGAGGAGAAACGAATGATTGCAAGAAAACATTTTAAGTAGGGTTAAAATATCATCAAGAGGGGGAAAATATCTCTATAAATACGCGGAGGAGAGCGTGTGGAAGCTCATTGTGAAGTGAATTGTGCTAAGTGAGGTTTCGTGCTTAACAAGTAAAGTGAAGAATTAATAGAAAGTTAAAAAGTGAGAATGGCCCGTACAAAGCAGACAGCTCGTAAATCTACTGGTGGTAAAGCTCCGAGGAAGCAGTTGGCTACAAAAGCCGCAAGAAAAAGTGCTCCAGCCACTGGTGGTGTAAAGAAACCACATCGTTATCGCCCTGGTACTGTTGCTCTCCGTGAAATTCGTCGTTATCAAAAGAGTACTGAGCTTTTAATCCGAAAACTGCCGTTCCAACGTTTGGTTCGTGAAATTGCCCAAGATTTTAAACCGACTTGCGTTTCCAGAGTTCTGCTGTTATGGCTCTTCAAGAAGCAAGTGAAGCGTATTTAGTTGGTTTATTTGAAGATACAAATTTGTGTGCTATTCATGCTAAACGTGTGACAATTATGCCAAAGGACATCCAATTGGCCCGTCGTATTCGTGGTGAACGTGCTTAAGAAATCTACATACATTAATAAAATCGGTCCTTTTCAGGACCACAAAAGGTTTAAACTTTGAGTAAATTTTTCTTGTCATATGCATATTTCATTTTCTAATATTCCCTTGATTCTTAATCCTAAAAAATATAAACCCCGCATTTGGTGTAGTTTTTTTGTTAGGTTATTTTATACATAGTTATATTTATTTTTTTTATAAATACAGTTGCTGGATTTATGTCTGAGCAAATTCATAAAAATGATTCTTAAATCCTCACATTGTATGCTTTAAAGTCGCATCACAGTAGGCGATATGCCTGTGTTTACATCCGCAAGAGTGATCACACATTTGTGTGAGTTAAGTTGACGCCCAATTGCATACTCGCGGAAAGCTCGACGATAAAATAATGTGAGAGAGAAAAAAGAGCTTTATGTGTATGGATTGCAGAAGCGCTCATGGAGGGCAATCATGAAATTATCACCATCAGCGCACAAAAAAGAAATACAAACCGCTTTCATTTTATAGTAAAGAAAAGAAGCTCTTGGACCTAAGCAAAAATACTCTCGCACATAAATATATATGTACATATAGCAGCTCCACTTAAAGAAAACGCGATTGTGTTTGTTTGAAAGCATATGATTAAACGAAGTTTCTTTTGATATTGCTTAATCTAATCCAAGGCAAGAAGCGGCAATATTTTTATTTTTTTTATTAACCAGTTGTGCAAAATGCAAATTATGTCGTTCAGTAAAAATTTATTTCAGAGTACGCAAAGATTTAAAAGAAATTACTTTTCAAGTTTAAGCAGAAGCTGGAACTGAAAAAAAAATTACAATTGAATGCATTTCTCCTTGTTTAAATATTTGGCGGCCCTGAAAAGGGCCTTTTTTCACGAATAATTTTAATCTGATTTATTTATTTTGAACTGGTATATTTAGTAACGGCTTTTGTTCCTTCACTAACGGCGTGCTTAGCAAGCTCACCAGGTAACAGCAATCTAACAGCAGTTTGGATTTCGCGGCTAGTAATTGTAGAACGCTTATTGTAGTGAGCCAAACGGGAAGCTTCAGCGGCAATTCTCTCAAAAATATCATTAACGAAACTGTTCATGATGCTCATGGCTTTTGAGGAAATTCCAGTCAAAGACTGAATTCTTCCCATCAAAGCGAATAACATTTATATAGTTTCATTTGTATTGGAACCCGTGAGAATATTCTCAGTTTGTTGAATAACAGTTGACTCAGTTGGGAGAGTGGCAACTACACAGCTAAAAGGGTATAAATATTACGACACATGGCTGTTGGGATTCATTCCAAGTGTGAAGTCGTGTTGGTTTAGCTCAAGTGAATTTTAAAGTAAAAAAAAGCAAGTGAAAATGTCGGGCCGTGGCAAAGGTGGAAAAGTTAAGACAAAGGCAAAGTCTCGTTCAAATCGTGCTGGGCTTCAATTTCCCGTCGGTAGAATCCATCGTTTATTAAGGAAAGGCAATTATGCTGAGCGAGTTGGAGCTGGTGCACCCGTATACTTGGCAGCTGTAATGGAATACTTAGCTGCTGAAGTTCTGGAATTGGCTGGAAATGCTGCTCGCGATAATAAAAAGACAAGAATTATTCCCCGCCATTTGCAGTTGGCCATCAGAAATGACGAAGAATTAAATAAATTGTTGTCTGGTGTTACTATTGCTCAAGGTGGTGTGCTTCCCAACATTCAAGCTGTTCTTTTGCCCAAAAAGACAGAAAAGAAAGCCTAAATTCTTATTTCAATTTTTCTTCGTTTATTATCAAAATCCGTCCTTTTCAGGGCGACCAAAATTTTAAACAAAGAGTAAATATTCTTGCCTAAATTGTATTTTTTCTTTAAAAAATCCAGATTTTAAGTGAAATTGTTCAAAGAAAATTGCTTGAATTCCTTCTAAAGCTGTGTTTTCGCCAGTTTTATTTGCAATAAGCAGGATTGCCTGCAGAAAAATCGAATACAATTTTTTTTTATTAATTTTATCTTGACCAAAAATAATCATATTTTTCAATTTAAAAAATTTCAACAATAAATCATTTATCTTAAAAATAATAATTTTTCGCCATGAGCTTTAAATTTACATCTCTTGGCATAAACATCCAAGCGTACATGTCCGATGCTCCTAATTACATCCGAAAGTGTTGGCAGTACATACTTAAAAAATTATGAGACTTAAAATAAAATTAATTGGCCAAAGATAATTATTTTTTTACAATTCCAAATTTTTCCAAAAAAAAATAATTTATCTCAGAGATGATTTTTTTGCTCAACTTGAAATGTACGAATAAACATACACCATAAGAAACGGGACCTGGTAGGTAAAAATGGAGCCAAAACTCAGCATACGACACACACATGCACGCAAATATTTTTCTTCATTGCGTTACAAAGTTTATAAGTTGTGTGCAAACGACGCAAGTCAGATGCATACAAGCGAAAAATAGATTCAAACACATGTCCTCAAATGCAGAACATTTGACGCTATGTGAATACATGCGCAAGAAAATAACTGAAACCGGCTCTTTTTGATCGAAGCGAAGCTTAGAGAAGAGAATTTGAATGGGAGCTCTCCTCTCTCTCATCGTCGTTTTTTTTTCAGACAAGGCAACCTACAAGCGTACATGCTCGATGTTCATAATTACATCCGAGAGTGTTGGCAGTAAAAACTAAAATATTCATTCTTATAAATGTCCCTTGCTACTAATATAAAAGAAATATGAAAATAAAAGAAATCTTGGATACACACATGCTATATATAAGATTTTTAGAGAAAAATCAATATAAAAAGCTATAAGTCTTTTTTATTATTTACAAATATTAAACCTTAAAACGAGGACAATATGTAGCGCAGCATTTTACACTTTGTTAAAAAAATTGGTGGCCCTGAAAAGGACCGATTTTGCTTCCATTATATATTACCATTATTAGATACGAGTTTAACCACCGAAACCATAAAGTGTGCGTCCTTGCCTCTTCAAAGCATAAACGACATCCATTGCAGTAACTGTTTTCCTTTTAGCATGTTCTGTGTATGTAACTGCGTCACGGATAACATTCTCTAAGAAAACTTTCAGCACACCACGAGTTTCTTCATAAATTAAACCAGATATACGTTTTACACCACCACGGCGAGCCAAGCGACGAATGGCAGGCTTAGTAATACCTTGGATATTATCACGAAGAACTTTACGATGACGTTTAGCACCACCTTTGCCAAGACCTTTTCCTCCTTTACCGCGACCAGTCATTTTCACTAAATATCGAACTTTGCTCGCACTTTACACTTAACACTTTCAGCACAAAACTGAACTGACCGTTCCTCTGAATGAGCATCGATTTATATAGCATATCGGAAGTTTTTTCAAGGAGGAGAAACGAATGATTGCAAGAAAACATTTTAAGTATGGTTAAAATATCATCAAGAGGGGGAAAATATCTCTATAAATACGCGGAGGAGAGCGTGTGGAAGCTCATTGTGAAGTGAATTGTGCTAAGTGAGGTTTCGTGCTTAACAAGTAAAGTGAAGAATTAATAGAAAGTTAAAAAGTGAGAATGGCCCGTACAAAGCAGACAGCTCGTAAATCTACTGGTGGTAAAGCTCCGAGGAAGCAGTTGGCTACAAAAGCCGCAAGAAAAAGTGCTCCAGCCACTGGTGGTGTAAAGAAACCACATCGTTATCGCCCTGGTACTGTTGCTCTCCGTGAAATTCGTCGTTATCAAAAGAGTACTGAGCTTTTAATCCGAAAACTGCCGTTCCAACGTTTGGTTCGTGAAATTGCCCAAGATTTTAAAACCGACTTGCGTTTCCAGAGTTCTGCTGTTATGGCTCTTCAAGAAGCAAGTGAAGCGTATTTAGTTGGTTTATTTGAAGATACAAATTTGTGTGCTATTCATGCTAAACGTGTGACAATTATGCCAAAGGACATCCAATTGGCCCGTCGTATTCGTGGTGAACGTGCTTAAGAAATCTACATACATTAATAAAATCGGTCCTTTTCAGGACCACAAAAGGTTTAAACTTTGAGTAAATTTTTCTTGTCATATGCATATTTCATTTTCTAATATTCCCTTGATTCTTAATCCTAAAAAATATAAACCCCGCATTTGGTGTAGTTTTTTTGTTAGGTTATTTTATACATAGTTATATTTATTTTTTTTATAAATACAGTTGCTGGATTTATGTCTGAGCAAATTCATAAAAATGATTCTTAAATCCTCACATTGTATGCTTTAAAGTCGCATCACAGTAGGCGATATGCCTGTGTTTACATCCGCAAGAGTGATCACACATTTGTGTGAGTTAAGTTGACGCCCAATTGCATACTCGCGGAAAGCTCGACGATAAAATAATGTGAGAGAGAAAAAAGAGCTTTATGTGTATGGATTGCAGAAGCGCTCATGGAGGGCAATCATGAAATTATCACCATCAGCGCACAAAAAAGAAATACAAACCGCTTTCATTTTATAGTAAAGAAAAGAAGCTCTTGGACCTAAGCAAAAATACTCTCGCACATAAATATATATGTACATATAGCAGCTCCACTTAAAGAAAACGCGATTGTGTTTGTTTGAAAGCATATGATTAAACGAAGTTTCTTTTGATATTGCTTAATCTAATCCAAGGCAAGAAGCGGCAATATTTTTATTTTTTTTATTAACCAGTTGTGCAAAATGCAAATTATGTCGTTCAGTAAAAATTTATTTCAGAGTACGCAAAGATTTAAAAGAAATTACTTTTCAAGTTTAAGCAGAAGCTGGAACTGAAAAAAAAATTACAATTGAATGCATTTCTCCTTGTTTAAATATTTGGCGGCCCTGAAAAGGGCCTTTTTTCACGAATAATTTTAATCTGATTTATTTATTTTGAACTGGTATATTTAGTAACGGCTTTTGTTCCTTCACTAACGGCGTGCTTAGCAAGCTCACCAGGTAACAGCAATCTAACAGCAGTTTGGATTTCGCGGCTAGTAATTGTAGAACGCTTATTGTAGTGAGCCAAACGGGAAGCTTCAGCGGCAATTCTCTCAAAAATATCATTAACGAAACTGTTCATGATGCTCATGGCTTTTGAGGAAATTCCAGTATCGGGATGGACTTGCTTCAAAACTTTGTAAATGTAGATAAGTAGCATAAGATTCCTTCCTCTTGCGCCTTTTCTTCTTATCAGTTTTAGAAATATTCTTCTGGGCCTTGCCGGCCTTCTTTGCGGCTTTTCCACTAGCTTTTGGCGGCATATCGAACTCTGCACCACTTTATTTTCCACTGAACTGAGAGCACTCACTTTACACAATCACTGATAGTCAAAGACTGAATTCTTCCCATCAAAGCGAATAACATTTATAGAGTTTCATTTGTATTGGAACCCGTGAGAATATTCTCAGTTTGTTGAATAACAGTTGACTCAGTTGGGAGAGTGGCAACTACACAGCTAAAAGGGTATAAATATTACGACACATGGCTGTTGGGATTCATTCCAAGTGTGAAGTCGTGTTGGTTTAGCTCAAGTGAATTTTAAAGTAAAAAAAAGCAAGTGAAAATGTCGGGCCGTGGCAAAGGTGGAAAAGTTAAGACAAAGGCAAAGTCTCGTTCAAATCGTGCTGGGCTTCAATTTCCCGTCGGTAGAATCCATCGTTTATTAAGGAAAGGCAATTATGCTGAGCGAGTTGGAGCTGGTGCACCCGTATACTTGGCAGCTGTAATGGAATACTTAGCTGCTGAAGTTCTGGAATTGGCTGGAAATGCTGCTCGCGATAATAAAAAGACAAGAATTATTCCCCGCCATTTGCAGTTGGCCATCAGAAATGACGAAGAATTAAATAAATTGTTGTCTGGTGTTACTATTGCTCAAGGTGGTGTGCTTCCCAACATTCAAGCTGTTCTTTTGCCCAAAAAGACAGAAAAGAAAGCCTAAATTCTTATTTCAATTTTTCTTCGTTTATTATCAAAATCCGTCCTTTTCAGGGCGACCAAAATTTTAAACAAAGAGTAAATATTCTTGCCTAAATTGTATTTTTTCTTTAAAAAATCCAGATTTTAAGTGAAATTGTTCAAAGAAAATTGCTTGAATTCCTTCTAAAGCTGTGTTTTCGCCAGTTTTATTTGCAATAAGCAGGATTGCCTGCAGAAAAATCGAATACAATTTTTTTTTATTAATTTTATCTTGACCAAAAATAATCATATTTTTCAATTTAAAAAATTTCAACAATAAATCATTTATCTTAAAAATAATAATTTTTCGCCATGAGCTTTAAATTTACATCTCTTGGCATAAACATCCAAGCGTACATGTCCGATGCTCCTAATTACATCCGAAAGTGTTGGCAGTACATACTTAAAAAATTATGAGACTTAAAATAAAATTAATTGGCCAAAGATAATTATTTTTTTACAATTCCAAATTTTTCCAAAAAAAAATAATTTATCTCAGGGATGATTTTTTTGCTCAACTTGAAATGTACGAATAAACATACACCATAAGAAACGGGACCTGGTAGGTAAAAATGGAGCCAAAACTCAGCATACGACACACACATGCACGCAAATATTTTTCTTCATTGCGTTACAAAGTTTATAAGTTGTGTGCAAACGACGCAAGTCAGATGCATACAAGCGAAAAATAGATTCAAACACATGTCCTCAAATGCAGAACATTTGACGCTATGTGAATACATGCGCAAGAAAATAACTGAAACCGGCTCTTTTTGATCGAAGCGAAGCTTAGAGAAGAGAATTTGAATGGGAGCTCTCCTCTCTCTCATCGTCGTTTTTTTTCAGACAAGGCAACCTACAAGCGTACATGCTCGATGTTCATAATTACATCCGAGAGTGTTGGCAGTAAAAACTAAAATATTCATTCTTATAAATGTCCCTTGCTACTAATATAAAAGAAATATGAAAATAAAAGAAATCTTGGATACACACATGCTATATATAAGATTTTTAGAGAAAAATCAATATAAAAAGCTATAAGTCTTTTTTATTATTTACAAATATTAAACCTTACAACGAGGACAATATGTAGCGCAGCATTTTACACTTTGTTAAAAAAATTGGTGGCCCTGAAAAGGACCGATTTTGCTTCCATTATATATTACCATTATTAGATACGAGTTTAACCACCGAAACCATAAAGTGTGCGTCCTTGCCTCTTCAAAGCATAAACGACATCCATTGCAGTAACTGTTTTCCTTTTAGCATGTTCTGTGTATGTAACTGCGTCACGGATAACATTCTCTAAGAAAACTTTCAGCACACCACGAGTTTCTTCATAAATTAAACCAGATATACGTTTTACACCACCACGGCGAGCCAAGCGACGAATGGCAGGCTTAGTAATACCTTGGATATTATCACGAAGAACTTTACGATGACGTTTAGCACCACCTTTGCCAAGACCTTTTCCTCCTTTACCGCGACCAGTCATTTTCACTAAATATCGAACTTTGCTCGCACTTTACACTTAACACTTTCAGCACAAAACTGCACTGACCGTTCCTCTGAATGAGCATCGATTTATATAGCATATCGGAAGTTTTTTCAAGGAGGAGAAACGAATGATTGCAAGAAAACATTTTAAGTAGGGTTAAAATATCATCAAGAGGGGGAAAATATCTCTATAAATACGCGGAGGAGAGCGTGTGGAAGCTCATTGTGAAGTGAATTGTGCTAAGTGAGGTTTCGTGCTTAACAAGTAAAGTGAAGAATTAATAGAAAGTTAAAAAGTGAGAATGGCCCGTACAAAGCAGACAGCTCGTAAATCTACTGGTGGTAAAGCTCCGAGGAAGCAGTTGGCTACAAAAGCCGCAAGAAAAAGTGCTCCAGCCACTGGTGGTGTAAAGAAACCACATCGTTATCGCCCTGGTACTGTTGCTCTCCGTGAAATTCGTCGTTATCAAAAGAGTACTGAGCTTTTAATCCGAAAACTGCCGTTCCAACGTTTGGTTCGTGAAATTGCCCAAGATTTTAAAACCGACTTGCGTTTCCAGAGTTCTGCTGTTATGGCTCTTCAAGAAGCAAGTGAAGCGTATTTAGTTGGTTTATTTGAAGATACAAATTTGTGTGCTATTCATGCTAAACGTGTGACAATTATGCCAAAGGACATCCAATTGGCCCGTCGTATTCGTGGTGAACGTGCTTAAGAAATCTACATACATTAATAAAATCGGTCCTTTTCAGGACCACAAAAGGTTTAAACTTTGAGTAAATTTTTCTTGTCATATGCATATTTCATTTTCTAATATTCCCTTGATTCTTAATCCTAAAAAATATAAACCCCGCATTTGGTGTAGTTTTTTTGTTAGGTTATTTTATACATAGTTATATTTATTTTTTTTATAAATACAGTTGCTGGATTTATGTCTGAGCAAATTCATAAAAATGATTCTTAAATCCTCACATTGTATGCTTTAAAGTCGCATCACAGTAGGCGATATGCCTGTGTTTACATCCGCAAGAGTGATCACACATTTGTGTGAGTTAAGTTGACGCCCAATTGCATACTCGCGGAAAGCTCGACGATAAAATAATGTGAGAGAGAAAAAAGAGCTTTATGTGTATGGATTGCAGAAGCGCTCATGGAGGGCAATCATGAAATTATCACCATCAGCGCACAAAAAAGAAATACAAACCGCTTTCATTTTATAGTAAAGAAAAGAAGCTCTTGGACCTAAGCAAAAATACTCTCGCACATAAATATATATGTACATATAGCAGCTCCACTTAAAGAAAACGCGATTGTGTTTGTTTGAAAGCATATGATTAAACGAAGTTTCTTTTGATATTGCTTAATCTAATCCAAGGCAAGAAGCGGCAATATTTTTATTTTTTTTATTAACCAGTTGTGCAAAATGCAAATTATGTCGTTCAGTAAAAATTTATTTCAGAGTACGCAAAGATTTAAAAGAAATTACTTTTCAAGTTTAAGCAGAAGCTGGAACTGAAAAAAAAATTACAATTGAATGCATTTCTCCTTGTTTAAATATTTGGCGGCCCTGAAAAGGGCCTTTTTTCACGAATAATTTTAATCTGATTTATTTATTTTGAACTGGTATATTTAGTAACGGCTTTTGTTCCTTCACTAACGGCGTGCTTAGCAAGCTCACCAGGTAACAGCAATCTAACAGCAGTTTGGATTTCGCGGCTAGTAATTGTAGAACGCTTATTGTAGTGAGCCAAACGGGAAGCTTCAGCGGCAATTCTCTCAAAAATATCATTAACGAAACTGTTCATGATGCTCATGGCTTTTGAGGAAATTCCAGTATCGGGATGGACTTGCTTCAAAACTTTGTAAATGTAGATAGCATAAGATTCCTTCCTCTTGCGCTTCTTCTTCTTATCAGTTTTAGAAATATTCTTCTGGGCCTTGCCGGCCTTCTTTGCGGCTTTTCCACTAGCTTTTGGCGGCATATCGAACTCTGCACCACTTTATTTTCCACTGAACTGAGAGCACTCACTTTACACAATCACTGATAGTCAAAGACTGAATTCTTCCCATCAAAGCGAATAACATTTATATAGTTTCATTTGTATTGGAACCCGTGAGAATATTCTCAGTTTGTTGAATAACAGTTGACTCAGTTGGGAGAGTGGCAACTACACAGCTAAAAGGGTATAAATATTACGACACATGGCTGTTGGGATTCATTCCAAGTGTGAAGTCGTGTTGGTTTAGCTCAAGTGAATTTTAAAGTAAAAAAAAGCAAGTGAAAATGTCGGGCCGTGGCAAAGGTGGAAAAGTTAAGACAAAGGCAAAGTCTCGTTCAAATCGTGCTGGGCTTCAATTTCCCGTCGGTAGAATCCATCGTTTATTAAGGAAAGGCAATTATGCTGAGCGAGTTGGAGCTGGTGCACCCGTATACTTGGCAGCTGTAATGGAATACTTAGCTGCTGAAGTTCTGGAATTGGCTGGAAATGCTGCTCGCGATAATAAAAAGACAAGAATTATTCCCCGCCATTTGCAGTTGGCCATCAGAAATGACGAAGAATTAAATAAATTGTTGTCTGGTGTTACTATTGCTCAAGGTGGTGTGCTTCCCAACATTCAAGCTGTTCTTTTGCCCAAAAAGACAGAAAAGAAAGCCTAAATTCTTATTTCAATTTTTCTTCGTTTATTATCAAAATCCGTCCTTTTCAGGGCGACCAAAATTTTAAACAAAGAGTAAATATTCTTGCCTAAATTGTATTTTTTCTTTAAAAAATCCAGATTTTAAGTGAAATTGTTCAAAGAAAATTGCTTGAATTCCTTCTAAAGCTGTGTTTTCGCCAGTTTTATTTGCAATAAGCAGGATTGCCTGCAGAAAAATCGAATACAATTTTTTTTTATTAATTTTATCTTGACCAAAAATAATCATATTTTTCAATTTAAAAAATTTCAACAATAAATCATTTATCTTAAAAATAATAATTTTTCGCCATGAGCTTTAAATTTACATCTCTTGGCATAAACATCCAAGCGTACATGTCCGATGCTCCTAATTACATCCGAAAGTGTTGGCAGTACATACTTAAAAAATTATGAGACTTAAAATAAAATTAATTGGCCAAAGATAATTATTTTTTTACAATTCCAAATTTTTCCAAAAAAAAATAATTTATCTCAGAGATGATTTTTTTGCTCAACTTGAAATGTACGAATAAACATACACCATAAGAAACGGGACCTGGTAGGTAAAAATGGAGCCAAAACTCAGCATACGACACACACATGCACGCAAATATTTTTCTTCATTGCGTTACAAAGTTTATAAGTTGTGTGCAAACGACGCAAGTCAGATGCATACAAGCGAAAAATAGATTCAAACACATGTCCTCAAATGCAGAACATTTGACGCTATGTGAATACATGCGCAAGAAAATAACTGAAACCGGCTCTTTTTGATCGAAGCGAAGCTTAGAGAAGAGAATTTGAATGGGAGCTCTCCTCTCTCTCATCGTCGTTTTTTTTCAGACAAGGCAACCTACAAGCGTACATGCTCGATGTTCATAATTACATCCGAGAGTGTTGGCAGTAAAAACTAAAATATTCATTCTTATAAATGTCCCTTGCTACTAATATAAAAGAAATATGAAAATAAAAGAAATCTTGGATACACACATGCTATATATAAGATTTTTAGAGAAAAATCAATATAAAAAGCTATAAGTCTTTTTTATTATTTACAAATATTAAACCTTAAAACGAGGACAATATGTAGCGCAGCATTTTACACTTTGTTAAAAAAATTGGTGGCCCTGAAAAGGACCGATTTTGCTTCCATTATATATTACCATTATTAGATACGAGTTTAACCACCGAAACCATAAAGTGTGCGTCCTTGCCTCTTCAAAGCATAAACGACATCCATTGCAGTAACTGTTTTCCTTTTAGCATGTTCTGTGTATGTAACTGCGTCACGGATAACATTCTCTAAGAAAACTTTCAGCACACCACGAGTTTCTTCATAAATTAAACCAGATATACGTTTTACACCACCACGGCGAGCCAAGCGACGAATGGCAGGCTTAGTAATACCTTGGATATTATCACGAAGAACTTTACGATGACGTTTAGCACCACCTTTGCCAAGACCTTTTCCTCCTTTACCGCGACCAGTCATTTTCACTAAATATCGAACTTTGCTCGCACTTTACACTTAACACTTTCAGCACAAAACTGAACTGACCGTTCCTCTGAATGAGCATCGATTTATATAGCATATCGGAAGTTTTTTCAAGGAGGAGAAACGAATGATTGCAAGAAAACATTTTAAGTAGGGTTAAAATATCATCAAGAGGGGGAAAATATCTCTATAAATACGCGGAGGAGAGCGTGTGGAAGCTCATTGTGAAGTGAATTGTGCTAAGTGAGGTTTCGTGCTTAACAAGTAAAGTGAAGAATTAATAGAAAGTTAAAAAGTGAGAATGGCCCGTACAAAGCAGACAGCTCGTAAATCTACTGGTGGTAAAGCTCCGAGGAAGCAGTTGGCTACAAAAGCCGCAAGAAAAAGTGCTCCAGCCACTGGTGGTGTAAAGAAACCACATCGTTATCGCCCTGGTACTGTTGCTCTCCGTGAAATTCGTCGTTATCAAAAGAGTACTGAGCTTTTAATCCGAAAACTGCCGTTCCAACGTTTGGTTCGTGAAATTGCCCAAGATTTTAAAACCGACTTGCGTTTCCAGAGTTCTGCTGTTATGGCTCTTCAAGAAGCAAGTGAAGCGTATTTAGTTGGTTTATTTGAAGATACAAATTTGTGTGCTATTCATGCTAAACGTGTGACAATTATGCCAAAGGACATCCAATTGGCCCGTCGTATTCGTGGTGAACGTGCTTAAGAAATCTACATACATTAATAAAATCGGTCCTTTTCAGGACCACAAAAGGTTTAAACTTTGAGTAAATTTTTCTTGTCATATGCATATTTCATTTTCTAATATTCCCTTGATTCTTAATCCTAAAAAATATAAACCCCGCATTTGGTGTAGTTTTTTTGTTAGGTTATTTTATACATAGTTATATTTATTTTTTTTATAAATACAGTTGCTGGATTTATGTCTGAGCAAATTCATAAAAATGATTCTTAAATCCTCACATTGTATGCTTTAAAGTCGCATCACAGTAGGCGATATGCCTGTGTTTACATCCGCAAGAGTGATCACACATTTGTGTGAGTTAAGTTGACGCCCAATTGCATACTCGCGGAAAGCTCGACGATAAAATAATGTGAGAGAGAAAAAAGAGCTTTATGTGTATGGATTGCAGAAGCGCTCATGGAGGGCAATCATGAAATTATCACCATCAGCGCACAAAAAAGAAATACAAACCGCTTTCATTTTATAGTAAAGAAAAGAAGCTCTTGGACCTAAGCAAAAATACTCTCGCACATAAATATATATGTACATATAGCAGCTCCACTTAAAGAAAACGCGATTGTGTTTGTTTGAAAGCATATGATTAAACGAAGTTTCTTTTGATATTGCTTAATCTAATCCAAGGCAAGAAGCGGCAATATTTTTATTTTTTTTATTAACCAGTTGTGCAAAATGCAAATTATGTCGTTCAGTAAAAATTTATTTCAGAGTACGCAAAGATTTAAAAGAAATTACTTTTCAAGTTTAAGCAGAAGCTGGAACTGAAAAAAAAATTACAATTGAATGCATTTCTCCTTGTTTAAATATTTGGCGGCCCTGAAAAGGGCCTTTTTTCACGAATAATTTTAATCTGATTTATTTATTTTGAACTGGTATATTTAGTAACGGCTTTTGTTCCTTCACTAACGGCGTGCTTAGCAAGCTCACCAGGTAACAGCAATCTAACAGCAGTTTGGATTTCGCGGCTAGTAATTGTAGAACGCTTATTGTAGTGAGCCAAACGGGAAGCTTCAGCGGCAATTCTCTCAAAAATATCATTAACGAAACTGTTCATGATGCTCATGGCTTTTGAGGAAATTCCAGTATCGGGATGGACTTGCTTCAAAACTTTGTAAATGTAGATAGCATAAGATTCCTTCCTCTTGCGCTTCTTCTTCTTATCAGTTTTAGAAATATTCTTCTGGGCCTTGCCGGCCTTCTTTGCGGCTTTTCCACTAGCTTTTGGCGGCATATCGAACTCTGCACCACTTTATTTTCCACTGAACTGAGAGCACTCACTTTACACAATCACTGATAGTCAAAGACTGAATTCTTCCCATCAAAGCGAATAACATTTATAGAGTTTCATTTGTATTGGAACCCGTGAGAATATTCTCAGTTTGTTGAATAACAGTTGACTCAGTTGGGAGAGTGGCAACTACACAGCTAAAAGGGTATAAATATTACGACACATGGCTGTTGGGATTCATTCCAAGTGTGAAGTCGTGTTGGTTTAGCTCAAGTGAATTTTAAAGTAAAAAAAAGCAAGTGAAAATGTCGGGCCGTGGCAAAGGTGGAAAAGTTAAGACAAAGGCAAAGTCTCGTTCAAATCGTGCTGGGCTTCAATTTCCCGTCGGTAGAATCCATCGTTTATTAAGGAAAGGCAATTATGCTGAGCGAGTTGGAGCTGGTGCACCCGTATACTTGGCAGCTGTAATGGAATACTTAGCTGCTGAAGTTCTGGAATTGGCTGGAAATGCTGCTCGCGATAATAAAAAGACAAGAATTATTCCCCGCCATTTGCAGTTGGCCATCAGAAATGACGAAGAATTAAATAAATTGTTGTCTGGTGTTACTATTGCTCAAGGTGGTGTGCTTCCCAACATTCAAGCTGTTCTTTTGCCCAAAAAGACAGAAAAGAAAGCCTAAATTCTTATTTCAATTTTTCTTCGTTTATTATCAAAATCCGTCCTTTTCAGGGCGACCAAAATTTTAAACAAAGAGTAAATATTCTTGCCTAAATTGTATTTTTTCTTTAAAAAATCCAGATTTTAAGTGAAATTGTTCAAAGAAAATTGCTTGAATTCCTTCTAAAGCTGTGTTTTCGCCAGTTTTATTTGCAATAAGCAGGATTGCCTGCAGAAAAATCGAATACAATTTTTTTTTATTAATTTTATCTTGACCAAAAATAATCATATTTTTCAATTTAAAAAATTTCAACAATAAATCATTTATCTTAAAAATAATAATTTTTCGCCATGAGCTTTAAATTTACATCTCTTGGCATAAACATCCAAGCGTACATGTCCGATGCTCCTAATTACATCCGAAAGTGTTGGCAGTACATACTTAAAAAATTATGAGACTTAAAATAAAATTAATTGGCCAAAGATAATTATTTTTTTACAATTCCAAATTTTTCCAAAAAAAAATAATTTATCTCAGAGATGATTTTTTTGCTCAACTTGAAATGTACGAATAAACATACACCATAAGAAACGGGACCTGGTAGGTAAAAATGGAGCCAAAACTCAGCATACGACACACACATGCACGCAAATATTTTTCTTCATTGCGTTACAAAGTTTATAAGTTGTGTGCAAACGACGCAAGTCAGATGCATACAAGCGAAAAATAGATTCAAACACATGTCCTCAAATGCAGAACATTTGACGCTATGTGAATACATGCGCAAGAAAATAACTGAAACCGGCTCTTTTTGATCGAAGCGAAGCTTAGAGAAGAGAATTTGAATGGGAGCTCTCCTCTCTCTCATCGTCGTTTTTTTTTCAGACAAGGCAACCTACAAGCGTACATGCTCGATGTTCATAATTACATCCGAGAGTGTTGGCAGTAAAAACTAAAATATTCATTCTTATAAATGTCCCTTGCTACTAATATAAAAGAAATATGAAAATAAAAGAAATCTTGGATACACACATGCTATATATAAGATTTTTAGAGAAAAATCAATATAAAAAGCTATAAGTCTTTTTTATTATTTACAAATATTAAACCTTAAAACGAGGACAATATGTAGCGCAGCATTTTACACTTTGTTAAAAAAATTGGTGGCCCTGAAAAGGACCGATTTTGCTTCCATTATATATTACCATTATTAGATACGAGTTTAACCACCGAAACCATAAAGTGTGCGTCCTTGCCTCTTCAAAGCATAAACGACATCCATTGCAGTAACTGTTTTCCTTTTAGCATGTTCTGTGTATGTAACTGCGTCACGGATAACATTCTCTAAGAAAACTTTCAGCACACCACGAGTTTCTTCATAAATTAAACCAGATATACGTTTTACACCACCACGGCGAGCCAAGCGACGAATGGCAGGCTTAGTAATACCTTGGATATTATCACGAAGAACTTTACGATGACGTTTAGCACCACCTTTGCCAAGACCTTTTCCTCCTTTACCGCGACCAGTCATTTTCACTAAATATCGAACTTTGCTCGCACTTTACACTTAACACTTTCAGCACAAAACTGAACTGACCGTTCCTCTGAATGAGCATCGATTTATATAGCATATCGGAAGTTTTTTCAAGGAGGAGAAACGAATGATTGCAAGAAAACATTTTAAGTAGGGTTAAAATATCATCAAGAGGGGGAAAATATCTCTATAAATACGCGGAGGAGAGCGTGTGGAAGCTCATTGTGAAGTGAATTGTGCTAAGTGAGGTTTCGTGCTTAACAAGTAAAGTGAAGAATTAATAGAAAGTTAAAAAGTGAGAATGGCCCGTACAAAGCAGACAGCTCGTAAATCTACTGGTGGTAAAGCTCCGAGGAAGCAGTTGGCTACAAAAGCCGCAAGAAAAAGTGCTCCAGCCACTGGTGGTGTAAAGAAACCACATCGTTATCGCCCTGGTACTGTTGCTCTCCGTGAAATTCGTCGTTATCAAAAGAGTACTGAGCTTTTAATCCGAAAACTGCCGTTCCAACGTTTGGTTCGTGAAATTGCCCAAGATTTTAAAACCGACTTGCGTTTCCAGAGTTCTGCTGTTATGGCTCTTCAAGAAGCAAGTGAAGCGTATTTAGTTGGTTTATTTGAAGATACAAATTTGTGTGCTATTCATGCTAAACGTGTGACAATTATGCCAAAGGACATCCAATTGGCCCGTCGTATTCGTGGTGAACGTGCTTAAGAAATCTACATACATTAATAAAATCGGTCCTTTTCAGGACCACAAAAGGTTTAAACTTTGAGTAAATTTTTCTTGTCATATGCATATTTCATTTTCTAATATTCCCTTGATTCTTAATCCTAAAAAATATAAACCCCGCATTTGGTGTAGTTTTTTTGTTAGGTTATTTTATACATAGTTATATTTATTTTTTTTATAAATACAGTTGCTGGATTTATGTCTGAGCAAATTCATAAAAATGATTCTTAAATCCTCACATTGTATGCTTTAAAGTCGCATCACAGTAGGCGATATGCCTGTGTTTACATCCGCAAGAGTGATCACACATTTGTGTGAGTTAAGTTGACGCCCAATTGCATACTCGCGGAAAGCTCGACGATAAAATAATGTGAGAGAGAAAAAAGAGCTTTATGTGTATGGATTGCAGAAGCGCTCATGGAGGGCAATCATGAAATTATCACCATCAGCGCACAAAAAAGAAATACAAACCGCTTTCATTTTATAGTAAAGAAAAGAAGCTCTTGGACCTAAGCAAAAATACTCTCGCACATAAATATATATGTACATATAGCAGCTCCACTTAAAGAAAACGCGATTGTGTTTGTTTGAAAGCATATGATTAAACGAAGTTTCTTTTGATATTGCTTAATCTAATCCAAGGCAAGAAGCGGCAATATTTTTATTTTTTTTATTAACCAGTTGTGCAAAATGCAAATTATGTCGTTCAGTAAAAATTTATTTCAGAGTACGCAAAGATTTAAAAGAAATTACTTTTCAAGTTTAAGCAGAAGCTGGAACTGAAAAAAAAATTACAATTGAATGCATTTCTCCTTGTTTAAATATTTGGCGGCCCTGAAAAGGGCCTTTTTTCACGAATAATTTTAATCTGATTTATTTATTTTGAACTGGTATATTTAGTAACGGCTTTTGTTCCTTCACTAACGGCGTGCTTAGCAAGCTCACCAGGTAACAGCAATCTAACAGCAGTTTGGATTTCGCGGCTAGTAATTGTAGAACGCTTATTGTAGTGAGCCAAACGGGAAGCTTCAGCGGCAATTCTCTCAAAAATATCATTAACGAAACTGTTCATGATGCTCATGGCTTTTGAGGAAATTCCAGTATCGGGATGGACTTGCTTCAAAACTTTGTAAATGTAGATAGCATAAGATTCCTTCCTCTTGCGCTTCTTCTTCTTATCAGTTTTAGAAATATTCTTCTGGGCCTTGCCGGCCTTCTTTGCGGCTTTTCCACTAGCTTTTGGCGGCATATCGAACTCTGCACCACTTTATTTTCCACTGAACTGAGAGCACTCACTTTACACAATCACTGATAGTCAAAGACTGAATTCTTCCCATCAAATCGAATAACATTTATAGAGTTTCATTTGTATTGGAACCCGTGAGAATATTCTCAGTTTGTTGAATAACAGTTGACTCAGTTGGGAGAGTGGCAACTACACAGCTAAAAGGGTATAAATATTACGACACATGGCTGTTGGGATTCATTCCAAGTGTGAAGTCGTGTTGGTTTAGCTCAAGTGAATTTTAAAGTAAAAAAAAGCAAGTGAAAATGTCGGGCCGTGGCAAAGGTGGAAAAGTTAAGACAAAGGCAAAGTCTCGTTCGAATCGTGCTGGGCTTCAATTTCCCGTCGGTAGAATCCATCGTTTATTAAGGAAAGGCAATTATGCTGAGCGAGTTGGAGCTGGTGCACCCGTATACTTGGCAGCTGTAATGGAATACTTAGCTGCTGAAGTTCTGGAATTGGCTGGAAATGCTGCTCGCGATAATAAAAAGACAAGAATTATTCCCCGCCATTTGCAGTTGGCCATCAGAAATGACGAAGAATTAAATAAATTGTTGTCTGGTGTTACTATTGCTCAAGGTGGTGTGCTTCCCAACATTCAAGCTGTTCTTTTGCCCAAAAAGACAGAAAAGAAAGCCTAAATTCTTATTTCAATTTTTCTTCGTTTATTATCAAAATCCGTCCTTTTCAGGGCGACCAAAATTTTAAACAAAGAGTAAATATTCTTGCCTAAATTGTATTTTTTCTTTAAAAAATCCAGATTTTAAGTGAAATTGTTCAAAGAAAATTGCTTGAATTCCTTCTAAAGCTGTGTTTTCGCCAGTTTTATTTGCAATAAGCAGGATTGCCTGCAGAAAAATCGAATACAATTTTTTTTTATTAATTTTATCTTGACCAAAAATAATCATATTTTTCAATTTAAAAAATTTCAACAATAAATCATTTATCTTAAAAATAATAATTTTTCGCCATGAGCTTTAAATTTACATCTCTTGGCATAAACATCCAAGCGTACATGTCCGATGCTCCTAATTACATCCGAAAGTGTTGGCAGTACATACTTAAAAAATTATGAGACTTAAAATAAAATTAATTGGCCAAAGATAATTATTTTTTTACAATTCCAAATTTTTCCAAAAAAAAATAATTTATCTCAGAGATGATTTTTTTGCTCAACTTGAAATGTACGAATAAACATACACCATAAGAAACGGGACCTGGTAGGTAAAAATGGAGCCAAAACTCAGCATACGACACACACATGCACGCAAATATTTTTCTTCATTGCGTTACAAAGTTTATAAGTTGTGTGCAAACGACGCAAGTCAGATGCATACAAGCGAAAAATAGATTCAAACACATGTCCTCAAATGCAGAACATTTGACGCTATGTGAATACATGCGCAAGAAAATAACTGAAACCGGCTCTTTTTGATCGAAGCGAAGCTTAGAGAAGAGAATTTGAATGGGAGCTCTCCTCTCTCTCATCGTCGTTTTTTTTCAGACAAGGCAACCTACAAGCGTACATGCTCGATGTTCATAATTACATCCGAGAGTGTTGGCAGTAAAAACTAAAATATTCATTCTTATAAATGTCCCTTGCTACTAATATAAAAGAAATATGAAAATAAAAGAAATCTTGGATACACACATGCTATATATAAGATTTTTAGAGAAAAATCAATATAAAAAGCTATAAGTCTTTTTTATTATTTACAAATATTAAACCTTAAAACGAGGACAATATGTAGCGCAGCATTTTACACTTTGTTAAAAAAATTGGTGGCCCTGAAAAGGACCGATTTTGCTTCCATTATATATTACCATTATTAGATACGAGTTTAACCACCGAAACCATAAAGTGTGCGTCCTTGCCTCTTCAAAGCATAAACGACATCCATTGCAGTAACTGTTTTCCTTTTAGCATGTTCTGTGTATGTAACTGCGTCACGGATAACATTCTCTAAGAAAACTTTCAGCACACCACGAGTTTCTTCATAAATTAAACCAGATATACGTTTTACACCACCACGGCGAGCCAAGCGACGAATGGCAGGCTTAGTAATACCTTGGATATTATCACGAAGAACTTTACGATGACGTTTAGCACCACCTTTGCCAAGACCTTTTCCTCCTTTACCGCGACCAGTCATTTTCACTAAATATCGAACTTTGCTCGCACTTTACACTTAACACTTTCAGCACAAAACTGAACTGACCGTTCCTCTGAATGAGCATCGATTTATATAGCATATCGGAAGTTTTTTCAAGGAGGAGAAACGAATGATTGCAAGAAAACATTTTAAGTAGGGTTAAAATATCATCAAGAGGGGGAAAATATCTCTATAAATACGCGGAGGAGAGCGTGTGGAAGCTCATTGTGAAGTGAATTGTGCTAAGTGAGGTTTCGTGCTTAACAAGTAAAGTGAAGAATTAATAGAAAGTTAAAAAGTGAGAATGGCCCGTACAAAGCAGACAGCTCGTAAATCTACTGGTGGTAAAGCTCCGAGGAAGCAGTTGGCTACAAAAGCCGCAAGAAAAAGTGCTCCAGCCACTGGTGGTGTAAAGAAACCACATCGTTATCGCCCTGGTACTGTTGCTCTCCGTGAAATTCGTCGTTATCAAAAGAGTACTGAGCTTTTAATCCGAAAACTGCCGTTCCAACGTTTGGTTCGTGAAATTGCCCAAGATTTTAAAACCGACTTGCGTTTCCAGAGTTCTGCTGTTATGGCTCTTCAAGAAGCAAGTGAAGCGTATTTAGTTGGTTTATTTGAAGATACAAATTTGTGTGCTATTCATGCTAAACGTGTGACAATTATGCCAAAGGACATCCAATTGGCCCGTCGTATTCGTGGTGAACGTGCTTAAGAAATCTACATACATTAATAAAATCGGTCCTTTTCAGGACCACAAAAGGTTTAAACTTTGAGTAAATTTTTCTTGTCATATGCATATTTCATTTTCTAATATTCCCTTGATTCTTAATCCTAAAAAATATAAACCCCGCATTTGGTGTAGTTTTTTTGTTAGGTTATTTTATACATAGTTATATTTATTTTTTTTATAAATACAGTTGCTGGATTTATGTCTGAGCAAATTCATAAAAATGATTCTTAAATCCTCACATTGTATGCTTTAAAGTCGCATCACAGTAGGCGATATGCCTGTGTTTACATCCGCAAGAGTGATCACACATTTGTGTGAGTTAAGTTGACGCCCAATTGCATACTCGCGGAAAGCTCGACGATAAAATAATGTGAGAGAGAAAAAAGAGCTTTATGTGTATGGATTGCAGAAGCGCTCATGGAGGGCAATCATGAAATTATCACCATCAGCGCACAAAAAAGAAATACAAACCGCTTTCATTTTATAGTAAAGAAAAGAAGCTCTTGGACCTAAGCAAAAATACTCTCGCACATAAATATATATGTACATATAGCAGCTCCACTTAAAGAAAACGCGATTGTGTTTGTTTGAAAGCATATGATTAAACGAAGTTTCTTTTGATATTGCTTAATCTAATCCAAGGCAAGAAGCGGCAATATTTTTATTTTTTTTATTAACCAGTTGTGCAAAATGCAAATTATGTCGTTCAGTAAAAATTTATTTCAGAGTACGCAAAGATTTAAAAGAAATTACTTTTCAAGTTTAAGCAGAAGCTGGAACTGAAAAAAAAATTACAATTGAATGCATTTCTCCTTGTTTAAATATTTGGCGGCCCTGAAAAGGGCCTTTTTTCACGAATAATTTTAATCTGATTTATTTATTTTGAACTGGTATATTTAGTAACGGCTTTTGTTCCTTCACTAACGGCGTGCTTAGCAAGCTCACCAGGTAACAGCAATCTAACAGCAGTTTGGATTTCGCGGCTAGTAATTGTAGAACGCTTATTGTAGTGAGCCAAACGGGAAGCTTCAGCGGCAATTCTCTCAAAAATATCATTAACGAAACTGTTCATGATGCTCATGGCTTTTGAGGAAATTCCAGTATCGGGATGGACTTGCTTCAAAACTTTGTAAATGTAGATAGCATAAGATTCCTTCCTCTTGCGCTTCTTCTTCTTATCAGTTTTAGAAATATTCTTCTGGGCCTTGCCGGCCTTCTTTGCGGCTTTTCCACTAGCTTTTGGCGGCATATCGAACTCTGCACCACTTTATTTTCCACTGAACTGAGAGCACTCACTTTACACAATCACTGATAGTCAAAGACTGAATTCTTCCCATCAAAGCGAATAACATTTATATAGTTTCATTTGTATTGGAACCCGTGAGAATATTCTCAGTTTGTTGAATAACAGTTGACTCAGTTGGGAGAGTGGCAACTACACAGCTAAAAGGGTATAAATATTACGACACATGGCTGTTGGGATTCATTCCAAGTGTGAAGTCGTGTTGGTTTAGCTCAAGTGAATTTTAAAGTAAAAAAAAGCAAGTGAAAATGTCGGGCCGTGGCAAAGGTGGAAAAGTTAAGACAAAGGCAAAGTCTCGTTCAAATCGTGCTGGGCTTCAATTTCCCGTCGGTAGAATCCATCGTTTATTAAGGAAAGGCAATTATGCTGAGCGAGTTGGAGCTGGTGCACCCGTATACTTGGCAGCTGTAATGGAATACTTAGCTGCTGAAGTTCTGGAATTGGCTGGAAATGCTGCTCGCGATAATAAAAAGACAAGAATTATTCCCCGCCATTTGCAGTTGGCCATCAGAAATGACGAAGAATTAAATAAATTGTTGTCTGGTGTTACTATTGCTCAAGGTGGTGTGCTTCCCAACATTCAAGCTGTTCTTTTGCCCAAAAAGACAGAAAAGAAAGCCTAAATTCTTATTTCAATTTTTCTTCGTTTATTATCAAAATCCGTCCTTTTCAGGGCGACCAAAATTTTAAACAAAGAGTAAATATTCTTGCCTAAATTGTATTTTTTCTTTAAAAAATCCAGATTTTAAGTGAAATTGTTCAAAGAAAATTGCTTGAATTCCTTCTAAAGCTGTGTTTTCGCCAGTTTTATTTGCAATAAGCAGGATTGCCTGCAGAAAAATCGAATACAATTTTTTTTTATTAATTTTATCTTGACCAAAAATAATCATATTTTTCAATTTAAAAAATTTCAACAATAAATCATTTATCTTAAAAATAATAATTTTTCGCCATGAGCTTTAAATTTACATCTCTTGGCATAAACATCCAAGCGTACATGTCCGATGCTCCTAATTACATCCGAAAGTGTTGGCAGTACATACTTAAAAAATTATGAGACTTAAAATAAAATTAATTGGCCAAAGATAATTATTTTTTTACAATTCCAAATTTTTCCAAAAAAAAATAATTTATCTCAGAGATGATTTTTTTGCTCAACTTGAAATGTACGAATAAACATACACCATAAGAAACGGGACCTGGTAGGTAAAAATGGAGCCAAAACTCAGCATACGACACACACATGCACGCAAATATTTTTCTTCATTGCGTTACAAAGTTTATAAGTTGTGTGCAAACGACGCAAGTCAGATGCATACAAGCGAAAAATAGATTCAAACACATGTCCTCAAATGCAGAACATTTGACGCTATGTGAATACATGCGCAAGAAAATAACTGAAACCGGCTCTTTTTGATCGAAGCGAAGCTTAGAGAAGAGAATTTGAATGGGAGCTCTCCTCTCTCTCATCGTCGTTTTTTTTTCAGACAAGGCAACCTACAAGCGTACATGCTCGATGTTCATAATTACATCCGAGAGTGTTGGCAGTAAAAACTAAAATATTCATTCTTATAAATGTCCCTTGCTACTAATATAAAAGAAATATGAAAATAAAAGAAATCTTGGATACACACATGCTATATATAAGATTTTTAGAGAAAAATCAATATAAAAAGCTATAAGTCTTTTTTATTATTTACAAATATTAAACCTTAAAACGAGGACAATATGTAGCGCAGCATTTTACACTTTGTTAAAAAAATTGGTGGCCCTGAAAAGGACCGATTTTGCTTCCATTATATATTACCATTATTAGATACGAGTTTAACCACCGAAACCATAAAGTGTGCGTCCTTGCCTCTTCAAAGCATAAACGACATCCATTGCAGTAACTGTTTTCCTTTTAGCATGTTCTGTGTATGTAACTGCGTCACGGATAACATTCTCTAAGAAAACTTTCAGCACACCACGAGTTTCTTCATAAATTAAACCAGATATACGTTTTACACCACCACGGCGAGCCAAGCGACGAATGGCAGGCTTAGTAATACCTTGGATATTATCACGAAGAACTTTACGATGACGTTTAGCACCACCTTTGCCAAGACCTTTTCCTCCTTTACCGCGACCAGTCATTTTCACTAAATATCGAACTTTGCTCGCACTTTACACTTAACACTTTCAGCACAAAACTGAACTGACCGTTCCTCTGAATGAGCATCGATTTATATAGCATATCGGAAGTTTTTTCAAGGAGGAGAAACGAATGATTGCAAGAAAACATTTTAAGTAGGGTTAAAATATCATCAAGAGGGGGAAAATATCTCTATAAATACGCGGAGGAGAGCGTGTGGAAGCTCATTGTGAAGTGAATTGTGCTAAGTGAGGTTTCGTGCTTAACAAGTAAAGTGAAGAATTAATAGAAAGTTAAAAAGTGAGAATGGCCCGTACAAAGCAGACAGCTCGTAAATCTACTGGTGGTAAAGCTCCGAGGAAGCAGTTGGCTACAAAAGCCGCAAGAAAAAGTGCTCCAGCCACTGGTGGTGTAAAGAAACCACATCGTTATCGCCCTGGTACTGTTGCTCTCCGTGAAATTCGTCGTTATCAAAAGAGTACTGAGCTTTTAATCCGAAAACTGCCGTTCCAACGTTTGGTTCGTGAAATTGCCCAAGATTTTAAAACCGACTTGCGTTTCCAGAGTTCTGCTGTTATGGCTCTTCAAGAAGCAAGTGAAGCGTATTTAGTTGGTTTATTTGAAGATACAAATTTGTGTGCTATTCATGCTAAACGTGTGACAATTATGCCAAAGGACATCCAATTGGCCCGTCGTATTCGTGGTGAACGTGCTTAAGAAATCTACATACATTAATAAAATCGGTCCTTTTCAGGACCACAAAAGGTTTAAACTTTGAGTAAATTTTTCTTGTCATATGCATATTTCATTTTCTAATATTCCCTTGATTCTTAATCCTAAAAAATATAAACCCCGCATTTGGTGTAGTTTTTTTGTTAGGTTATTTTATACATAGTTATATTTATTTTTTTTATAAATACAGTTGCTGGATTTATGTCTGAGCAAATTCATAAAAATGATTCTTAAATCCTCACATTGTATGCTTTAAAGTCGCATCACAGTAGGCGATATGCCTGTGTTTACATCCGCAAGAGTGATCACACATTTGTGTGAGTTAAGTTGACGCCCAATTGCATACTCGCGGAAAGCTCGACGATAAAATAATGTGAGAGAGAAAAAAGAGCTTTATGTGTATGGATTGCAGAAGCGCTCATGGAGGGCAATCATGAAATTATCACCATCAGCGCACAAAAAAGAAATACAAACCGCTTTCATTTTATAGTAAAGAAAAGAAGCTCTTGGACCTAAGCAAAAATACTCTCGCACATAAATATATATGTACATATAGCAGCTCCACTTAAAGAAAACGCGATTGTGTTTGTTTGAAAGCATATGATTAAACGAAGTTTCTTTTGATATTGCTTAATCTAATCCAAGGCAAGAAGCGGCAATATTTTTATTTTTTTTATTAACCAGTTGTGCAAAATGCAAATTATGTCGTTCAGTAAAAATTTATTTCAGAGTACGCAAAGATTTTAAAGAAATTACTTTTCAAGTTTAAGCAGAAGCTGGAACTGAAAAAAAAATTACAATTGAATGCATTTCTCCTTGTTTAAATATTTGGCGGCCCTGAAAAGGGCCTTTTTTCACGAATAATTTTAATCTGATTTATTTATTTTGAACTGGTATATTTAGTAACGGCTTTTGTTCCTTCACTAACGGCGTGCTTAGCAAGCTCACCAGGTAACAGCAATCTAACAGCAGTTTGGATTTCGCGGCTAGTAATTGTAGAACGCTTATTGTAGTGAGCCAAACGGGAAGCTTCAGCGGCAATTCTCTCAAAAATATCATTAACGAAACTGTTCATGATGCTCATGGCTTTTGAGGAAATTCCAGTATCGGGATGGACTTGCTTCAAAACTTTGTAAATGTAGATAGCATAAGATTCCTTCCTCTTGCGCTTCTTCTTCTTATCAGTTTTAGAAATATTCTTCTGGGCCTTGCCGGCCTTCTTTGCGGCTTTTCCACTAGCTTTTGGCGGCATATCGAACTCTGCACCACTTTATTTTCCACTGAACTGAGAGCACTCACTTTACACAATCACTGATAGCACTAGTTTACAAATTTTTGCTTAATTGCGTGAACCTAATAAGAAAAGTGTTTTTTAACCTAATTTGGGGTCACTGAAAACGAAAATGACACTCATTTATTTTTCCAAAGAACCGTTATCGAGAAATTAGCAAAACGGCTTTTTTCCATTTTTTTCCATTTATTGCCAGATTCTCGAGAACCAAGAGCCAAGCTTAGCTTAAAAAATGCACTATTTTACGCAGAATACTCCCACCTATCTAAAACTGTAAAAGTTAAGGTTCTACCGTGCCAACTTCCGGAGTAATAAGCCATCAAAGTCAAAATTTTGATTTTTTTTAAAAAAAATGTCAACTTCAACTACCCTTTTCTTCAAAAAATACGTAGTTAACCAATATTTTTTTTTCCAAAATTAGAAAGCTTAGACAATTTCCTATGAATAATGTACGAACAATTTTTGTGTTACGGCATTTGCTGTTGAAGATATTAGCAAATTTTGATGTTAAAATTGACTTTATTTGGTACTTTTCGACAAAGCTTAGGTGAAAAAAACAGTAAAAAAGCACAAAATAAGGCCAAGGTCTTAAAAAATAAAGCCAATTTTAACATCAAAATTGCTTATAACTTCAAAAGTAAAGGCCGTAGCATAAAAATTCTTTGGACATTATTCATAGTAAATTGTCCAAGCTTTCTAATTTTGGAAAAAAAATATTGGTTAACTACGTATTTTTTGGAGAAAAAGGTGGTTGAAGTTGACATTTTTTTTAAAAAAAATCAAAATTTTGACTTTGATGGCTTATTACTCCGGAAGTTGGCATGGTAGAACCTTAACTTTTACAGTTTTAGATAGGTGGGAGTATTCTGCGTAAAATAGTGCATTTTTTAAGCTAAGCTTGGCTCTTGGTTCTCGAGAATCTGGCAATAAATGGAAAAAAATGGAAAAAAGCCGTTTTGCTAATTTCTCGATAACGGTTCTTTGGAAAAATAAATGAGTGTCATTTTCGTTTTCAGCGACCCCAAATTAGGTTAAAAAACACTTTTTTCATTAGGTTCATTTTTCGTGTAAACTAGTGTAGTCAAAGACTGAATTCTTCCCATCAAAGCGAATAACATTTATAGAGTTTCATTTGTATTGGAACCCGTGAGAATATTCTCAGTTTGTTGAATAACAGTTGACTCAGTTGGGAGAGTGGCAACTACACAGCTAAAAGGGTATAAATATTACGACACATGGCTGTTGGGATTCATTCCAAGTGTGAAGTCGTGTTGGTTTAGCTCAAGTGAATTTTAAAGTAAAAAAAAGCAAGTGAAAATGTCGGGCCGTGGCAAAGGTGGAAAAGTTAAGACAAAGGCAAAGTCTCGTTCAAATCGTGCTGGGCTTCAATTTCCCGTCGGTAGAATCCATCGTTTATTAAGGAAAGGCAATTATGCTGAGCGAGTTGGAGCTGGTGCACCCGTATACTTGGCAGCTGTAATGGAATACTTAGCTGCTGAAGTTCTGGAATTGGCTGGAAATGCTGCTCGCGATAATAAAAAGACAAGAATTATTCCCCGCCATTTGCAGTTGGCCATCAGAAATGACGAAGAATTAAATAAATTGTTGTCTGGTGTTACTATTGCTCAAGGTGGTGTGCTTCCCAACATTCAAGCTGTTCTTTTGCCCAAAAAGACAGAAAAGAAAGCCTAAATTCTTATTTCAATTTTTCTTCGTTTATTATCAAAATCCGTCCTTTTCAGGGCGACCAAAATTTTAAACAAAGAGTAAATATTCTTGCCTAAATTGTATTTTTTCTTTAAAAAATCCAGATTTTAAGTGAAATTGTTCAAAGAAAATTGCTTGAATTCCTTCTAAAGCTGTGTTTTCGCCAGTTTTATTTGCAATAAGCAGGATTGCCTGCAGAAAAATCGAATACAATTTTTTTTATTAATTTTATCTTGACCAAAAATAATCATATTTTTCAATTTAAAAAATTTCAACAATAAATCATTTATCTTAAAAATAATAATTTTTCGCCATGAGCTTTAAATTTACATCTCTTGGCATAAACATCCAAGCGTACATGTCCGATGCTCCTAATTACATCCGAAAGTGTTGGCAGTACATACTTAAAAAATTATGAGACTTAAAATAAAATTAATTGGCCAAAGATAATTATTTTTTTACAATTCCAAATTTTTCCAAAAAAAAATAATTTATCTCAGAGATGATTTTTTTGCTCAACTTGAAATGTACGAATAAACATACACCATAAGAAACGGGACCTGGTAGGTAAAAATGGAGCCAAAACTCAGCATACGACACACACATGCACGCAAATATTTTTCTTCATTGCGTTACAAAGTTTATAAGTTGTGTGCAAACGACGCAAGTCAGATGCATACAAGCGAAAAATAGATTCAAACACATGTCCTCAAATGCAGAACATTTGACGCTATGTGAATACATGCGCAAGAAAATAACTGAAACCGGCTCTTTTTGATCGAAGCGAAGCTTAGAGAAGAGAATTTGAATGGGAGCTCTCCTCTCTCTCATCGTCGTTTTTTTTTCAGACAAGGCAACCTACAAGCGTACATGCTCGATGTTCATAATTACATCCGAGAGTGTTGGCAGTAAAAACTAAAATATTCATTCTTATAAATGTCCCTTGCTACTAATATAAAAGAAATATGAAAATAAAAGAAATCTTGGATACACACATGCTATATATAAGATTTTTAGAGAAAAATCAATATAAAAAGCTATAAGTCTTTTTTATTATTTACAAATATTAAACCTTAAAACGAGGACAATATGTAGCGCAGCATTTTACACTTTGTTAAAAAAATTGGTGGCCCTGAAAAGGACCGATTTTGCTTCCATTATATATTACCATTATTAGATACGAGTTTAACCACCGAAACCATAAAGTGTGCGTCCTTGCCTCTTCAAAGCATAAACGACATCCATTGCAGTAACTGTTTTCCTTTTAGCATGTTCTGTGTATGTAACTGCGTCACGGATAACATTCTCTAAGAAAACTTTCAGCACACCACGAGTTTCTTCATAAATTAAACCAGATATACGTTTTACACCACCACGGCGAGCCAAGCGACGAATGGCAGGCTTAGTAATACCTTGGATATTATCACGAAGAACTTTACGATGACGTTTAGCACCACCTTTGCCAAGACCTTTTCCTCCTTTACCGCGACCAGTCATTTTCACTAAATATCGAACTTTGCTCGCACTTTACACTTAACACTTTCAGCACAAAACTGAACTGACCGTTCCTCTGAATGAGCATCGATTTATATAGCATATCGGAAGTTTTTTCAAGGAGGAGAAACGAATGATTGCAAGAAAACATTTTAAGTAGGGTTAAAATATCATCAAGAGGGGGAAAATATCTCTATAAATACGCGGAGGAGAGCGTGTGGAAGCTCATTGTGAAGTGAATTGTGCTAAGTGAGGTTTCGTGCTTAACAAGTAAAGTGAAGAATTAATAGAAAGTTAAAAAGTGAGAATGGCCCGTACAAAGCAGACAGCTCGTAAATCTACTGGTGGTAAAGCTCCGAGGAAGCAGTTGGCTACAAAAGCCGCAAGAAAAAGTGCTCCAGCCACTGGTGGTGTAAAGAAACCACATCGTTATCGCCCTGGTACTGTTGCTCTCCGTGAAATTCGTCGTTATCAAAAGAGTACTGAGCTTTTAATCCGAAAACTGCCGTTCCAACGTTTGGTTCGTGAAATTGCCCAAGATTTTAAAACCGACTTGCGTTTCCAGAGTTCTGCTGTTATGGCTCTTCAAGAAGCAAGTGAAGCGTATTTAGTTGGTTTATTTGAAGATACAAATTTGTGTGCTATTCATGCTAAACGTGTGACAATTATGCCAAAGGACATCCAATTGGCCCGTCGTATTCCTGGTGAACGTGCTTAAGAAATCTACATACATTAATAAAATCGGTCCTTTTCAGGACCACAAAAGGTTTAAACTTTGAGTAAATTTTTCTTGTCATATGCATATTTCATTTTCTAATATTCCCTTGATTCTTAATCCTAAAAAATATAAACCCCGCATTTGGTGTAGTTTTTTTGTTAGGTTATTTTATACATAGTTATATTTATTTTTTTTATAAATACAGTTGCTGGATTTATGTCTGAGCAAATTCATAAAAATGATTCTTAAATCCTCACATTGTATGCTTTAAAGTCGCATCACAGTAGGCGATATGCCTGTGTTTACATCCGCAAGAGTGATCACACATTTGTGTGAGTTAAGTTGACGCCCAATTGCATACTCGCGGAAAGCTCGACGATAAAATAATGTGAGAGAGAAAAAAGAGCTTTATGTGTATGGATTGCAGAAGCGCTCATGGAGGGCAATCATGAAATTATCACCATCAGCGCACAAAAAAGAAATACAAACCGCTTTCATTTTATAGTAAAGAAAAGAAGCTCTTGGACCTAAGCAAAAATACTCTCGCACATAAATATATATGTACATATAGCAGCTCCACTTAAAGAAAACGCGATTGTGTTTGTTTGAAAGCATATGATTAAACGAAGTTTCTTTTGATATTGCTTAATCTAATCCAAGGCAAGAAGCGGCAATATTTTTATTTTTTTTATTAACCAGTTGTGCAAAATGCAAATTATGTCGTTCAGTAAAAATTTATTTCAGAGTACGCAAAGATTTAAAAGAAATTACTTTTCAAGTTTAAGCAGAAGCTGGAACTGAAAAAAAAATTACAATTGAATGCATTTCTCCTTGTTTAAATATTTGGCGGCCCTGAAAAGGGCCTTTTTTCACGAATAATTTTAATCTGATTTATTTATTTTGAACTGGTATATTTAGTAACGGCTTTTGTTCCTTCACTAACGGCGTGCTTAGCAAGCTCACCAGGTAACAGCAATCTAACAGCAGTTTGGATTTCGCGGCTAGTAATTGTAGAACGCTTATTGTAGTGAGCCAAACGGGAAGCTTCAGCGGCAATTCTCTCAAAAATATCATTAACGAAACTGTTCATGATGCTCATGGCTTTTGAGGAAATTCCAGTATCGGGATGGACTTGCTTCAAAACTTTGTAAATGTAGATAGCATAAGATTCCTTCCTCTTGCGCTTCTTCTTCTTATCAGTTTTAGAAATATTCTTCTGGGCCTTGCCGGCCTTCTTTGCGGCTTTTCCACTAGCTTTTGGCGGCATATCGAACTCTGCACCACTTTATTTTCCACTGAACTGAGAGCACTCACTTTACACAATCACTGATAGTCAAAGACTGAATTCTTCCCATCAAAGCGAATAACATTTATAGAGTTTCATTTGTATTGGAACCCGTGAGAATATTCTCAGTTTGTTGAATAACAGTTGACTCAGTTGGGAGAGTGGCAACTACACAGCTAAAAGGGTATAAATATTACGACACATGGCTGTTGGGATTCATTCCAAGTGTGAAGTCGTGTTGGTTTAGCTCAAGTGAATTTTAAAGTAAAAAAAAGCAAGTGAAAATGTCGGGCCGTGGCAAAGGTGGAAAAGTTAAGACAAAGGCAAAGTCTCGTTCAAATCGTGCTGGGCTTCAATTTCCCGTCGGTAGAATCCATCGTTTATTAAGGAAAGGCAATTATGCTGAGCGAGTTGGAGCTGGTGCACCCGTATACTTGGCAGCTGTAATGGAATACTTAGCTGCTGAAGTTCTGGAATTGGCTGGAAATGCTGCTCGCGATAATAAAAAGACAAGAATTATTCCCCGCCATTTGCAGTTGGCCATCAGAAATGACGAAGAATTAAATAAATTGTTGTCTGGTGTTACTATTGCTCAAGGTGGTGTGCTTCCCAACATTCAAGCTGTTCTTTTGCCCAAAAAGACAGAAAAGAAAGCCTAAATTCTTATTTCAATTTTTCTTCGTTTATTATCAAAATCCGTCCTTTTCAGGGCGACCAAAATTTTAAACAAAGAGTAAATATTCTTGCCTAAATTGTATTTTTTCTTTAAAAAATCCAGATTTTAAGTGAAATTGTTCAAAGAAAATTGCTTGAATTCCTTCTAAAGCTGTGTTTTCGCCAGTTTTATTTGCAATAAGCAGGATTGCCTGCAGAAAAATCGAATACAATTTTTTTTTATTAATTTTATCTTGACCAAAAATAATCATATTTTTCAATTTAAAAAATTTCAACAATAAATCATTTATCTTAAAAATAATAATTTTTCGCCATGAGCTTTAAATTTACATCTCTTGGCATAAACATCCAAGCGTACATGTCCGATGCTCCTAATTACATCCGAAAGTGTTGGCAGTACATACTTAAAAAATTATGAGACTTAAAATAAAATTAATTGGCCAAAGATAATTATTTTTTTACAATTCCAAATTTTTCCAAAAAAAAATAATTTATCTCAGAGATGATTTTTTTGCTCAACTTGAAATGTACGAATAAACATACACCATAAGAAACGGGACCTGGTAGGTAAAAATGGAGCCAAAACTCAGCATACGACACACACATGCACGCAAATATTTTTCTTCATTGCGTTACAAAGTTTATAAGTTGTGTGCAAACGACGCAAGTCAGATGCATACAAGCGAAAAATAGATTCAAACACATGTCCTCAAATGCAGAACATTTGACGCTATGTGAATACATGCGCAAGAAAATAACTGAAACCGGCTCTTTTTGATCGAAGCGAAGCTTAGAGAAGAGAATTTGAATGGGAGCTCTCCTCTCTCTCATCGTCGTTTTTTTTTCAGACAAGGCAACCTACAAGCGTACATGCTCGATGTTCATAATTACATCCGAGAGTGTTGGCAGTAAAAACTAAAATATTCATTCTTATAAATGTCCCTTGCTACTAATATAAAAGAAATATGAAAATAAAAGAAATCTTGGATACACACATGCTATATATAAGATTTTTAGAGAAAAATCAATATAAAAAGCTATAAGTCTTTTTTATTATTTACAAATATTAAACCTTAAAACGAGGACAATATGTAGCGCAGCATTTTACACTTTGTTAAAAAAATTGGTGGCCCTGAAAAGGACCGATTTTGCTTCCATTATATATTACCATTATTAGATACGAGTTTAACCACCGAAACCATAAAGTGTGCGTCCTTGCCTCTTCAAAGCATAAACGACATCCATTGCAGTAACTGTTTTCCTTTTAGCATGTTCTGTGTATGTAACTGCGTCACGGATAACATTCTCTAAGAAAACTTTCAGCACACCACGAGTTTCTTCATAAATTAAACCAGATATACGTTTTACACCACCACGGCGAGCCAAGCGACGAATGGCAGGCTTAGTAATACCTTGGATATTATCACGAAGAACTTTACGATGACGTTTAGCACCACCTTTGCCAAGACCTTTTCCTCCTTTACCGCGACCAGTCATTTTCACTAAATATCGAACTTTGCTCGCACTTTACACTTAACACTTTCAGCACAAAACTGAACTGACCGTTCCTCTGAATGAGCATCGATTTATATAGCATATCGGAAGTTTTTTCAAGGAGGAGAAACGAATGATTGCAAGAAAACATTTTAAGTAGGGTTAAAATATCATCAAGAGGGGGAAAATATCTCTATAAATACGCGGAGGAGAGCGTGTGGAAGCTCATTGTGAAGTGAATTGTGCTAAGTGAGGTTTCGTGCTTAACAAGTAAAGTGAAGAATTAATAGAAAGTTAAAAAGTGAGAATGGCCCGTACAAAGCAGACAGCTCGTAAATCTACTGGTGGTAAAGCTCCGAGGAAGCAGTTGGCTACAAAAGCCGCAAGAAAAAGTGCTCCAGCCACTGGTGGTGTAAAGAAACCACATCGTTATCGCCCTGGTACTGTTGCTCTCCGTGAAATTCGTCGTTATCAAAAGAGTACTGAGCTTTTAATCCGAAAACTGCCGTTCCAACGTTTGGTTCGTGAAATTGCCCAAGATTTTAAAACCGACTTGCGTTTCCAGAGTTCTGCTGTTATGGCTCTTCAAGAAGCAAGTGAAGCGTATTTAGTTGGTTTATTTGAAGATACAAATTTGTGTGCTATTCATGCTAAACGTGTGACAATTATGCCAAAGGACATCCAATTGGCCCGTCGTATTCCTGGTGAACGTGCTTAAGAAATCTACATACATTAATAAAATCGGTCCTTTTCAGGACCACAAAAGGTTTAAACTTTGAGTAAATTTTTCTTGTCATATGCATATTTCATTTTCTAATATTCCCTTGATTCTTAATCCTAAAAAATATAAACCCCGCATTTGGTGTAGTTTTTTTGTTAGGTTATTTTATACATAGTTATATTTATTTTTTTTATAAATACAGTTGCTGGATTTATGTCTGAGCAAATTCATAAAAATGATTCTTAAATCCTCACATTGTATGCTTTAAAGTCGCATCACAGTAGGCGATATGCCTGTGTTTACATCCGCAAGAGTGATCACACATTTGTGTGAGTTAAGTTGACGCCCAATTGCATACTCGCGGAAAGCTCGACGATAAAATAATGTGAGAGAGAAAAAAGAGCTTTATGTGTATGGATTGCAGAAGCGCTCATGGAGGGCAATCATGAAATTATCACCATCAGCGCACAAAAAAGAAATACAAACCGCTTTCATTTTATAGTAAAGAAAAGAAGCTCTTGGACCTAAGCAAAAATACTCTCGCACATAAATATATATGTACATATAGCAGCTCCACTTAAAGAAAACGCGATTGTGTTTGTTTGAAAGCATATGATTAAACGAAGTTTCTTTTGATATTGCTTAATCTAATCCAAGGCAAGAAGCGGCAATATTTTTATTTTTTTTATTAACCAGTTGTGCAAAATGCAAATTATGTCGTTCAGTAAAAATTTATTTCAGAGTACGCAAAGATTTAAAAGAAATTACTTTTCAAGTTTAAGCAGAAGCTGGAACTGAAAAAAAAATTACAATTGAATGCATTTCTCCTTGTTTAAATATTTGGCGGCCCTGAAAAGGGCCTTTTTTCACGAATAATTTTAATCTGATTTATTTATTTTGAACTGGTATATTTAGTAACGGCTTTTGTTCCTTCACTAACGGCGTGCTTAGCAAGCTCACCAGGTAACAGCAATCTAACAGCAGTTTGGATTTCGCGGCTAGTAATTGTAGAACGCTTATTGTAGTGAGCCAAACGGGAAGCTTCAGCGGCAATTCTCTCAAAAATATCATTAACGAAACTGTTCATGATGCTCATGGCTTTTGAGGAAATTCCAGTATCGGGATGGACTTGCTTCAAAACTTTGTAAATGTAGATAGCATAAGATTCCTTCCTCTTGCGCTTCTTCTTCTTATCAGTTTTAGAAATATTCTTCTGGGCCTTGCCGGCCTTCTTTGCGGCTTTTCCACTAGCTTTTGGCGGCATATCGAACTCTGCACCACTTTATTTTCCACTGAACTGAGAGCACTCACTTTACACAATCACTGATAGTCAAAGACTGAATTCTTCCCATCAAAGCGAATAACATTTATAGAGTTTCATTTGTATTGGAACCCGTGAGAATATTCTCAGTTTGTTGAATAACAGTTGACTCAGTTGGGAGAGTGGCAACTACACAGCTAAAAGGGTATAAATATTACGACACATGGCTGTTGGGATTCATTCCAAGTGTGAAGTCGTGTTGGTTTAGCTCAAGTGAATTTTAAAGTAAAAAAAAGCAAGTGAAAATGTCGGGCCGTGGCAAAGGTGGAAAAGTTAAGACAAAGGCAAAGTCTCGTTCAAATCGTGCTGGGCTTCAATTTCCCGTCGGTAGAATCCATCGTTTATTAAGGAAAGGCAATTATGCTGAGCGAGTTGGAGCTGGTGCACCCGTATACTTGGCAGCTGTAATGGAATACTTAGCTGCTGAAGTTCTGGAATTGGCTGGAAATGCTGCTCGCGATAATAAAAAGACAAGAATTATTCCCCGCCATTTGCAGTTGGCCATCAGAAATGACGAAGAATTAAATAAATTGTTGTCTGGTGTTACTATTGCTCAAGGTGGTGTGCTTCCCAACATTCAAGCTGTTCTTTTGCCCAAAAAGACAGAAAAGAAAGCCTAAATTCTTATTTCAATTTTTCTTCGTTTATTATCAAAATCCGTCCTTTTCAGGGCGACCAAAATTTTAAACAAAGAGTAAATATTCTTGCCTAAATTGTATTTTTTCTTTAAAAAATCCAGATTTTAAGTGAAATTTTTCAAAGAAAATTGCTTGAATTCCTTCTAAAGCTGTGTTTTCGCCAGTTTTATTTGCAATAAGCAGGATTGCCTGCAGAAAAATCGAATACAATTTTTTTTTATTAATTTTATCTTGACCAAAAATAATCATATTTTTCAATTTAAAAAATTTCAACAATAAATCATTTATCTTAAAAATAATAATTTTTCGCCATGAGCTTTAAATTTACATCTCTTGGCATAAACATCCAAGCGTACATGTCCGATGCTCCTAATTACATCCGAAAGTGTTGGCAGTACATACTTAAAAAATTATGAGACTTAAAATAAAATTAATTGGCCAAAGATAATTATTTTTTTACAATTCCAAATTTTTCCAAAAAAAAATAATTTATCTCAGAGATGATTTTTTTGCTCAACTTGAAATGTACGAATAAACATACACCATAAGAAACGGGACCTGGTAGGTAAAAATGGAGCCAAAACTCAGCATACGACACACACATGCACGCAAATATTTTTCTTCATTGCGTTACAAAGTTTATAAGTTGTGTGCAAACGACGCAAGTCAGATGCATACAAGCGAAAAATAGATTCAAACACATGTCCTCAAATGCAGAACATTTGACGCTATGTGAATACATGCGCAAGAAAATAACTGAAACCGGCTCTTTTTGATCGAAGCGAAGCTTAGAGAAGAGAATTTGAATGGGAGCTCTCCTCTCTCTCATCGTCGTTTTTTTTCAGACAAGGCAACCTACAAGCGTACATGCTCGATGTTCATAATTACATCCGAGAGTGTTGGCAGTAAAAACTAAAATATTCATTCTTATAAATGTCCCTTGCTACTAATATAAAAGAAATATGAAAATAAAAGAAATCTTGGATACACACATGCTATATATAAGATTTTTAGAGAAAAATCAATATAAAAAGCTATAAGTCTTTTTTATTATTTACAAATATTAAACCTTAAAACGAGGACAATATGTAGCGCAGCATTTTACACTTTGTTAAAAAAATTGGTGGCCCTGAAAAGGACCGATTTTGCTTCCATTATATATTACCATTATTAGATACGAGTTTAACCACCGAAACCATAAAGTGTGCGTCCTTGCCTCTTCAAAGCATAAACGACATCCATTGCAGTAACTGTTTTCCTTTTAGCATGTTCTGTGTATGTAACTGCGTCACGGATAACATTCTCTAAGAAAACTTTCAGCACACCACGAGTTTCTTCATAAATTAAACCAGATATACGTTTTACACCACCACGGCGAGCCAAGCGACGAATGGCAGGCTTAGTAATACCTTGGATATTATCACGAAGAACTTTACGATGACGTTTAGCACCACCTTTGCCAAGACCTTTTCCTCCTTTACCGCGACCAGTCATTTTCACTAAATATCGAACTTTGCTCGCACTTTACACTTAACACTTTCAGCACAAAACTGAACTGACCGTTCCTCTGAATGAGCATCGATTTATATAGCATATCGGAAGTTTTTTCAAGGAGGAGAAACGAATGATTGCAAGAAAACATTTTAAGTAGGGTTAAAATATCATCAAGAGGGGGAAAATATCTCTATAAATACGCGGAGGAGAGCGTGTGGAAGCTCATTGTGAAGTGAATTGTGCTAAGTGAGGTTTCGTGCTTAACAAGTAAAGTGAAGAATTAATAGAAAGTTAAAAAGTGAGAATGGCCCGTACAAAGCAGACAGCTCGTAAATCTACTGGTGGTAAAGCTCCGAGGAAGCAGTTGGCTACAAAAGCCGCAAGAAAAAGTGCTCCAGCCACTGGTGGTGTAAAGAAACCACATCGTTATCGCCCTGGTACTGTTGCTCTCCGTGAAATTCGTCGTTATCAAAAGAGTACTGAGCTTTTAATCCGAAAACTGCCGTTCCAACGTTTGGTTCGTGAAATTGCCCAAGATTTTAAACCGACTTGCGTTTCCAGAGTTCTGCTGTTATGGCTCTTCAAGAAGCAAGTGAAGCGTATTTAGTTGGTTTATTTGAAGATACAAATTTGTGTGCTATTCATGCTAAACGTGTGACAATTATGCCAAAGGACATCCAATTGGCCCGTCGTATTCGTGGTGAACGTGCTTAAGAAATCTACATACATTAATAAAATCGGTCCTTTTCAGGACCACAAAAGGTTTAAACTTTGAGTAAATTTTTCTTGTCATATGCATATTTCATTTTCTAATATTCCCTTGATTCTTAATCCTAAAAAATATAAACCCCGCATTTGGTGTAGTTTTTTTGTTAGGTTATTTTATACATAGTTATATTTATTTTTTTTATAAATACAGTTGCTGGATTTATGTCTGAGCAAATTCATAAAAATGATTCTTAAATCCTCACATTGTATGCTTTAAAGTCGCATCACAGTAGGCGATATGCCTGTGTTTACATCCGCAAGAGTGATCACACATTTGTGTGAGTTAAGTTGACGCCCAATTGCATACTCGCGGAAAGCTCGACGATAAAATAATGTGAGAGAGAAAAAAGAGCTTTATGTGTATGGATTGCAGAAGCGCTCATGGAGGGCAATCATGAAATTATCACCATCAGCGCACAAAAAAGAAATACAAACCGCTTTCATTTTATAGTAAAGAAAAGAAGCTCTTGGACCTAAGCAAAAATACTCTCGCACATAAATATATATGTACATATAGCAGCTCCACTTAAAGAAAACGCGATTGTGTTTGTTTGAAAGCATATGATTAAACGAAGTTTCTTTTGATATTGCTTAATCTAATCCAAGGCAAGAAGGGGCAATATTTTTATTTTTTTTATTAACCAGTTGTGCAAAATGCAAATTATGTCGTTCAGTAAAAATTTATTTCAGAGTACGCAAAGATTTAAAAGAAATTACTTTTCAAGTTTAAGCAGAAGCTGGAACTGAAAAAAAAATTACAATTGAATGCATTTCTCCTTGTTTAAATATTTGGCGGCCCTGAAAAGGGCCTTTTTTCACGAATAATTTTAATCTGATTTATTTATTTTGAACTGGTATATTTAGTAACGGCTTTTGTTCCTTCACTAACGGCGTGCTTAGCAAGCTCACCAGGTAACAGCAATCTAACAGCAGTTTGGATTTCGCGGCTAGTAATTGTAGAACGCTTATTGTAGTGAGCCAAACGGGAAGCTTCAGCGGCAATTCTCTCAAAAATATCATTAACGAAACTGTTCATGATGCTC
The DNA here is from genome assembly GCA_963855945.1 of Thereva nobilitata. Taxonomy (NCBI): domain Eukaryota; kingdom Metazoa; phylum Arthropoda; class Insecta; order Diptera; family Therevidae; genus Thereva; species Thereva nobilitata. Next base: position 138,369,900 of record OY979694.1, read on the forward strand.
ATGGCTTTTGAGGAAATTCCAGTATCGGGATGGACTTGCTTCAAAACTTTGTAAATGTACATAGCATAAGATTCCTTCCTCTTGCGCTTCTTCTTCTTATCAGTTTTAGAAATATTCTTCTGGGCCTTGCCGGCCTTCTTTGCGGCTTTTCCACTAGCTTTTGGCGGCATATCGAACTCTGCACCACTTTATTTTCCACTGAACTGAGAGCACTCACTTTACACAATCACTGATAGTCAAAGACTGAATTCTTCCCATCAAAGCGAATAACATTTATAGAGTTTCATTTGTATTGGAACCCGTGAGAATATTCTCAGTTTGTTGAATAACAGTTGACTCAGTTGGGAGAGTGGCAACTACACAGCTAAAAGGGTATAAATATTACGACACATGGCTGTTGGGATTCATTCCAAGTGTGAAGTCGTGTTGGTTTAGCTCAAGTGAATTTCAAAGTAAAAAAAAGCAAGTGAAAATGTCGGGCCGTGGCAAAGGTGGAAAAGTTAAGACAAAGGCCAAGTCTCGTTCGAATCGTGCTGGGCTTCAATTTCCCGTCGGTAGAATCCATCGTTTATTAAGGAAAGGCAATTATGCTGAGCGAGTTGGAGCTGGTGCACCCGTATACTTGGCAGCTGTAATGGAATACTTAGCTGCTGAAGTTCTGGAATTGGCTGGAAATGCTGCTCGCGATAATAAAAAGACAAGAATTATTCCCCGCCATTTGCAGTTGGCCATCAGAAATGACGAAGAATTAAATAAATTGTTGTCTGGTGTTACTATTGCTCAAGGTGGTGTGCTTCCCAACATTCAAGCTGTTCTTTTGCCCAAAAAGACAGAAAAGAAAGCCTAAATTCTTATTTCAATTTTTCTTCGTTTATTATCAAAATCCGTCCTTTTCAGGGCGACCAAAATTTTAAACAAAGAGTAAATATTCTTGCCTAAATTGTATTTTTTCTTTAAAAAATCCAGATTTTAAGTGAAATTTTTCAAAGAAAATTGCTTGAATTCCTTCTAAAGCTGTGTTTTCGCCAGTTTTATTTGCAATAAGCAGGATTGCCTGCAGAAAAATCGAATACAATTTTTTTTTATTAATTTTATCTTGACCAAAAATAATCATATTTTTCAATTTAAAAAATTTCAACAATAAATCATTTATCTTAAAAATAATAATTTTTCGCCATGAGCTTTAAATTTACATCTCTTGGCATAAACATCCAAGCGTACATGTCCGATGCTCCTAATTACATCCGAAAGTGTTGGCAGTACATACTTAAAAAATTATGAGACTTAAAATAAAATTAATTGGCCAAAGATAATTATTTTTTTACAATTCCAAATTTTTCCAAAAAAAAATAATTTATCTCAGAGATGATTTTTTTGCTCAACTTGAAATGTACGAATAAACATACACCATAAGAAACGGGACCTGGTAGGTAAAAATGGAGCCAAAACTCAGCATACGACACACACATGCACGCAAATATTTTTCTTCATTGCGTTACAAAGTTTATAAGTTGTGTGCAAACGACGCAAGTCAGATGCATACAAGCGAAAAATAGATTCAAACACATGTCCTCAAATGCAGAACATTTGACGCTATGTGAATACATGCGCAAGAAAATAACTGAAACCGGCTCTTTTTGATCGAAGCGAAGCTTAGAGAAGAGAATTTGAATGGGAGCTCTCCTCTCTCTCATCGTCGTTTTTTTTCAGACAAGGCAACCTACAAGCGTACATGCTCGATGTTCATAATTACATCCGAGAGTGTTGGCAGTAAAAACTAAAATATTCATTCTTATAAATGTCCCTTGCTACTAATATAAAAGAAATATGAAAATAAAAGAAATCTTGGATACACATATGCTATATATAAGATTTTTAGAGAAAAATCAATATAAAAAGCTATAAGTCTTTTTTATTATTTACAAATATTAAACCTTAAAACGAGGACAATATGTAGCGCAGCATTTTACACTTTGTTAAAAAAATTGGTGGCCCTGAAAAGGACCGATTTTGCTTCCATTATATATTACCATTACTAGATACGAGTTTAACCACCGAAACCATAAAGTGTGCGTCCTTGCCTCTTCAAAGCATAAACGACATCCATTGCAGTAACTGTTTTCCTTTTAGCATGTTCTGTGTATGTAACTGCGTCACGGATAACATTCTCTAAGAAAACTTTCAGCACACCACGAGTTTCTTCATAAATTAAACCAGATATACGTTTTACACCACCACGGCGAGCCAAGCGACGAATGGCAGGCTTAGTAATACCTTGGATATTATCACGAAGAACTTTACGATGACGTTTAGCACCACCTTTGCCAAGACCTTTTCCTCCTTTACCGCGACCAGTCATTTTCACTAAATATCGAACTTTGCTCGCACTTTACACTTAACACTCTCAGCACAAAACTGAACTGACCGTTCCTCTGAATGAGCATCGATTTATATAGCATATCGGAAGTTTTTTCAAGGAGGAGAAACGAATGATTGCAAGAAAACATTTTAAGTAGGGTTAAAATATCATCAAGAGGGGAAAATATCTCTATAAATACGCGGAGGAGAGCGTGTGGAAGCTCATTGTGAAGTGAATTGTGCTAAGTGAGGTTTCGTGCTTAACAAGTAAAGTGAAGAATTAATAGAAAGTTAAAAAGTGAGAATGGCCCGTACAAAGCAGACAGCTCGTAAATCTACTGGTGGTAAAGCTCCGAGGAAGCAGTTGGCTACAAAAGCCGCAAGAAAAAGTGCTCCAGCCACTGGTGGTGTAAAGAAACCACATCGTTATCGCCCTGGTACTGTTGCTCTCCGTGAAATTCGTCGTTATCAAAAGAGTACTGAGCTTTTAATCCGAAAACTGCCGTTCCAACGTTTGGTTCGTGAAATTGCCCAAGATTTTAAACCGACTTGCGTTTCCAGAGTTCTGCTGTTATGGCTCTTCAAGAAGCAAGTGAAGCGTATTTAGTTGGTTTATTTGAAGATACAAATTTGTGTGCTATTCATGCTAAACGTGTGACAATTATGCCAAAGGACATCCAATTGGCCCGTCGTATTCGTGGTGAACGTGCTTAAGAAATCTACATACATTAATAAAATCGGTCCTTTTCAGGACCACAAAAGGTTTAAACTTTGAGTAAATTTTTCTTGTCATATGCATATTTCATTTTCTAATATTCCCTTGATTCTTAATCCTAAAAAATATAAACCCCGCATTTGGTGTAGTTTTTTTGTTAGGTTATTTTATACATAGTTATATTTATTTTTTCTAAATACAGTTGCTGGATTTATGTCTGAGCAAATTCATAAAAATGATTCTTAAATCCTCACATTGTATGCTTTAAAGTCGCATCACAGTAGGCGATATGCCTGTGTTTACATCCGCAAGAGTGATCACACATTTGTGTGAGTTAAGTTGACGCCCAATTGCATACTCGCGGAAAGCTCGACGATAAAATAATGTGAGAGAGAAAAAAGAGCTTTATGTGTATGGATTGCAGAAGCGCTCATGGAGGGCAATCATGAAATTATCACCATCAGCGCACAAAAAAGAAATACAAACCGCTTTCATTTTATAGTAAAGAAAAGAAGCTCTTGGACCTAAGCAAAAATACTCTCGCACATAAATATATATGTACATATAGCAGCTCCCCTTAAAGAAAACGCGATTGTGTTTGTTTGAAAGCATATGATTAAACGAAGTTTCTTTTGATATTGCTTAATCTAATCCAAGGCAAGAAGCGGCAATATTTTTATTTTTTTTATTAACCAGTTGTGCAAAATGCAAATTATGTCGTTCAGTAAAAATTTATTTCAGAGTACGCAAAGATTTAAAAGAAATTACTTTTCAAGTTTAAGCAGAAGCTGGAACTGAAAAAAAATAACAATTGAATGCATTTCTCCTTGTTTAAATATTTGGCGGCCCTGAAAAGGGCCTTTTTTCACGAATAATTTTAATCTGATTTATTTATTTTGAACTGGTATATTTAGTAACGGCTTTTGTTCCTTCACTAACGGCGTGCTTAGCAAGCTCACCAGGTAACAGCAATCTAACAGCAGTTTGGATTTCGCGGCTAGTAATTGTAGAACGCTTATTGTAGTGAGCCAAACGGGAAGCTTCAGCGGCAATTCTCTCAAAAATATCATTAACGAAACTGTTCATGATGCTCATGGCTTTTGAGGAAATTCCAGTATCGGGATGGACTTGCTTCAAAACTTTGTAAATGTAGATAGCATAAGATTCCTTCCTCTTGCGCTTCTTCTTCTTATCAGTTTTAGAAATATTCTTCTGGGCCTTGCCGGCCTTCTTTGCGGCTTTTCCACTAGCTTTTGGCGGCATATCGAACTCTGCACCACTTTATTTTCCACTGAACTGAGAGCACTCACTTTACACAATCACTGATAGTCAAAGACTGAATTCTTCCCATCAAAGCGAATAACATTTATAGAGTTTCATTTGTATTGGAACCCGTGAGAATATTCTCAGTTTGTTGAATAACAGCCCAGTGGGAAAAATTTGGAGCGCTGTTCAGGGGAGCTTACTTTGAGCGCTGTTAAATATGCTCCCGAGGGAGCATTACCGGAGCTTTCATAAATTTTATAGAACGAAGAAAATGAGCGATTATCTTGATGACCATAAAGGGTGGCATTGGCATACTCAATGGACCGGCTCTCGTTCGATACGAAGGACAAGCAGCTTTTTAAAGTGGTTAGAATTTAGTTGGGGGACCGCTTTGATAAAACCACACTCGCGCTTGGAAAGGAAAAGGTACAATAGCAAAAGATAAACAAAATAAAAGCTTTTCGATACCCGGATCACATATCCACAGGCGTCCATGAAAATTCTTTATTAAAAAGCTTTTTTATAATGCTCCTAGAACGCCTTTGAAGGAGCATAAAAACGTATGCTCCTCTGCAATGACATGCAATGTTAAAAAGTATATGGAACTGGAGCGTAACGGGAGCACTGTAAGCTTTTTAAGGAGTGCTCAAACAGCGCTATTGGAGCCCTCCATTTCCCGCTGGGAGTTGACTCAGTTGGGAGAGTGGCAACTACACAGCTAAAAGGGTATAAATATTACGACACATGGCTGTTGGGACCCATTGGGAAAAATTTGGAGCGCTGTTCAGAGGAGCTTACTTTGAGCGCTGTTAAATATGCTCCCGAGGGAGCATTACCGGAGCTTTCATAAATTTTATAGAACGAAGAAAATGAGCGATTATCTTGATGACCATAAAGGGTGGCATGAGCATACTCAATGGACCGGCTCTCGTTCGATACGAAAGACAAGCAGCTTTAAAAGTGGTTAGAATTTAGTTGGGGGCCTGCTTTGGTAAAATCACACTCGCGCTTGGAAAGGAAAAGGCAATTTTAAAAGATAAACAAAATAAAAGCTTTTCGATACCCGGATCACATATCCACAGGCGTCCATGAAAATTCTTTATTAAAAAGCTTTTTTATAATGCTCCTAGAACGCTTTTGAAGGAGCATAAAAACGTATGCTCCTTTGCAATGACATGCAATGTTAAAAAGTATATGGAACTGGAGCCAAACGGGAGTGCTGTAAGCTTTTTAATGAGTGCTCAAACAGCGCTATTGGAGCCCTCCATTTCCCGCTGGGAGTTGACTCAGTTGGGAGAGTGGCAACTACACAGCTAAAAGGGTATAAATATTACGACACATGGCTGTTGGGATTCATTCCAAGTGTGAAGTCGTGTTGGTTTAGCTCAAGTGAATTTTAAAGTAAAAAAAAGCAAGTGAAAATGTCTGGCCGTGGCAAAGGTGGAAAAGTTAAGACAAAGGCAAAGTCTCGTTCGAATCGTGCTGGGCTTCAATTTCCCGTCGGTAGAATCCATCGTTTATTAAGGAAAGGCAATTATGCTGAGCGAGTTGGAGCTGGTGCACCCGTATACTTGGCAGCTGTAATGGAATACTTAGCTGCTGAAGTTCTGGAATTGGCTGGAAATGCTGCTCGCGATAATAAAAAGACAAGAATTATTCCCCGCCATTTGCAGTTGGCCATCAGAAATGACGAAGAATTAAATAAATTGTTGTCTGGTGTTACTATTGCTCAAGGTGGTGTGCTTCCCAACATTCAAGCTGTTCTTTTGCCCAAAAAGACAGAAAAGAAAGCCTAAATTCTTATTTCAATTTTTCTTCGTTTATTATCAAAATCCGTCCTTTTCAGGGCGACCAAAATTTTAAACAAAGAGTAAATATTCTTGCCTAAATTGTATTTTTTCTTTAAAAAATCCAGATTTTAAGTGAAATTGTTCAAAGAAAATTGCTTGAATTCCTTCTAAAGCTGTGTTTTCGCCAGTTTTATTTGCAATAAGCAGGATTGCCTGCAGAAAAATCGAATACAATTTTTTTTTATTAATTTTATCTTGACCAAAAATAATCATATTTTTCAATTTAAAAAATTTCAACAATAAATCATTTATCTTAAAAATAATAATTTTTCGCCATGAGCTTTAAATTTACATCTCTTGGCATAAACATCCAAGCGTACATGTCCGATGCTCCTATTTACATCCGAAAGTGTTGGCAGTACATACTTAAAAAATTATGAGACTTAAAATAAAATTAATTGGCCAAAGATAATTATTTTTTTACAATTCCAAATTTTTCCAAAAAAAAAATAATTTATCTCAGAGATGATTTTTTTGCTCAACTTGAAATGTACGAATAAACATACACCATAAGAAACGGGACCTGGTAGGTAAAAATGGAGCCAAAACTCAGCATACGACACACACATGCACGCAAATATTTTTCATCATTGCCATAACCTTCTATAATATAAGAGATGAACAACAGTTGTGTATGTGTTAGTATGTGGTCTGGCTCTGCTATATAGAAGGTTATGGCTCTGGTATACAGAAACAAGGTAATGTAAATGGGTTAGCTGTCAGATTTGAGAAAAACAAAAATTGTTTCATCCGTTTTTTATTAAAAATTAATAGTTAAATTGTGAATTAAACAAGATAAATTGCCAATAAATTAACTCGGAAGTGTGGAAATTGTGTGGAAGTTTGATTTGTTAGAAGTGATATTTTTTTTTGTTTTCGGAAATGTCTGTTGTATTTAGAAAGGTAAACAGATTTAATGTGGAAAATAGACATTCAAGAATAAATAAATAGAACTAATAGGTAAATAAACAAACAAATAAGCTATGGTGCAAGATTTCCAGCTCAGGAATCAATAAATTGAACTAATAGCTTGTACAAAATTTGGGCAACAATAACTAAATTTAGTGAAATTTGCTGGGAAATTGTCATCCTAAATTATTTACACATGAAGGATTTAGCATGGGCTTTGTAAGGTAGGAATCAAAGATCATTATTTCACCTTTGAATATCAAACAGAAACCACTTCTGTCGATACCTGCCAGCTATACATGGCAATTGTTGAAGAATTCTCTTTTAATATACCTTATGAATTTTAGACCAAAGACAAGGGAGTTATAGAGATTTTAGACGACCGTCAGGGTAAATCTTATGCTATCCCGAGTTATTCGCGCGGAAATCTGAAAATACCAATATAGCTCATTATCTCACATTAAGCAACTATCGAAAAAACATGTAAAGACGTTTTTTGTGCAGATTTTCACGCTTTACAAGTTTGTTTATATACATTACATCGAAATTTTCAACGCCTTGCACGTTATAGAGGAAATACTAACTTTTCGAGACTTCCAGGGGGTTTTCCCCAGTTTCCATAGGTGTTCGCCCGCAGAACATTTTTTTTTCTTAAAGTACTCTTCAAAAAGTGCGCTAAATATCATTTCTATTGGTTTTAATGTCAGGTTAAAACCCCTGGTTCCTGACTACTCTATAAACTGGTAAATTCAAGTAGAAAGTAGTATTTTTAATTAATAGTTTTACCTTTCAAAGCCCATGCTAAATCCTTCATGTGTAAATAATTTAGGATGATAACAATTTCCCAGCAAATTTCACTAATTTAGTTATTGTTGCCCAAATTTTGTACAAGCTATTAGTTCAATTTATTGATTCCTGAGCTGGAAATCTTGCACCATAGCTTATTTGTTTGTTTATTTACCTATTAGTTCTATTTATTTATTCTTGAATGTCTATTTTCCACATTAAATCTGTTTACCTTTCTAGATAGAACAGACATTTCCGAAAACAAAAAAAAGTTTCACTTCTAACAAATCAAACTTCCACACACTTCCGAGTTAATTTATTGGCAATTTATCTTGTTTAATTCACAATTTAACTATTAATTTTTAATAAAAAACCGATAAAACAATTTTTGTTTTTCTCAAATCTGACAGCTAACCATTTACATTACGTTTCTGTATACCGTGACCCGGGACCACTTTCGCGTGTGCATGTATGCGTGTCGAGACGAATCGCATGGCTTGTATCAAGGCCCTCGTAACTACAGGCCTGGAAGCAGCCAGGCCAACTAATACTAACATAGCTGAAAACAGGCCAAAAATATACTGACAGTTGTGGAATTAACATGGCCGAAGCCATACGAAGCAATTTTTTAAGTTTGTTTTTGCACTAAAAAGTGGTAAAATATTGTATTTTATCACTTTTTGATGCACATGGATTATCAGTGATTAGTGCTTTAGTGATTTAATAAAAAAAATTAAAATGAAGTGAGTGGTTAAGTGTATTTTAAGAGTGTTAATTGATTAGGTGACCATTTTTGTTTACATTCGCGGTGGTTTTTTCGTGTTAATTAGGGAAAAAATGTTGAATTTGTGTATTAATATAATAAAAAGTGCTTTTTAAGTGATTAAAGATTATTATAGAATAGTTATTAAAAACATAAGTGCAGAAAAATGTGAAGGAAAAGTGAAAAAGTTATTGTTATTCATGTTGTGTGGTAGTACTTGCACTTATGTTTTTAATAACTCTTCTATAATAATTGTTAACTACTTTAAATTCACTTTTAATTCCATTACTACACAAATTCAACACCTTTTCCCTAAATTAACACGAAAAAACCACCGCGATTGTAAACAAAAATGGTCACCTAATCAATTAACACTCTTAAAATACACTTAACCACTAATTTTTTTTTAATTTATGGACTCAGATCACTAAATAACTTATCACTGATAATCCGTGTGCCCTAAAAAGTGATAAAATACAATATTTTACCACTTTTTATTCCAAAACCAAAGTTAAAAAATTGCTTCGTACGGCTTCGGCCATGTTAATTCCACAACTGTCAAACGATTTTGGCCTCGCACAGACACAACCAAAAAGTCTGCTTCCAGGCCTGTACTTACGAGGGTCTGGCTTGTATTATAGAAGGTTATGTCATTGCGTTACAAAGTTTATATAAGGATATGTGTGCAAACAACGCAGTCAGATGCATACAAGCGAAAAATAGATTCAAACAAGACCCTCGTAAGTACAGGCCTGGAAGCAGGCTTTTTGGTTGTGTCTGTGCGGGGCCAAAAACCTCTGACAGTTGTGGAATTAACATGGCCGAAGCCGTACGAAGCAATTTTTTAACTTTGCTTTTGGAATAAAAAGTGATAAAATAATGTATTTTATCACTTTTTAGTGCACACGGATTATCAGTGATAAGTTATTTAGTGATCTGAGTCCATAAATTAAAAAAAAATTAGTGGTTAAGTGTATTTTAAGAGTGTTAATTGATTAGGTGACCATTTTTGTTTACAATCGCGGTGGTTTTTTCGTGTTAATTTAGGGAAAAGGTGTTGAATTTGTGTAGTAATGGAATTAAAAGTGAATTTAAAGTAGTTAACAATTATTATAGAAGAGTTATTAAAAACATAAGTGCAAGTACTACCACACAACATGAATAACAATAACTTTTTCACTTTTCCTTCACATTTTTCTGCACTTATGTTTTTAATAACTATCCTATAATAATCTTTAATCACTTAAAAAGCACTTTTTATTATGTTACTACACAAATTCAACATTTTTTCCCTAAATTAACACGAAAAAACCACCGCGAATGTAAACAAAAATGGTCACCTAATCAATTAACATTCTTAAAATACACTTAACCACTCACTTCATTTTAATTTTTTTTATTAAATCACTAAAGCACTAATCACTGATAATCCATGTGCACCAAAAAGTGAAAATATACAATATTTTACCACTTTTTAGTGCAAAACAAACTTAAAAAATTGCTTTTTATGGCTTCGGCCATGTTAATTCCACGACTGTCAGAAATTTTTGGCCACTTTTCAGCTATGTTAGTATTAGTTGGCCTGTCTGCTTCCAGGCCTGTACTTACGAGGGTCTTGATTCAAACCAAAGCCTTCTACATTTACAAGCCATGCCCCAGGTATGTGCATGTATGTGTATGAAGTGCCAAAATTGTGGAATTAACATTGCCGAAGTCGTACGAAACAATTTTTTAACTTTGTTTTTGCACTTAAAAGTGGTAAAATAATGTATATTATCACTTTTTGGTGCACATGGATTATCAGTGATTAGTGCTTTAGTGATTTAATAAAAAAAATTAAAAAGAAGTGAGTGGTTAAGTGTATTTTTAGAGTGTTAATTGATTAGGTGACCGTTTTTGTTTACATTCGCGTTGGTTTTTTCGTGTTAATTTAGGGAAAAAATGTTGAATTTGTGTAGTAATATAATAAAAAGTGCTTTTTAAGTGATTAAAGATTATTATAGAATAGTTATTAAAAACATAAGTGCAGAAAAATGTGAAGGAAAAGTGAAAAAGTTATTGTTATTCATTTTGTGTGGTAGTACTTGCACTTATGTTTTTAATAACTCTTCTATAATAATTTTTAACTACTTTAAATTCACTTTTAATTCCATTACTACACAAATTCAACATTTTTTCCTAAATTAACACGAAAAAACCACCGCAAATGTAAACAAAAACGTCACCTAATCAATTAACACTCTTAAAATACACTTAACCACTCAATTTTTTTAATTTATAAACTCAGATCACTAAATAACTTATCACTGATAATCCGTGTGCAGTAAAAAGTGATAAAATACAATATTTTACCACTTTTTATTGCAAAAACTAAGTTAAAAAATTGCTTTTCTCACAGCTAAATTGAAGTCCATTCTGACTGAAGTCCATTCTGTCAGATAAATTGAAGTCCCATTTTCTTTGAATGGGAGTGTGAGATTTCGTTGTGCATGGCCATAACCTTCTATATTTACAAGCCATGAACAAGAATAGATATTGAGAGAATCGGACCACCAAATTCTCCAAATTACACTAACAACATAACGTGACTTCACCGAGTTGTGGTCCGATTGAGCGGAAATTCGCTCTCAATATTTTCCTTGTTCATGGCTTGTAATATAGAAGGTTATGGCATGGCTTGTAAATGTAGAAGGCTTTGATTCAAACACATGTCCTCAAATGCAGAACATTTGACGCTATGTGAATACATGCGCAAGAAAATAACTGAAAGCGGCTCTTTTTGATCAAAGCGAAGCTTAGAGAAGAGAATTTGAATGGGAGCTCTCCTCTCTCTCATCGTCGTTTTTTTTGCAGACAAGGCAACCTACAAGCGTACATGCTCGATGTGCATAATTACATCCGAGAGTGTTGGCAGTAAAAACTAAAATTTTCATTCTCATAAATGTCCCTTGCTACTAATATAAAAGAAATATGAAAATAAAAGAAATCTTGGATACACACATGCTATATATAAGATTTTTAGAGAAAAATCAATATAAAAACCTAAGTCTTTTTTATTATTTACAAATATTAAACCTTAAAACGAGGACAATATGTAGCGCAGCATTTTACACCAGGCGCGGATTTAAGCGGGGGTCACGGTGGTCATGACCCCCCCAAAAGCGCTCGCTGTTTAAAAAACAAAATTGATCCAACTAAAAAAAAAACAAAAAATAACCAAACGTCCAAAAACGTCCCAACTTTTTTGCAAATTAAATCAACGACCTTAAAAAATGACCTTCAAGGTCAACTACATATTGATCTATACTCTTTCTATATATTTTGATTTGTGAACTCTGAAGTTAGCTGCACTCACAAGAAAGGGCGCGTCTTCATCCAAAACACATTAGGGCACGTTTTCTGCTCTACTCCGCTCAAATTAGGGACAATTAAAGAATTTTTCCCACAGCTATGATACCGGTGCCAAGTGAAGGATATGGGTTGTCTAAGCATGATTTACACAACCCGCAGTTCGAAAAAAAGGTTGTTTTTGAAAAATATGTGAATTTTATAGTTTTTTCACCTTTTCTCTATTTTTAAGAGAAACTATTCATTTTGGTCAAAATATCAAAAGAAATTGCGAACTGCAAATTTTGCCTTCACTGTTTTTTCGAATTCGGCATTGTTTCGCCGGTAGAGCTCATTTTGCCCCTTTTTTCAGACTCTGTTGATAATCAAAGCGTCCAAAGAAAGGCCGTTGAAAAACTACAACTACTACTTTGATCTCATTTAATTTTTCATACAAAGGCATTATTTTGGCTCAAAATCTAAAAATGCGCAAAACGGCTTCCATCGGAAAAAAATATGCGGAGTTGGGAAAAATTGTAAGAGTAAAATTTGTAGGTAATTTTATGCTGTCCAACTTTGATATTTTCACCAAAATGCATAGGTTCTCCAAAAAATAGAGACTTCACTTGGCACCGGTCTCATAGTTGTGGGAAAAATTTTCTAAAAACGGCGATTTTTTGACTAATTTGAGCGGACTACGTTTGTTTTTAATCCACGAGAAAATTCGGTTAGTTTTGTTCGTTTTGTTAATTTTGTGTTTGTCCCTAAAAAAGCCTGTTTAGACGCTTCGCTCCCAGGAACGTTCCTCACGAACTTTGTGGGTGAAGGGAGAGGTGGGGTGGTACCTCTCATCAACCCCACTACAGTGCCGCGGCCAGACAATTTGGGGATTTGGGGAGAGTCCAAAAAAAAATTTCGCTCGCTTCACTCGCGCATTTCTCTTCATACAAACCCGTCCCCGCGATAGAATAATGGCCCTTATGCTGATTTCTGCGGCCCATACTCATTTGTATGGCCCATTCTCAATGAAGTAAAAATGCAAATAATGAATTCAAATGATTTTTATTCCAAAATAATTTTTCGCTCGCCTCGCTAGCGGGGCCCAAAATCACGGGCCCTGTGCAGTTGCACATCCTTGCACATATGCCAGCCACGGCACTCCCCCACTACCTCCTTCATCCACAAACTTCGTGAGGAATGCTCCTGGGAGCGAACCGTCTAAATAGGCCCTTAGGAGCAGACATTTTGTTTCGCCACTTTATTCCGTAAACACCCCCCCCCCGACAAAATAAAATTCTAGATCCGCGCCAGTTTTACACTTTGTTAAAAAAATTGGTGGTCCTGAAAAGGACCGATTTTGCTTCCATTATATAAATTAGATACGAGTTTAACCACCGAAACCATAAAGTGTGCGCCCTTGCCTCTTCAAAGCATAAACGACATCCATTGCAGTAACTGTTTATTTACAGAAATAAGGTAGCAGTGTACGCAGAAAACTCCCACCTATTTACAATTGTAAAAGTGGCGGTTCCACCCTACCAATTTACGGAGTTATGAGTCGTGAAAGTCAAAATTTTGGTTTTTTTAAGCTTCACAACCATTTTCTCCATACGTAGTTAACTTTTAATTTTTTCCAAAATAAGATAGCTTCGAAAATTTCCAATGTATTATTCATAATTTTTATGTTACGGCCTTTACTTTTGGGGTTATAAGTAATTTTGATGGTAAAATTGGCTTTATTTGGTACTTTTCGACATAAGCGTAGGTGAAAAAGTACTAAAAGTTGACAACTCATAATTCTGCGAGAAGCTAAGGTGGAAATGTCTCCTTTGAAATTTTGGATAGGTGGGAGTATTCTGTGTACACTGCTACATTATTTATGGATATAGGTTCTACGGTTACAAAAATACAGGGTGATATGTAAAACTCTACCAAAAAAATTTAAATACGCCCTAGCGGCTAAACCGTTATGCCCCCCCCCTTTCTGATTTGTTGTTCGTCTAACCAAAACCTATAAACAGCCGGTGGCTTTGTAAACTTAGTGTATAGACCCTTTATATAAACAGACACTTTTTTGGCTTGAATTTTTTTAACCCATATTTTTTAAGTTCGTTCAGGCTACAGGCATGACATTCTAAAAATATGCACGGCGCTAAAGGTATGCATGCTCTTGCTACAGGCATGAACACATATAAATGCACCCGCATCGGCATAGACCATTCCAAACGCGAGTGTCTTTTTACCAAGCAGTCCCCAACTAAGTACTACCACGTCACGTCCAATGCTACTTGACCTTCGCAATCGAACGAGAATCGATGTACTGAGCATACTCATGGCAGCCTTTATGGTAACCAAGTAACCCGTTTTCTTCGTTCTTTCGTTGGTCTAGAATAAGTGTGGCCGTACCGTGCCTCGTTTGGGCGCCACACAGGCGATTTGACGCTTTGCGGGTGTGCTTGTTGCAGGCTAGGAGCCTCCCAAATGATGCATATGAGTTCGTGTAAGATTCTTAAGAGTTGCGGTTCTCCTTCGTTTATCAACTCAGCTGCCACTCCATCGACGCCTGGCGATTTGGTTCTTTTTTTCCTTTTTACAGCTTCACGAAGCCAGTGTCGCTGGCCCTATTGAAATATTATCTGGAGGAATTACAAACGCCTCCGTTTGTGTATGCTCTTTTATTATGGGGATTGGACTCATTGACTTTTGAAAATATTCTCTCCACCTTTCTTTTATCCTATAAGGGTCTACTAATAGGGTAAATTCAAAAACTCATCATTGCCACATCACTGCAGGATTCAGCTACAAACTTCCAATTAGTGAATTTTGCAGTGATGCAGAGTTGCAGAGTTTTTGAATTTACCCATAGGTTTGCATTTATGTGCAGATGTCCGCTATTGGTTGAAATTTATTGCTGATATATAATTCTCCGTTCATTGAAGTCTTCCTGCATCTGTAAGATCCTTTGTTTAGATATTCTCTCTTTTTCTTTCTGTACAGCTTGTCTGCGTTCTTCTTTTTAGCATGAAGACTTCCATCCTTGCTCTTGACAGGCAAAGGGCCTTGCGGTGGCTCTGGTTTCTTTCTTCAATTTCAGACCTTCGGTCCTGCTTGAACTAGTCAATAGTGCCTCTTTGCTGCCCTTATGTTCCCGGACTCCTTCTCGTACTTGAATGTGTTTACCCTCTGTGTCTTTTGGTCGTTACCCGTGTTCTAAATTTCACTTTGACTAGATAGTAGTCCGAGCAACAGCCCGCTACCATCATTGCTCTTACATCCAGTATACCCGTGGTCCCTTTCCTCCCAATTAGAACGTGGTCAATTTCATTATTTGTTACCCCGTCTGGTGACTGCCACGTCATCTTATAAATATTTTTGTGCGAGAATATCGTTGAACTAATTACCATCGAGTTCGAGCTAGCGAGATTGACCACCAATCCACTACCATTGTCATTGGTAGCGCTGTGTGACTCCTAGGAACTCCTCTTCTTTTCTTATTTTGGCGTTCACATCGCCAAGCATTATTTTAATATCGTTTGACCGTATTAACCTGATGGCGTTTGTTTTTTAGCTCTTGGTAGAATTCCTCTTTTTCTTCGTCCGACTTGTCTTCTGTGAAAGCATGAATGATTTTTGACACTAATGTTATGCGGTCTCGTTTTGATGCGAAGCGTGCATATTCTGTTACTTACTGGCTTGAAGTCCGTGATCTCATTTTCTTTTAGACGATAAATGATACTCCGAATCCGAACGCCCTTCTTCCATACGAGTACCGCTCTTTATGTTATATTTTTAGTAATGATAAGAGCGAACGCAGCGCACCTGTCCGTTGCCTGCATCGTTGCCGTTGAGTTCGCCCTGTCCGAAACTTACTTTGAGGATTCGTGAAGTGTAGACTTTTTTTTAAATGGGAAATTGTTAGGCATGTTCCACGGAGTCTGTAAATTAAATTTCATCCCGGAATTCTAGTGTTTTCCGAAATAGTGAGGATTTTAGGGCCCTCTTCCGGGGAAATCACAAAAGGATCTGGTTAGCGAGATTCACGTGGCATAACGAGGCTGTTTCCCGCTAACCCCGATAGTTGCTTCTCTGGTTCAGCCTGTTGATATTGAGGATATCAACTTGGCGTACTCGGATCTCCGTTGCAAATTATTTTTGTTTTGATATTTGTTACATCCGTGTGAACTTCTATAAACATCCTCGAGTTCAAACACAAGGCCCATCGCCTCCTCCTTCAGTACCCTCCAGACTCTTATCAACATATCCTCTTCTCTATTGCTTCCTTCTAACCAAGCCTTTTACCAGACATTGCATAATGACGAGTACGACATGATAGACTGGTAGTCCTAACCTTGGACTTTCACATAAAAAAAAGAAAAGATCGACAAATCTGTAAATTTACAATTTTAGATACGTTATATTCTGCATTCTGCATATGCAAGTAGGTTATAGGGCTACAAAAATGCACGGCGATATGTAATACTCTACCAAAAAAATTTAAAAAAGCTCTAGCGGCTAAACCGTTACGAACCGACTTAGTTTAAAAAAGGGCTTTCCACGAGGATGTTTAATTTCTCTGTAAATGGCTTGACACATCATTTATATCGTTTTAATTTGGAGATTTCACTTATCACTTGGGTTTTTTCTTTTTTGTCACTTTAAAAACACGTTGATCAAATACAATTCACTTTTTACAAAAGAAAATTTAACACAAAGAGCACGTGATATCCAGCTGCCAACTTCATCACATATCAAGCGGATTGTATATATTGTTGGTATGGTGCTCCAAGACTACATTAAAATGCAGAAGTGCTTTCCTTGCAAACAATTTCTCGGCTACTCGATTTCTCGGGCTATTTCCGATTCGATAATTATTCGAGAAACAAAACGTTAAAATGACCCCGAAAGCTTTCACGCTCTTTTCATGGTTTTGTTTGTTTCTCCCTTAAGGCTGCTCGCACACTGCATCAGAATTTGTGCGAATTCTATTCGTGCGAATTCTGACGAAAACGTGCGAACGATCCCATTCTATGTAATGCCAGCGTGCAATAATAATAAGAGTGATGAGCTAGAACAAATTTTTAAAAATGTTTCAGGGACCTTGAGATCAGCTGATAAAAATTCAATGGGAGCGAAAAAGTCAAAATATCAAAGAAGTAATATCTATGATAAACAGAGGCGGAATTACTTTCACACTACACGCAATGTGTGTGAAAGAAAGATAAAAAATGTGCGGGAAGTGACTGGAATGTGCATTGGAAATATTTTGACAGTTCTCGGTTGAATATTTACGTTTTTATTTGCATTAAAGTCGCGTTTTTAATTCGGAAAGCGAATATTTACGTTTTTATTTGCAAATAGTGTTGCAGTTCGGTTATCAAATCTGAATTCGTACAGTGAAAAGTGACCATGGCGAAAGAATTTAATTAATACATTTTTTTTCTGTTATCTAAACTTCTCATAGAGGAGATGTGAACCGTGTATTTTATGTGTTAATTAATTCAACCGTAGCAAATAGTGTTTTAGTTGGTTTAAGGCTTGCGACATACGATTAGGTTTTTCCCGGACGGTTTTTTCGTGCCAAAATGGAACTTAAGCAATTAGGTTCAAACCGGAGTCAAACAAAGCCGGAGACGGTTAGCCGTACCGGGGAAACCTAATCGTATGTCGCTAGCCTAACTCAATCTACAAGGATTATCGTGATTTCGTCGTCATCAAATTTTAAATATTCACACAAAACGAATGCGGGATTATAAAAATTTGGCTCCTGAGATAGATACAAAAGAGCTGCAATTGTCAAATGTTTTAAAATGCCAATTTAGTAAAATTGACTGTCATTTCTGTACCTCAGAACCAGACGAACGTAAGTCCAAATATTATAATTTTCAGATTTTCAGGTTATTACATCCTTGTACGTAAAATTTGAGGTAAATATTGAGTATACTAGTACCCACCTCCGATTTTTTTCAAATTTTTTTTATATATGTATTTTGGTCCGTAGAATTCATTTTTCGAAAAATAAATTGTCGCTCGCTTACCGTTTTCGAGTAATAAATTTTTATAGTTGTGTAAAATCGGTTTGCAGAAAAGTGATAACCGCCATATTGAAAACACTTATTTAGAACCCGAAGGGGGTTCATCGGGTGATTATTGATACGTTAACCTTAGAACGGGGGATATGGGGGGCGGAGCCCCCCAAAATCGAAAGAGGAAATCTTAAAAGGGGGGTATGGGGGGCTGAGCCCCCCAAACGGGGGGATGGGGGGCAGAGCCCCCATTCCATAAAAAGTGTACTTAATTTTCCAATTGCACCTTTTGTTTTAGAAGAACATATAGGATGATTTGTTGAACGTTCGACACCAGTGCTAATTTCACGATTCTGCTGGATCCTTGCGCAGGTAGACCAATGCTAAGATTCGCCTGAGGAGCTCCTAATTTTAGAAGAGCCAAAAGGAGGTTTAGTTGTTTTACTTCCAACATACAACCGTAAGTGGTGCAATTAACACTAATGTTGGAAGTAAAACAACTAAACCTCCTTTTGGCTCTTCTAAAATTAGGAGCTCCTCAGGCGAATCTTAGCATTGGTCTACCTGCGCAAGGATCCAGCAAAATCGTGAAATTAGCACTGGTGTCGAACGTTCAACAAATCATCCTATATGTTCTTCTAAAACAAAAGGTGCAATTGGAAAATTAAGTACACTTTTTATGGAATGGGGGCTCTGCCCCCCATCCCCCCGTTTGGGGGGCTCAGCCCCCCATACCCCCCTTTTAAGATTTCCTCTTTCGATTTTGGGGGGCTCCGCCCCCCATACCCCCCTTTTAAGATTTCCTCTTTCGATTTTGGGGGGCTCCGCCCCCCATACCCCCCGTTCTAAGGTTAACGTATCAATAATCACCCGATGAACCCCCTTCGGGTTTTAAATAAGTGTTTTCAATATGGCGGTTATCACTTTTCTGCAAACCGATTTTACACAACTATAAAAATTTATTACTCGAAAACGGTAAGCGAGCGACAATTTATTTTTCGAAAAATGAATTCTACGGACCAAAATACATATATAAAAAAAATTTCAAAAAAATCGGAGGTGGGTACTAGTATACTCAATATTTACCAAATTTGATTCTACATTAAGCCATAACAACTTAAGCTTTTATAAATCGTCTTAATAAAGACGTTTTAAAATTCTCGATTTTCCTCGCAATTAACTTCTAATTCTTTCAACTTTTTTTGCGGTTAAGACAAAATTAACCCAACAGGGAAAAAATTGCAAGATTCCCGCCTTTTTTAACGAACAATACATAGTGAAAATCCATTTCTAATATTGTGTACCAACATGAAATTTTACGCATACATACAGAAAAAGCAAACTCAATTTACACGTGCTCTGTTCATAGAAATATAAACTAACATGGAACGGCTGTGTCGTGTAAAAACCCTGTACGTGAGCGACCACACTCAAGGTAGCGTGTTTAAAAGGACAGCAATAATGTGTACAAGTGCGACACAAAATGCCGAACTGTCTGGGGTAGCTTCTTGAGTGAATGGTGGCGTGCCAAGTCAATATCCGGGGGGCATAGATTTTATGCCAGGAATTTTAATCGCTCCGCTTTTAAAACGTCCCTCTTATTATTTCTGCATATTTTGGCCTGCTCTGCCTTACCACTACTACCGAGTGAACTCAAACACATCAGGAATTGTGGTACGCTTAATCTGGCTTACAGCCATTCCGTGTTTAGTTTATATTTCTATGGCTCTGTTCCAGTGTTTCTTCCATTTGAATGTAAACATTCCAATCGAGAAATCAAGCAACATCTTCTGTTTCTTTCATACTCTTGTGTTTTTTGCATAAAATATATATCCATCTCGCGTTTGTTTATATTTTTTTGGACTTTTTGCTTAATGTTATTGCTAATCTGTTCTTTCATATCTTTAACTCTTTTACTTGTCCTTGAAGCCCACCTCATCACTGTTGTTATTATTGCTCGCTGGCTCGCTGGTAATGCTTTGTAAATGCGCACATTGAAACAATATTTGTTCGTCAGTCTTTGTGCGAAGAGTTGCGAAGTGCCATAGATCCGATTTGAATGGGATCAGTCGCAAGTTTTCGCAGGAATAGTGTAGTCTTGAAATTATTTCAAAATGAACGCGGAACAAATAATTAGTTTAGTGCTCGAGCGGAGATCCTTGTGGGATATGAGTGATAAAAATTATCACATGAGACACGTGCAAAGGAATTTATGGAGGGAAGTTGGGAACGAAATGGAGCGTGAAGGTGCATTTACATACATAATATATTTATATTAAACATATTTTTATTTAATTGTATTCATTGTACACATAAGAGAGAATTTACAAGAAGGCGTTTTTATTATTTTTCTTGTGAACAGAAAAATGCTTTAAATTTATTTCTAATGGCAGACGCTGCACAAGTTGCTCTGTTTTCACCAATAGTACAAAATTTTTGTTTGGGTTCGTTTGAATAGTCAAAAGAAGAAACTTCAGCGCCTCCTTCTTTATCAATAATTATGTTGTGTAGTAGACAAATACATTTGATTATTTTACTGCATTTATCGGGACTAACTTCCATGGGATTTTTAAGAATTTCCCATTTTTTGCTAAGAATGCCAAATGAACATTCAATAACTTGCCTTGATGTTGACAAACGACCGTTAAAAATAGTTTCCTCGGGTCCTAGTCTGGATGCCGGATATGGCCTCATTAAATAGGATTTCAAAGGAAATCCTTCATCCCCTACCATTACATAAGGTGCGGCAATATTTGTATTTGGCAGATTTTGAAGAATATGTAAATAGAGATCTCCCATCTCGATATTTTTGCATAGCTGACTGTTGGAAAATATGCCCCCGTCGCTTTCTTTGCCATAAGCTCCAACCTCAATGGCGACAAACTTGTAGTTTGGCCCAGCAACTCCCAAAAGAACAATGGAAAAAAAATTTTATAATTATAAAATAGACTCCCAGTGTTCTTAGGGCTTTTTATTCGAATGTGCTTGCCATCTATACATCCTACGCAATTTGGAAACCTCCATTTTGCCCAAAATTCATGAGCCATCAATAACATTTGTTCTTTTGATGGAGAAGGCATATGCAATGGTAGTAAAGTTTCCCAAATTGCCTCACAAGTCTCATGAACAATCCTTCCTACTTCATTATCGGATATCCGATAAGATAAGGAAAGAGTTCTAAAAGACGAGCCACATGCTAAAAATCTGTAAAGAGAAGAAGAGATTTTTCACATTACATTATTCAACAATTTATTTTTCAGGTGAAGATGTAAAGAAGAAATGGAGAAATTTACGGGACACGTTCAAAAAGGAACTTCAGAAAACTCAACAATGCAAATCTGGGGATGGAGCAAGTGGCAGGGCTTCTTCAAAGTGGCCGTTCTTCCAACAAATGATGTTTATTGCTGGCAATTTTAAAAGAGGAACGCTTCAGGGAAACGTAACGGAGGAACCAAGAAAACAAGTACAGAATGTGATATCAGAACATGATACTACCAATACTGAAACGGAAAAGGCCACTGAAGAGACTAATGCGTCTAGTAAGGATCAGGAAAGAAAGGATTCTTTCAAAAATCGATCGAAAAGGATGAAATGTGCTCCAAGAAACATTGAGGACAAGTATCTTGAAATTGAAAAAAAAAACTAGAAATAATTCGAGAAAATTGTAATCATAAGATGGATTGTGATTACCAATTTTTAATGAGTTTGCTTCCTTATTTGAAAAAAATTCCCCAAGATAGAAAACTACTTGTCAGAGCAAAGATGCAGCAAGTTTTTATTGATGAACAATACATCACTGGAGCATCAACCTCCTCTTCTAATTACTCAGACGGATTTCGCATAACTCCTGTTCCTTCTCCAGGTTGTTCTTCTAATCTCGGCTTCTGATCAAACTGATGAAGTTTCTACTCAGAGTACAGATTTTGTAGATACGGTTCAAGCCGCATCACCTACTGTAATAAATTATTTTTCAACATTTGATGCAAACACAGTATAATAAAATATTGTGGGTATTCATGTCAACCCTCGTAAATCGCGTAAACTAGTAAACGGCGTAACTAATGTCAGATTAACATGAATGTGATATTAGTTTACGCCGTTTACTACGTATACGCAATTTACGAGGGTTGACATGAATACCCCTATTATTGTGAGTTCACTTATATAAAACTTGAGAATTTTGAATAAAGAAAATATTTGTGTTAAAATACGTGTTCTATATGCATATTACGATAACCATATGCAGTTAACGATAACCGCTCATTGGGCGAAATTGTTTCTCTAAAATTAGAAAACTTTTCAATTGATTTTCTGATTGAATCCAGAATGTATTTGCAAGTACTTAAACTCATTCTATAATACGTAAAAAAATGTTGAGGGTCTTTGATTAAATCAGAATGCAAATGATGGAATTCGCCAAATTTTTTTCGTTTAGCAAACACCTCTCGAACCCAAACCCTTTTTTAAAAAAACTTTCTTTTTCGAAATGAATTTTCTAATAAAAATAAATCTTCACTCACGTCCATTTTCAAGTACTTGTCTAGAAACTTTTCGCACCACTTCTGATAGAGTGTGCGAACTCAAATTACGATTTCTGACGATCCGTTTTCGTCAGAATTCGCACGAATAGAATTCGCACAAATTCTGATGCAGTGTGCGAGCAGCCTTAAGGTCCGGTTACACGCAACGATCTTCTTGTGCCAATTGGCTTACGTAAGTCAATTTGCGCAAGGGAATCGTTAAGGTCCGGTTACACGCAACGATTTGCTTGTGCCAATTGGCATGCGCAAGTCAATTTGCCCAAGTAAATCGTTGCGTATAAACCCAAATTTTTTGGCTTTCGCAAGCCAACAAGTTTGCCTTATGTAAAATATGTGTTCTTAGAAAATCGACTTGAGGTTGGTATTTTGGCATGAGCGTTTAAAGGATGTTCAAGCGTCAGCTACAACCCTCAGCATGCTTCACAATTGTTCACTGGTGACTGCTTCATTTTCACTCATTTTATTTGCACCAATTGACTTGCGCCAGTCAATTTGTACAAATAAATCGTTGCGTGTAAACCGATTCATCTTCACTCAGTTTATTTGCACCAATTCACTTGCGCCAGTCAATTTGCACTAGCAGATCGTTGCGTGTAACCGGACCTTTAAGGTCCACTCATTTTATTTGCACCAATTGACTTGTGCCAGTCAATTTGTACAAATAAATCGTTGCGTGTAAACCGATTCATGTTCATTCAGTTTATTTGCACCAATTGACTTGCGCCAGTCAATATGCACAAGCAGATCGTTGCGTGTAACCGGACCTTTATGTATGTGTGCGTGCACATGCAGGAAACGCAGTCGCGGTGGAAATTTAGCTCGCGTCGCAGTAGTTAATCCTGCTTTAGGAGTGTTTTTTCGAATCGATATCGAATGATTCTCGTAGTCGTTTTTTCGAATCTAAATGGAGCAATTGTCGATGGGAGAATCATAGTGATCCAAGCGACATTTTTGTCAATATTTACTTTTTGAATTGAATGCACAGAAAAAAATTAAATCTTTCGTGCCATACTAATCCAAGCACATAAATAACATCCCATTAATAAATTTTATGTGTTTGGATTAGTATGGCACGAAAGATTTAATTTTTTTCTGTGCATTCAATTCAAAAAATAAGCATTTTTAAAATGTCGCTTGGATCACTATGGTTCTCCCATCGACAATTATAATCTTTTTTAATTTAATTTCTTTTAGTTTTAATTTTGAGTGTTTTTTTTAAATTTTATTTTGTTGTTTGTTAATATATTAATTAATCAACAAGGTGAGATCGAAGAGAATCAGGTTCCATAGGTTGTCTAGCTCATATGAGTGAAGAAGACCCTCCTCAGAAAGTCCTTTGCAGTAGGATTCTTGGGTTGTGGAACCAACCTAGACTAAACCTTCTACGTGAGAGTTTCATTTCTTCTTAAATGGCTTTACTGGGAACCGTTTCGTTTAAGCAACTCTGAAACGATGCAACTGGATAACGACAGGATAACATGTCGTGCACAAAGTATTCATGGAAAACAAACTTTATAACTTCATTTATAGATGTCATATTGATCCTGTTTACGCGAAGATATCAATAGTAGTTTTAAGAGCGTTTACGCGTGTTAGAATTTATCCACCAAATACAAGTTCTTAAACTGTCAAATAGAAGTGCGTTTTTTGCAAAGCAAATTTTAAATGTGAAGATGAAGGTTAATTAGATTTAACAATATGCAGAATGTGCAGGACGTATTATTACTTATAAATCATCATAAGGAAATTGTGCACCGTGTATTACGTCAGCTGACATGTACTGTAGGATCATATCTCCGTTTATGCGCGGCTTTGAACTCAGTTTTCCTTAATAAATGTATCAAACAAACACTGTTATTATGCCTTAACAACACTAGGGATATTAATGTTAAGACCCGTTTGCACATATAAAAACCAGTGTTAAGGTGGCACTAAAAAGTTTTAGATGCTTCGCGTAAACATGGTCATTAGCGCCCAAGCAAAACATGTGGTTTATCAAATTACTAAAATTGTATATTGCAATTGCGAATTGTTATAAGAAGGGCAGCTTTAATAAGCTTATTTGTTTTTTCACAGCGCGACAAAATTTGAAAGAAAAATTTTAATAAATAATTTTATTTAGAAAAGGCCTGACAACAGTGTTCACATCAAAATGTATAAATGATTTTATCAAATAAAGTATAATTTTCAATTGTTTTAATATAAATAACATAATGATAGCAAAAAAAATAATACATATGGTGAACAATAGCTTTTAGAACTTAGTTCTGTTTAATATTATTTTGGCATTTAAAGGAAAATAATTTGTATGTATACATAATACGCGTTTTAAGCTTGGAATGCGATGGTATAAATGTTTTATGAACATTTTACTGTTCTCTTTTAAATATTAATAAAAATTTTTTTGTTCTAATTACATAATTCGTTTTGTTTGTTTAAATTCTTTAAGAAACTGTTTATTAATTTCAAATCTAAGCTAATTTTTTTCGTTTTAAATGTTCTTGGATATTTTACTTTGAAAGCACAAATAATTTCTGTAATGTGGACCATTGTTAATATTCTCGAATAAAAAGTTTATATTTATATCTTATTGTCTGCTTAAACCATTCTATAAACGATAAATCATAATTAAAATATAAAACAAATGACGATAGTCTAATAATGCCTGATACAAAAGGGCAATTTGGTGATTGTTAATTGCACAATAATCGAAACATTCAACGAATATGAACTAAAGCTATTTATTAACTCGGTGGTATTGAGCAGGCTTTTTGTCCAGATCCATGATCTGGTTTACTACCAAACCAACTCATTTTCCAGTTAAGTGTATCATGAAGAAGTTTCTCTTCTTCATGTGTTAAATGGAGCAATGTGGCAACAGCCCGTATTAAATGGCGGGCTTCAACCTATTAAAAATATCATAACAAATTTACAAATATTATATAATTATAATTATAACACAAACCTCTCTACTAGTTAAGAATTTTACAATAACGTGTTTTAAATATTTAAAGTTCACTTCATCCATTATAATTGGTCCTCCCGCATTTCCGTTAATTTTGAAATCGGTCAACTTTTCCATATCACTGCTAGAAATACTGCTAGATTTAATTTCTTGCTGCAATGTCTTCTTCATATCTGCTAAGCGTTGGTTTAAAATCTTAATGTTCTAAAATAGATTAAAATCAATATTGCTCTTTTTATAAAATTGTTGTTTTACCTTATTTTTTTCATTAATTTCGTTATTCAAATGATCAATTTGCTCAATCCGATCTCTTTGGTTACTAATCACAGCGTTCAGCTCATCAATTTTTGAATTTAAAACTGATATTTCATCATTTTTACTCTGAGATTCAGCTTGCAATTCTTGATATTTATCAGTCAAATCATTCACGTCGTCCCTCTCATTTCGAAGATGCCTTTTAAGTATTTCTTCGCTCTGTGATATTTCTGCATTTCTCAACAAGGCAGTAATCTTCTCTTGCTTCTCAGATTCGAGAGCTTCTGTTAATTCATTTAGCTGTTCTTGTAGGCTGGTAGTTTGCTTTCTAAGTGCCTGGGTAACTTGTTCTGCATTTTCAACAAATTCATTTAGCCGATCATCGGCTGCTTGTAGACGGGCTTTTAGTTCTTTGATTTCTTGAGACGAAGTTTCCTGATCAATATCATATTAAAATTATTATTCCAGTATAACTTGATCCAGATCAAAAGATTTTAAAATAAAAAAGCATTTTCAAATGTTGAAGTATTATGCTAATAAGTTTAGGGAATAAATATCAAGACGAAAAACCAACAATAATAATATTGAGTGTCTCAGCACAAAATAGTGTTTAATGTGTTCCTGCAGGCAATAACTGAAAAACACGATGGTACGGAATAAATAGACAAGCGACTCCTTACCCCACTACTAGCTCCCCATTTCAGTCTAATTAGCTCGCTTTTGTTTAATCGCGATAATTGCGTCACTGGCTCAGCCGGCTGATATGAGGTAATTAGACACCGAATTTGACAATTATTCTTTTTAAATACTTTATTAGCCTAATATAACTTATACTAATAAAGTGGGTCAACGTCTAAGCCCGTGGAGCTTAATCCTAATGGGCTGTATACAGCTTTAACTTATAAGATTATTCCTAAGCATAGCATATCGAGGGGATAGGGAATACGCCCCTATGTTATGAAGCTCTCGATATGTATTCTGTCTTCTTAAATTTTAGGGGATGGTTCCTGTATCAGTCTGTTTAAAACTGTTATAAACCAGTGGGACAAATGGGGAGCGTTCCTCAGGGGAGCTTATTTTGAGCGCTGTTAAATATGCTCCCGAGGGAGCATTACTGGAGTTTTCATCAATTTTATAGAAAAAAGAAAACGGGCGATTATCTTGATGACCATAAAAAAAATAAAAAAAATTTGTAAAAACAAGCTTTTATTAGATAAACTACAAAATATTAAATAATAAAAAAGTTTTTAAATATGCGTTAATAAGGTGAACTAAAAGGTATAAAATAATTTTTTTTAATCCACCTGTATGTAACTACAAGTAAAAGCTTTGGGGGGCGCTTTATCAGATTGTATCCTAATTAATTTTCGTATTTATTAGTTAAATCATAATATTTTCTCGCATTTTTGTTATAATATCTGAAACATTTGTAAACTGAGCGCCCCAAGCTTTTACTTGTAGTTACATACAGGTGGATTAAAAAAAATTATTTTATACTTTTTAGTTCACCTTATTAACGCATATTTAAAAACTTTTATTATTTAATATTTTGTAGTTTATCTAATAAAAGCTTGTTTTATAAAATTTTTTTTTATTTTGTTTTAATTTTTAATTTTGTTCTTTAATTTTTTTTACTCTTTTAATTTTAAGCTTTGTTTTTTCGCTTGAATTGGCGACACACAGCTAACATTGTATTCTACTTATCATAACCCTTCATTTGATACCCATATCTAGGGGTTGAACAGTAAAAGGAAGTGCGCTATATTGTGGTGGCCGCCTTATTGTACTTAAAATGACGTCACATAGCTTACTGTATTCTACTCGTCATACTCTTTCATTAGATACCCATGGCGGTCGTTTGTAAAGAAAAAGGTAATCCGGCATATTTTGGTGGCCGCCATATTGGATGTAAAATGACGTCGCACAGCTTACTGTATCCTACTCGTCAAACTCTTTCATTTGATACCCATGTCAGGGGGTTGTAAAGAAAAAGGTAATCCGCCATTTTGTGGTGGCCGCGATATTGGATGTACCATAAAATTGAATATTTTATATTGCATTGTCTTCAGAATCAAAGGTTTGTGCCAAAGTGCAAGATTCCACCCCAGAAATATGCGCCATTTTATCGTGGCCACCATATTGGATGTACCGTGAAATTGAATATACTACATTGCATTGTCTTCAGGACGAAAGGTTTGTGCCAAATTTGAGTATCGCCGGATATCGGGAAATGGCCGAAAAATCTATCGCAAGATTCCACCCCAGAAATATCCAGAAATGTCAACCATTTTATGGTGGCCGCCATATTGGATGTACCATAAAATTGAATATTCGATATTGCATTGTCTTCAGAACCAAAGGTTTGTGCCAAATTTGAGCATCACCAGATATCGGCAAGAGGCGGAAAAATAGATCGCAAGATTCCACCCAGAAAAATCCGACATTTTATGGTGGCCGCCATATTGGATGTACCGTAAAATTGAATATACTACATTGCATTGTCTTCAGAACCAAAGGTTTGTGCTAAATTTGAGCATCACCGGATATCGGGAAGTGGCCGAAAAATCTATCGCAAGATTCCACCCGAGAAATATCCAGAAATGTCCGCCATATTGGATGTACCATAAAATTGAATATTTTATATTGCATTGTCTTCAGAACCAAAGGTTTGTGCCAAATTTGAGCATCACCGGATATCGGCAAGTGGCCGAAAAATAGATCGCAAGATTCCACCCAGAAATATCCGAAATTTTATGGTGGCCGCCAGATTGGATGTACCGTAAAATTGAATATACTACATTGCATTGTCTTCAGAACCAAAGGTTTGTGCTAAATTTGAGCATCACCGGATATCGGGAAGTGGCCGAAAAATCTATCGCAAGATTCCACCCCAGAAATATCCAGAAATGTCCGCCATTTTATGGTGGCCGCCATATTGGATGTACCATAAAATTGAATATTTTATATTGCATTGTCTTCAGAATCAAAGATTTGTGCCAAATTTGAGCATCACCGGATATCGGCAAGTGGCCGAAAAATAGATCGCAAGATTCCACCCAGAAATATCCGAAATTTTATGGTGGCCGCCAGATTGGATGTACCGTAAAATTGAATATACTACATTGCATTGTCTTCAGAACCAAAGGTTTGTGCTAAATTTGAGCATCACCGGATATCGGGAAGTGGCCGAAAAATCTATCGCAAGATTCCACCCGAGAAATATCCAGAAATGTCCGCCATTTTATGGTGGCCGACATATTGTATGTACCATAAAATTGAATATTTTATATTGCATTGTCTTCAGAATCAAAGGTTTGTGCCAAATTTGAGCATCACCGGATATCGGCAAGTGGCCGAAAAATAGATCGCAAGATTCCACCCAGAAATATCCGACATTTTATGGTGGCCGCCATATTGGATGTACCGTAAAATTGAATATACTACATTGCATTGTTTTCAGAACCAAAGGTTTGTGCTAAATTTGAGCATCACCGGATATCGGGAAGTGGCCGAAAAATCTATCGCAAGATTCTACCCCAGAAATATCCAGAAATGTCCGCCATTTTATGGTGGCCGCCATATTAGATGTACCATAAAATTGAATATTTTATATTGCATTGTCTTCAGAATCAAAGGTTTGTGCCAAATTTGAGCATCATCATTGGGAAGTGGCCGAAAAATAGATTGCAAGATTCCACGCAGAAATATCCGCCATTTTATGGTGGCCGCCATATTGGATGTACCGTAAAATTTTATAAATCGATCGCAAAATTTGTCCCACACAGAGAACGAAGTTAATATAAAGCTTGTAAAATGTTACATTGGCATAGTCAATGGACCGGCTCTCGTTCGATGCGGGGGACAAGCAGCTTTGGACGTGGTTAGTATTTAGTTGGAGGCCTGCTTTGGTAAAACCACACTCGCGTTTGGAATGGAAAAGGCAATTATAGCAAGCAAGATAAACAAAATAAAACATTTTCGATTCCGGATCACATATCCACTGGCGTCCATGAAAATTCTTTATTAAAAAGCTTTTTTATAATGCTCCTAGAACGCTTTAGAAGGAGCATAAAAAGGTATGCTCCCCTGCAATGTTAAAAAGTATATGGCACTGATATGGGAACGGGAGCGCTGTAAGCTTTTAAGGAGTGCTCGCTCAAACAGCGCTATTAGAGCACTCCATTTCCCGCTGGGAAGTGTCTTAGTCTGTTCCTTCCCAGCGGAAAGTTTGAAGGCCTTCCTCAAGAAGCTTTTAGGAAGGAGTTCGTATTCGTAGTTCCACAAAAGTAGGATGGAAGGGTAAAATATGGATATGTAATTAATGTACAGTTTTTATTCAGTTAATACAATTTACAATTAAATTGTGTATAAAAATGTGTATGTAAAAGATTATTATAAAAGGATTGAATTCCAAGGATCTCAATATATTTAGAAGGTGCAAGAAATTGTACTTCCTTGGAAGAAATAAAAGAGAACGTATCACAAACACCTTACCGGGAATGCGTGGGGAAGGAGAATGAGCTTTTAGAGCTTTTCGACTCATTCCTTCTAATGACATGGCTGCACAAAAAAGATATGGAGCGGAATGCGAAAAGGAAGGAATTCTCGCCTTCCAAAAAAGGCTACCGTCATGGTTCTTGGTATGATTCCATTTCCGAAGCAGAAGGAAACTTTTACTGAGATTGCGCTTTAATACAGCTGTTGTAGGAAACAGAAAGAAGCTCTTACTGCTTTATATTTGCTCTGCAGCAAAGCACTTGTATTTTTCCTACTGGCTTGTTATCATATTCGTTATGTTGTCGTAAAATGTAAACAGTGGTAGGACAGTCCATGAAGAGGTTTCGGGCTTAGAATAGAGAAGAAAAGGAACAGAACATAGCGTACATGTATACGGATTCGAGGGAAGCTCTTGGATTCAAGAACCTCTCGCTTTAAAAGAAAAGAAACAACCATATGTTCATAGGTTTCATGCATCTCCCAAACAGAGGCGTACCGAAATTCGCGTTTGCTCCAAACATTTTCAGCCAAGTGTTCTCATTTGGATGGTTGCTGAGAAAGGCAATCCCCTCCCGGTTTTTGACTAAATATGATACCGCCATTGTCCGGGAGCTGCACAATACTATGGGAGTGTTGTGCATATGTGTTGCCGAAATCCTTCCCCGATTTTAATTAACTGCGCTGCCCTCTCTTCTCTATTCTAAAGCCTGCACTACACTACTCGCGAAGTTGCTTCGGCGAAGTACTTCTCGAAGTTGATCAAAGTCCGAAGGGGAGGAGCTCATGTGTTCGAACTTCGGAACACTTCGAGTCCTCTGACTCGGGCGCAAAAACCGCCAAAGATGCGAAGTCGCCCGAAGCGAAATAAAGTTACACAAAGTGAATCGAAGTGCCTCTACCCTCTCGACTTCGACCAACTTCGCGAGTAGTGTAGTGCAGGTTTAAGGTTTCTGCCTGTTAGGGTTTGCATGGTTCAGTGGGGACATAAAGGTGGGTGTTCTCTCTCGAAAATATGTCTTTTAACGGCAAGGAAATGTCCGAGTCTTAGTCTTGTATGTAGTACGCCTAATGCCCTGGGAAGATTATGTCCCTGGGGGGTTGCAATTTCTTTCCAGTGTGGGCTAAGAAGGTGCTGCTTCTGTTCCAGTTAAGTTGTTTTTTGTGGTTCATCCTTTGTCGTGCTTTCTTCGTACTGATGAAGTCAGGTGTTCGTACTTCTGTGCGGGGTCGTCTATGTGCTTCTTTTGCTTCCCTGGCTGCGTACTTGTATATGACTGATGTTTCCACAGAATATATTGAAGTCCTCTCCTCTCTATTCACTACAGCGAAGGATACCTGATCTGATGCTTCTGCATTGTATTGTTGATATTCTCCGGGTTGTTCTATCAGTCTATTTAAATGCTGTCTTATAAGTGTGTTAATAGTCCAATCAATCTACAAAAATCCATCTAATAATTGCCACCAGGAAACAAAAAATATGGTTACATAGGAAAAAAAATTCTAAAAAAGATAGCGTTTTTTGTTTTTGAAATTAGCATGGCGAACCTAACCTAAAAAATTCCGGAAAGTGAAAAAAACGTTTTTTTGCGAATAACAAAAAAACTTGAGTTCGGATCGGAAAAAATCAAATTATAAAGCTGTAGGTATTCAAATTATCTTTCGATTGATATATATGTATAAAGTTATACGTTAGAGCACAAAACATAGAGATAACTGCAAAAAACTGTTAAAATTCAGGTTTTTTTAATTTGCTAATAACTTTTGTTTAACGCAACTTAAGCGGTCTACAGACGATCAACTTGGGTTTTCAACCGGTTGTCAACTAGGCCTAGTTGCCAACGAGTTGCACGTCTGTAGTCGTGTTTATGGTTGAAAACAACAGTTGATAAATGGTTGAAGCAAAATCAAAATTTTTAGATTTTTGGTAGGCGGTGCTTCCAGGTTGCCAACCAGTTGGCGCGTCTGTAGCGACGTTGACAACTGTAACTGGGCAACATCATATTAAATCGAGAGCTTGAGCAACATCAGTGTGAATATCAATAAAAAATATGGCTATTCCAGATAACGGATTGTGGCGGGAATTTTTTCAATTATATAAAGAATTTCCAGAGTTGTGGCAAGTGAAATCTGCCATTTTTAAAGACAAATTAAAAAAGAAAAATGCTATTCAAAAACTTTTAGAAAAATATAAGGAAGTAGAACCGAGTGCAACTGTGGATAGTTTTAAAAAAAGATTAAATAATATAAAAACGTGTTATCGGCGGGAACTTAAAAAAATTGAAACCAGTGAAAAGTCTGGTGCAGGTTGCGAAGAGTTGTACGTGTCTACGCTTTGGTATTTTGAAGAACTGGAATTTTTAAGGGACCAGGAGACACAACTTTCAGGAGTATCGACAATAAACTTGGAAAATGGGGAGGAATCCGCTGAAGAAGCAGCAGTACGAGATATTATATTATATTTAATGATATTATATTATATTTAAATTATTACGAAGAGAGCAATGGATGAAATTTTGATGTTGGGGCAACTGGAACAGTTGACTTTAAATTCGGTAGTAGCTCCGTGGTCATCGCCTTCATCATCTGTACCGTCATTGGTGGCATCGAGAGCATCAACACCTATTACTCAACATCACCATCCATACTCTTCTTTTGAACGGAATTTTACATTTGCTTCGGGTAGTCCCAAGAACTCTGATAAGTCCAATAACACAAAGTCAGTCCCCGAACATCACACCAAGGAAAAATAATGCAGAAGAAGAGACATACATATAGGAAGTGTCTAAATCCACTGAAAAACGCGAAACGCGAAAACCCGGAAATTGATATATCCACACGCGAAAACGATATATCGCCACGCGATTTCCGAATATCAGTCATTTCGAATATTTTAATTGTTGTCCGAATGATTTCTCGTAGAATTTGAACTATTTTAGGTTAAGAAAAATAAAGGCGTATTTGGAAATACGCCTTTACAAACGTTGTAGCTATTTTGACAGCTACTTCCTAACCTTATAATTTTTTGACGGTTGTCATCAATTTTTTGTTAATTAAATTTTGTTAATAAAAAAAATATTAGAAGAATTTCAATTTTGTTTATTAAAAAAAAAAAACAAATATAACCAAAATAAAAATTTCGCGCTTTTGAATTTCGCGCGCGAAGCGAAGCGCGAAGTTTTTTATTTACATGAAATTGTTGCCAGGGAACGGCTCCTGGTCCATTGAAATAAGTACAGAATTTATTTCTCACTTCCTTCGCTGCTAGCGTCGAATTCCTTGAAAAAATTGCTTGAAGGTCGGCTAAATCTCTCGCGTCTGTTCTCCAGGCTCCTCCATGTATTTCTCCTGTATTTGTATTTTCAACATCTATACTCCCTCTTAGGTATACCGTAGAATTCTTTTTCCTTAAGTAATTGTGCAAATAACAAGCAGTTAGAGCAATTTTCGATGCTTTCTGGGGTTCCAAATAGATTGAGGTTAAAAGAACTCGAAATCTGGACGCAAGTATGCCGAAAGCGTTTTCCACAATGCGTCTTGCCCTTGATAATCTATAATTAAAGATGATTTCCTCATTCGAGAGGTTATCACCGCTATAAGGCTTCATTAAGTCCCTCAGAAGAGGAAACGCGTTATCTCCAACAAAAACAGAAGTCATATGTTCTGGAGAATTTGGCAACGGTTCAGATGAGGGAATTTTCAGTAAGTTATTTGTGAATTTTTTATAAAATGTGCTATTCGAAAACACCCCTCCGTCTGATATACGACCGTTTGCATCAGCTTCAACGATGACGAATTCATAATTTCCATTGACAATGGCCAATAAAACAATGCTGAATTTTTTCTTGTAATTAAAGTAATATGACCCTGAGCCAGGCGGTTTCTTTATTTCTACATGTTTTCCGTCAATGGCACCGATGCAGTTTGGAAAATTCCATCGATTAGCGAATACCTCCGAAACTAGTTTCCATTCTTCTTCTGTTCTTGGTAGCTGAAAATGGAAGTAAATTGATTTTTCCTGTTAACGGCATTTGTCACTCTCTATTTTACCCTTACATATTCTTTTAAAACGTTCATTATTGCTGAGCACGTTTCCATTATTATTTCGCCTAAACTTCGAGGTGATATCGCTGTTAAAATTTTAAGTCCTGAAAACTTTGGCCACTCGCTAAGAATCGAAGAGTAAGGGTAAGTGCAGTACGCAGCGTATATGGTAGAGTAGAGCATAGCTGCGAATACTCGCTTATAGAACTCTCAATGGGTTTTAAATGGGTGTGTGCATAACGCAGCTCGCTTTTTCTGCGAGCGGAAAGCGAGCTGCGTTATGCACACACCCATTTAAAACCCATTGAGAGTTCTATAAGCTAGTATGCGCAGCTATGCTCTACTCTACCATCTACGCTGCGTACTGCACTCACCCTAAAGCTGGTGACATAAACAAGCGTACATGCATTGCATTCAGCGGCTCCCTGATATGCGGAGATTTTCCACTGACACATAACTGCATGGTTGCGTTCCGTCCCGGCTCTCACAGATAGGCCAAAAATCTGAGTAACGAGTCGCATGTGTTTGTTGTGTATGCTTGTGTGTCCTATGTCGAATGCGGCAATGCAGAAAAAGTTGAAAGTAGCCCGACATTTGCGTGGCATGCGGAACATTCACGGAATATTTCGTCAGGTCGCATTTGAATACACACACTTCTATATTTTCTGTCAACGAATGCAACGCATGTACGCTTGTATATGTCACCAGCTTAACAGATAGCCGCTCATTTGGGGAGATTGCATTTCGCATAATAGTATCCTTCTTTTCAATTAATGGCTGCACTTTCATTAATAGGTGCGTATAAGTTTCATTGTCCATTCTTAAAAAATTCTTCAAATCAGTAGGTGCACTAATGCGAAGTTCATTCATTAAATTCGTATGTGAAAATTGTTCGCGCTTTTGATACCAATCTTTACACCACAATCTTCTTTTTTTTACCATATTAACGTCATCTTCCATACATTCAAAGATAATTAAAAATTTTAACAGTTCGTCACTCATTTTCAATTACAAAAAACGGAAATTTCGGAATTCTAAACACGTGTGCTTTGGAATCAAAAACTGAAAATGAAATGATGTTTGCAAACTAGTTGACAACAAGTTGAAGCGTGTGTACGCTTTCTGTTGACAACAGATTGACAACCCAAGTTGATCGTCTGTAGGCCGCTTTAGACATCTGTTATTTGGCAAAAATATTGCTTCTTGCTAGCTGAAAAACAGTTTTATTTTTGTTGCAAAATATTGAACACTTTCCTTAAAATTTCACTTTTTGTAAAAAAAGGCGTTCTTCTAAACACGCTCCTCTTGGTCTACGGATTCTTCTAGAGTACCGTTCTAAAGCTTAAAATTTTCTTCAATACTTGTACTATCACGTACAAGTAACAAAAAGTCTATTAAAAGGTTTCCAGTACTTAAAATGACCCCCAAAAACATATTAATAACGAAAAAACAGACGTTGGATTGTAAAAACTAACTTTTTGAGTCTGTTTTTTCATTATTAATATGTTTTTGGGAGTCATTTTAAGTACTGGAAACCTTTTAATATACTTTTTGTTACTTGTACGTGATAGTACAAGTATTGAAGAAAATTTTAAGCTCTAGAACGGTACTCTAGAAGAATCCGTAGACCAAGAGGAGCGTTTTTAGAAGAACGCCTTTTTTTACAAAAAGTGAAATTTTAAGGAAAGTGTTCAATATTTTGCAACAAAAATAAAACTGTTTTTCAGCTAGCAAGAAGCAATATTTTTGCCAAATAACAGATATCTAAGTTGCGTTAAACAAAAGTTATTAGCAAATTAAAAAAACCTGAATTTTAACAGTTTTTTGCAGTTATCTCTATGTTTTGTGCTCTAACCTATAACTTTATATATATCAATCGAAAGATAAAATAAATACCTACAATTTTATAATTTGATTTTTTCCGATGCGAACTCAAGTTTTTTTGTTATTCGCAAAAAAGCGTTTTTTTCGCTTTCCGGAATTTTTTAGGTTAGGTTCGCCATGCCAAATTCAAAAACAAAAAACGCTATCTTTTTTAGAATTTTTTTTCATATATAACCAAATTGGTTGTTTCCTGTTGGGAATTAACGCTAAATTTACAAGGAGCTATTGTAGATTGATTGGACTATACTGTAATTGTTGTATTTTGCAATTTCTGTGTTTATTCGATGTTGCTTAACAAACCAGCGCGGTGCTAGGTTTGTCTGGTTCTTGGTTAGGGATGTAAAGTAGATTCGTTGGAAGTTTCTTCAACCTTAGAACGAGGGCCGAAGGTTTTCTGTATTTATTCAAGCCAGTGTGGAGTATGTTCGTTATGTTTTGTTGCAATGGAGCTTGGAAATGGTGCATGCTCTTCAGGATAACGTCTGTCGTTCGTTCTTCTATTCATTCCGTCATAGTTGGTAAACCGGCTTCTATCAAGAGAGCTTCGATAGGTGTCGTGCATAATGCTCCGAGAGCAACGCGCGTGAAATTTTTTATTGATTTTTGGATCTTTTCGAGTGCCATGTCCATATATCGTCAGTCCGTAGTCCACCTTGCCAATTATTATTTATTTTGCTATTTTAATTGCTAGGTTTGTTGGTGGTCCATGCTTTTTCTGACAAATTACTTTAAGCATGTTGTTTTGCTTTTTTAAATCTGCAGCGACTTCGTTTGCATGCTTAGATGTAAACCTAGCATTTCAGTTCTTTCTGGAGAGGAATCCTGTGGTTTTCCCAGTTTAAACTGGTTGCAGTACAACTTGTTCTCCTGCAGACGCGTAACCCTTCTAGCTTGTCTTCCGAAATAATTGCCCCGACTATTTACCGAGAGAGTATTGCTAGAAGAGTAAAGAACTATATTGTCTGCACATACAATGTGAAAATTGAGGTTGGGCACTTGAGTTAGTGCCGAAGAGAGCCTATGTATGTAGGTATTAAACAGGGCTACCGATAATGGCGACCCTTGCGGTGTTCCACTTGCTAGGGGTAGGACATTGGTAGCAAAACCTTTGTTCCTGACCGTGATTTTACGGTTTGAGAGGAATGAGTTAACTGTCTTTACAAAGTTGTAACCTGCATTCCATTCGATGTGCTGGTGCACGACTACTTTTCTTTGAAGTCTGTCATATGCTTTCTCCACGTCTGCTGAGAGCAATACGCTATGTTCTCTCCGTCCGATGGCACAAGCCAGGTTGTGCTCAGTTTCCTGTAAGAGGGACAGAGTGCCTCTTCCAGGTCTGAAGCCGACTACCCCGTCTATGAGCCTTCGCTGTAGGAGCCAGCATAGTCTATTAGTTAGGATATTTTCTAAGACTTTGAATACTGTTGGTAGGAGGGATATTGGTCCGATTTTGTTGGAGGGAGGATTTGGCTGGGTATTTTAGGAATAGGGCGGATCTCTGCCAATTTCCACTCTGTGACTATTATTCCAGAATAATTTTGCACCTCGGAACGTCAAGTTTTTGACTAAGACGATGCAATTTCCTTCATCGCGGATAAGAAGGACTTGAACATCACTATGATCATAATCGACTTTCCTGCCACCATTCGTTCTACTTCACGTTACTATACGATAATTTAATTAATTTTCTTTGTTGTTCGTTATTGATAAAACGGATCTTTGACGGTGTCAAGAAGTATACACACACATTTTAATAAAAATAAAAAATTTCTTACGGATCTTCCATTTACTTCCATTTTTTGTTTTTATTTTATTGGAAATCATTGGAATTAGACCAAGGGCTGCGGCCATGGCCGCATTTGTGCCCAAGCACGTGTTCCGGAAGTATGGGCAGTCAAATTATGCAGCAAAAAGAAGTATTGGGTCCTCAGCAGAAAATTTAAATACAGCTTGCCCAAACAGCAGCAAGGGCAGCTGCAACATCAACAACTCCACCAGGACATCTTCCTAAAACTATAACTCTCGACCCGTCTACATCTAGACGCCTCATCTGGGGATTTAACGAATATCCGTCGGGTGCTGCGCTGCGATCAAGCGTAGGGGGGGGGGCTATTATAGCAGCTACTTGATGTCCTATAGTAAGTAACAAATTAGCAGGCTGGAGAAATTTCCTCGTCTACTTTTAGTAGGCGACGGAATATCTCCAGCCTATATAACCGAAGCCATACACAGTCAAATTTATTTGGAAACCTGTTTTCAAACAAGCGAAATTTGAGCGTGTGTAGAGTTGTTTGCAAACCAGTTTTCGCGTTTGACAAATAGTTTGAAGAAAATCAAATTTTTTTGATTTTTGGGGGGCGGGACTAGTTGTGTGATGTGGAATTTGTTCGTGTATGGTACCGTTTGCAAACATTTCCTCAAATTTATCATAGTCCAGGGAAATTAGACATTTTACTTCGGAAAAATTCCGAGAAAGCTGAATTTTGGTATGGTCATAGATAATATTGCTCTAAGGAAAATCTCTTGTTCAATAGGCTACTACAAAGGGTCTAGGCGTTAACCCAGCTAAGACTGAAGTAGTGCTCTTCACAAGAAAGCATAGACTTCCCGATTTTCCTTCTCTAAGACTTTGCAATGAAAGATTGCAACTTAAGGAGGATGTGAAATTTCTGGGTCTCATACTGGATAGAAAACTAACGTGGAGACCGAATCTTTTAGAGAGAGCCAATAAGGCCAAAACAGCTCTCTTCTTATGCCAAAGAACGATCGGAGTTAATTGGGGCCTTAAACCCCGTATCGTCCACTGGTTGTATACAGCCGTAATCAGACCTATACTTATGCATGGCATATCGGTATGGTGGACTGCATTACAGAAAGTTACGTATCGGAAGATACTGGAAAGAGTCCAAAGAACAGCCGAGCTGTGTATTAGTGGTGCAATGAGAAGCACCCCAACAGCTGCGCTGGATGTCTTATTGCATCTTATCCCCTTGGACATATATGCCGAGAAAATGGCAGTCTGGTCGGCTGCCAGGACAAAGGCTTCTCTTGGATGGACTCCATACTTATATGGTCACTCATCCATCCTTAGGAAGTTCGCTACCGCTGCGGACAACCTAGATTATACTACACCTACGTGGACCTTGGAGAAAGGTTTCAATACCATCATTCCGGCCAGAGATGACTGGACAGATGGTGTTATCCCGACTGGGTCATTATGTATTTATACAGATGGCTCAAAAATTGGGAACAGCGTAGGTTGTGGTATCTTTTCCGAGGCATTAAATATAGATACCTCTCTTCACTTACCCGATCATTGCAGTGTCTTCCAGGCGGAAGTCACTGCTATCTGGGAGGCTCTCGAATGGCTGAAGATAAATAATATATCTCATAAGAATATATGTATTCTATCGGATAGCCAGGCGGCCCTCAAGGCTCTTAATTCTGTCGTCACAACATCCACGACTGTTCTGAACTGCCGCAGGTCTCTGTGTATGTGTGTTTTATATAACTCTGTGTTGGGTTCCTGGACACAGAGGGATTAGGGGAAACTGCAGGGCAGATGAGCTTGCTAGACAGGGAACCGAAGTGGAAAGGACACCCCACTTAACCCAGATGGGAATGCCCTTAGCCACCTATAAACTGGCTGTGGGAAAAATCAGCTTAGCTCGAGCCGGGCTGAGATGGACCACAGCAACAGTGTGCCGCACTCTCCACACAATATGGCCGACCTTGGACGCAAAGCGTTCAAAATCTCTAGTTCAGTTGAACAAAAAAGAGATATGCTATGTAGTGAAGGTGCTGACAGGTCACTGTCCCTTTGGCCCACACGCCGAAAGATTTGGACTTCCCCACAACGACTTATGCAGAAGTTGTGGCAATGAGGATGAGGAAGAAACTGTCTCCCATCTTCTCTGTACATGCCCGGCCCTCGCGAGGAAAAGAGGGGCCTTCCTTGGCTCACCTTTCCTTGATGGATTGAGTGAGCTGCAAAACACTGGTGTTTTTGACCTCTGTCGCTTTATTAAAAGCTCCAAATGGCTTGAAATGGCCTAAATTTTGTCCCAACACTAGAATGGCATCACAATGGGCCCAATGGTGTGGCTAAGTGGGCTCCCTAGTGGGGGAGCAGCCATTTCAACCTAACCTAACCTAAGGAAAATGTCACGAGTCCCCATCGATTTGAGACTCCGACACGATTTTACGCGGGGTCAAAGGTCGCCAAAAGCGAATTTTCACAAATATCTCAGTAATACTCACTTTAACAGAAAAGTTATGTGAATAAAATTTGTAGCTTAGGTAATTTCCTACAAAAAATATTTTAAACTTTTTCTTGTAAGAGTAACCGTTTTTAAGATATTTTGATTTCCAGAGTTCTAAATTTTATGTTTCTCATTAATCGTATATGCCACTTTCGAGGTAGAGTACAAGGTGCGTTTTGTTACGTGGTGTCCCCAGTAGGCGTAATCGACGCTTGTAAGAGGTGCATTAGTATTATTCCCTACATCCCCTGATATTCTCTTTGATGGACCCAACAAATTAAGAAAAATTCCTTGGGAATGCGAACAAGCACCGATTATCATTTATATGTTCTGTAAAAAATTTGAAGCTGCTAATATCAATGTAAAGCAAAGGCTGTAGCTGCAAAAAGTTGGTCTTCTTCACCAGTATTCTTCACCAGTTTGTGGAAATTGCCAAGGTCAATCTTGCTTAAATATAACGCCCTATAAAGATGATGAAGAAGAAAGCATACAAATAGAGACAGAGTCTGAAGAAGAATAATTATTGAAAACTTCTGTTTTAGATAATAAAATAACTCTGTATAAGCAAATTCATAATATTTTTTTAAAAATAAACTTCTTTCAAATAAAAACAAATGTGGATTAGGCCTACTGGCGCCACCACGTGAAAAAAACGCACCTTGTACTCTACCTCGAAGGCGGTGTGGAAAGGAGTAGGACTATCAGTCATTCAGATAGTCCCTGGACTATCAGTCATTTCGGCTTATGAAAGGTGTAACTTTGCGGAGGAGTTCGTCGAAATTAGCAGAGGTAATTCGCAAATAATTATTATAATTCAGATATAATCATTAAACGCAACACCTTTTGTTTGCTACACATTTTTTTAGAAAATCTTCCCGAATAATAAATTTATCCGATATACGACTACGACACGCTAAACATATGAAATGATGTTTGAAATTCTGTTTGACTATTTGTTTGATAGTGTGTATTCGGAACATCCAAACAATATTGCAAACAGGCTTGCAAACAAATTTGACTGTGTATGGTCTCGGTAGGCAAGAAAATAGTTGTTAAAGTTAGTTGCCATAGTAAACTAATTGTAAATATTAACATTTGATAATTTAAATAAATGTAAATATAAAATTCATTCATTTTATTAATTTTTCGTTAGTGGCCGTAACCAGGCCACTGCCACTGCCATTTCCAAACGTTTCTATGGATTGCTATCTTCCCATCCAGAGCGTGAAATTATTGTTGCGGGTGATTTCAGCATTCGCAATGTAAATTGTCTGAATTATTCAAATGGCACCAGTGTTTCTTGCAAAGACGATCAGCTCTAGATAAGCCTGTGGGAGTTCCTGATGTTACAGGCCAAGGAGCCCTTCCTCTTGATCTGCTTCTCAATATTCTGTTGCAAGTGACTCAACTTTCGCAACTCGAACCGCTGTCTAGTCCAATCAACCCAACTACTAAGAACGCTAGTTTTGTCGCTTTCTGTGTCACCAGAGTTATACAGTCGGGGACAGGGGCGTGCCAGAATTTTTGTGGGGGAAGGTTTATTATAAAAGTCTAAGTATAAAAGGAGAGATGGACATTCAGCCGACAACGATACTGAATTTTCCAAGCAGCTTCGTCCCTCGTTAATTTGAAGTTTTGAATTTTTTAAACCATTTTTGTATTTATTTTCATTATTAATAAATAACAAACCAAATATTTCATGTTATCTATACTTATATAGATTATTTTCTGGTAGGGAATGTGCTTGTTTATGCTCTATTCTAGCAAGTATAAGTATAATGCTCAGGCTATGGTTTAATCGAGAATGTATGCACGCATTAAAAACTAAAATAAATTGCCTGTAAAGTGTACAAGGCCAAATTGTTGAGCTACATTAAGTTACTAAATGGCCAAGAGTTATTTTTAGGACTCGCGAAGCTCCCTGGGCAAAAATCTATCGTTAATACCATAACCAAACGGTTCATTCCAAGATCCCTCTCAACTACAGGCCAAGTAGAGTTTTTCGTGGTGTTGGTGCCGGTCCTAAAATCGGTCACTTTTGTTAGAATTTATATGCCGCGAATAAGTTCAGGAATATTTTTGCAGTAAAAAGTTTTGTCACATTGTATTTTATCACTTTTTACTGCACATGGATTACCAGTGATTAGTGCTTTAGTGATTTAATTAAGAAAATTAAAAAAAAATATTTTTTAAGTGTGTTAATTGTTAAGGTGACCAATTAACAAGTGCAGAAAAATGTGAAGGAAAAAGTGAAAAAGTTGTTGTTATTCATGTTGTGTGGTGGTACTTGCACTTGCGGTAGTGTGTCACCGGTATGACTGATATATGTAAAATGTGCAAATGCCAATTGGACATAAAATTATGAGCTGCAGTTTATTTTTCGCACTTTTTTTTGGCTGCTCTTTCATGTAAGCTGCTGTTAATCATAGCGTCAACACTTGAATTTATCCTTTTTCACTGGGTAGTATACTAGTTGATATTACGGAACACGACCTTAATCTATTCTTTTCTCTACTTATCCCTCTAACTAAGCTTATTGACAACGCACCATGACTGAGCTTAGCTTAGAATTTCAGCTAAAAAAGCACTAGTGTCTTTTATGATCCACCAATCAATATAAATAACCACTCAATATGAATAACCACTCAATATATTCATATATTCTTTTTCATTTAAGTAAGAAATGGGGGGGTAAAATCGAACCGTCACACACTGTATTAAAATCTAAATCTAGCGGAACTTAATTAAAAATTAAATGTGGTCATATCTAAGTGAAACCGTATTTACATTGTAGCTTTGTATATATATATTTATTAGTAAAACGAATAAACGCGTTGACAATACAGATTGTCATAGGGGAAGCCCCTAAAAGTGGCAAGCGCGCATTGCATTGCTTCGTAATCACCAATTAGATTTCGAATGTAAAATATTCTTTTGCTGTGTTGTTTAAAACCCTAAGTTGAAAATTTATTTGATTGTTGTTTGTTGTGTCCTTGAGCAATCGAGAAATGTATGTTTGAACAATTATTCACTTAATTATTTGTAGAGAATTCGCTTTTTACTGGTCCGTTATTCAGATTCTTGAATTCGGGCTGAGTTTTAAAAATGTATCCGCATGTATCCACCTTATTTTAACTTCTAAACTCTTTTATGGGTAATACTCCTTAGAATACAGTTGTCACCTCTTGCCCATATTTGCCCCCGATTTCCTTTAGATATAAGCACATTTATGTTTTAATTAAGTTCCGCTGGATTTAACTTTTAATACACTGTGCGTCACCTCCTCGTGGGGCCCCCTGGATAACCAACTAACGACGGTAGTCTACCAAGCCAAGATGTAAATGCATCGTGTCGAGGGCTGCATGGCAGTGGGTAGTGTTTCACTGTCTCAAACGATCTCCTCTGGTACCGGGCGCACCCAGTTG
This sequence comes from Thereva nobilitata, assembly GCA_963855945.1. Taxonomy (NCBI): domain Eukaryota; kingdom Metazoa; phylum Arthropoda; class Insecta; order Diptera; family Therevidae; genus Thereva; species Thereva nobilitata. The sequence continues at coordinate 138,413,767 of OY979694.1, forward strand.
TATATAGCCTTATCCTGATAAGGAGGCTCTGTCAGGATGGACCTCCCTTTCCTGCCGTACTCGTGGGACTTTTTATGGACCAAAATTTTAAAAAAACAGACGAAGATGGAGGTTGTGGGTCTGATGCTATAAGCATCAGCTCAGAGCTGGAGAGGGAACTCCTAGGAGGTACCTCGTCCAGCACAGAAGCTTCGGCTTCTCAATCATCAACAACAATGCCCCAGGCAGCTGGCGGCAATGTTGTTGAAGAAATAACTGCCAAGGTTGTCGGTATGACCGTGCAGCCTAGCAGGAAGAAATCTGGCGCTGCCAAAAGGAAGAGGGCCAAGGCAAGTAAGGCTGCAAGGGAATCAGGGAGCTCCACGGAGCACACCAGAGTCCCGCATTTGCAACTTTCTTCCCAACAAACCGAAGGCAGGACAGTGGTACCGGGGGGCTCCAAGGAGCGGACCCAGACAACCACTGCACTACCAAAAGTTTGTGGACCCACCAAATTGGCAGCACCAGCTCCCACATCTTCTGGAGGGCAATGTCGCATGTCGGACCCAACTGATGCACTGCCGAAACGGCAGCGATCAGAGGAGTCTCCGGCTGGGCAGGGACCCCAGAAGAAAAAAAGGAGGGAACAACAGGAACCTTCATACCGGGACAAGTTGGCTGGGATCACCATGGCAGTGGTCCTGGAAAACTATCCCGAAGGCAAACTGACGGAGGAGCAATCCTCCTCTATTTGCGACTCCATCTTGACTGAGGTGGACAAAAGCCTTAAAGGCGATTGCTCACCTCAGTTTTTGGGTGTAAAGGCGGCAGGGGGTCTTATTAAGATCACCTGCGCCAACGATGCTACCAGCCAATGGCTGACGAAAGCTGTCGCCAGACTGCAGGTTTGGGAAGGGTGCAATCTCAAAGTACTCGAGGAGAAGGACCTTCCCAAATTTAAAAGGATCGCATTCTGGGTTCCTAACGATGTTAGGGAACCGGAACAGGTGCTTAGCAGGATGGCGATACAGAACCAGCCAATTGAGGTGACCTTCTGGCAGGTGATGGGCAGGAAGGTTGACCAGAACGGCCAAACTCTTGCCCTTAGCATTGACGAGAGGTCGCTCATGCAGCTAAAAGAGCAGGGCATGTCCCTATTCTACGGCTTCGGCCGAATAAAAGTCAAAGAAATTGGCATAAAAAAGGAGGCTCCTGCTGGCTCACAGCAGCAAGAACAACCACAGGATGCGGGTGGTACAGTGCAACCTGCAACATAGTAGGGCTGCCTCGGCAGTCCTTTGCAGGGTGCTTGCCACCCAAGCTGTAGACGTGGCTCTTGTACAAGAGCCATGGGTTAACAACGGTGCTATACAGGGCCTGCGGGCATCCGGCTACATCATTGCATGCAGTGATGTGGACGGAGACCCTCGGACCTGTATAGTTTACAATAAAAACACCAACTGCTTCCCTCTCACAGATAAATCGTCGAGAGACCTGGCAGTGGTGAAGATACAGATTACCAGGGGGGGTAGCAAGAGCATGATTATTTTATGCTCAGCTTATCTCCCCTACGACTCAAGGGACCCACCACCATCCAAAGAACTCAAGGATATCGTGGGTCACTCGAACAGGAGCGGTCTGCAGATCATCGTAGGATGTGATGCGAACGCCCATCATGATGCCTGGGGCAGTAGCGGAGTGAACAAGAGGGGCGAGTACCTTTTTGACTACCTCTTAACTACTAACCTGGATATATTAAATCGCGGCACGGATCCTACCTTCGACAACGGTAGGAGACGTGAAGTTATAGACATCACGCTGGCCACTCAACACGTTGCTACTTACGTGAGTGACTGGCGGGTGTCAGATGAGCCATCGTGCTCAGACCACAAACACATTCACTTTATGGTGGGTGAGTCTTTGGAAAGAGTGAGTGCATATAGGAATCCCAGATATTCAAACTGGGCAGACTTTCGGGGCGAACTCAGTAGCGTACTGAAGGGTTCCATGCACTCAATCAAATCTACGATGGATGTGGAACTATCCGCGGACTTCCTTACGGAGGCGGTTACTGCTGCTTACAACAATAACTGCCCCCTTCTGATGAGGACGCGTAACAGGAAAACTCCATGGTGGAATAATGAGCTCTCCAAGTTGAGATCCGCTACGAGGAAGCTATTCAACGCAGCCAAAAAGAGCGGCAACTGGGAGAGCTATAAAAGCTCGCTAACCACCTATAACAGGGCGATCAGAAGAGCAAAAAGAAACAGCTGGAAGAATTTCTGCGAGAGTATCGAAGACATTCGAGACTCAGCAAAAATCCACAAAGCTTTATTAAATGGCATATCGGGAGATCTCGGATCTATTAAGAGAACCGATGGCTCTTTTACACAGTCTAGGGAAGAAACTTTGATAACATTGCTCCAGGCACACTTCCCAGGCACAACCATTTATTCAAATGGGAATACAGCTTCCTCTGGGCAACTAACAGGCCCACTTTCTAAAGTGACCAAAGCTGCCTGGACAGAAGCAAACGCCGTGTTTAATCACGAAGCAATTAGGGAGGCGATTGGATCGTTCAAACCATACAAGTCCCCTGGAGCAGACCGGATCTATCCCATTATGTTACAGAAGGGCTGCGACCTAGTCACTCCCTTTTTATGCAAAATATTCAGGGCTTCCTTCGCACATGGTTATATCCCATCTGTCTGGAGGAACGTCAACATTACATTTATACCCAAGCCAGGGCGTTCGGATTACACCTCGGCTAAGGCCTTCAGGCCGATAAGTCTCTCGTCTTTTGCCTTGAAGACAATGGAGAAAATTGTCGACAGGGTGATAAGGGAAACTTGTCTTCAACGCCAACCACTAAGCTCCTATCAGCATGCGTACCAGGCGGGCAAGTCCACTGAGACAGCACTGCACAATCTGGTGCTCAGGCTGGAAGGCGCAGCACTAAACAAAGGAGTTGCGCTGGCGGCCTTCCTCGATATCGAAGGAGCCTTCGACAATACATCCTTTGATACTATAGCTAGGGCTCTAAGTAGAAGAAGTCTAAGTAGCACTTTCTGCGACTGGATCGACTCTATGCTGAGAACTCGCAAACTAATGATTTCTCATGTTGAGGGGTCTCTGGAGGGCACTATAGCAAAAGGTTGTCCGCAGGGAGGAGTTTTATCCCCACTTCTGTGGTGCCTTGTTGTAGATGAACTCCTGGAACTACTCAACGGCCACAACTTTTTCGCCCAAGGCTACGCAGACGATGTCGTCATCGTAGTAACGGACGAAACTGAAGAAGCCATGTCAAGACGTCTGCAGCAGGCACTAGATCTAGTATCTAGTTGGTGCGACAGCGTAGGACTAAAAGTCAATCCCGACAAAACTATTCTGGTTCCTTTTACCAGGAAACGATCACTACCGGGGCTTTCGGAACCGACACTCGCAGGTAGAACTATAGGCTTTTCACAACAAGCCAAATATTTAGGAGTGACGCTAGATGCCAAGCTCAACTGGAACCAGCACATGGATACTCTGATGAGCAGAACGCGCAGATCCCTGTGGGCTTGCCGCAGAGCTTGTGGCTCCACATGGGGTTTGCAGCCGAAAACCATGTACTGGATATACACCACCATCGTCAGGCCCATGGTAACTTATGGAGCCTTAGTATGGTGGCACAGAACGGCGCTTAAGGGTTTCATAACCAATTTGTGCAAAATTCAAAGAATGGCCTGCCTTTCCATCACTGGAGCCATCCGCACTTCCCCGACGGCAGCACTGGAGACTCTCCTCAATCTGGTACCACTCCACCTTGAGGTAGAGAAATCTGCGATAAACGCGGCGCTGCGGCTGAAAGCGAATGGCTATCTGGGCGCTGGTCTCGAGCGAGGACATTCTACAATTATCAACATTATAGAAGGGATTTCGGAAGCGGGGATGCTCTCCGATTGCATGCCTTTCAAAATCTCAAAATTCAAGCAACCCTCTGTGCACATACAAGACAGGCTAACCTGGACCTTTCCTAAGGTATCGCCGGGTGGACTAGTATGGTACACGGATGGCTCCAAAACAGAGACAGGTGTGGGCGCCGGAATCTGGAGTGAAAGCCCCAGATTCAGCAGAGCGATAAGCTTAGGCACCCTAGCAACTGTCTTCCAAGCAGAGGTGTACGCTATATTGGCATGCACTCATGAGAACTTAAGAAGGGCCTACCAAAATAAACGGATTTTTATCTTCTCTGATAGCCAAGCGGCAATTAGGGCGATAAGGTCCCGTAGAACCAAGTCTAAATTAGTTTGGGACTGCCAACGTGCTCTAGGTGAGCTGGGCGTTCTCAATCAAGTTACCCTTGTCTGGGTCCCGGGGCACCGGGGCTTTAAAGGCAATGAAAAAGCGGATGCCCTAGCTAAACAGGGCTCTGACACTGCATTCATCGGTCCAGAGCCGGCTATCGGAGCACCTACCAGCTTGCTGCGAAGGGCCCTAGCCGATCGGACTTTGATGAAACATACTGAACGCTGGAGGTCCGCGCCTGGACTGGCCAACTCTAAGCGGTTCCTTCCTGGGCCGTCTCCTAACACGGCCAAAGAATTGTTAGGGCGCAGTAGAAACGATGTCAGGACACTTGTTGGCTTGATCACCGGACACTGCGCCCTAAATTACCACTTATGGAGGATAGGGAAAGCGGAGGACCCCACCTGCAGGCTATGCCTGGAGGAGGATGAGTCTGCTCTCCACGTCCTCTGTGAATGCCCCGCAATAGCGAGGAGCAGGGTTTCTTTATTCGAGGAGTCCCTGCTCGATTATTCAAGTCTAAGCGACAAGCCACTAGGCAGACTGCTGAACTTGTTCAAGCGGTCTGGCCTAAAAATATGAGGTATAGGGGTGTAGTACAATAGGCCAAATGAATGGCCGCAGTACCTATGGACCCAGTACCTCCCACGAAAAAAAAAAAAAAAAAAAAAAGTAAGAAATGGTATGCAAACAGTTAATGGTTTTGATTATTTCTCTTTTATATTTTTGTCGATATATTTGGAGGAACTCGTTGTACTGCTCATTTTTCTTTATTCAGTTACTATAGGGTGCTTTCCATTTACAACACAGTGATACACAGTGTATCATACAGGGTGTTCCATCAACGACACAGATGCGCACAGCCGGGTGAGATATATTTAAACATGTCGTTGATGGAACACTATGTGTGACACACTGTGTCTCGCTGTATTGTAAATGGAAAACACCCATATTCTTTCGATTTCAGATGCCATAACACTGGCAGAGTGTTATACACCTCAATACATTCCAAAATAAATTATCTTTCACCTTCTTTTTTAGCCTTCTTAATAAACCTGTTACTAAGCAACGATCTTTACGACACCAAAACTAGAATAGAAATGACAATGCGCAATATTAACTACAGACTGTAACTAGAAGATTTCGGATTGCGCAATAAAAATCAAATCGATTATGATCCGCACGATTCATTACCATACACAGATTGTCAATGTTGCACAATTAAAAACATGGTGCAATAATATTGATGATCTAGGGTTCCCTTGATTGAATCAGACGTGTGCTACTCAAACCGATCCATCATTTTCACTATAATGTACATTATTACAATTATCGTCTGTTCAAAAAATAAAATTTCGATTTACATCGAATTTCTTTTTTAACCGACTTCAAAAAAGAGGAGGTTATCAATTCGACGCGTAGGTATGTTTTTTTTGGTCCTGTTCACGCATAACTTTGTAACGCAATAACTTTTTTGCTTTTTTCTTTTTTTGCTTGAGAGGGTAGTTTCCCACGGTGGTCCCATGCAATTTTTTTTAAGTTCTGAAAAAGGAGTTCGAAGGTAGGCTTAAAAAACTGGTAAAATTAGTACACCTTGAACAGATAGAATTATTTCAAAGGTATCACAAAATTCTTTATTTTCACCAAATACTTAAGAGGGACTTGGCGTAGCGTCTACGTAAAAGTCTACCGAACTAATTATTGCGGGTTCAAACCCCGGATCGGACAGTTCGCCATTTTTTCTTTTTTTCTCTTCTAAATTTATTCTGATTAGATTAATCTGGTAAAGAATTATTACATACTCATCGGTGAGAAATTCCATGCATACTCATGTACACTGTAAGAGTATTATCCTTTGAATTGGAGAACTATTTAACCGAATTTATGAGTTATTTTTTTAAATTCCCCAAAAAAAATGAATTTTTAGAATTTCACTTTTTCACCAAAATGAAAAAATTATAACGTTATTTTTTTTCACTCACGCATGCGTGCACTATTTGTTAGCAGATTAAAGTGCCGCGGCCACACAATTGGGGGCCCTGTGCAAAAATTCAGCGAGGGGCCCCAGAGAGTCCAAAAATTTTTTTCGCTCGCGGTTTTCCCTTCATGCACACCCGCCCAGCGACAGAATTATGCCCCATATGCTGATTTGTGTTCCCATAATCATTTATGGGACCCATTCAATGAAGTAAAAATACAAATAATGAATTCAAATGATTTTTATTGGAAAAAAAATTTTCGCTCGCGGGGCCCCACATATGCGGGGCCCTGTGCTGTTGCACACTTTGCACATATGCCAGCCGCGGCACTGAGATTAACTACTGCACAAATGGGCCTAAATACACGCGGAGCAGAAGGAACAGCTTTTTGAGGAAGAGATGCGTGCGGAGGTGGAAAAAGTAGAGAGTTTCTGGCATCCGTGGAAACTTTTATGGTTCTGTTTAGACGATTCGCTCCCAGGAGCCTAGCTCAGTTAAATTAACTTGGGTCTAAACGAGCCCATTGTGACACTTATTTTTGAATGGCAAAAAGAAAAAGGCTTGCCTGGAGTCTTGGAGTGTTCCAAGAAATTTTCAGGTAACTTTTGAGGATGTTCAAAAATTTCAGAAAAAAGGATCTTCTTAAAGATCTACTTTTTTGAGTTGGGAAAAAATGCTTTTCTTCATTTTTTTTTGCAAATTAACCCCTTATTTCTGTCTGAAAGGAGCACTTCTTACGATAACGAAGATACCCTATTCGTGAAAGTAAACCGCTGTTTCATTAACATTTTATTCTAAATCATTAAACTACATTTTTCCCCAAAAACAAAATTCAAAACGCCCTATCCCCTTTTGTGTATTTTATCGATCATTTTTTGTAAACTATCTCTATCATTAATGGTTTGACAAGCTGTGGTGGCACACCCAGTATTTATAAGCAGTTTTTTTTAGGTGTACGGTCAATTTTGTTTTAGTAGAAATTCGTGTATTTTTTCTATTTCGTTATAAAAAAGCCATTAATATTATATTTTTTATTTTCTCTGTTTTTTTAATAACCCTAAGAAATGTTATATTTTTATGTTAAATTATATTTTTTAATAAGAAATTTTTTTTGTGTATTGCAGAAAATTTGAAGATTTTCAATTTTGGGAGTAACTGTAATGTCAAATAATAAACGGTCATATAATAATATAAAATATTACATGTATGATAAAACTGAGTACACGTCATATTTTATATTATATACCTCAATAATATAGGGGAATGTATGTACCTCAATTATCATCGACTTAGTTTTCGAACCGATCTAAAATCAGTAAGAATAACCATAATTTAAAAATGACCACATCGAATTTGCCCACAAGAAAAGGCTCTACAAATAAGCTACTCAAAAAACGCTCTACAAAAATTAAGTGAAACGTACAGCTACTAAAAGTTCACGAAAACAAATTCCCACCCCCTTCTTAAAAAATGTGGCCGGTGGTACGAGCCAACCGGCAGAATTTAAATAAAAAAATGATTTATATAGAGAAGAGGGTGAGATAGGAAGATGGAATAGGTACACAATTTCAACCATTTTTTCAGGAGACTTTTTAAAGCAACTTCTTAGCAGCTCCAGAGTTGTTGTTTTTCTAAATTTCCATTTCGCTGGGACAAGAAAGTAAAAGAGAATTTCTAAAACAACAAGTCAATAAATGTTAACGTTGGTTGGTTGAAAAAATTCGCCTGTATAACTTTCCATCCAACTGCAAAAGAAAATTAACGATTACAAATGCAAAAAAAATTAACGATTACAACCAACTTTTATTGGTTGGCTGGTGTAAAAGCGGTCCATTAATCACGGTTGTCTCCCTCAAATATTTAAAATAAATCGCTGTTTACCCAAAATGTACGGTTGGTCCATGGGTTCTTCGACCATTTTAATAGACTAATATATTTGTGCAATTTTGGATAAAAAGCAAAGCCGAAAAGTGGAATTATAAATTAAAATAAAATAATTTATATGCAAATAAAATTTATTTATCAGTAAAAGGAACAAACAAAAATTAAAATAAACTAATGTAAATATTAGTAAAAACTGAAATGATTAAATTAAACCAGGAAGTGAATACCAAAATAATGTATGTATAACCCAACAAAACTGTTTTTCATAGATTTTCTGCTTAGCTACTTACAGCTTTACTGCGCAGGTACGTCGTTTCTTCCTCACTTTCGGTTCGACACTCTTTCAACGTTATAGAAAGTTCGTCTATCTCTTCTTCTAATAATTTTATCTATAATGTTAATAAGTTTATAATCTTAATTTAGTTACTTTTACTGTTATTTTATTTAGTTACCTTATTGTCACGATTTTCAACTTCTTCTTTGATATTTTGTAAATCAAATTCTAATTGTTTTGCTTTTTCAACAGATTCATCACGAGCCTTAAGCGCCTTGCGTTTTTCAGTCGTTTCTTCAGCAACTTGCCTAGATAGTCGGCTGACTTGTGTTTCAAGGGCTAGATTTTGGCCACTCCAAGAACTTTTTATATCCGATAATTGTAAATGAGCTTCTTCTAAATGTTGTTCTAATAATTTACGTTCTTGTGAAAGCGCTTGAACTTTTTCATCAGAACTTAAACTTAAAATTGATTCCAAACGTGATTGATCAACTATCTGAAGGCGAGTCTTTAAATGTCTATTTTCTTCCTCCACGGCCGCAAGAGTTGTTGTCAGATTATTTTTATCTAACTGCGAAGAATGACGAAGGCGTTCTAATTCATCCTAAAGTAGAAACTCCGTTTTTGTACTAATGTTGATTTTTTAAAGCACACAAATAATACATACCAAAACAAGCAAACAAGGTACAAAAGCACTTTTTTGACTGTAAATATTGGCGAAATATTTAAAGCAAATCATAAAAAACACTCTATATGTGCAAAGACAATAAAACAGGTGCACAACACTCAGGTTGCAATATTATGTGGAAACTATTTTTTTTAGTAAATGTGGACATTCAGCAATAAGATCGTTGTACCACTTTGCAGTCAAGTTATTAATTAGGCTTTTCTGTGCTAAAAAAATGAGGCGCTTTGAGATTCTGTAAAAGATTTCAATTGATCTTGGAATTAATGGGTACAATTTATTGAAGGAACCAGCCTTTGTACTATTCAGTGTTAAGTCATGTCATGGTGCAAGGTGAAATCAAAATATCATCTGATGCTGATCAAGGTATTAATAGACAACCTTTCCACCAATAGGGGTACTGCAATCTATGTTAGGGTTTTACATAATCTTCTGATTTTGACCATCTCTGGCGTCATTCGAAGACATGTCACATTCCCTGTGTCCTCTATAGAAAATGTAACGAAGTCTCTACTTCAGAATTTGACGCTATTTCCAAACAGATCTCTGATTTTTATCGTTCATACCGTAGTGTGAAATCATTTGAAACTGTTAACCCATATCGAAAAAAGGCGACTTCAACAATTCCCAACTACCGCCCAATAGCAATTCTCTTCAAAAACAATGGAAGCGATAACCAAAACAATGGAAGCGATAATCAACAAAAACTGATGGGGTATCTAAATCGAACCGAATCCTAAATACGACTTGGGACAAAAATGTTCAATTTTGGTCAGTCTTACTAAACACCACCACCAAAGTTTGCATCGATTTGGTGAGACTGGTTTGGTTGCTCTAGCTATTTGCAAAGCTTTTGATAGAGTATGTCACACTGCCCTGTCAGCAAAATTCCAAGCAATTGGGTTAGACTCATTTCGAACAGGGCAGAACAACAATCATAGTGGTTTAAGAAAACTCGGATCTGTTTTCTAAGAACACTCTTTTCTTTAAAAACGTTGTAGTTCCTCTAGTTCCCTATCCTTCATAAATTCTAATTCACTTGTCCAATAAATATTGCCTCAAATATCGCCAAAGAAATATTGGATTTACTGCCTTCGACAGACCAAACAGAAAAAAAGACGAACTTGATGTCTTTTCCGAAAAAGAATGCGCGTGCATAGACGCTGTAAGTGGCTGTTAATGTGGTACATGAGTTCTTTCATGTTACCCTGCAGCTACGGCCTCAAGCAGCATCTCTGCAGCGCAAAGGGCAAATGACCTATATGCAAAAAGCTCTATTCGAAGAAAACGCGATCAACGTTTTCAAAATACTTCAAACTGAAGCAAATACAGTAAATGTTCAATCAAAGTGATAACGTTTACTTAAAAAGGACAATCATAGTACAGTCATTTGGTTCTAAAAAAAAAGGTTACCTGGAAAGTTTTCCGGGAGTTTTGAAAATTTGTAATTTTATAGATTTCGATGTGCTCTTTCCGAATTTCAACTTTGCCACCTCGTATCTTTGCCGCTCGCGCCGCCATGTTGGAAAAATGGCGCCAAAAAGCAGTTTTTTGACAATATCACCTTTCCGGCTCACTTTACGATAAAAACACTTATATACAAAATGAAACTAGAGAAAATTTCCTACAATTTATGTACTAACCTTTTTTTCGTAAAGTCAATAGTTTTGGCGTACGAGCGCCGCAAACCCTTATACATCTACGCCAACCCGTCACATTTAATTTTACCTGAAATCTACAGGGTGTACTACGAAAAGTTACAAAGAGGCAGGCTGTGGATAGGTTATGGATAGACGAACAAAAAATCGTATGGGTGGGTGGAGGAAGTCGTAACGGTTTAGCCGCTAGGGTGTTTTGCAGTTTTTTTTAGAGGTTTACATATCACCCTGTATTTTTGTAACCCTATGACCTATTTTCATGAGTAAAGTATCAGTCTACGTACAATACTCCCACCTATCTAAAACTGTAAAAGTCAAGGTTCTACTCTATCAACTTCCAGAGTAATGAGTCATCAAAGTCAAAATTTCGGTTTTTTAACCAAAATTTCAACTAAAACCACTCTTTTCTCCAAAAAATACGTATAGGTATCTGGAAAGTTTTCCGGGAGTTTTGAAAATGTGTAATTTATATAGATTTCGAGGTGCTCTTTCCGAATTTCAACTTTGCCACCTCGTATCTTTGCCGCTCGCACCGCCATGTTGGAAAAATGACGCCTAAAAGCAGTTTTTTGACAATATCTCCTTTCCGACTCACAGAAAATTTCCTACAATTTATGTCGCCGCAAAGTGTAGTTCAACACGCGTTTTGGCCAAAAAACTCATTTCCACACCACCTTGAGGTAGAGTAAGCAGCACATTTTTTTATCGTGGTATCCCCAGTAGGCCTAATCCACATGTTATCGGAGATGAAAAGATAAACTGTCACATGTCTCAAGAAATTGGTAGTGCTGGCATTTCTAAAATCATTGGCAGTGATTTCTATACCGTAAAATTCAAACGGAATGACCGTATAAAATCACTTGGTGTTTTGAATTCAGGCATCCGGATAGAAGACGACATAAATTGTAGGAAATTTTCTCTAGTTTCATTTTGTATATAAGTGTTTTTATCGTAAAGTGAGCCGGAAAGGAGATATTGTCAAAAAACTGCTTTTTGGCGCCATTTTTCCAACATGGCGGCGCGAGCGGCAAAGATACGAGGTCATGGTGCAATGTCTAGTAGTAAGCTTAGCTCGAAGGATAGAGAGAAAGATAGGATAGATTAGGGGAGTCGGGTGGGTGTTGGAGGAGATGGCGGTGAACCTTGTGTTTAAACTCTTGGGTGTTGTATGAGTTCGGGAATGCTGACTGTGGTAGGTTGTTCCACAGTCGAGTTGTTATTGTTATAAACGAATTTCTAAACCGAAGTGTGCGCGAAGATGAGGGCTGTAAACTGTGAGAGTGGGCCGAGCGGGTAAGTCTTGTATTGCGGGAAAAATGTTGCCGTGGAGGCATGAGGTTACTTATTTCAGTGGAGCAGTCGTTGTGGTAAAAGCGGTAAAATTTTGCAAGAGTTGCTACATTCCAACGGTGGCTTAATGAGTCAATTGAAGAGCAAATGGCGCTATCACCAATAAGTTTGAGAGGGCGGTTATGCACTTTGTCCAGCCAAGCTGGGGCTCCGCCCAGATATACGAATTGTATTCGAGGCGGGGACGAATGTAGGACTTGTAGATTGTAGCCCTGGCCGACGGTTGAAGGAGGAGTTTACACCTCTAAAGGAATCTCAGGCACTGTGATGCTTGTTTAGCAATTTGGAATATGTGGTTATTCCAGCGCCGAACTTCGACTAACGTTATGCCTAGGATCTTAAGAGACGCTTCAGCCGTTGGGTTCTTATTGCCCACTGAAATAGAAGGAGGGTCGGTGCAAGTTTTATTGGAGATGAGACAGTATTTCGTTTTTGATGCATTAAATCCAACACGGTTCTTGGGGCCCCAATCAATAATTAGTTTGATGTCCCTGTTGATTGAATTGGACATGAGTTCGCGATGATGCAGACAAGGTCTGGCGCGTGCTTGTCTTAAATTATCGAAGCCATAGGAGTAACGTAGAGTACCGTCGTCAGCAAAGCTGTGAAGTGAGTTGGTGGGGATTGAGAGCAGGTCATTGATAAAAACTAAGAAGAGAGCTGGTGATAGAATTGAGCCCTGGGGAACACCTGCGGAGATAGTGTGGGGGTTAGATTCTACGCCATCCAATACTACCTTGATTGAACGGCCAGAAAGAAAGCTCTTAATCCAGTTCTTTAGAACAGAGTCAATACCAATAGCTTGGAGTTTAGACAAGAGAGCGGGATGCCATACTCTATCGAAAGCCTTGGAGATATCAAGAGCAACTAGGCCAGATTCACCAAATCGGTGAATACTTTGGTTGAGGTGTTCGGTTAGGCAAACAACGAGGTCGCCTGTAGATCTTTTCGATCTAAAGGCTAAAGCCGTACTGCTTATCGTCCAATATTTGGTTGCATTCAAGATATTCCACAAGGCTTCTGTTTATTATTGTCTCCATGATTTTGAAGAGAATAGAAGTAATTGCTATTGGGCGGTAGTTAGCAGGGTCACTAGCGTCACCTTTTTTAGGTATAGGCTGAACGTGAGCCAGTTTCCAAGAGTCAGGGTAAACTCCGGAGAAGTATGAAAGTGCGAAGAGTTTGCGCAGAGGTTTAGCCAAAGGTGAGGCACATTTTTTAAGAACCATGGGGGGAATGTTGTCAGGGCCAGTGGATTTGTTAGAGTCAAGCTCTTTGAGACACCTATACACTACTCGCGTCCTGAAGAAAACTCTATCCAGGAACACTCGATGGTGGGGGTTGCATGTCAGCATAGGGTAAGGAAGAATTTTCGGCGAACAGAGATGCAAGTAGGTCGGCCTTGGGTTTGCTTTCTGTTAGCACCTGCTGATTGTAAATAAATGGAGGCGTTGAGTGTGAAGTGAAATTCTTCCTGATGGAGGTTACCAAGGACCAGAAGTTTTTACTGCCAGCAGTGGAGTTAATGAGTTAACCTCTAAGTCGGTCATCGAATGATTCTTTGACTTTCCTGATGGTGGATTTACAGGAGTTTCTCAACCTAAAGTACTCACGTCGAGATGACTCACTCGGCGAGTGACTGTACTCTCTGTAGGCGGCTTCTTTGGTTTTGATTGCGTCCATACATTCCCGATTAAACCATCCATGCTTTATGGATTTGGAGGAATGAGGGATGAATAAACCCATTCCGGCCAATATGATGTTCGTAATACAGAGGGCGGCAAAATTGACATCGCGGTTCTGAAAACACAGATCCCAGTCAGCAGGTTGAAAAAAACGAATCAGACCCCACCAGTTGGCTTTCCCATAATGCCAAAGAGTTCTCCTAGGAGCTGGGGTAGGAGATGGATATGGGAAGTAAGCGCTGACTAGACAGTGGTCCGAGTTGCCTATATGCGAATCGACTTCGACAGAGTATCTTATTGGGTGGGAGGTAAGAAAAAGATCAAGGAGGTGGCGCCCTTGATTTGCAGTGTCAGGAACACGCGTAGGCCCGTTGACCATTTGGTGCAGGTTATTTGTCTCAGCAAAGAGCTCAGCATACCTGCCAGAAACACTGGTGCCATTCGAGTAATTCAGCCAATTTGCGTTATGAACGTTGAAATCACCCGCAACAATGATTTCACCCTCCGGATGTAAAGATAAAAATTCGGAGATACGTTCAGAGATAGCGTCAAATTCTAAAGAGGAAGCTTCATTACTGATATTAAGGCTCCTGTATAGAAAACAGAAGAAGATGACGTGTTTCGAAAGTAAAATTTTAAGACCGAGATGGCTAAAATCAGAAGATGTACTACTGTACACCTTCTGGAAGGCTACGTCTTTCCTAATATAAATGGCAATTGCCCTATGAGGGGAGAGATTATGCACTAATGTGTACCCAGAAACCTGGTAACGATCTAAACCGTCGTTAGGTAATATTTGGGTTTCACTTAGTGCGAAGATTGGGGGAGAGTAAACACAAAGATGGCACATTACAGAGTAGAAATTCGTTTGCAGCCCACGGATGTTGGAGAAATCGATACAAAAATTATTGTATCGTGGCTTCGTGTGCACAAGGTTGCAAACCTTCGTCGTAGCCGGCACTGCCATTGTCATGACCATCGAGGCTAACGGGATGCGCTTTGCTGGAGTGTTATGCCTCCTAAAGCAAGGAGAATCCCGTCAGCTGGCGGATAATGGTTCTGACGCCGGCAGATCGGGATGTGGGAAGAAGGAAAGAACTTACTTACTTGTGTAGTATGTCTATTCCGTCGCTGTCGATGCGGGAGTTGATGACACCATCACTTTAAACACAGCACGATTTTTTTCTATTTTGGTTTTTCATTTACTTTGCTTTTGTTTGGAATTTATTAACTTCCCAGTAGGAAGTTATTGTAATCGGTCCGAAAATCGGATTCGAAATTTTCAATGTATTTACACGTTTCAAGGTCCCAATAGCATTTTAAGCAAAAATTTGAGAAGAAATATGTGTGTGTGTGTGTGTGTGCGTACGTATGTGGTCATTTTTTCCTGCACGATTTCGCGCGAACCGAAAAAGATATCGACTTCGTTCAGGCGCCGTTCGAAGCGTGTTCAAGGAAATATGATCTGAAAAGATTTTCATAAAAATTGGTCAAGCCGTTTTTTTGTTTGAACGACTTAAGTGATTTTTGTACCAGCACGATTTCGCTCGAACCAAAAAAGATATCGACTTCGTTAAGGTGCCGTTCGAAGCGTATTAAAGGACATATGAATTGAAAAGATTTTCATAAAAATCGGTCGAGCCGTTTTTTGTTTGAACGACTTAAGTGATTTATTGTACCAGCACGATTTCGCGCGAACCAAAAAAGATATCGACTTCGTTAAGGTGCCGTTCGAAGCGTATTAAAGGACATATGAATTGAAAAGATTTTCATAAAAATCGGTCGAGCCGTTTTTTTGTTTGAACGACTTAAGTGATTTTTGTACCGGCACGATTTCGCGAGAACCAAAAAAGATTTCGACTTCGTTAAGGTGCCGTTCGAAGCATGTTAAATGACATATGATCTGAAAAGATTTTCATAAAAATCGGTCGAACCGTTTTTTTGTTTGAACGACGTAAGTGATTTTTGTACCAGCACGATTTCGCGCGAACCAAAAAAGGTACCGACTTCGTTAAGATGCCGTTCAAAGCGTGTTAAAGGAAGCATGATCTGAAAGATTTTCATAAAAATCGTTCGAGTCGTTTTTTTGTTTGAACGAATACTGGGAAGTTAATCTTGTGGACCGAAAGGGTCAAAAGCCACATCCCAACTATTTTTTTTTTATTTTTGAGTAAACTTTAAACTTTATTGAAATTGCGACACGGCAGAAAGAAATTTATGTGATTTGCATGATTTTAATTAATTATTATGTTGTTTTTGATTTTTATTATCGACTAATTGATTGGCATTCGGATTGGATGACAGTGTATGTTTAAAAGGCTAGCGGCAGCACACCCCGCACGTCCACACACCGTGCTAGCTTAGCCCAGATTCGAGACTGATAAACCGATAAAATTATTCAAAATCTATTTCGAGAATCTAACATTATTCAATAGAAATTCTTACCTTTTTAGACCTGTTTTTATTTGCCCATAATTCAAAGCAATGAATACTGACAATCTAATCAGCTTACTACAGCGAAAACGGATTTGCAGAATCTGTTTCAACCCAACTGTCTTCATGTCGTTCAACAAAGGAACAAGGCTTTTCAATAATGAAAATACGAGCCCTTTTCGATTAAAGATCTGAATCGAGCTTCGAAACCTCATCATACGTAAACTTATTAAACTAATCAAAGCAACACCACACTTTCCGTCTTAGGAACAGTAAGTATGAAACATCAGCCCTTGCAACCTTCGGGTGCCATGATGTACTATCGCTTCTCGAGAATCATCGATACACAAATCATTCCCTGGAGCTACCAACGTGGTCACATTTCACGGCAGATAAGGCAGTGATATTGGCGACATTCTCATAGCTTACTACTAGTATTATCATAAACATGCACCTATCAAATTGATCTTGAGTACATACGGGTCGGGACAAGCGTACGAAGGAACTCGCCAGATCACCAATAAATTTCAGCCAAGGACGGACATCTGCAAAGACCTAGATGGGAACCTATTAGCAGACCCTGATAAGATAAAAGAAAGGTGGAAAGAATATTTTCAAAACCTATTGAATCCTACTCCCCCACTAAACGAGGATCCACAGACAGAGCCATTTGTAATTCCTTAAGATAATATCTCAAAAGAACCAACCACCGATGAGGTACGTGAAGCTGTAAAACAGCAAAAAGGCAACAAGTCGCCGAGCGTCGATGGAATAGCAGCTGAGTTGCTAAAAGAAGGAGGGCGACAACTCTTACGTACCTTACACCAACTCATATGCAGCATCTGGGAGGAGAAAGTTATACCAGTTAATTGGAAGAAAGCGATTATATGCCCAATATATAAAAAAAGTGGGTGTGTACTTATGTACGCGCATTAGAAGTTATATTTCTTTGGGGTGATTTAAGACTAATTTTTAATTTGCATGCAAATAATTTATTGGATTTTTTATTATTTGCGTGCGTGGGCAGGTGGAAGCATCATGATGCCGTCACGCTCCAGCCTGTCGGTTATACAAGATTCTAATCCTAACTAAAATCACCTAGTAGTCAACCCAATCTCCGGCAGAGAGAGGCCTTTTCAGCAATGCTTCGCCAGCTGGATCTCTTTCTTTTGGTTTCTTTGCGCCTTACCTTCTGATGGAGCATATTTAGTGTCTCCTCCACTTTATTCCTTACAACACCCGATGTCACCATCTAGTCTATGATGTTCTCTACTCTTAGTCGTGCCTGAGCTGTTGCTTGCAGCGCAGCAGTTTGCTCGACTAATATCGGGCATTTCAATAGGACATGCTCTGTGTCTTCTATCACGTTTAGGAATGCCGACAGACATGCTGAGAGACATCTTGTCCGAACCGATGGAGGTATGCTCTGGAACACACATGTCCACTCAAGAAACTGTGCGAGGTCGTAACTTATCTCTCCATGCTCTCCCGTGACCCATCCCTCCACATTTTTTATGACCCTGTGGGTCCATCGACCTTGAGTAGATTTACTCCACCTCCTTTCGACTACTGAAATAAACGTCACTTCAAAATTATGTTCACTTCCCTAGCTTCTTCTTCTAATAGTTACTCAATTGAATTGCGCGGCTTTTGGTAACTGAAATATGATACGAAGAGCATTTGAACTATTTTTTTGTGGAGTTGGAAACACATTTTTCTAGACAAGTTGTTCTTATTTATACAGGTTATACAGGTTTTTATGCGCCCCATGTTTTTATTTTAGTCTGTTCAAAGTCCCAGAATATTACTTAATTCTCTGACGCAGCGACACAAGTGCCCCTTGGCAAACGACATGAGAAGACAGCACTCCTACTATTCCAGAAGGTCCATGTTTGTGTTCTAATTATTTTCTAGTTTTTGGTACAGCAGATTTAAAATAAAACCATTTAACTTAAAAGTTTTTTTTACCTATTTTTATTATATTCTTTTTAGTCTTAATTCAGTCATTTTTGGATTTTACTTTTTACAAAATTCTTGTGAAGTGATTTGTTAAGCATACCATATTTCCAGCGCCATTTTGAATTTTCTAACTTTGACAACAAATATATTATTTCCGAACTTAAACACCCCCCAATAGCTATTTTCAGTGAAATCGAATCGTAATTGTCAAAATCGTATCGCCATATTGGCGCCCCCATTTTGATTTTTTTTAAATTTTGCCCACAGATTCGTCATTTGTGACCTTAAAAACTCCCCGATACAGATTTTCAATGGATTCGGAACACATTTGCAAAATTCATCCGCCATTTTGAATTTTCAAATTTTGACTATAGAATCGTCATTTGTGGCCCTAAAAAACCCCGATACCGATTTTCAATGGATTCAGAACACATTTGCAAAATTCATCCGCCATATTGAATTTTCAAAGTTTGACCACAGAATCGCCATTTGTGGCCCTAAAAACCCCCCGATACCGATTTTTAATGGATTCAGAACACATTTCCAAAATTCATCCGCCATATACGCGCCGCCATTTTTAATTTTCAAATTTTGGCCACAGAATCGTCATTTGTGGCCCTAAAACCCCTCCGATACTAATTTTCAATGGAATCGGAACACAATTGAAAAATTCGTCCGCCATGTTGGAACCGATCTTGATTTTTTTACAAAATTGTCAGGTTGCACTGTCCCGTTAGCTCAATGTGCGTGCAAAGTTTCATAAGAATCGGTTTAGTAGAAGTAGTTGAAAAAGCTGTTGCAAGATTTGAACCAAACAAATATGCGAGGTCAAGCTAAATAAAATCATTAATATCTTGTTCATTGTTTTATTTTCCCAAATAATAACAGTAAATATTTTGTATTATATATTCAAACTAATTTCTGATTGAATAATTATATTAAGTTTTAACCATTCAAAATCATTAGTAAAACAGTAAATAATTATCGCTTGTTATTATACAGTTGCCATATAGCTTTATTATTATCTTGGCGAGTTTCACACGGGCCGACAAACAGCCAAGAAAAATCTTCTGAAAAAGTCAGCCCGTGTAAAACTGGCCGTTATAAACTCGCGCATAGGTGATGAATAGAACACGGATCGGATTTCCCTCCATAGCCTCGCGACAGAACCCCACACCCAGCAACTATGCCTATGCCCACAAAACACCCAAACTTAGGCTTAGCTGATCAATCGAACATGAAATTTATTTCCCTCCATAGCCTCAGGATAAAAACCCCCTCACCCATTGTCCGACATTGGCTACGAATTTTCATATACATATAATAATCCCAATCTGTGCATAGCTAAAGAATGGGAGTTGAAATGCTTGCCCTCCATACCCCTTCCCCTATATTCTCCGTTGCGTCTCGAGTTGAGTCTCGCGTTGCGTCACCGATTCCTTAAATTTCACTCCCATAATATTTTCAAAACGCGCCTAAAGAAGTATAACTTCAAAAGGAGATAAATTAACCAGCAAAAATTACAGAGGCATCTCACTCCTCAGCACCAGCTACAAAACCTTCACAATCCTTGTGAAACAAAAACTAGAACCTATAGCGGAAAGCCTTATAGGAGAATATCAAGCTGGTTTTAGGGCAAACAGGTCAACATCGGAGCAGCTGTTGACCTTAAAGCAAATTCTGGAGAAAACCTGGGAAAGGAATGTAGATATATACCAGATATTTATCGATTTTCAACAGGCATATGACTCAATAAACAGAGAGAGGCTGTACGAGATCTTATCGGAATTAGGAGTCCCCTCAAAGCTGGTACAACTGATCAAATGCGCAACAAGTAGCTCACTGGCGAAGGTAAGAATCTAAAATGTTATAACGGAAGAGTTCGAAGTTCGAGAACGACTTAGACAAGGGAATGGGCTGGCCCCAATGCTCTTCAACCTCGCCCTAGAATGGGTGATAAGGAAAACGTCAGTGCAGAGAAGTGCATCAATAGCAACCCAATCTGTAGAATTACTTGGTTATGCGGATGACGTTAACATCGTGGGAAGGTCCTTTTTGGCAGCAAAAGAAGTTTATGTCGAATTAAAAGAGGCGGCAAAGGACATAGACCTGAAGATCAATGAAGAAAAAACCAAGGTGATGCAACAATCCAGAGCTGGAAGATTTAGAATGGGGAGAAATATAACTATCGACCAACATAACCTAGAAGTAGTCGATAAAACAGTCTACCTTGGGTCTACAATCACAAAAAGAAACGAAGAAAAAGAAGAAATAACTAGACGAATACTACTGGTTAATAGAGCCTTTTATGCCCAAAAAAATACTGCACTCCAGATTTGTGCACAGAAAAACCAAACTCTCACTCTACAAAACAGTAATACGACCAGAACTTTGCTATGGCAGCGAGACTTGGGCTATGATCCAGGACATAGAGGAACGAGTCAACAGGTTTGAGAGAAAAGTCCTCAGGTGCATAATAAGCCCAACCAGAGAGGATGGAATATGGAGGAGATACAACAACGAGTTGTATGAAATTTTTGACAACCCAGAACTCTCAACTTTAATCAAAATTAACAGATTAAGACTAGCCGGTCACGCAGTCAGGATGGAGGACAATCGCATCCCAAAATGGCTTTTGATTTCAGAAATTTCGGGAAATATGCCAGTAGGTAGACCCAGGAGGAGATGGATCGACTCTGTGACGGCTGACGCAGAGACAATGCTGAACATCCGGAACTGGAGACATGCTGCAAGGGACCGTCAAACATGGAGAAATGACCTAGAGGAGGCCAAGGCTCGATTTTAGGCTGTAGCGCCATTGGATGGATGGACATACGGGTTATTCCACATCAAATCGACTACTATTGAACCTGACCCTTTTTGATTTGGCTGAAACTTTGTAATTTTGTTTCACCCTATCAAAAACAATTTTCATAATTTTTTCAAAATTTTTTACCCAACCCAAAAAAAAATTCAAATACCTAAGCATAACTTTTTCAAAATTTAACTTTTCGAGACGTTTTTTTCAAAATTTTTATATTTTTCTAGAAAAAAATACCAAAAAATTTTCAGACGTCAAATTATATGAAAGTTTTCAATTTTTTGTAAAAAACCGTTATTTTTTCAAAATCCGACATCTTTATTTTTTTTTATTTTCAAAAAAAAATGATTTTTTCTGAATATAATCCCGCCATATCCAGAGAAGGCCGACTTTTTTTTATATTTTTTTGTTTTAAATAAAAGTCGGCCCGGGATTGGTGGGATTATTTGCAGAAAAAATCAAAGTTTTTTTTGAAAATAAAAAAAACGTCGGAAGTTTCATATAATTTGACGTCTGAACATTTTTAGGTATTTTTTTCTAGGAAGTATATTAAAAAACAAAAATTTTGAAAAAAAAACGTCTCGATAGCTAAATTTTTGAAAAAGTTATGATTATTTGAAAAAAATTTTGCACAATGTTTTGGGTTGGGTAAAAAATTTTGAAAAAATTATGAACAATGTTTTTGATAGGGCAGAACAAAATTAGAAAGTTTCATTCAAATCAAAAAGGGTCAGGTTCAATAGTGGTCGATTTGACGTGGAATGACCCATACGTATAATAACAAATTGTTGAGTGGAATACGCCATGAACAGCATAAACTGCTTTACTTTTTGCTTTACTCACACTTTGCATGCATAAACATCAGAGATCTATACACTATTTAAATTACAGACTACAACTTGCACCCCCGGCAGAGGGTCTTAAGAAATCTTTTGTCATCAATCATTCCTCTATCACTGTTAGGAATGTTGAGAGATGAGTGAGTTGTTAGTTCAAGAACGTCCGCTAAAAGGTTGTACAGGTTTCGCTAAAGATAATATACTACTTTGTTTTGTAAGCGTTGAATTCGACTCGTTTCTTGCGGTTCCAATCAATAATGATTTTATGTCCTTGTTGATTGACTTTAGCAACATCACAAGCGTAAAATCAAGATCAAAGTAGTAGAACATCTAAGTAGACTTAAAGTGTTTCAAGATGAGTTCCTGTTTATTATCATATTCCTAGTTTATAGGTACTCAAAAAATAATACGGATTTGTGATGTGCGATACTTAGAAAAATCGATTTCTTTTTAAAAAAAATCGGTATTTTCCGATTCTTTTCCAGTTGATACCTTTTCTAGATAATCGATTCTTTTTTCGAGAATCGTAATCATCAATTGCAGTATACTTTTCACCATATACAGTATTGGCAAATACTAAAGCACAACCCTACAATATTTCATAAATTTTTTATTATTTTGATAAAAACCTAATAAAAACAACTATCCAATATTACAAAATTTATATCTAAATATTTATTTGTATATCTAAATTATAAAAAAGTGGGTGTGTGTACTTAGTACGCGCATTAGAAGTTATACTTCTTTGGCGTGATTTAAGACTAATTTTTAATTTGCATGCAAATAATTTATTGGATTTTTTATTATTTGCCTGCGTTGGCAGGTGGAAGCAGCATGATGCCGACACGTCCCAGCCTGTCGGTTATACCGGATTCTAATCCTAACTAAAATCACCTACTAGTCAACCCATTCTCCGGCAGAGAGGAAACACATTTTTCTAGAAAAGTTGTTCTTATTTATACAGGTTATACAGGTTTTTATGCGCCCCATGTTTTTATTTTAGTCTGTTAAAAGTCCCAGAATATTACTTAATTCTGACCCAGCGACACAAAGTGCCCCTTGGCAAACGACATGAGAAGACAGCACTCCTACTATTCCAGAAGGTCCATGTTTGTGTTCTAATTATTTTCTAGTTTTTGGTACAGCAGATTTAAAATAAAACCATTTAACTTAAAAGTTTTTTTTACCTATTTATATTATACTAGCTGGGACCCGGTGCGCCTATGCTGCACCCATAAACCAATAGTAGTAATCAGGTGATATGAATTTTAATATACAATAGGAGAGTTTGAAAAATGCAATTTTTTGGTATTTTTGATTTCAAATAACAAAATGTGAAACTATTAGGGATCTGACATTTTGATCGAGACAATAAAAACCATCCATTGACATGGCATTTTTCGAGATATGAATTTTCATACACAGATGAAGTGTCTCCATGAACCACTTATTTTCTGTATTTTGGATAGCTGGGACCCGGTGCGCCTTGCTGCACCCAACGTTTAAACATTTAAAATCAATCCAAACCTTCAAAATTCAACTCTTCTTAACCAGTAACGAAAAACCAACTATTCCTATAAAAGTTCGAGACATTGGATTCAAAATGCATTTATTTGCAGTGTGACCAAAATTACCTATTATTGTAAAGCTCTGGGGCAGACAATATTTTTTGTCGGCGTGGCCCGTAATAAAGTTATGGTTCTTTCTGGTAAAATAAACACACACGAATATCCTTAAAAATATAACTACCCACCAAAAATAAATATTAGTGAGACTATTTTAAAATAAGGCTTTTCCAGCAACTATTAGACACATAGTATAATTTCAAGAAAATATGTCATATCCACAGTGTTATCCATGCTATAATCTTTTTTCGTATGGACTTTTAGTTAAATTAAACACTCAATAATCGACAAATATTATTACATCCTGAAAGAAAAAAAAATTAAAGGATTATATCTACTAATTTCATATTTAGAAATGGACTTTTGACGGTGATGGACATTATACGCTACAAATTACATGTCTTGCAATTGCTTGGCCCCTGGGTTCTCATCTGCAATGTCACTGACTCAGGTTTTATTTGTTTACCCAGATGCCAGCCTCTTCCCGTATTGCAGAATCCTAGACTTATACCTAAAAATTCAGAGGTGATGGGTTTCTTTCCTTCTTATCCATTATACATAAATCATCCCATATTTCCGTTTCTCCTTACCACCTTTCCAAAAAAACCTTGTTGATCAATTCTGAACCTATTGCTTAGAGAGCTTCAGGATACACTACATTCAATGTTTTTCCATTTGTAGCTAGAATGTCAAAATTTTCCGATTTTCCAACTCTTGAACAACCTACATACAGCTAACCGGGAAATGACACTTATTTGGCAAAATTCTTCCGCCATATTGGCCCCACAATTTTGAATAAGTTTTGATCATAAATTCGTTATTTACTACCTTAAAAATTCCCATATACCGATTTTAATTGGAATCGGAATACAATTCGCAAACTCGTCGGCCATATTGGCGCGGCCATTTTGAATTTAAATTTTGATCATAAAGTCGTTATTTGCTACCTTAAAAAACCTCAGATACAGATTTTCATTGGAATCGGAACACAATTTGCAAATTCGTCGGCCATTTTGAATTTATAAGTTTTGACCACAAATTTGTTATTTGATACCCACTTTCATTGGAATCGGAATAAAATTGGCAAATTCAACCATATTTCTGCGGCAATTTTGAATTTCGGTCATATTTCGGCGGCCATTTTGAATTTCGAAAATCGGGCTACGAGGTGCATCATAGGAGACCCCACCGACCTTCATGCAAAAATTCAAAGCTCTGCGATGATTTTCAACGAACAGCGCCATCTAGGAGTGGCTTTAGAAAGTAATAAAATAGCCTATGTTCTTCCCTTTAATGTAAATAGCATATGGTTAAAATTTCATTAAGATCGGTTACACGGTGTAGGAGCCTATTGCGTACAGACAGACAGACAGACAAACATTCAGTTTTATATAGTAGATTCTTTTTAGTCTTAATTCAGTCATTTTTGGATTTTACTTTTCACAAAATTCTGGTAAAGTGATTTGTTATGCATACCATATTTCCAGCGCCATTTTGAATTTTCTAATATTGACAACAAATTTATTATTTCCGACTTTAAACGCCCCCATAATAGCTATTTTCAATGAAATCGAATCGTAATTGCCAAAATCGTATCGCCATATTGGCGCCATCATTTTGATTTTTTTAAAATTTTGCCCACAGATTCGTCATTTGTGACCTTAAAAACTCCCCGATACCGATTTTCAATGGATTCGGAACACATTTGCAAAATTCATCCGCCATTTTGAATTTTCAAATTTTGACCACAGAATCCTCATTTGTGGCCCTAATAACCCCCCGATACCGATTTTAAATGGATTCAGAAAACATTTCCAAAATTGATCCGCAATTTGGAATTTTCAAATTTTGACCACATAATCGTCATTTGTGGCCCTAAAAACCTCCCAATACCGATTTTCAATGGATTCAGAACACATTTGCAAAATTCATCCGCAATATATTGAATTTTCAAAATTTGACCACATAATCGTCAATTTTGGCCCTAAAAAGGCTCGATACCGATTTTTAATGGATTCAGAACACCTTTGCAAAATGCATCCGCCATATTGGCGCCGCCATTTTTTATTTTCAAATTTTGACCACAGAATCGTCATTTGTGGCCCTAATAACCTCCCGATACCGATTTTAAATGGATCCAGAAAACATTTCCAAAATTCATCCGCCATTTTTAATTTTCAAATTTTGACCACAGAATCGTCATTTGTGGCCCTAAAAACCTCCCGATACCGATTTTTAATGGATTCAGAACACATTTGCAAAATTCATCCGCCATATTGGCCCGCCATTTTGAATTTAAAAAAATTTACCACCGAATCGTCAATTGTGGCCCTAAAAACCCCGATACCGGTTTTTAATGGATTCAGAACTCATTTGCAAAATTCATTCGCCATATTGGCGCCGCCATTTTTAATTTTCAAATTTTGACCATAGAATCGTCATTTGTGACCCTAAAACCCCCGATACCGATTTTCAATGGAATTGGAACAAAAGTGAAAAATTCGTCCGCCATCTTGGAACAGCCATCTTGATTTTTTTACAAAATTGCCAGATTGCACTGACACGTTAGCTCAATGTGTGTGCAAAGTATCATAAGAATCGGTTTAGTAGAAGTAGTTGAAAAAGCTGTCGCAAGATTTGAACCAAACAAATATACGAGGTCAAGCTAAATAAAATCATTAATATGTTGTTCATTGTTTTATTTTCCCAAATAATAACAGTAAATATTTTGTATTATATATTCAAACTAATTTCTGATATTAAGTTTCAACCATTCAAAATCATTAGTAAAACGGTAAATAATTATCGCTTGTTATTGTACAGTTGCCATATAGCTTTATTATTATCTTGGCCAGTTTCACGCGAGCAGACAAACAACCAAGAAAAATCTTCTGAAAAAGTCGGCCCGTGTAAAACTGGCCCTAAGAAACTCGCGCTTAGGTGATGAATAGAACACGGATCGGATTTCCCTCCATAGCCTCGCAACAGAACCCCTCACCCAGCAACTACGAATCTTCTTAACCTTCTTAACCTTCTCAAACCTTCGCTTGGCTGATAAATCGTACATGAAATTTATTTCCCTCCATAGCCTCAGGATAAAAACCCCCTCACCCATCGACATCGTGAACAGACATCAGCTAAAGAATGGGAATTGAAATGCTTGCCCTCCATACCCCTTCACCTATATTCTACGTCACCGTCTCGCGTTGCGTCTCGCATCTCGATAAAAATTCACTCTCATAATATTTTCCAAACGCGCCTAAAGAAGTATAACTTCAAAAATTCAAAAATTATAATATAAATACTCCAATCTTACAATTCAAAGAAAACAATGAAATGATAAATTGTTGTTCCAAAAATTCCAATGGGCAAAACTAAAGCACCCCCCCGCCAAAATTCAATGGAATATTTTTCATCGCCACTGCCTAAACTTTACGATCTAAAGCATAGGTTCTCAACGTGGGCGGTAACGCCCCCTTGTGGGCGCTTGAGACTATCCGGGGGGCAGCAGAAGACCCAGAGAAAATTAGGGGCGCTGAGACGGCACAGTGAGTACGTGGGCAGGTAAAAAAATATAGTCTAAAAAAAATATAGTTTAAAAAAACTAAAAAATACGCTTTTATTTTAAAATGAACTAAAAAGTAAAAAATAATTTTGAATGTAAAGTTTTTATTGCTCCAGCCAGTATAAGAAAACATACCTTTCGAAATGTAAAAAAGCGTGGGGCTCGTGACCGCCATTTTGGAACCGCCATCTTGATTTTCTTACAAAATGGTCAGATTGCATTGTCACGCGAACTATGCATATGTGCAAAATTTGAAGTTGATCGGTTATATAGAAGTGGGTCAAAATCAAGTTGCAAGATTTGTTTACATAGAACATACATACATACATACATACATACACACATACATACAGGTGAAGCTAATATAAAGCGTATAAAAAGCGTATAAAAAGACAAAAAAACACAGGGTTCGCATGATTTAAATCGTTTGATTTAAATCATTGATTTAAATCGTGATTTAAATCAAATGATTTTTTCATTCAAATGTTTGATTTAAATCAGGATTTAAAAAAATCACGATTTTTTAACAAAAATTAATCAATATCATATTTTTAGAGTAATGAGATTTTACTGTTATATTCTTCAGTCAAGTTCACATTTAAAGTAGTGTGGTTAGTGCGAATCATCGATTAAAAAACCTGAATTCATACGAACAAATACATTATTTACTAAGCTTTTAGATATATAATAGTAAAATTTGATATTTGTTGCACGCATTTTTGTTAAAATTCTTTAAATGTGAACAAATGAACAGAAGGTAATTTATAAATGCGTTTAAACATTTTTTGGTTTTTTATTGCAAAAATAGTACTGCTTTAACCGAATAATTTCATTAAATAATAAATAAAAATTATTTCATTTAACATGAACAAATAAAATATATAAACTATTACGGCTTATAATAATAGTATTAGATTTTCTAGTTATACGATTAATTTTTCTTATATGATTAAGTCATTTAATTATTAACACTTTTACTCGATTTATGAGTATTGATGATTGGCTCGAGAAAAAAAAATCGCTTTATTAAAAAATTCAAAAAGTAATTACTAACTGAATGAGCACGCACGAAGCGCAAACTGCTCTAGTAACGAAAAAACAATTTTTTATATGACATTTTTGCAATAAAATAAAACTTGATTTAAATCACGATTTTTTTGATTTAAATCAAAAAATCCGATTTTTTTGATTTTTTTTAAAAAATCGGGATTTTTTCGAACCCTGATAAAAACATGCTAATCACATACTAATAAAGTAAAGTGGCCTTTTACAAGACCGGCCACCTGTCTGTTCGGTGGAACAAAGGGACGAACTGGGTTTATTGGGAAGAGTTTGAGAGAGGACGATGGGGAGGGCAGACTCTCGACGGACTTTTCAACGCACATTTGGACAGTTCTTGCGTTGTTATTGTTGCTAGGACAAGAATGAAATGGGCCGTTTTACAAAACCGGTAACCGAACAGCCAAAAAGAACGAACGAGCTTGTTTTTTGGGGAAGAGGGTGAGAGAGAACGATGGGGAGGGCGGACAATTTTAAAGGACATTTTCAGCGGATAGCGGAACGAACATTTTGACAGTTCCTGCGCTGTTGTTGTTGCTAGGACAAGAAAGCAAAAGAAAATTTTAAAAAGCAACAACAAAATCCAATCCAGTTTGTTAGTTTGTTCGTTCGTTGGAGTTTCGGCCGTGAAAACGCCACACGACTTTCTATCGGACTTCAAAAGAGAATTAACAATGACAGTTAAGTTTTGTCCGTTCGATGTCTTTTAGTGTCCGGTCGTGTAAATCTAGCAGTAGGCAAAAAAAGATTGACAAACAACTCAAAAAGGGGGAGCTATCTCTGCCCGTTTTCGAGATAGGGCGTTATGAATTTTAGTTTATGGAAAAAATGTAGTTTAATGATTTAGAAAGGTACGTACAGACCAAGCGAAGTAAGGCGAAAGAACGAACGAATGTGCGCAGTGTGTACGAGTTAAAAATTGCAAACAAACAAATTTGAATCATTCGCCCCGATTCGGATGCAGTAGCAAAACTTAGCACATTTGATCGTTCGTTCACTGCTTTATAGCGAACGAATGTGTTATGTTACCATGCGCTTGACTTTTGAATGCCCGTACAAACCAAAAATATGATAAGAAAATGTGGCCACATGTTCATTCGTTTGCATTTGCTTAGTCTGTACATACCTGAATAAAAAGGTAATGAAACAACGGTCGATTTCCACAAATGTCGATGGGAGAACCATAGTGATCCAAGCGACATTTTTGTCAATATTTACTCTTTGAATTGAATGCACAGAAAAAATTAAATCTTTCGTGCCATACTAATCCAAGCACATAAATAACATCCAGTTTTATGTGTTTGGATTAGTATGGCACAAAAGATTTAATGTTTTTCTGTGCATTCAATTCAAAAAATAAGCATTTTTTAA
Organism: Thereva nobilitata; assembly: GCA_963855945.1. NCBI lineage: Eukaryota > Metazoa > Arthropoda > Insecta > Diptera > Therevidae > Thereva > Thereva nobilitata. The sequence continues at coordinate 138,443,223 of OY979694.1, forward strand.
AATGTCGCTTGGATCACTATGGTTCTCCCATCGACAAATAGGGTATCTTTGTAATCGTAAGGAATGCGACTTTTATTTCATTAATAAAAACAATAGTGTACGATAGAAAAAGCAGAAATAAGGGGGTTTATTTGTAAAAAAATACGAAAAAAAACGCACATATTGCACTGTACTGTAACTCAAAAAGTAGATCGTTAAGGTCCTTTTTCTGAACTTTTTTAACATCCCCAAAAGTTACCTGAGAATTTTTTGGAACACTCCAAGACTCCAGCTGACTTGACTTTTTTGCTGTTTACCATTCAAAAATAAGTATAACTCACTGACCTGTTTTTAATGTTTCAAAATACTAAAAACAGATCAGATGCGTATTATTTGTTTCCATTGAAACATTCTTCTTTAAACTTAGAAATAGGATAGGAGCCATACCTTATCTTACGACTATATTTAATATAAAGCCGGCGCTACACGATGGGGTGAAAGTTTCATTCGAATGTTAGCTTCCAACATCAGCCTGAACGTGTCCAAATATGAGCGTTGAACGCACGTTGGACGCTTGACATTGGACACTCATAAGGCCCCCATCCACGGTCAAACAAATCATCAAACCAATTTTCGACAAACAGCACACACATTTATGCTTTGACATTTGTTGGCCATCAACGAGGGAAACTTTCTTCAAACATCCCGAGCGACAATTCCTGTAAACAAAACGAACTTTCATATGCTTTACATGGCACACATAAAAAATTCACACACACATTTAAGCTGTTTGAAGGAAATATTAAACCAGACGAATATTTTCTTCAAACAGCGGCCAACTTCGAAAACTTGTATTTTATACACGCACACTTAGAATTTTTTCGATGTTGGCCACAAATTTGATGGTTTGTTTGACCGTGGATGGGGGCCTATAGATCGAGTATCTGCCACACGATGCGTCCTACCATCAAGCGCCCAAAGTTGGAGCGTGTTCATAGCATCGTGTAGAGCCGGCTTTGCAGTAGGCAATACCGGCAATAGCTGTTTCATACTCGCGACAGATCGTAAGTAAAAAAAGTGGGCTCTAGGAAAAAAAATATTCTCAAAGTGGGCGGTGGGCAAAATAAGGTTGAGAACCTATGATCTAAAGGATAACGGTTAAAAATCGTCGGAAATTCAAATTGTTAAATGTAGCGTGTCTCACAAAGTTATTTCAGGAGAAAGACGTTATTTGAAATCGATAATTGTAATGGCACGAAACGCGTACTGCGTAATTAGTGATTTTAAAAACGGATTGTCCCGGCCCAAGATTAGTGAAAAATATAAAATTAATCGGTCAGTAATTTCGCGAATGATAAAAAAGTACGAGGTGACGGGTCGGGTTTCACCTTTTCATTCTGGCGGGAGACTGAGAAAAACAACCAAGTGAGTGCTATATAAATTAATGTTTTAACAATAGTTACAATAAAGGTACCATATTGTGAAAACATGTTTTATATGTAAAATTTAATGGAGAATACGATAAAAATATGAAAAACTTGCTACGAGGTTGGGGCAGTTGTAAAAAATTGATGTAAGCAAATAAATTGTTAATAACAATATGAATTTGTTAATAATTATTATTTAAAATATTTTTTTCTCAAGATTCAGTCCTTTAGCTTTAAATTGAAAAAGAAAGAAATTTGTAGCTCAAATATAATGGGAGTTCTACATTTATAAAAATGAGTCTCCAAGCCAAAAAACTCGCTTTTCTCAAATTTTCAATCACTTGTATTTATGGAAAATATGTCGGAAAAAAAATCCTCGGACACGTATCTCTTATTTTTCGATAAAGAATCCGTGAAAAAAATTTTATTCAAATCGGAGATGTGTCGGTCAATTTTCATCAAAATTCGTACGGTTTGTAAAAGAATTACCCATATATATATATTTTGCAAACCCACCTCGCCTAATTTCAAGTTGGAAATTCTTCTAGAAGTAAGAAATGTCTCTCCAGCACAAAATTTCCGTCCATCAAAAAATGTAAGAATTGTCTCTTCAGGACAAAACCTCACTCCCTCGAAAAATGTAAGAATTGTCTCTTCAGGACAAAACCTCACTCCATCGAAAAATGTAAGAATTGTCTCTTTAGGACAAAACCGCACTCGCTCGAAAAATGTAAGAAGTGTCTCTTCAGGACAAAACCTCACTCCCTCGAAAAATGTAAGAATTGTCTCTTCAGGACAAAACCTCACTCCATCGAAAAATGAAAGAATTGTCTCTTTAGGACAAAACCGCACTCGCTCGAAAAATGTAAGAAGTGTCTCCTCAGGACAAAACCTCACTCCCTCGAAAAATGTAAGAATTGTCTCTTCAGGACAAAACCTCACTCGCTCGAAAAATGTAAGAATTGTCTTCAGGACAAAACCTCACTCCCTCGAAAAATGTAAGAATTGTCTCTTCAGGACAAAACCTCACTCGCTCGAAAAATTCAAGAATTGTCTCATTTCATTTCATTTCATTTCATTTATTTATTTTAAAACTAGTACATCAAGATTTATAATCTTATCACGCTAATAACGCATGTACTTAAAATTATATTATGGCAATTCAGGACAAAACCTCACTCCCTCGAACAAGGACAAGACCTCACTCTCTCGAAAAACGTAAGAAATGTCTCTCCAACCAGTTCGTATTTACAATCTCACCTCGCCGCCGTTCAAATTGGAAATTTTACTGTCGCAAAAGAAGTAAGAAAATGTCTCTCCAGGAGCGCGTTCAAAAACCTTACTATGGTTAACCATAACTATTAACTATTGTAAACTTTTGTCGTTCAAAAACTCCGTGGTTAACTACAACATAACCACGAGCATAACTTTTTGGCGTTCAGAAACTCTCGTAGTTAACCATGGTGTAGTGAAATTTTAACCCTGCTCAGGAGCATGGTTAGCGATAATTAAGAAGAAGAAGAATAAAAACAACTCTCTGACAGTTGTTTTAATGTAAACACATGAACAAATCAAAGTGGGATTTGTGGGATTATTGCAAATAAATAATTAATGAAATAATTGACGCAATTATCGGGGACTTTTTATGGAAAATTTTGATTTTATTTTTTTTTTCTTCTTCTTTAACCTGTAGTTAACCACGGTGCGTTCAAAAACCTCCATGGTTAAACATAAAGTTTCGTGGTTAAGTGAAGTGATGCAGCATAACCACAGCTTACCTCGTGGTTTACCATAGTATGGTTTTTGAACGCGCTCCAGTTCGTGTTTACAATCTCACCTCGCCGCAGTGCAAATTGGATATTTTACTGCCGCAAAGGAAGGAAGAAATGTCTCTCCACTAAGTAATTTACAATCACACCCCGCTTCATTTATCTCGATACACACTCATATACCAGTAGGACATTATTTTTGAACCGGGACATTTAAAAAAACAGAGGCCTCAGTACAATTTACATCGTGTAAGGGACAAATGTACTGCCTCGTGTAAGTCCGGCTCAACACTACACTACAGACCCGCTAAGAAGCCACTCATATCAAGAACGAACAGAAAACACAGTTTAGATTTTGCCAGGAGCCAGGAGTCTGGGGCATGCTAGAAGGCATGACGGATAGTTTCCAGTATGTGGACATCTTGGACCGAGTGATGCTTCCTTTTGCAGACGAGGAAATGTCCCTTAGGTGGAAGTTTCAACAACACAATGATCCAAAACACACTTCGAGGCTGTGCAGAAATTGGATCGAAATAAACAAAGTGGAGGAGTGGAGTGGACTGGCCCTCGCAATCCCCAGATCTCAACCCAATTGAGTATCTGTGGGAGATTGTGAATAATAGAATAAATAGAGAAAATTGCAGGACAAACTCATTACTTTTCCAGGCTATTAAGACAGCCTGCGAAAGTATTCCAAGTAATATCATTGACAATTTATTAACTTCTATGCCTAGAAGGTGTTCTGAAGTTATAAAAAATAATGGTTTAAGCACCAAATATTGATGAAACTGTTATATTGAGTTAAGGTCCGGTTACACGCAACGATCTGCTGGTGCCAATTGGCTTGCGCAAGTCAATTTGCCCAAGTGAATCGTTGCGTGTAAACCCAAATTTTTGGCTGGCGCAAGCCAAAAAGGTTGCCTTGTGCAAAATATATGTTCTTAGAAAATCGGCTTGAGGTTGGTGTTTTGGCATGAGCGTTTAAATGATGTTCAAGCCGCAGCTACAACCCTCAGCATGCCGTTGGGTGAATGGTGGAATTTAAAACGCTCCTCCCACCTTATCATAATCAATATAATATAATAATCGTGTCAAATTAGCGTAATTTAGTGCCATTTTCCCTCATTTTATTTGCACCAATTGACTTGCGCCAGTCAATTTGTACAAATAAATCGTTGCCTGTAAACCGATTAAAGTTCACTCAGTTTATTTGCACCAATTGACTTGCGCCAGTGAATTTGCACAAGCAGATCGTTGCGTGTAACCGGACCTTTACATATAAGGAGGGTGCTTTAGTTTTTAGTCCAGGCAGGATAGAAAAAAAGTTGAAATAAATCTACCCTGCGATTTTTCGACGCTATAATTAAGAGAAAAATCGTAGGAATGGAAAAAAGCTAATAATAATGGTAGCGAAAACACGTTTTTCAACGTTTTAGGTGCGAAAAAATTTTGTTTTTGGAAAACAAAAAATAGTACGTAATAAAGCTTAAAAGGACGAAAATTATGAGTTTTGGATAATTGAAAACGGTCAACAGGTTTTTGCAAAAAAAATAAAAACCGCGAAATATGGCCATTTTTTGACATTTAATTACAGGGACTGTAATTATCGTAGAACCGTGTTTCAGGGCTTAAATTGTGGCTGCTATTAGTGCCTACCTACAATAAAAGTTTCATGCAAAAATAATTATAACTTTTCGCGTAAATCTCAAAAATGTAAAAACAGCCGTTTCAGGAAAAAAGTTTGAACAAGGCCCACGGTGGTGCTCGAGTTATTTTGAAAAGCTGTATTTATTCTCGAAGAGTTACTCCAACCCATTTTCATGAAAAGTTGGTCAGGTTCGATTTAATACCTCATAAACGCGTTTGAAAACAGGCACTTTTCTTGATTTTCAGAAAAACCACCTTTGGGCGAAGGGGAAGTGAAATATGGTGTGGGCAAGCTTTCTGCCGGCCGAGCTTCCTGCGATGGAAATTTTTGAGCGTTTTCATATATGCCTGACAGGAAAAAATTTTGATTTCTCGAAATCTACTGAATAAAGGTCGATTCGCACTATACGGAACGTCAACGTCACGTCAAGGAAAGGCAACGGCACGTCAATTTGGTTGTCGATTCGCACTTAACCGTCAACATTACGTGAATTTTGCCGTTCAGTCTAAAAAATATTAGATAGAGTATTGTCGTATTCCATATTGCTAATTTAAATTGTTATTTGGAATGCAAAAATTTAATAATAAAAAATTAGTAATGATTGCATTAATTTTGGATGAGGAAGAATAAATTAAATTTAGCAACAAATCAGAAAAAATAGGTACAAAAGATATTTACAAAAAGAAAACAAGAAGGAGAATGCCACACACTGTATAAGTAATTGGATGAGTTTCATATCATTTTAAAAAAACTGAACATAGAATTAAAAAAAAACACAACTTTTCGAGACGCTATTACTGCTAAGGAAATATTATTTTTTGTGCGTCTATCCAAAACCTGTCAACATTTTTTAACCCTTTAGATACTATTTAAAAGTTAAAAAATATCGTAAAAAGAATTAATTTATGTATAAATTGTGTTTATATTGTTTAAACAATATAAATACATATTTAATTGCGCACATTGAAATGTTTCTGATTTCAAATAATTTATATATTAAATATAACAAACATTTAAAATAGAAATCATCAAAATTGGAGTTGTCCCTGAGGACCAAGAATTAAAAACCTTCATTGATTCGACTAAAATTAGTTTGAACAAAAACAGATAAATACTTGAAAAATTCATTATGCTGCCGTAATTACGTTCACATTCAACAGAACAGATGAGTCACGTCAAGGCACGTCACGTCAAAATATAGTTTGAAACTAATCTTGACGTGCCGTGCCGTGGACGGTCCGTGACGTTGCCTATATATGTGAATGCGTAGTGCAAAACTCCTTGAAGAATATTTTGAGGTGCCGTTGCCGTTCCTTGACGTGACGTTGACGTTCCGTATAGTGCGAATCGACCTTAAAAATCCACACCATATTACACTTCCCCTTCGCCCTAAGGTGTTTTTTCTGAAAATCAAGAAAAGTGCCTGTTTTCAAACGCGTTTATGAGGTATTAAATCGAACCTGACCAACTTTTCATGAAAATGGGTTGGTAGAGTAACTCTTCGAGAATAAATGGGCTTTTCAAAATAACTCTAGCACCACCGTGGGCCTTGTTCAAACTTTTTTCCTGAAACGGCTGTTTTTAAATTTTTGAGATTTACGCGAAAAGTTATAATTATTTTTGCATGAAACTTTTATTGTAAGTAGGCACTAATAGCAGCCACAATTTAAGCCCTGAAACACGATTCTACGATAATTACAGTCCTGTAATTAAATGTCAAAAAATGGCCATATTTCGCGGTTTTTATTTTTTTTTGCAAAAACCTGTTGACCGATTTCAATTATCCAAAACTCATAATTTTCGTCCTTTTAAGCGCTATTACGTACTATTTTTTGTTTTCCAAAAACAAAATTTTTTCGCACCTAAAACGTTGAAAAACGTGTTTTCGCTATCATTTATTAGCTTTTTTCCACTTGTTCTCCTGGACCGATTTTTCCAAAACACATTCATTGAATTCCTACGATTTTTCTCTTAATTATAGCGTCGAAAAATCGCAGGGTAGATTTATTTCAACTCTTGAATACTTTTCCGCTATCTCTCCTGGACTATTTGTCCACTGGAATGTGTGGCACAATAATTTATCATTTCATTGTTTTCTTTGAATTGTAAGACTGGAGTATATTTATGTTATAATTTTTGAATTTTTTTTATTATTTAGATATAAGTATAAATAAATATTTAGATATAAATTTTGTAATATTGGATAGTTGTTTTTATTAAGTTTTTATCAAAATAATGAAAAATTTATGAAATAGCTTTAGTATTGGCCAATACTGTATCATCCAGCTAAACCAACAATAGTGCATAGTATTAAAAACCGCGTTTATGTGCAGGACCGGACCGTTGCCAAAAAAGTACCAAAAAGTACAAAACAAACTCCCATAAACGAGGACGTGACCTTTTGGTCTTTTTGGGGGAAACTATAGCAGATTGAACCATTTCGGTACAGAAAAACAAACTGTTTAGGCCAATTTGAAAATCTGCCAATTCCATCGTCCTCTCTTTCACCCTCTTCTTTACAAACGAAGCGTTTCAGCAGATTTTTGTTGATTGGTTGTTGGGCCGGATGAAATAGACCTTAACGGGCTGCCGAAAGGGAATTTCGAATATTGTACTCGATTTTTATAAAATCGATTTTTTAAGACAATTTTATCGAAAGATCTATTTCATTGAAACGAAAAAACGATTCTGAAAATCGATTTTATATTTTCAAAATCGCCCATCACTAATTCGGATTATGGATCATACAAAATTGTCTGTCGTATAAACGGTGTTATTCGAATTATGGCTTAAATCGAAATTTTTCAGCTTAAGCCAAAGTTATAAGAATGTATTTGTAAGAATCTTCGATGGTGATAGCGATACTACAAGGTGACAGTTGTTCTTGTTTTCCCGTGCGTATACTTTAATTCGAAATTTTGGTAATAGAGTCCATGCCGATTCTCTATAACTCCGTTTACCAATTCAAGATCCCAAACAAAGGCCGCCAAAAGTTGGACACGAGTGATTTTAATCCACTAACAAGGTGGTAGGTGTAGTATACGAATCAAAACTTGAAGGAGGAGCAAACGGAGCTTGGGTTTCCGGAGCAAGAAGGATTTGGGCAATAGCTACTAGACGGTTCACCTAAGTATTTCAAGCAGAGGTATACGCCATAGATATCCGTGCTCGTGAATGTCCAAAACGTTAGATAGTCAAGCAGCTCTAAAAGGCATTATGTATAGCGTGATCAAAGATTATAAAAAGATGCATCGATTCTCTAAAACACTCTCACATCTGCTAACAGAGTTATCTTAAAGTCGATGCCAGGGTATTAAGCCCTAGAACTGCAATATTTTCAGGCAGCATTGCTCAGGTAGACAATTTAATTTTCTACTATTGCTCTTTTTGACCAATTTATCTCAATAGACGGTTTTTTGACTTGTGACATAATAATGCAAAATATACTTTCATTTCATCAAGATCAACATGAAACCACTTTTTATGCTGCATTTTATTGACCGCTTCTCCGCATACGCTATTTGTT